>OZ012739.1:234181267-234781267 GCA_963859935.3 Lathyrus sativus | reverse complement strand
ATCCCTTCAATGTCATTATCCATTTGATCAAACCTTTGGTCGTTATCTGCCATCTTCTTTTGAGCTTGGGACCGAGTGTTGTATCTGTGGGTACTCAGTGTGACTCCTTATCTCCTCTCTCTGGACAAGAAAAAAGGATGAGCTGCAGAACCCCAAATGCAGGATTGATGTAGGATGACATGCAAATGCAAATGCGGATGCATAAACCATTCAAGGAAACTCAAAATTTTCGTTTACAAACAAAAAGTTAGACCAACATGTAACGACATGCTTTAAAAAGTGTTTTTTCATTTGATAGCTAGAAATCTATTACAATAGAGTGGCCTTTGCTAAAAAGCAAGACTTTTCTTACAATGAAAGTAAATGCAACAAACAGGATTTCAATCCTTTTTAGGGAAAGCGGGGAAATGGTGAAACAAAAATCAATCTAACAAGACGACCCTTCTCCTTCTTGGACTCTGACATGAACTTGATCCTGGCGGATAATCTCCCACAGGTCTTCGTTTTCTCTTTGCGCTTTGACCAAAGCGTATCTTAGCTCTTCCCTAGTTGCGGGGACCTCAGGCTCCATGGTTATCTCATAGTCATGAGTGTAGAACATGATTAAGGCAATTTCCTTTGACCATAATATGTACCCCCTGGTGGTCAAACAGCTTGCATTCTCCATTGGAGTTGGGCCCATGAGGTGTGGATCTCTTTGAGCGTATTGAGCATTTTCTTCTAGTTCTTGGTTGCGACCTGTCTCACAGAAACGAGGCCTCAACAGTTCTGGTTTAGGCTCTGGCCCGGTAGGATACCCATGTTGACGCCGAGTAAGAATAGGATTATAAGTGATCACCCCTTCTAACCCAATGAGAGGCACATTGGGGAAATCTCTGTAGCTAGAAATCATGACTTGGTCACCGATGCTGGTGTCATACCATGTGATATCATGGTGTCTGAGAGTGACAAGTTTAGAAACCCATGCGCTTTTGGTAGGAAGCCTCCAAAGGATATGGGTCCTTGGCAGATGAGAAGTAAACCATCGGACGAGTAGTGCAAGACAGCATGAGAATCGTCCACAATCATACAAGGCGAAACGGTGAATGACTACATAAGTATCAGCCAGTATTGTGTTGACCGGATTTTTGAGGATGAAGAGGCGGATTGCTTCTTCGCTGATGAAGTTGTAACTGCTTGGGAACAGATACAGTCCATATATTAGTAGTACCAAAATCGCCTCAAAAATGCCCAGGTTTCTGCTTTCATAGTGATACTCGGCCATCTCCATTAGAGGCCCGGCATCCATTCCATACCACCCTCCTTTCGCCCTCATTGGTGGTAAGTCTTCCAGCTTGATATGCAGGGCTTTAGCTAAGTCCCTCTTCTTTGGTTTTCCATAAGGGAGCGTAAAAGTCGATGGGATCTTTAAGTAAGCATTGTACTCTTCGAGGGTCGGGAGTAACTGAAAATCTGGAAACACAAAGCAGTGGTAAGTTGTATGATAGAATTCCACCAAAGCTTGCAACATGGGCTCATTGATCGAAGCGCTTATTAATGGCAATAGGTCCCCATATTTGGCTATGAAAGCAGCAGGGTTTCGGACAAGTCTGGTTAACATTCTTAGACGGCCCAATCTCAGATCTGGGACTCGAAGCATGTCTCTTCTTACCATGTTGTTGTCTGCAAAGAAAAAGATGAATTTCCTTGAATGGTTAGAAGAAGTGCAAATGCAAATGCAAATGATTGTCATGGAACTCAGATATTTTCGAACATCAGAAGTCGTCATTTCATTAACAAAACGGATTACAAAACATGGTTTCCTCTTACAAGAGTTTTAAATAACAACTAAGTGAATCCTATCAAGGTTCTCCTAGCAGCCTGAGGTTGAGCTTCACGATCTTTCTTTCCATCTGAGTCTTCTCAAAGATGAGTATGTCCACAATTATCTTCCATGGATTAGACTGAGGCTCATAAGGTTCTTCTAGTGCTTTCCTCTTCTTACAAGAGAGGATTTCTTCATCTTTCAACTGGAGTTGTCTCTGGAGCTCCGCATTTTCTTCGACGACTATTTGATACTTGTGCTTCCAAGCTTCTTCAGCTTGATGTGCTTTAACCAAAGCAATTTTCAACTTTTCTTCTTCAGACATGAAGACCAACGGACGTTCTTCCTTCAAGGCCATAGGCTCTTGCTTAGGATATGGCATCCTTAGTGTGACGGCTCTTTTCCGAACCCATTGGAGGTAAGGTTCCAAAGAAACACAGCTGAGTCTTCCAAGATCCTTCTTTCCTTTCTTGTGTAGATGCTTCCAAGCTTCTAGAACTTTCTCTTTTAATCCTTGACTATCTTCCCCTTCTTTGAAGAAGATGCTTTCCACTTGAACACTTTTGGGTTTGTCCTTTAGAGGGTATCCCAATTGTTGGCGGGCGAGTATTGGATTGTAGCTGATCCCGCCATTAATGCTGAGAAGAGGTACGTTGCCAAATTCCCCACAACTGTCAATAATCATTGTCCCATCATAATCACGACTATACCAATCAATATCGGAATGGGTAAGAGCCATGATCTTTTGTGACCACCATCCTTTCTTTGGATCACAAAAAGCGTTGGCTTTGGGTAAGTGTGAAGTGAACCACTTGTACAATAAAGGAGCGCAACAAGTGATCATTCCTCCATTGTGGAAATTCCTCAGATGAACAGAATGGTACGTGTCTGCTAACAAGGTAGGCACAGGATTCTTCTTAAAGAAAATTTTGATGGCATTGAGGTCCACAAAATTCTCAAAGCTTGGAAACAAGAATATATCATAGATGAGTAAGGCAAGGATAGCCTCGAATGCATCCATGCTTAAATGATCTGCGTAATATTGAGCTTTCTCAACCAAGAATTCTGCTTTTAACCCAAAGACTCCCCCTTTTGTAATCAGATTCTTTTTTATATCAACCACTCCCAAACGTGTAGCTTTGGTAATGTCCTGCTCTTTAGGGTCCTTCTCTACAATCGGAAAAGGAGAATCTTCAAGAATAGGCAATCCAATTAACTGAGAATATTCTTCTAGCGTGGGCACTAGCTGATAATCAAGGAATGTAAAACAGTGGTAAAGCGGGTCATAAAACTGGAGGAGAGTAGAAAGAAGTCCACTATCCATCTTTATCTTCAAGAGTAGCAATAGCTTCCTGTCGCTTCCGCGAAAATAAGGTGCCGGCAAAACAGAAGAGTCGCCACCTTTCGTTATTTATCCCTCGGAACGGGAAAGGAAACGATCGGAAAAACCTAACGAAAAGGTATAAGACAAGGTCATCGCAACCATTGTCTGGGTTCGGGAGTCGGTTACGCAAGGGGAAGGTATTAGCACCCCTCACGTCCGTCGTACTCGACGGGATCCACGCTTGTTGTGTTTACTGGACGAGTTGGTTTATCTATCTACCTATCAAGGCTGGCTTAAAAAGAAAAGAAAATGACTCGGCAAAGTGTCGCGCTTTATGCCTACGTATTCTCATCAGAGAATGAGAAATCAGAGTCAACGTAGTTCGACCTACGACGGGTTACGGGGAAGGTGGCTCGCCAATACATCAGTATTGTGCCTACGTACTCTCAACAGGCATGAGAGATCAGAGCTTACGTAATTCGGGATAATACGAATTACGGGGACTCAAATTCATCTATTTTATCGAGTATGGTTAAACAGCAGTTCCAGCAGTTAGGGACAAAGCCTGTTTGCGTTGGCGCTGAAGTTTAACGGCACTCTTTTCTTCAGAAAAGCTTCCTTTGAATTATGGGCCCACGGGGCAAAAAGGTTTGAAGTTTGTTTTCTGTCTTTTACGAAAGAAGTGTTTTTTATGGTGTTTGCAATTTCAATCGCACTAAAGACTATGACCTGAGAGTGAATGCGTCGCATGTCACCCAAAGGGTGTCATACTAAACATCCAGACTATTGAAAAGAATCTCTCCAACAATCCTTTCTCAGATAGCTTAAGGCTCGTAACGTACGAAAGAAATCATTCATGATTACTGTATCTTAATCTGTTTTGAGATGAGAAGAGAACGGGCTCATCTAAGGGAGACTATCAAGTCCTACTGTTGTCATGCCAAGGATTCATCCTATAGTTGAAGTTTGAAACAGGGAACTCCTAGAAGTTATCATGCATAGGTTTCAACCTAAAGTTTTAATCATCGCTTCCTTATCAAAGGAAGTGAGATTCCTAGGGGATCATGTCAACGATAAACAGAAACAGATAAAGCATCAGCTTCAACAGTAAACAGTAAACGACTGTAAAATGCATGCAATGCAAGTGAGGGAGGAAATGTGTGTGGGGCAGCAGCCTCCACAAGCTCATCTCAACCTCAAGCCAGAATGAATAACTGCAATCATACAACAATAATAACAACATGCTATCAAGCAGGATATAAGAGCCAGAATAACTGTAATCCTATGTAATCCTATCAAGCCAGAATAATTCCAAAGGAGGGATGTGAATATCGGAGAAGGACTTTTAGTCATTGGGAGGAATGGAAGCACAAGATGCTTTCCATATTTGTGAAAGAAATCATTCTAACTATAAGGCTCTCCCTATGTCTCCTATCTCCTAAACCTTCATCAGACACCTTCAGGCACAAGCAATTCCTAGCTCCAAGGAACTTCAAGCAACTACAAGCATCCTCACCTTGTCTTCAACTTGTCTTCAATCTCAACCAAAGGCAAACAAAGAAAAAACCCTAATCTAAGGGGACTAAGGAAGTTAAACTAGTTGAATTAGTAGGTTAGGATCACCTAAAACCTAGTACTAAAGTTAGTCCTAACTAAAATACTAAAATCAATTGTAGACCTAGAAATAAATTCTACATTACAAGGTATCAAACCTAAACCCTAAAAGGAAGCACCTAAATATCAATCTAGAAAGCACATCTATTTTCATCACAAAAATGTGAGAAAAATTCTATGGGAGCATACATGTCTAACCTAATCACACACAAAAAATTAGGATCAAAGTCATCACCACATGATCACACAAAATTCCACAAAACTATGTATCAAACATAACCATTTTAATATCAATTAAAATGTAAAATTCCCATTAAATCAGAAAATACATGAAATGAAAATATTTTTTATCTAAAAAATACTAGACTCAATCATGAGTAAAATGCAAAAAGAATGGGATTAATTGGATTAATTTTCAATTTATTATGAATTTTCCAAGAACCATAAACAAAATGAAAAAAATAAAGAAAATCCAAATAAAAGAATAAAGGCACGGTGTGGATAGTAACCAGAATCAGTACAAATTATGGATTGGGCCTTGGGGGGGTGTGAATATCAGCCAATTCACTAAGCCCAGCATCAGCTACTAAATGAAACGCAGCGTTTCATTTATTCAGATCCTTCACAACTTGAAATTAAAACGTGGCCATTGGATCAAGCTTCTAGTCAAAGTCCAACCCCCACCCAACGGTGCTAACATCATCTTCTACCTTTTGAATGCCTGAACTTCACACCCAGCTCCGGTCACCATCCCCAACCCTAGTTCTCTCTAGGATCCTCCATTGCAAATGGTCAACACATGAAACTTGTCCCAAATCTTGTCACGAATTCAACCATACCCTTAATTCAACCTAAATCCTCAAGATTCACCATATTCAAATCTCAACCGAAAATGGTAATGCACCTATTTTGTCACTAATTCTCAAATTAGCTATCTGAATTCCATCCTACACCATTCTACAATGAATCTAACACCTTAATTCACCTTGATTCTACCTAAATCATGCTAGAGGAAGAAAGTTACCAACCTGAAAATCTTGGATGAACAGATGCACCAAATCTTCACTTCAAGCTCTCAAACCTTCCAAAATCATTCAGTGTATCACGTTCTTGCTTCTGTATGCAATAATCTTGATGGAAAATGCCTGGAACTCCAAATTCGATGATGACTTGCAGGTGCTGAAAATCAATTGCTCATACACGATTCAGCCATGGATTTGCTTGGGATTTGCTATGGAAACACTCACACACATCCAAGAAAGTTGTTAGGATCAAAAGAAGTGATCAAAGTAGTGTAGAATGCAGAAATCGATTCCAACTTGCAATGAACAAAGTGCAATTGCAAAACCTCTTCTATCAATCAATTATCACCAACCTTTCTCTGAAACCCCTTCTAATCAATATATAGAACATGTTGGACCTCTCTAGATCCTTCTGGAATCATCCAAGGAGATGTTGAGTTTCTCATGTCATCCAAAATCTCATCTCATGCCATACTCACCCCAATTCTGTTTCCCTTGGTGCAGCAGCTTGTTCTCATCCCAAAATCTCCCTAAGTGAGATATTAGAGGTGTTTAGCTTGCAAAGGGCCTTGCTCATGCCTTGATTTTGAGTTTTGCAAATGTTACTTAATATGCAAATAATCACTTTTCAAAGAAAGTCCATAAATTGAATCTCAACTCAAAAATGTGGTTGAACCAATGTTCTTAGAATGTTTTCTAGAGTCAAAATGATATATTACATGCCATGGTTTGGATGTGTAGGTTGAAAATATCAATTTCCAACTTTGGTTTATTTAACTTATACCCTTATTTTAGGTCATTTTTGCAACTTTGAGCTACAAGCATTTCCAACATCTCATGACCTCCTTAATAGCCTTAAAACATCATTTTGGACAAGTTTGATGTTGAACATTTTTCCATTTGAAGCTTGGAAATAGGAGTTATGGCCTTGTGGTTGAAATGACTTGTAATCTCCAAATGACCAAAATGCCCTTGACTTGTCAAAGCCATAACTTGAGTTCTACAAATCCTATCAAGGACTTCTAGTACTCTCTAGAAATCTAAGAAGATAAGGAACGGCATTCATGTTGACCAAAAGTTCATAGGAATCATCCTTCTTGGGCAAAGGTTTGAGGCAAGTTGGGTAACTTTCAAGGCCCTAGATTCACATACCTCAGATGACCTGTAACTTGTCAAAGTCATAACTTGAGCTCTACAAATCCTATCAAGGACTTCTAGTACTCAAATTAAATCTAAGAACAAGCTATACAACATTCATGTTGGGGGCAAGATGAGATGACCATCACATCTTGAGCTAAACTGCCTTGAAGATAGGGGTCAAACTAGGGGATTTTACAATGTCAAGCCTTAGAAACCCTAGCTTGAAACTTCTCAAACTCTTCAGTCATGATGATTTAACCTTGGAATCATCCTTATAACATCTCAATGTGTCAATTCATGATCACATGGCTCTTGAATTAGGTCTCAACCTTCTGCAAATCATCAGTTGACCTAGGGTTGACCCAGTCAAACCCTAATTACACCCCTCATGGCTAGGGCTTTTTAATCTTGCACAATGACCTATCTAGGCTTCATGATGGCTTTCTATACTTTTTATAAGCTCTCTCGAGGCTTCAATTCTATCTTCATGGCTTCAGAATCATCTGATGAGTGTTGCACCCTAAAATTTGACCAACTTATTTTACCTGATTTGAGTTTTCATAGCTTTATCATTTGCATAGTAGATCATATACATAGTTCATTCATTTGCATAGCATAGCATGGGCAAGCCATCCAACAAGGGATCAAGTTCTATTTTTCATCTCAAGGAATGTATTCAAGAGGCTCTTATCAAGATTCAAGCCTATTCAAGTCACCAAGAAAGAAATTGAAGCTTTGGGAAGTTTAAAGGCCAAGCAGTGGGTTTCTCTCCTATCTTGAGGGTATTTGAATATCATCAGAGAAGTTGTGAGTTATGAATTGAGGGCATGGAATGTGTAGAGACATAATGGAAGACCTAGAGGGTCATCTTGAAAGTAAGACAAGTCATTGGTGTGGTGACAAGAGCTACAGTTGAAGACAGTCAACTAGGGTTTCATCTGGGTCAACCCTAGGTCAACCCTAAGTCTAATGCTTGATTGAAGGGCATCAAGGCCCATTTGAAGGATGTGGGATTCATAATTTGATATGTGGGTATGGATGTGGTGTTGTTCCAAGGAGAAATCACAAGAAATCAAGAAGAAGAGAAGTTTCTAAATTAGGGTTTCTGTGTAAAATCCCCTGGTTTAGGTCAAACTTCCAAGCAAAGTAATTCAAAATGCAAGTCTCAAATGGATCCTTGGCCAACATGAAACTTGTAGAGTATCTCAAGACCTTTAATTTGAGTGGTGGAAAGCCTCAAGGAGATTTATAGAACTCAAGTTATGGTTCTTGCAAGTTACAGGTCATCTGAGGGCACTGAAATTTATCTGTGAAAGTTACTTGACTTCCAAGCACCTTTTACCCCATAAGGAGTTTTCAAATGGATTTTTGGCCAACATGAAAGTTGTTCCTCATGATCTTAGCTTTCTAGAAAGGTAAGGTATGCCTCAATCTGATTTGTGGAGCTCTATTTATGATCTTGACAAGCCAAGGGCATTTTGGTCAATTGGAGGTTATAGGTCATTTCAAGCAAAAGGCCATATCTCCTATTTACAAGCCTCAAATGGAAAAATATTCAACATCAAACTTGCTTAGAATGATGTTTTAAGGCTAGTAGGGAGGTAATGAGATGTTTAAAAGGCTCATATCAAAAAGTGATAAAAATGGCCCAAAAATGAGGCATAAGTTAATTAAGATGAAATTGAAAAATGGAAATCCCAAGCTATAAATCCAAACCATGTCATATAATAGGTCATTTTGACTCCAAATGACATTCTAAGAACAATTGTTCATCCACAATTTTGATTTGAGGCTTGGATCATAGGGATGCTTTGGAATTGGATTACTTGTGCATTAAGGTACCAAAGCAAAACAAGGCAAAACTCAATGAGCAAGGTAGTTATGCATTGTAACTCACCCTAAATCTCATGTGGGGATAAATTCAAGTCAGAATGGTAGGTTATGAGGAGCTTGGCATGAGATAGCATGTGGAGAGAATTGAAATCAAAATACCATGCCATGAGATATCCAAAAACTCATTGGAGCCATCCAGAACATTCTAGATCTTTCTAACATCACCTATATAACAATTAGAGATGATCTAAGCAAGGGTTGAACTTCATTTGGTGTAGAAAAGAGAGATTTAGATTCATCTTGCTCACTTGCAATTCAATTTCGAATTCACCCAATTCTTCATCATTTCTTCAATTTTTTGATCCAAATCAATTCAATAATCATCACTGAGAGTGTTCCGATCAAAATCAGAGTGAATTCATAGCCAAATCGTGTTCTTGGCATTCAACTTCTCCACCTGCAACTTGAAATCGGTTTCTCTGATCCAGGCATTTTCAACCAATTTCTTTGCAAACAGAAGCAAGAATATGATACATTGAGTGATTATGTAAAGATTGAAGCAGTGAATTGAAGATTTGATCCATCTGTTTTGCTCAACTTCATAGGTATGTAACTTCCACCATATACCTTAATTTAAGCATGATTAGGTTAAATTGTTAGTTTAGATTGGTTAGAGACAATTAGGAGATCGTTTTTGGAAAGTTTGGCTTGATTTGGTGATGGTTCTTATGTTGACACCATTTCTGTTGGGGTCAAGAACAGACTGGATAGGGAGAGGTAACCTTGATGTTATAGATAGAATCGATCAGTGCAAGATGAAGAGCATTTTAGTGCAATTAATTTCAAGAATTGTTAGGGTTGAGATTTGAGCATGATTTTGATCTTGATTCGGGTTTTAAGTTTGAGTGCATTTCAATTGATTCTGAGGCCATGGTTAGATTCAGTGTAGAATTTAGAGCATGTTAGGGTTTTTAATTCTGAAGTTTGATGAGGTTTTGATGGACTTCGAATTGAGGATGATAGCTCTGTTATTCATGGCGGCTCCCTCCATTCAGAGTTTGGAGGTTGAAGATAACTTGAGGGCCATTGGATCAAGAGGAGACTCGTTGACTGAACCAAGATCTCACGGCCAGGATTTAAACTTCGTTTGTGAAGAATTCTGAACTCATATGATACGCAGCGTTCCATTAAGTTTTTGCTTGGGCTTAAGTTGAAATTGATACCCACACCCCACGCGTGAGGCCCATCCAAGTTTTAACTGAAAACCATTACTATTTGCACCGCAGCTTTTTTATTTTCTTTATGTTTTTAATGGTTTTTTCTGAGTAATAATTGGGCCCTGGCGCTTTACTTTCTGCACCCCACATTTTGAGCCCATCAATAAACTGAACTGGATCTGTTTACTTGTTACACCCCAGCCATTCATTTTCATTTCATTTTTTCTCCATTTTATTTCCATCTTAGAAAATTCATATTAAATGGAAAATTCAATATTTTTTAATGGGAGTTTTTTTTCCTACTTCATATTTTTGTCTAGAAAAATATAAAATAAAAACATTTTTCATTTCATGCATTTTAGTATTTTTTTTTTGTATATTATCTTCTTTTAATGCATTTTATTTCTTTTATGTTGATATATGATCTTGTAAATTTTTGTTTAGGTAGTTCCCATTACTTTTTTAGGCCAATCTTTTTAGGACAATTAGATATACATATTATGTACCCCTGAATTTTATTCCATAACTTTTAGGATGATTTTTAGGTAATTTTGATTAGTGAATATTAAGATGATCAAATTAGGGTTTATACATAACTTAGGTGCATTACAACAATTTCTTTTGGGTTTTTTAGATTGAATTAGGATTTGGGGCAAATAGGGTATTAAGGGTAGGTATAGTAGATCCCCTAGAAATAATGTTAGAATTTTCCTTATTATTTTTAGTATATTTTGCAATTGTATGCTTGTTGGGTGTGCCCTTTTGGGGTTTGTATTGGTTGTGTGGGCTTATTGGGCTTTGCTTGGGGTGTGGGCTTGGTTTGAAGAGCATGATGATGAAGCATATTGAAGACAAAGTTGAAGCTGAAGATCAAAGCTTGATGGAGATGCTTGGCTTGCTTGAAGCTGTTTGAAGACCTAGGACATAGGAGCTAGATAGAGCCCTAGAATAGAAAATTTCTTCACAAATATGGATGGCCTCTTTTGCCTCCATTCTTCCCTATGACATAAAGTCCCTCTATGGTCTTCACCTCTCTCCTTAGGAGGGATCGGTGTCCATACCCTAGAGGTAGAACTCTGAGGGAAACAGTCTCCTATAATGTCAACTGTTCATAGGCTTCCTTGGGTCGTCAATGAACGGTTTGACATTCAATTTCTTCTGATAACATCAATTCTTTGCTGGAGAGCTTGCCATGAAGGAAGAATCCCTTGGAGATTGAGGATGAAGTTCATTGCCTTGAAGACTGTTAGAAGAAGGAGTTGGTGCTGTCAGAGTTGTGCAACTGTTTGAAGTAGGACTTACTGCTACTTAACTATTTGATGTTGTCAGCTGTTAGAGTTTCTTGTTGTTGTTTTTCTTGAAGATGGATGCTTGTTTGAAGCTTGTAGATGGATGAAGACCTTGCTTGGAAATGTTGGTGACTTGTTGTTATTTCTATCAGACTTTGCTGTTTAGAGCTGTTGGTGCTGTTTAGGGTTGTTGATGTACTGTTTGGTTTTCTTGACTGTATTGTTTGTTCATTTTCCCATAAGGTTGAAGTGAAGTTGTTTCACTTTGCCCATTGTTTTCTAGGTTCGAGGTTGAGTGGGACTCCCTTGCCTCGCTTGTATTGCTGCATTCATGCATTTTACTGCTTTACTGTATATATGATGTTGCTTTTCCGTTTATCCCCTAGGATCTCTGTTTCTCTCTGTGCAAGAGAGAAATATGACAGACATTAGGCTTTCATCCATGCATGACAACATTAGGATAGATTTTGATTCCCTTTTTAACCATAGGCTTTTTAGAGCTCCTTTCTCTTCTCATCTCAGAATAATTCAAAAACACAGTAATAAGGTTAATCAACGTCGTACGTTACGAGCCTTAAGCTATTTGAGAAAAGGTTGCTGGAGGGTCACTCTTCAGTAATCTGATTGCTTAGTGTGTTACCCTTAGGGTGATATACGACGTAGTCATTCTCAAATCATAGTCTCTAGTGCGTCAGAGATTGCAAACACCCTAAAAAATACTTCTCGCGTAAAAGACTGTAAACCAATCAAAAATGACATTTTTGTCCGCTTGGACCCGTAATCAGGAAAAACCCTTTTCAGAAGGAGATAAAAACAATCAAGACAGACTTGTGTTGTACATGGCCCGAACTATGTTTGCTCTGATCTTTCATGCTGTATAAAAGTACGTAGGCATAGGATGCGATATCCTAGCGAGCAACCTTCCCCTCCTTTCCCGTAGGTAGGCGAACTACGTTGACTCTGATTTCTCGTTCCAGACGGGAATACGTAGGCATAAAGTGCGATACTTTGCCGAGTCAGTTTATTTTCTTTTTAACCCTTGACCTTTAGCATAGATAGAATAACAATCCGTACTAAAAAACAAGCGTGGATCCCGTCGAGTACGACGGACGTGAGGGGTGCTAATACCTTCCCCTTGCATAACCGACTCCCGAATCCAGGATTTGGTTGCGATGACCATTCCTTTCCCGTCTTTGCGGTAGGTTTACTTCGAGCGTTTCCTTTCCCTCCGTTGGGATAAATAACGCACGGTGGCGACTCTTCTGTTCAGCCGGCGCCGATTTTCGCAGTAGCGACAGCTGGCGACTCTGCTGGGGACTCCAACGGTTCCCTACGCGAGTCAATCCTAGCGCTTGTTTTCCCGTCGGGGATTTTGTATGGATTTACGTTTCTGTTTTTTACTTTTAGCATTATTTTATTGTGATTATTGCTGTGGGTATGAGGGGGTAATCTGTTGAGGGATAGGCCAAACCCAGGCTTGAGTACACCTATAGACTTAGAGAGAGAGTAGTGGTTAGCCTGCTTGCTTAGCTCGCACCAGCTAGCCACGAAATCTCACTCGGACGAGATTCTCTTTGAGGCTTCTTGCCTGGCCCTTAGGGCTCGACAAGTTGTCTGACCCGAGGATTGTCGACTCTAGGAACCTATCAATTGGGATTCAGCTAAGTGAGGCCGCTTCAAGGGATGATGATGCCACACCTTCTGGGTATCGTATCATCACTCTTGAAAGTCTGTGACATTGAACCCGCATAGGATGTCGTACCTCGTCTGCGAGTTAAGTACACGCGAGTGAGGGGTAGGAGGGTCTGTTTGCAGGGAACCTTTGACCTCAGAATACTTGGTTTATCTCTATCAGTGGAATGTGATTACAGGTCTCTTTTTGAGTGGTTAGTTTGGCTTGAAATAAAGAATGATTGGTTCTCAAGGCTTCAGTACAGAGCAACCCGGTCTATCAGCATGGCACTTGATCCCATGTTTGCATATGCATGTGCATTTTCATGTTTGCATTTCATTAACATGTATTTATGTTGCAGGTGATTATTCCCCTCTGATCCTAAGGCTAGGCATGGAGTCCCTGAAGAAGACGGTTGCTTACAGGTTGCAGTCACCAGACATCAGTTCATTACTGGGTTTAGTTGCTTTGGCAGATGAGAGTGTGAGGGCTGGGTTCAGAGTATCCTATGGGAGGCTGCTTAGTTTGTTGTACACACCTTCGGCTTTTGAGATTACTAGAGTGTATACTTTGATGCAGTTTTATGAGCCACAGCTGAGATGTTTATTGTTTCCAGACTACATTCTTGCACCCACTTTGGAAGAGTATCATGTCATGTTGGATATTCCCGTGCTAGACCAGATGCCCTTTGTACACATTGACACTGAGCCCGAGTTAGCCACGCTCACAGAGATTGTCAGTTTAGACGCTTCAGAGTTTCCAGGGGGCTTAGTCAAGTTGAATGGCGCTTACGGTTTTCACCTATCTGTCCTAGTTGAGAAGGCCGCACAGTGCACGAAGAATGGGTGTTGGATTGCCTTTAGTGCTATTCTGGCTGTCTGCATTTACGGGATTGTCTTGTTTCCTAATGTGCCAGACTTTGTTGATTCGGATGCTTTCCTGATCCTCGCTTCGAAGAATCCCATTCCTACTCTCTTGGGTGATGTTTATCATTCTATTCACTACAAGAATGAGAAACGTCGTGGCAAGAACGTATCCTGCTGTCTTCCTCTCCTGTACAGGTGGTTCCAAAGGCACCTTCTGAAGACCGGGCCGTTTGTTGATACCGTTGATACTTTGGATTGGCCGTCCCGGTTGATGGGGCTATCTGCTGAGAACATCATTTGGTTTGATCGGGGCATGCTTGGTACTGACATTATATATAGTTGCGGGGGCTTTCTGGATGTTCCTCTGATTGGACGGAAAGGCTGCATCAATTATAATCCTTCACTATTGGTACGACAGTTTGGTTATGCCTTGAGAGATGCTCCTATTGAGGTTGAGATACAGGAATCTTTGTATCTCACGGGCTCCTTAGACGAGACTACTTTGATCAGGTTGAGGCATGCGTGGGCTAGCATCCACAAGAGGGGGAAGGCTTTGCTCGGTAAGAGCAACAGCAGAGCATATGATCCTTATTTAGCCTGGGTCCGTGAGAGAGCTCGTATGTCTTTGATGCCTTATCCCGCTGTGGAACCGCTGTATCTTCCATTGATTGAGGTGCCTCCTGCAGAAGAGAGCGAGAAATATAACAAATTGTTGGCTGCAAATGAGGAATTGAAGAAAGCTAACGAGGAGTTAGAGAGGGAGATCTTCCAGTTACGACGAGAGAAGAGGGAAGCCACCCTCACAGTGAAGGAACATACCGAATTGATTAACAGGTTGGGATCAAAGCTGACAGAAGCAACCAACAAGAAAGAAAAAGTAGGGATAGCTTTGAACGGGGTTAGCAAGGTACTTACGTCCAAGAAGAGACTTCTAAGCAAGGCTTATGCTCGTATCAGCAAGTGGGAGGCTTTGTGGGAGGCCACACTCACCAAGCGGAAAGAGCGCGAAGACAAACTGAAAATGCAGATTGCCACGTTGGAAGCACAGGTTAAAGCCCATGAAGCAAAGCTTGCTGAAGTAACATCCCTGAGGAATAATGCTAATCTCAGAGTTAGTGACAGCAACGAGAAGTCGAGAGGTTGCAAGGAGAAGGCTGGGTCCAAGAGGTACAGAGCTGACGAGAGTTCGAGCAGAGGAGCTCCCCGGGACGACGCCGCAAAGCTGAGATCCACTACTGAGCGACATGCTTTACTAGTGCAGGAGTTGATCTCCCGACTAGGACACTCAGAGACGATGAGGATATTGGAGGACGTCTGAGCGCGCCATTTGACCTAACGTATCTTTGCCTTACTTTCTGTACTCATATTTGGACCATCGCCAGACTTGTTGGCCGAGGTCTTTTCGGTTGTATTCAGTACTCAGCCTCTTGGCACTTGTTATATATGAGGTGTTTCTGGTTTATTGCTTGCTGAATAAGGACTCCATTGCCATAATGGCTTTCTCTCTGGAACTAGAATCGGGGGAATATAACCTGTAGCATATTTACATAATCACATTCGCATTCATACTGCATTACAGGTAATTATTGAATTGTATCTCATCCCCTGCAATTTCTCAGGTCTTTTCAGGATTGAGAGTCAACGCCCGCACCGATACTCTACTCGTACCAACTGCAAGAGAGTTATGGATCAGATGCAGAGCGAAATGCAGGACATGCGTGAGAAGCTGGCGCTATTCATACAGACAATGGAGACCATTGTGAAAGGCCAGGAAAACTTGCAAGCTTTGGTGCAGCCTTTGCTGGTGAGAAATGTTGGGCACGGAAACGAAGACCACAATTCGGTGCGTGTTGACACCATTCACGGGGATGGTACTCCTACACCGGTAGCTCCACCTGTGGCGAACATACCTGCTGTGAATGTGAACAACGGCGCTGGCGCCGGGAACGGTAACGCAGGAATCGGTAACGAGACTGTCGTCAACAACGTTGGGTTTGAAGATGCCAATCTGGGTGGTGACAATATGGGAGGTAATGGCTTCGGTAATAACGGATTTGGCTATAACGACCAGGGGTTTGATTATGCTAATCAAGATGGGAAGTACGGCTTCAACACTCAGGGCTTCGGACAGGATGGGTTTGGTAATACCAATCAGGGTTATGGCGGATTCAGTAACTGAAATGGTGCTGGAATGATGTCCTTTGGACCTGCCGGGGTCGCTCCAGGGTACGGTAACAGGGGGCGGGGCCCTGTGATGAATCAGACTAGATTTGGTCGTAACAACGGGTATGATGGATACGGAAATGGGAATGGTAATTGGATAGAAGATCAGCAAGAAGATGCTTTCTCTGGTGGAGGTTTTGAAGGTCCTGCAGATAACGCGCAGAGAATCAAGATGCTCGAGGAGCAGATGAAAGGTGTTGTGAATCAAAGTGCTGTTGGTTTAGATATGACCACAATGGGTCTGGTGCCTGGCCTGAGGGTACCGCTAAAATTTAAAGCTCCCACATTTGACAAATATAAGGGAGATACCTGTCCAAAGGTGCATGTGCGATCATACTATAGAAGGATGTCGGCTTATTCAAACGATGAGAGGATGCTGATGCATTTCTTTCAAGACAGCTTGTCTGGTCCTTCCCTTGAATGGTACATGGGATTGGAGCCTACTCAGGTAAAAACTTGGAAGCAGCTGGCTGAAGCGTTCGTGGCTCATTACAAGTACAATAGTGACTTGGCACCCAACCGGGTCCAATTACAGGGGTTGTCCCAGAAGAAAGACGAAATTTTCAAAGAATATGCACAGAGATGGCGCGATATGGCCGCACGAGTTCATCCTCCTTTGGATGACAAAGAAATGAATGATATGTTCATAGGAACATTTACTGGTATGTTTTATGATAAGCTGTTTCATACTTCCTTGGGCAGTTTCTCGGACCTAATCTTGATGGGTGAGAAAATTGAAAGCAATATTAAAATGGGGAGATTCCAAGCTGAGGAGTCTACTTCAGCTGGCAGTAACAGAAGAGCTCTCGGTGGTCGCCGTCAAGGTGATGCAAGTGCAGTATTCGGGGGCCGAGGCCGAGGCCGGGGCAGAGGGCGGAATCAGTACAATCATCCGCAGTAGGTGGCAAGTGTCACAATTCCATTTCATCAACAACCAATACCACTACAACAGATACCACCGCAGCAACAACAGCCACAACAGAGTTTGCATCCTGCCCAACGCAGAGTTCAGGGGGGCAAACCCAGGAGGGTGTTCGAAACGCCTCCTTCAACGTATGCTGAATTGCTACAAACATTACTGGGTTTGAACTTGGTAGAAAAGAGGACTATGGCGCCAATGACGGGCACTCCTCCGTTCGGTTTTGATGCGAACAAGCACTGCGAGTTCCACTCCGGGGCTCCTGGCCATGACATAGAGAATTGCCACGCGTTCAAGCATGTGGTGCAGGATCTGTTGGATAGCAAGGCCATAAATTTTGGACAAGCAGGTCCAAACATAGTACAACAGCCCATGCCCAACCATGGGGCAAACGCTATTTTGACCGAGGAGGGTTTGAACTTGGTCATGAATGTTGATGAACTAAAGACGCCATTGTGTGAGATAAAGAGCAGGTTATTGAAAGGAGGTGTGTATCCGGGCTGCGATGAGTTTTGCCTAGAGTGTTAGACCCAAGCTGGGGGTTGTGCTGAATTGAAAAAGGGTATTCAGACCTTGATAGATGATGGCACGGTGCAATTCGACAGAACGGCAGTTGAGAAACCTGCAGAGGTATTAGCAGATGAGCAAAGTGATGTAGCTACAGTGGCAATCCCCCGAAAACAATAACTATAACAGCGCCAGCCAGACGACCGCCGATCACTATCACCAAGGCAGAGCCAACCCCTTATGAGAGCACTAAGGCGGTACCCTGGACTTATGGGTTGGAAGCATACTGTGATGGGGTGAAAATTGATATCAGTAAACAGCCAGCTGAGGTTGTAGACAATGTCGTCGGGACCGGAGGGATGACGAGAAGTGGGAGAATTTTTATATCGCCTGAGGTAGAGGCTGAACGATTGGCGAAAGGAAAAGGAAAAATGAATGAGGATGTCCCTGTGCAGAGGAATGAGAAAGAAACGTCACTGAAAGATGTAGAAGAGTTTATGCGCCTTATTCGTAAGAGTGACTATAAGATTGTTGAGCACCTTCAACAGACGCCATCGAAGATATCCATATTGTCACTGTTATTGTGTTCCGAAGCTCATAGGAATGCATTGTTGAAAATTCTGGACACGTCATTTGTACCCCAAGATGTTTCTGTGAATCAGTTGGAGGGGGTATTGGCACACGTGAACGCCGGACATAGCTTGGGATTTACGGATTTTGATTTGACCCCGAAGGGGAGAGAACATAACATGGCGTTGCATGTCTCAGTTGAATGTAGGGGCTCAGTCATGTCCCACGTACTGGTAGATACCGGATCTTCCTTGAACGTGCTGCCAAAGAAAGCAATGATGAAATTGGACATCAGGGGAATCATTTGTACGCCTAGTGACTTGGTGGTCAGGGCATTTGATGGTACACGAAGGTCAGTCTTTGGATCTATAACGTTACCTCTGCAGGTGGGGCCGGAGATTTTCTAAACCGAATTTTACATTATGGACATCCAGCCAGCATACAGCTGTCTTCTCGGCCGACCATGGATCCATGGTGTTGGGGCAGTCACGTCTACCTTGCACCAAAAGCTGAAATACATGGTAGGGGACAGTGTGGTCATAGTCTGTGGAGAAGAAGATATATTGGTCAGCCATCTGTCATCATTCAAGTACGTAGAAGTCGACGGCGAGATTCATAAAACACCCTGTCAAGCCTTCGAAGGGTTGCGCATCAAAGACAAAGTTCCAGGGCCGAGTAAAGCGTCAGAGGTGGCAGTCTCGTCATATAAGGAGGCTCAGGCTCTAGTGAAGACTGGTGAGACAAAAGGCTGGGGCAAGGTTCTGGATATTCCTGTGAAGATGGATAGATTTGGGTTGGAATATCAACCGTCGTCATCAACGCTGCTGCTGGGGCACCCCGTTTCAAAGGACCAATAACAATCACGGCTAGTGGAGTGTATCACGAGGCCATCAACGTTGTTTCAGATTCCGAAGAAGGAGACAACGACTGCGACATGGACGCCTGGATTCAGCCGAGCGTGCCAGGACAAGGATTATGCAATTGGTCTATTCAGGAGACTGTTCCTGTGACTACCAAATAGTAATACTTTGTTTTCTTAATTGTTGAACAATCCGGTGTCTTACCCGGGACATCGTGATTTTGCTTAAGGTCGTGCTGTTATGTACATTGCATTGGTTAATCGTTAAATAAATAGGCATTTTTCATGTACAAATATTGTGATCTCTGTTTTTCCTATTTTTGTGTTTTACAATAAAATGGCAACGTGGTTATTCGCTTTATACACATTTTGAAGCATTTAACCATTCCTTTTGCAGGATAACATTTTCAGATGACATCATTGAACCGCCTATGACTCACTTCGACTTTGAGCACCCGGTATTTCAGACCGAAGAAGAGATGGTTGAAGATGGCGACGTTCCAGAAGAGTTGTCTTGGTTGGTAAAGCAAGAAGAACGAATCATTCTGCCTCATGAGGAGGTCATTGAGATCATTAATCTGGGGTCGGAAGGGGTTGAAAGGAACATCCGTATAGGAGCCGCGCTGCAGAGCGACGTCAAGCGAAGATTGGTTGAAATGCTCAGAGAGTATAGTGATGTATTCGCTTGGTCGTACGAAGACATGCCTGGGCTGGATACGGATATGGTTGTGCACCGTCTGCCGCTAAAAGAAGAATGCCCGTCGGTTAAGCAGAAGCTTCGCAGAACTAGACCTGATATGGCAGTGAAAATTAAGGAGGAGGTTCAAAAGCAGTGGGATGCTGGTTTCCTAGCTGTTACGAAATATCCCTCATAGGTCGCTAATATTGTGCCAGTGCCAAAGAAAGACGGTAAAGTGAGAATGTGCGTAGATTACCGTGATTTGAACAAAGCGAGCCCGAAAGATGACTTTCCACTTCCTCATATCGATGTGCTGGTTGACAATACTGCTCAATTCTCCGTATTCTCCTTCATGGATGGCTTCTCGGGCTATAAGCAGATCAAAATGGCACCAGAAGACATGGAGAAGACTACCTTCATTACGCCTTGGGGAACATTTTGTTACAAAGTGATGCCCTTCGAATTAAAGAATGTTGGGGCAACGTATCAGCGTGCAATGACGACTCTCTTTCATGACATGATGCATAAAGAGATCGAGGTTTATGTTGATGATATGATTGCCAAATCACAGACGGAGGAAGAGCATTTGGTGAATCTGCTGAAGTTATTCAAAAGGCTTAGGAGGTTGAGGCTGAGACTGAACCCTAACAAGTGCACCTTCGGGGTGAGGTCGGGTAAACTGCTGGGGTTTATCCTGAGTGAAAAAGGAATAGAGGTTGATCCTGCAAAAATAAAAGCAATACAAGAGATGCCGACGCCTAAAACAGAAAAAGAGGTGCGCGGGGTTTTAGGGAGGTTGAACTACATCGCTCGGTTCATATCTCATCTAACAGCTACGTGTGAGCCACTATTCAAGCTGTTGAAAAAAGACCAGGCTGTAACATGGAATGAAAATTGTCAAAAGGCGTTCGATAATATAAAACAGTATTTGCAGGAGCCTCCTATTTTGATACCTCCAGTGGCAGGGAGACCCTTGATTATGTATTTGACGGTTCTTGAGGGAAGTATGGGTTGTGTTCTCGGTCAACACGACGAGACAGGAAGAAAAGAGCATGCGATATACTACCTGAGTAAGAAGTTTACTGAATGTGAATCTCGATACTCAATGCTCGAAAAAACTTGTTGTGCGCTAGCCTGGGCCACCAAGCGTTTGAGGCAGTACATGCTGAATCATACAACCATGCTCATCTCGAAGATGGATCCTATCAAATACGTATTTGAAAAGCAGGCTTTATCGGGGAGAATTGCCCGTTGGCAGATGGTTTTGACCGAATACGACATCCAGTATGTCTCACAGAAGGCTATAAAGGGGAGTGTATCATCTGAGTACTTGGCAGAGCAGCCTATTGAGGACTACCAATCGATGAGGTTTGATTTTCCTGACGAGGATATCATGTACCTAAAGATGAAAGATTGTGAAGAACCGTTGTCGGACGAAGGACCAAAATTGGGTTCCAAATGGCAGTTGATCTTTGACGGAGCTGTAAACTCCTATGGTAGCGGAATAGGGGCAATCATCACTACTCCACATGGGTCGCACATCCCGTTTACCGCTCGATTGACCTTTACGGTTACCAATAACGAAGCCGAGTACGAAGCTTGCATCATGGGGCTTGAAGAAGCCATTGATTTGCGAATCAAAAATCTGGATGTATACGGAGACTCAGCTCTGGTGGTGAATCAAATAAAAGGAGAATGGGAGACACGTCAGCCCAATTTGATACCGTACATGAATTACGCGAGGAGATTGTTGCCTTTCTTTGACAAAGTTGAATTGCATCATGTACCGCGGGCAGAAAATCAGATGGCTGACGCCCTGGCCACATTGTCTTCCATGTATAAAGTCAACTTCTGGAATGAGGCTCCCAGAATTGTTATCTCTCGGCTTGACAGACCCGCCTTCGTATTTGCCATTGACGAAGCATCTGATGATAAACCCTGGTACTTTGATATCCAGAATTTCCTGAAGAAAAAAGAGTATCCGGCTGGGGCATCCAGTCACGATCAGAAGACTCTCAGGAGATTGGCTGATAATTTCTATCTGAATCCGGACGGTGTCCTGTACAAGAGAAACCACGACTTGGTGCTACTACATTGTGTAAACGAGAAAGAGGCTAAGTTGCTCATGGAGGAAATACACGAGGGTACATTTGGTACACATGCTGGTGGGCATGCTATGACGAGGAAGCTGCTGCGGGCAGGTTATTACTGGCTAACTATGGAAACTGATTGTTTCAAGTTTGCGAAGAGGTGTCATAAGTGCCAGATTTATGGGGATAAGATCCATGTGCCTCCGAGTCCTCTGAACGTGATGTCGTCACCGTGGCCATTCTCAATGTGGGGAATCGACATGATTGGAAAGATCGAGCCGACGGCATCTAACGGACACCGGTTCATTTTGGTAGCAATTGATTATTTCACCAAGTGGGTAGAAGTGGCATCATACGCAAATGTGACCAAGCAGGTAGTAGCCAGGTTTATTAGACGAGATATCATTTGCAGATATGGAATCCCCGAGCGGATTATTACTGACAACGGTTCGAACTTAAACAACAAGATGATGAAGGAGCTGTGTCAGAGTTTTAAGATCGAACATCACAATTCTTCTCCCTATCGACCCAAGATGAATGGCGTCGTTGAAGCGGCCAATAAGAACATAAAGAAGATTGTTCAGAAGATGGTAGTGACCTATTAGGACTGGCATGAGATGCTACCTTTCGCTTTGCACGGTTATCGTACGACGGTACGCACATCAACCGGGGCAACCCCGTTCTCGTTGGTATATGAAATGGAAGCAGTGTTACCACTAGAAGTTGAGATTCCTTCCCTAAGGGTATTACGAGATGTCCAACTGGACGAGGCAGAATGGGTGAAAGACAGGTTGAACCAGCTGAGTTTAATGGATGAGAAGAGGCTAGCTTCTCTAGCATACAGTCGTTTGTACCAGAGCCGAATGAAGAAAGCGTATGATAAGAAGATACATCCTCGGAGCTTTCAGACGGGCGACCTTGTGTTGAAAAGGATTTTCCCGCCACAGGCAGATCACAGGGGCAAGTGGACCCCCAACTACGAAGGGCCATACGTTGTCAGAAAAGCCTTTTCAGGAGGAGCTTTGTTGTTGTCCACCATGGACGGTGAAGACTTTACGTCGCCTGTGAATTTGGACGCAGTTAAAAAATACTTTGCTTGAAATTGACCCGCTGAACAGAAAAAAGAGAGTCCAGGAAAAAATTGGGCATCCCGGCGAACCAAAAACAGAATGAAAGGTTCGGGCAAAAATTAGGGATAAAATTGAAAAAATGTACACCCGCGAAGTTGAAAACCTACACTGGGCGGCTTCGGCAAAAAAGGGTATCCCGGTGAACTGAAAACCCGTAAAGGGCGGTTCACGCAAAAATTAGGGATTTGAAAGGCAAATGACTGCGGTCCGAATTTGATACTGCGATGCACATTGGTGCGGGAGAATATACCTGAGAGGTCGATTATCAGATACAATCTCTTCAGAAGTTTGAATACCGGGAAAGCGCTAGAGTCAGGCGAGTCATAGGAGGATCAGCTCATGATGTTCGTCTGCATCACGTTGCCGACATGTGTGCAAATTTGATTTGTCACTGTATATATATGCTTCCTGTGCATACTTGTATATTTGTTGTGCGTAGCTTCCTCTTTTCAGGAGTTACATCCAGTGTACAAAACTCTGCCCATTCAGGGGCCCAATCAATAAAACATGTTATTTAGTATTTGATGATTGTTCTTTACTGTTTTGTACATGACAAACGCCAATGTTTAATAAAACTAGCAAGTGTATAACATCGCTGGCCCTTGCCAATAATTGCTAAAACTTTGAATTGACTGAAAATGATGTCACTAATGCTAACCTGAATAGATTTGGTTGTATAGATTTGTCTTGTCTCGTTTGTGGTGTTGCAGGGTTCTTGACCATACGAAGTGGATGATCAGAGGATTGCAGTCCTAACCAGAAGCTCGTAACAAAAAGACTTGATCGTTATGATAACTGAATCCCCATGCAGGTCGCGACAATGTTCCTTACTAAAGAAGGATCAAATTCCCCAGCTAGTCGCAGCTTATCCAAAGGACATTCTCCAGCAAGGTCGTTCACCCTCAGCAGAATTGACGATTCCAAGATCGAAGGCTGCATTCAGACAGTGTGGTGTCCCCAAAAAAAAAAAGATTCCCCATCCCGAGCAGAGTGGTTTAGCCTCAGAAGATTAATATTTCCAAACTTATGAGCTGTACCCAGACAGTCTACTCTTCCCAGTAGAGATTCCCTTCCCAGTAGGGTCATTTATTCTCCCCAAAGGAGTCAGTTGATTTTCCCCAAGAGAGTCATTTCGTCCTCAGCGGAGTTCTCTCTTTTCAGCAAGTGTTCTCTTTCCTCCCAGTGGAAATCAAAGGTTAAAGCTCTCCCCGACAGAGTTGGTTGTGTGTCCTGGCATTTATTTTGCCGGAATACTTTATGATACCCGTTCACTCCCCAGTAGAGTGATATTTGTCCTCGACGGCCAAGATTGAGGAAGCAAGCTTGTTAGAGCTATCCCAGCAGTTCGAGCCTGCATTTGCATTGGCATATAGTGTCATATTTGCATCTACCAAATGAAAAAACGTGTAACATTTCCATGTCGAATGGAGCATTACGCCATTGTCAAACATATGCATTTTAAAGCATAAGCCAGGTTGGTTAACCTTTTGTTTTCAAGTGTTGTTTCCCTTGCAGGTGGAGGGAGCTCTTGCTCAAATTAATTACCAAACATTCAAGGTCTCGGCGTGAGACATGTAATGATAATGTTCGTTTTGTCATTATTCCCTACAGAGTTGCTTGTTTAAGTTTCTCTTACCCCTCCAGCAGAGTATTTCTTCAAGGGTGTTGTTATGCCAATATCAAAAGATTTCGTGAATCAATTTGTGGAAGCTGCCGCATATGTCGAAGTAGGTGTCTGGCAGTTTGAGTTCAGAAAATCCCCAGTAGAGTCCTTTTCAAATTTATCGCCAGGTCAGCATTTAAGATTGGAAGATTGGACCATTATGTGTTACCCATTTGACTGATGGAGTTAGCTACTGCAAAGATAGGCAGAGGAGCTGTATTCAAGAGTGTTTACCCGTAGCAAAGGCGGAGTTATTTTCCTGTATTTGGCAGAGTACTTTCTCGTAGCGATGGCGGAGTGTTTACCCGTAGCAAAGGCGGAGTTATTTTCCTGTATTTGGCAGAGTACTTTCCCGTAGCGATGGCGGAGTGTTTACCCGTAGCAAAGGCGGAGTTATTTTCCTGTATTTGGCAGAGTACTTTCCCGTAGCGATGGCGGAGTATTTACCCGTAGCAAAGGCGGAGTTATTTTCCTGTATTTGGCAGAGTACTTTCCCGTAGCGATGGCAGAGTGTTTACCCGTAGCAAAGGCGGAGTTATTTTCCTGTATTTGGCAGAGTGTTTACCCGTAGCAAAGGCGGAGTTATTTTCCTGTATTTGGCAGAGTACTTTCCCGTAGCGATGGCGGAGTGTTTACCCGTAGCAAAGGCGGAGTTATTTTCCTATATTTGGCAGAGTGTTTACCCGTAGCAAAGGCAGTTATTTTCCTGTATTTGGCAGAGTGTTTACCTGTAGCAAAGGCGGAGTTATTTTCCTGTATTTGGCAGAGTGTTTACCCATAGCAAAGGCGGAGTTATTTTCCTGTATTTGGCAGAGTACGTTCCCGTAGCGATGGCGGAGTGTTTACCCGTAGCAAAGGCGGAGTTATTTTCCTGTATTTGGCAGAGTACTTTCCCGTAGCGATGGCGGAGTGTTTACCCGTAGCAAAGGCGGAGTTATTTTCCTGTATTTGGCAGAGTGTTTACCCGTAGCAAAGGCGAAGTTATTTTCCTGTATTTGGCAGAGTACTTTCCCGTAGCGATGACAGAGTATTTACCCGTAGCAAAGGCGGAGTTATTTTCCTGTATTTGGCAGAGTACTTTCCCGTAGCGATGGCGGAGTGTTTACCCGTAGCAAAGGCGGAGTTATTTTCCTGTATTTGGCAGAGTGTTTACCCGTAGCAAAGGCGGAGTTATTTTCCTGTATTTGGCTGAGTGTTTACCCGTAGCAAAGGCGGAGTTATTTTCCTGTATTTGGCAGAGTGTTTACCCGTACCAAAGGCAGAGTTATTTTCCTGTATTTGGCAGAGTACGTTCCCGTAGCGATGGCGGAGTGTTTACCTGTAGCAAAGGCGGAGTTATTTTCCTGTATTTGGCAAAGTGTTTACCCGTATCAAAGGCGGAGTTATTTTCCTGTATGACAAAACAGAATTGCTTCTCCCAGTGAAGTCAATAAGTTCATTCCAGTATTGACAAGATGGTGTTGAAATCAGATTTGTAGATAGTGTTCCCCGAGTAGTGGTGCAGTTTATCTCGCAAGTTATTTCTGACAGTTGGCAAATTTCCGGGTTTATTGGTATTCAACCGTCTCGTACCTCGATTTTCTGAAGGCTCCGGGCGTTTCACCCAGTCGGGTCCAAGCCGTTTGAATAGGGGCAGCTGTTGCACCCTAAAATTTGACCAACTTATTTTACCTGATTTGAGTTTTCATAGCTTTATCATTTGCATAGTAGATCATATACATAGTTCATTCATTTGCATAGCATAGCATGGGCAAGCCATCCAACAAGGGATCAAGTGCTATTTTTCATCTCAAGGAATGTATTCAAGAGGCTCTTATCAAGAGTCAAGCCTATTCAAGTCACCAAGAAAGAAATTGAAGCTTTGGGAAGTTTAAAGGCCAAGCAGTGGGTTTCTCTCCTATCTTGAGGGTATTTGAATATCATCAGAGAAGTTGTGAGTTATGAATTGAGGGCATGGAATGTGTAGAGACATCATGGAAGACCTAGAGGGTCATCTTGAAAGTAAGACAAGTCATTGGTGTGGTGACAAGAGCTACAGTTGAAGACAGTCAACTAGGGTTTCATCTGGGTCAACCCTAGGTCAACCCTAAGTCTAATGCTTGATTGAAGGGCATCAAGGCCCATTTGAAGGATGTGGGATTCATCATTTGATATGTGGGCATGGATGTGGTTTTGTGCCAAGGAGAAATCACAAGAAATAAAGAAGAAGAGAAGTTTCTAAATTAGGGTTTCTGTGTAAAATCCCCTGGTTTAGGTCAAACTTCCAAGCAAAGTAATTCAAAATTCAAGTCTCAAATGGATCCTTGGCCAACATGAAACTTGTAGAGTATCTCAAGACCTTTAATTTGAGTGGTGGAAAGCCTCAAGGAGATTTATAGAACTCAAGTTATGGTTCTTGCAAGTTACAGGTCATCTGAGGGCACTGAAATTTATCTGTGAAAGTTACTTGACTTCCAAGCACCTTTTACCCCATAAGGAGTTTTCAAATGGATTTTTGGCCAACATGAAAGTTGTTCCTAATGATCTTAGCTTTCTAGAAAGGTAAGGTATGCCTCAATCTGATTTGTGGAGCTCTATTTATGATCTTGACAAGCCAAGGGCATTTTGGTCATTTGGAGGTTATAGGTCATTTCAAGCATAAGGCCATATCTCCTATTTCCAAGCCTCAAATGGTAAAATCTTCAACATCAAACTTTCTTAAAGTGATGTTTTAAGGCTAGTAGGGAGGTCATGAGATGTTGAAAAGGCTCATATCAAAAAGTGATAAAAATGGCCCAAAAATGAGGCATAAGTTAATTAAGATGAAATTGAAAAATGGAAATCCCAAGCTATAAATCCAAACCATGTCATATAATAGGTCATTTTGACTCCAAATGACATTCTAAGAACAATGGTTCAGCCACAATTTTGATTTGAGGCTTGGATCATAGGGCTGCTTTGGAATTGGATTACTTGTGCATTAAGGTACCAAAGCAAAACAAGGCAAAACTCAATGAGCAAGGTAGTTATGCATTGTAACTCACCCTAAATCTCATGTGGGGATAAATTCAAGTTAGAATGGTAGGTTATGAGGAGCTTGGCATGAGATAGCATGTGGAGAGAATTGAAATCAAAATACCATGCCATGAGATATCCAAAAACTCATTGGAGCCATCCAGAACATTCTAGATCTTTCTAACATCACCTATATAACCATTAGAGATGATCTAAGCAAGGGTTGAACTTCATTTGGTGCAGAAAAGAGAGATTGAGATTCATCTTGCTTACTTGCAATTCAATTTCGAATTCACCCAATTCTTCATCATTTCTTCAATTTTTTGATCCAAATCAATTCAATAATCATCACTGAGAGTGTTCTGATCAAAATCAGAGTGAATTCATAGCCAAATCATGTTCTTGGCATTCAACTTCTCCACCTGCAACTTGAAATCGGTTTCTCTGATCCAGGCATTTTCAACCAATTTCTTTGCAAACAGAAGCAAGAATATGATACATTGAGTGATTCTGTGAAGATTGAAGCAGTGAATTGAAGATTTGATCCATCTGTTTTGCTCAACTTCATAGGTATGTAACTTCCACCATATACCTTAATTTAAGAATGATTAGGTTAAATTGTTAGTTTAGATTGGTTAGAGACAATGAGGAGATCGTTTTTGGAAAGTTTGGCTTGATTTGGGGATGGTTCTTATGTTGACACCATTTCTGTTGGGGTCAAGAACAGGCTGGATAGGGAGAGGTAACCTTGATGTTATAGATAGAATCGATCAGTGCAAGATGAGGAGCATTTTAGTGCAATTAATTTCAAGAATTGTTAGGGTTGAGATTTGAGCATGATTTTGATCTTGATTCGGGTTTTAAGTTTGAGTGCATTTCAATTGATTCTGAGGCCATGGTTAGATTCAGTGTAGAATTTAGAGCATGTTAGGGTTTTTAATTCTGAAGTTTGATGAGGTTTTGATGGACTTCGAATTGAGGATGATAGCTCTGTTATTCATGGCGGCTCCCTCCATTCAGAGTTTGGAGGTTGAAGATAACTTGAGGGCCATTGGATCAAGAGGAGACTCGTTGACTGAACCAAGATCTCACGGCCAGGATTTAAACTTAGTTTGTGAAGAATTCTGAACTCATATGATACGCAGCGTTCCATTAAGTTTTCGCTTGGGCTTAAGTTGAAATTGATACCCACACCCCACGCGTGAGGCCCATCCAAGTTTTAACTGAAAACCATTACTATTTGCACCGCAGCTTTTTTTTATTTTCTTTATGTTTTTAATGGTTTTTTGTGAGTAATAATTGAGCCCTGGCGCTTTACTTTCTGCACCCCACATTTTGAGCCCATCAATAAACTGAACTGGATCTGTTTACTTGTTACACCCCAGCCATTCATTTTCATTTCATTTTTTCTCCATTTTATTTCCATCTTAGAAAATTCATATTAAATGGAAAATTCAATATTTTTTAATGGGAGTTTTTTTTCCTACTTCATATTTTTGTCTAGAAAAATATAAAATAAAAACATTTTTCATTTCATGCATTTTAGTATTTTTTGTATATTTTCTTCTTTTAATGCATTTTACTTCTTTTATGTTGATATATGATCTTGTAAATTTTTTTTTAGGTAGTTCCCATTACTTTTTTAGGCCAATCTTTTTAGGACAATTAGATATACATATTATGTACCCCTGAATTTTATTCCATAATTTTTAGGATGATTTTTAGGTAATTTTGATTAGTGAATATTAAGATGATAAGATTAGGGTTTGTACATAACTTAGGTGCATTACAACAATTTCTTTTGGGTTTTTTAGATTGAATTAGGACTTGGGGCGTATAGGGTATTAAGGGTAGGTATAGTAGATCCCCTAGAAATAATGTTAGAATTTTCCTTATTATTTTTAGTATATTTTGCAATTGTATGCTTGTTGGGTGTGCCCTTTTGGGGTTTGTATTGGTTGTGTGGGCTTATTGGGCTTTTCTTGGGGTGTGGGCTTGGTTTAAAGAGCATGATGATGAAGCATATTGAAGACAAAGTTGAAGCTGAAGATCAAAGCTTGATGGAGATGCTTGGCTTGCTTGAAGCTGTTTGAAGACCTAGGACATAGGAGCTAGAGAGAGCCCTAGAATAGAAAATTTCTTCACAAATATGGATGGCCTCTTTTGCCTCCATTCTTCCCTATGACATAAAGTCCCTCTATGGTCTTCACCTCTCTCCTTAGGAGGGATCGGTGTCCATAACCTAGAGGTAGAACTCTTAGGGAAACAGTCTCCTATAATGTCAACTGTTCATAGGCTTCCTTGGGTCGTCAATGAACGGTTTGACATTCAATTTCTTTTGATAACATCAATTCTTTGCTGGAGAGCTTGCCATGAAGGAAGAATCCCTTGGAGATTGAGGATGAAGTTCATTGCCTTGAAGACTGTTAGAAGAAGGAGTTGGTGCTGTCAGAGCTGTGCAACTGTTTGAAGTAGGACTTACTGCTACTTAACTATTTGATGCTGTCAGCTGTTAGAGTTTCTTGTTGCTGTTTTTCTTGAAGATGGATGCTTGTTTGAAGCTTGTAGATGCATGAAGACCTTGCTTGGAAATGTTGGTGACTTGTTGTTGTTTCTATCAGATTTTGTTGTTTAGAGTTGTTGGTGTTGTTTAGGGCTGTTGATGTACTGTTTGGTTTTCTTGACTGTATTGTTTGTTCATTTTCCCATAAGGTTGAAGTGAAGTTGTTTCACTTTGCCCATTGTTTTCTAGGTTCGAGGTTGAGTGGGACTCCCTTGCCTCGCTTGTATTGCTGCATTCATGCATTTTACTGCTTTACTGTATATATGATGTTGCTTTTCCGTTTATCCCCTAGGATCTCTGTTTCTCTCTGTGCAAGAGAGAAATATGACAGACATTAGGCTTTCATCCATGCATGACAACATTAGGATAGATTTTGATTCCCTTTTCAACCATAGGCTTTTTAGAGCTCCTTTCTCTTCTCATCTCAGAATAATTCAAAAACACAGTAATAAGGTTAATCAACGTCGTACGTTACGAGCCTTAAGCTATTTGAGAAAAGGTTGCTGGAGGGTCACTCTTCAGTAATCTGATTGCTTAGTGTGTTACCCTTAGGGTGACATACGACGTAGTCATTCTCAAATCATAGTCTCTAGTGCGTCAGAGATTGCAAACACCCTAAAAAATACTTCTTGCGTAAAAGACTGTAAACCAATAAAAAATGTCATTTTTGTCCGCTTGGACCCGTAATCAGGAAAAACCCTTTTCAGAAGGAGATAAAAACAATCAAGACAGACTTGTGTCGTACGTGGCCCGAACTACGTTTGCTCTGATCTTTCATGCTGTATGAAAGTACGTAGGCATAGGATGCGATATCCTAGCGAGCAACCTTCCCCTCCTTTCCCGTAGGTAGGCGAACTACGTTGACTCTGATTTCTCGTTCCAGACGGGAATACGTAGGCATAAAGTGCGATACTTTGCCGAGTCAGTTTATTTTCTTTTTAACCCTTGACCTTTAGCGTAGATAGAATAACAATCCATACTAAAAAACAAGCGTGGATCCCGTCGAGTATGACGGACGTGAGGGATGCTAATACCTTCCCCTTGCATAACCGACTCCCGAATCCAGGATTTGGTTGCGATGACCATTCCTTTCCCGTCTTTGCAGTAGGTTTACTTCGAGCGTTTCCTTTCCCTCCGTTGGGATAAATAACGCACGGTGGCGACTCTTCTGTTTAGCCGGCGCCGATTTTCGCAGTAGCGACAATGAGCTCCCACAACTCTCAAGTTAGGAGGCACACAACTTTGGTTTCAACCACTCTCTCTGAGGATCTTCTGACTTCTCTGACAAGGATATCAACCCTGGACCACTTGAATAACCTTCTTGGCTAGCTTCATAGTCTTGTGTAGCCCTTGATTGGTAATCATACCTCTTGATCTCCTGCATACATGTCAATGAAATGCAAATGATAATGCTAATGTGAATGAAATGAAACATAAGCTAGGTAAAGAAATGTTGGTCAAATTTTGGGGTGCAACAGCTGCCTCTATTCAAACGGCTTGGACCTGACTGGGTGAGCAGCAAACGGCTCTCAACCAATCAAGGTGCGAGACGGTTGAATACCGACAAACCCTGAAATTTGCCAACTGCACAAGTACACGGTACTCTGATGGGAACAAATCTTCGAAAACTGAAATCCTAGCTGCACGGCAACTAGCTGGGGAATTGGTCACACGGTAACCGGTGATACATGGTCGATCATGCCATCAGGCGTCCAGATTCCTCGGGACTCATCAGGTCAATAATCAAGTTAATCATGCCATCGGGCATTCAAAGAAATCTTTGGGCATCAGCTGGACTCCATCAGTAAGCCGGGAATAGAATTCTCGGTCAATCATGAACCATTTGGGGATACCCAAACTTCTACCATCAGGCACTCCGCATCAGCTGAGAGAACTGCTTCGTTAATACGGTTGGACTTCAATCATCAAGTCTTCGAGGGAAGTTTCAACTTCGCTGTTCAGAAACCTGTTGGGGATGACACATCTTCGCTGGGGATTCTGGAGAACTATCACGTAATTCTGCTTCGAGGATCCAGATATCATTCTGGGTGAATCATCTCTGCTGAGGACATCAAGAATCATCTTGGACAAACAACTCCGCGGGGACTTCAAGAATCATCCTGAACCAATAACTATGCTGGAGATTTCAGGAATCATCCTGAGCAAACGCTCTGCCGGGGATTCTAAGCGTCAACTTGAGCAAACCTCTCTGGCGACATCACTGGGGATTTTAAGAATCATCTTAAGCAAACGGCTTTGCTGGGGAAAATTCAAGAATCATCTTGGGCAAACGACTCTATGGAGGAACACCTGCAAAACAAGAACGGTAACGACATATCTCATGTTTAGTATGCATATGCTTTGACAACGGTGCAATGCTCCACACGGTGGAAATGCTATGCGTTTATGATAAATGCTACGCAATCATGCAAAATGCTGCGACCCCGTCAGCAAAATAAATGCTGAAGGGAGGATCCTCCTGTCAAGGAGAAATAACCATTCTGGTGGAGGAAGGACTCATCCTGCCAAGGAGAAGAAGTCACGCTAATCTTAATCGGACTCCGCATGGGGAAGCAAACATCAGTTGACTGCTGCAGGGGAATGAAGCTCTACGAGAACCTGGACCTGCTGAGGAAAGCGATGTCAATCGCGGAAATAAACTGCGCGGCCTTCGCGACTACTTTTCAGGAGATAACGACTCTGACGGGGAAATACGACATCAGTTATTCAACACTCTACTGGGGAAAACCAATCATGGCCCCAACTACTTTCCAAGAACTCGGCTCTCTTGGGGATTTGCATACTCGGCTGGAAAAGAAGAAAACATCCTGCTTCGGGGGAGAGTACGACTCTGCGGGGAATCTCAATTCCGCTGGAGACTTCAGTCTGGAACTATCCATTACTGCACACTTCAGCGTATGACTCAACTGGGGATACGACATTCCTTCAGGATGTACTTGACTGGGGAGAGAATCTTCTCTGCCTGGGGAGACATATCAATGCTCACGATCTCATGTTCAGACTCTGCAGGGAGAGACTGCTGAACTTGCTGGAGAAGGAGGAATCATCCTGCTTGGGGATGCATATGGCGCACCACATGGTACATGCTACACCTGCACCAACACAAACAAACAGACAAGATACCCTTCTCAAAGGGACCTATCAAGGTTATTATCTCGTGACAATGTTCGAGTAATTCATTGTTTCAACAATCAGTGGCCTAGGCCAGTAAGTTTATGTATGCGCATTTTATCAAAAACATCGGCGTTCTTTTTCGCAAACAAAACAGATAATGCTAAACAGACAAACAGAATTGCTGAATAGTATACATTTTATTGATAACGAACCCCTGAATGGGTAAAAATGTTTTACAACAGATGCAAGCTCCTGGAATGAGGAAGTTGCGCAAAAAATAAAACATAAATATACATCAGTATATACACATGTCGGCAACGAGGCATAGACGAACACCATGAGTTGATCCCTCTATGACCCACTCGACTTCGATACTTCTCCGAGGCTTCAGCTTCAGAAGAGATTGATTCAGATAAACGGCCCTCAGGTCTTCCAAACCACTAAACAATGAAAGTCCATACGCGGAACGCAGTCATTTGCTTTTTCAAATCCCTAACTTTTGCCTGAATCGCCCTTCCGGGTTTTCGATTCACCGGGATACCCTTTTTTGCCAAAGTCGCCCTTTCGGGTTTTCGACTTTGCGGGTGTACATTCTTTTCTTTATATCCCTAATTTTTGCCCGAACCTTTTTCTTTTTTATGGTTCGCCAGGATGCCCCATTTTTGCCTGGATATTCTTTTTCTTTCCAGCGGGTCATTTTTAAGCAAAGTATTTTTTCTAACTGCGTCCGCGTTCACCGGGGATGCAAAATCTTCACCATCCATCGTGGATAACAACAAAGCTCCTCCCGAAAAGACCTTGCTGACGACGTACGGACCTTCGTAATTGGGAGTCCACTTGCCCCGGTGATCGGAGTGTGGAGGAAGAATCTTCTTCAGGACGAGATCACCCGTCTGAAAGCTTCTAGGACGCACCTTCTTATCATAAGCTTTCTTCATTCGGCTTTGGTACAGACGACCATGCGCAATCGATGCTAACCTCTTCTCGTCCATTAGGCTGAGTTGGTTTAGTCGGTTCTTAATCCATTCTGCCTCATCGAGTTTCACGTCAACCAAAACTCGCAAAGATGGGATCTCCACTTCTAACGGTAAGACAACCTCCATACCGTACACTAAGGAGAAAGGAGTTGCCTCAGTTGACGTACGTACCGTTGTACGATAACCGTGCAATGCAAACAGCAGCATCTCGTGCCAATCTTTATAGGTCACAACCATCTTCTGAACAATCTTCTTGATGTTCTTATTGGCCGCTTCAACGGTGCCATTCATCTTCGGCCGGTAAGGAGATGAGTTGTGGTGTTCAATCTTGAAACTCTGGCACAGCTCCTTCATCATCTTGTTATTCAGATTCGAACCATTATCAGTAATGATCCGCTCGGGAACTCCGTAACGACAGATGATGTCCCTCTTTATTAATTTAGCCACCACCTGCTTGGTCACATTAGCATATGGGGTTGCCTCCACCCACTTGGTGAAGTAGTCGATAGCCACTAGAATGAAGCGATGACCGTTAGACGTAGTGGGCTCGATCTTGCCTATCATGTCGATGCCCCACATGGAGAACGGCAAAGGGGAGGACATGACATTTAACGGGCATGGCGGCACGTGAACTTTATCAGTATAAATCTGGCATTTATGACATCTCTTCGTGAATTTAAAGCAATCTGATTCCATTGTCAGCCAGTAGTATCCTGCTCTCAGGATCTTCCTTGTCATAGCATGTCCGCCGACGTGCGTACCAAATGTGCCTTCATGGACTTCTTCCATGAGCATACTCACTTCTTTCTCATCTACACATCTGAGTAGCACGAGATCGTGGTTTCTTTTATACAAAACTCCATCAGGATTGAGATAAAAATTTCCAGACAGCCTCCTCAGCGTCTTCTTATCCTGGGTTGACGCTCCCTCCGGATACTCCTTAGTCATAAGGAAGGTCTGGATGTCATGGAACCATGGCTTGCCGTCGGAGGCTTCCTCGATCGCAAAGACGAATGCAGGTCTATCAAGACGAGAAAAGACAATTCTTGGAGCTTCATTCCAAAAATTGACTTTATACATCGAAGCCAACGTGGCTAAGGCATCAGCCATTTGATTTTCGGCCCTGGGCACATGATGGAGTTCCACTCGATCAAAGAACGGAAGCAGCCTTCTGGCATAGTTCATGTACGACACCAAATTCGATTGACGAGTCTCCCACTCCCCTTTAATCTGGTTAATCACAAGCGCCGAGTCACCGTATACGTCTAGGTTCTTAATTCTCAAATCAATTGCCTCTTCTAGACCCATGATGCATGCTTCGTACTCTGCTTCATTATTGGTGACCGGAAACGTCAGTCTCGCAGTGAACGGGATATGGGATCCATGGGGAGTCGTGATGATCGCCCCAATGCCACTTCCATAAGAGTTAACCGCCCCGTCGAATATCAATTTCCACTGGGATTTCCTATCTGGCCCCTCGTCGGGCAACGGCTCATCACAATCCTTTGCTTTGAGAAACATGATATCCTCATCAGAGAATTCAAATTTCATCGGCTGGTAATCCTCGATCGGCTGTTCGGCAAGGTATTCAGACAATACGCTTCCCTTAATAGCCTTCTGGGAAACGTATTGAATGTCATATTCCGTCAACACCATTTGCCATCTGGAAATCCTGCCCGAAAGCGCTTGCTTCTCGAAGACATACTTGATCGGATCCATCTTCGAAATTAACATGGTGGTGTGATTGAGCATGTACTGTCGTAAACGTTTGGCAGCCCAGGCTAGTGCACAACACGTCTTCTCCAGCATCGAGTAGCGAGATTCACAGTCTGTGAACTTTTTACTCAAGTAGTAAATGGCATGCTCCTTTCTGCCCGTCTCGTCGTGCTGACAGAGAACACACCCCATACTATTCTCAAGAACTGTCAAGTACATGATTAAAGGTCGTCCGGCCACTGGGGGTATCAAGATCGGAGGTTCCTGCAGATACTGCTTTATCTTGTCGAATGCCTTCTAGCAATCCTCATTCTAGATAATTGCCTGATCTTTCTTTAGTAGTTTGAACATCAGTTCACACGTGGCCATGAGCTGAGAAATAAACCTTGCAATGTAGTTTATTCTGCCCAGGAAACCACGAACTTCTTTTTCTGTTTTTGGCACTGGCATTTCTTGTATCGCTTTTATCTTCGCAGGATCAACCTCGATGCCTCTTTCACTCACGATAAACCCCAGTAACTTTCCGGACCGTACTCCGAAAGTACACTTGTTAGGATTCAGCCTCAACCTGAACTTCCTAAGCCTCTCAAAAAGCTTCAGCAAATTGACCAGATGTCCTTCCTCCATTTGGGATTTCGCAATCATGTCATCAACATAGACTTCAATCTCATGATGAATCATGTCATGAAACAAAGTAACCATTGCTCGTTGGTAAGTGGCCCCTGCGTTCTTCAGACCGAAAGGCATTACCTTGTAGCAGAATGTTCCCCAGGGAGTGATAAACGTAGTTTTCTCCATGTCCTCCGGCGCCATCTTGATCTGGTTGTAACCGGAGAAGCCATCCATGAACGAAAACACGGAGAACTGAGCTGTATTGTCGACCAACACATCAATATGAGGCAGCGGGAAATCATCTTTAGGGCTCGCCCTATTCAAATCCCGATAATTGACGCACATTCGTACCTTACCGTCCTTCTTCGGTACAGGCACTATGTTGGCGACCCACGGAGGGTAAGTAGTGACCGCTAAGAAGCCAGCATCAAGCTGCTTTTGCACTTCGTCTTTGATCTTAACGGCTATATCTGGTCGTGTCCTCCTAAGCTTCTGCTTGACGGGGGGACAATCTTCTCGCAGCGGCAAGTGGTGGACCATGATGTCAGTATCAAGTTCGGGCATATCTTCTTATGACCAAGCAAAGACGTCACTATACTCTCTCAGCATCTCGACCAATCTCTGCTTGACATCACTCTGCAATGCAGCCCCTATCCTGACGTTCCTGACTAGTTCTTCAGAACCCAGATTCACGATCTCGATCTCCTCCTCATGAGGCAGAATAACTTTCTCCTCTTGTTTCAACAAGCGGGCCAACTCTTTGGGAAGGTCTTCGTCTTCATCAATCTCTTCTTCGGCTTGATAGATCGGGCAATCGAAGTCGAAGTGAGTCATAGAAGGTCCAGAGTCGATGTCATCTGTTATGTGGATCCTGCAATAACAAGGGTTAAGCTTAAAATAAGGATATGCAGGTTAGCACAAACCTCATTGCCATTTTGTTGTTTTTCAAAACAAATATAAAACAGGAATAACAGAGATCATAATATTTGAATACGAAGAAGACGCCTTTTGATTTATTGATAAAATGCATGTACATAATCAAACGAGGCCCTGACAATAAAACCATTATGCCCCGGGTAGGACATAGGGTTGTACAATGATTGGAAAAAGTAAATCATTACTCTTCGCTTGTCATCTGGATGATATCCTTGACGGACCAGTTGTTGAGGCTCTCGCCTGGCTTGCTTGGCTGGATCCAAGAGTCGAGGTCACAGTCGCTATCCCCGTTGTCTTCAGACACCGCGTTGACACTTTCAAATATCACCCCGCCACTGGTAAACTGGATCGGCCCTTTACCTCGCGACGCACTGCTAGAAGAGGAGGCTTCAGCTCCAGGAGAATATCCCAACCCAAACTTGTCTTGCTTGTTAGGTATCTCCAAAATTCGCCCTCAGCCTGGGGTAGATCCGGCTTGAACAACGGCCCGGGCTTCCTTGAAGGAAGAGAGTCATCTCTGGCTTTTCAGTGACTACAGGAGCTACGTCCTTGACTTTAACAGCTTCGAACGCTTGGCATAGGGTTTCATGGATTTCCTTGTCCATCTCAACATACTTGAAGGACGACAAATGGCTCACCATTATGTCTTCCTCGCCACATACAGTTACGATGCTGCCTCCGACAGCATACTTGAGTTTCTGGTACAACGTGGAGGTCACGGCTCCAGTAGCATGGATCCACGGCCGGCCCAAGAGACAGTTGTAGGCAGGCATGATGTCCATAATGTAAAAGATCGCGTCGAACGTTTCCGGCCCGACTTGGATTGGCAGGGTCACCTCCCCGAAAACATGGCGTTTGGTTCCATCGAACGCTTTCAAAACCAGATCACTGGGTGTACAAATCACTTCGCGAGTGTCCAACTTCATCAATGCCTTCTTCGGAAGAACATTGAGTGACGACCTCGTGTCCACCAACACGTGAGACATAATCGTTCCCCTACACTTTATCGAGATGTGCAGGGCGCTATTGTGGTTCCTCCCCTTCGGCGTCAGCTCTAGGTCAGTGAACCCTAACCCATTTCCAGCATTCACGTGGGCTACGACCTCTTCTAGTTGGTTTACCGATATTTCCTGTGGTACATACGCGGCGTTCAACACCTTCAGTAGCGCGTTGCGGTGCGCTTCAGAACACATCAACAAGTTCAGGATGGAAATCTTCGAGGGTGTCTGATGGAGATGATCCACAATCTTGTAGTCGCTCTTTTTAATCAACCTCATAAATTCCTCGTAGTATTTAACAAGTAAGTCTTTTTCTACCCCCCGAGGGATCTCTTCAACGACTTTACTTTTACCTTTATCAGTTGCATCTGCTCCGTCCGCTTTGTCCGCCATGACCTCAGGTGGTGCAAACACTCTCCCGCTGCGAGTGATTCCGCTGATTCCCGCAAGGTTATCCACAGACGACCCAAACGGTTCTAGTTCCAACTTCAGTCCGTTGCAGTAGACCTCTGCCCCATAATGCCATGGGACAGCATTAGTGCTTTCGAACGGTATCGGCCCAGCTTTGGTGATGGTAATCGTGGGCGGCCTGGGTGCAGAAATAGTTATCGTCTGGCGAGGGATGGTGATGGTGGCGACCTCATCATCTTGCTTCAGCATTACCTCTCCCGATCCACATTCGGCCCTCCGGCTAAACTGTAAAATCCCTTCAGTCATCAGACTTTGAATTCCTTCTATCAACTGTTCACATCCATCAGGACTAGTCACACAGCCCATACACAGCTCTCCGCAACCTGGAAAGAAACCTCTTTTCATCAGCTTAGCCTTAACGAAGCTAAGCGGTGTCTTCAGATCACTGACGTCAGTCAACAAATCCAAACTCTCGTCTTCAATAATGACGTTTACTCCACCTCCCCTATGATTCGGCATAGGGTTCTTCGTGACGTTTGGCACATTATCTGAGAAGTTGATGATCTTAGCGTCCACCATGTCCTGCACCTTGTGCTTGAAGGCTTTGCAATTCTCTATGGTGTGGCCTGGTGCCCCTGAGTGAAACTCACAAGTTGCGTTCGCGTCATAACCTGGCGGAGGTGCCCCTGTCAAGGGAGCCAAGGTTCTCTTCTGGATCAACTGTAGCTGAAGCAAAGTCTGCAATAGTTGCGCGTATGACATGGGCGGTGTCTCGAGGTGACGGCTCGACAGAGGTGCCCTATTCTGATACTTTCTGTACCCTGGTTGATTCGGTTGCTGCTGCTGCTGTGGCTGTTGAACTGCCGGGATAGTTACGTTGGCCACATGTTGGTGAGGGCCTTTACCCTTCCTTCGAGCGTTGGACACAGCGCTCGTTTCTCCTTCCCGTCTTTTGTCACCATAAGGTTTCTTTTTGCCTCCTCCAGCTGAGGATGACTCACCTTGAATTTTCCCGAGTTTGATACCATTTTCAATGTGTTCACTCGTGATAATGAGATCTGAGAAGGTTCCAGACATACCGCTGACCAATTTCTCATAGTAAACCCCTGGGAGGGTGGCTATGAACATCTGCACAAGCTCACGTTCAACCATCGGCGGCTGAACCCTGGCTGCCAATTCACGCCATCGCTGGGTGTATTCCTTGAACCCTTCATTGTTCCTTTGCGACAGATTCTACAGTTGGACTCGGTTCGGGGTCAAGTCGTTATTATATTGGTAGTGGTGCACAAATGCTTCAGCAAGGTCCTTCCACGTGCGCACACTGGTAGGTTCCAGACTCATGTACCATTCGAGGGAGGGTCCGGACAGACTGTCCTGAAAGAAGTGCATCAGCAACTTCTCGTCATCAGAATGAGCTGACATTTTCCTGTAATACGATCTCAGGTGGACGCGAGGGCAAGTGGTGCCTTTGTACTTTTCAAAGTCAGGTACCTTGAACTTGGGAGGCACCTTGAAATCAGCAATCAGTCCCAACTTGGACATATCAATGCCCAGGGTGTTCTGGTTCTCGATATTTCTCATCTTATCCTCGAGTGCCTTGAACCTTAGCCGTGCTTCAGCAGTCAGCTCCCCTTCAGCACCTCTCTGAGAGAACACATCGTCTTGACGGTCTTCTAACCACGGCTGAGGCCCGAACAGATTCCCAACACCTGCATTGCCATTGCCCAGTCCAATATTGACGTTAGCTTCAAGACTCCCATTACCGACGCCCGTCGTATTGCTGTTGAGTCCCATGTTAGCTATTACATTGCTGTTGGCACTGCCATTCCCCCCGGTCACGGGGACGCCATTCTGAGGAGTTTCAACTGGTGGAGGAGTAGGCACAGTCCCACCATAGAGTATGCCATTACTATCGACCCTTGAAATCAGAGGCTGAACCAAGGTTCTGAGCTGATCCTGGCCATTGGCGACCGCTTGCATGAGCTCCATGAAGCGATCCACTCTTTTGCGGAGTTCCTGAACATCAGTTTGCACTTGCTCCATGATTCTGGTTTGATTTGCTCTGGTCGAATAGCGGTGAATAGGTCTCTGATCAATCCTGGAACAACCTGAAACAACCTGAAAACACAAAAGGGTTAGGAAAAAACGACAAAGTGCTCGTCATGCAAATGCTTCATGCAAATGCAAACGTGTGTCTGTGCGTTAGGGAGATCTCCCCGATCCTAGTACCTGAGTGTCAGTGCTGATAATAAGAAGTCCGAGCCCAATCATGGAAATAACATCTCATATATAAAGAAAGCCCATCAAGGCAGTACACGACATCAGTGAGTACAAGACGAATCAATAGCATGACCCCAGCCAACAAGCCTGGTGATGGTCAGCATACAACGATGATCACAACAAAAGGAATACTAATAGTCAAGCACGGCCACGGGCGCGAAACTCTTCTAACACCCCCTTCGTTTCTGGATGATCAGGCCGAGTGAGCAACCCTTCGACGAGCAACTCCCTCTGCATAATGGTGTACTGAAGACCTTCGACCGAATCTTCCCATGCTCCTTCACCGAAACAATCTTCTAACTTCCGCTTCTTGGATTCAAATGTCAGTTTTCGCTCCTTCAGGTTAGCGAGAGCTTTGTTGAGCTGGCCTTCAGCGGCATATCTGCGAGCGGTTTCTTCATCAAACCTCTTCTCACTAGCCTTCACCTGGGCTTTCAGCTTGGAGATCTGTTACATCAGCTTATCCTCCCGCTCTTTCCTGTTGGCTAGGGAGGCCTTCTAGTGCTGGTTGAACTTGGATATCCTCCGATACGCTTCGTCCAAGTGCTGCTTCTTCGTGGCCAGTACATCGTTGACAGCTTTGAAGTCTCGACCCATGCGCTCACGCTCAGCTACCTGCTTAGTCAAATATGTCCCCAGCTGGTTCACCAGCTCTGTTTGCCTCTTGAAGGAATAAATAGCTTCGTTTCTCTCGCTTCGGAGTTGAGCCAATTCTTTCTCCAGTTCTTCATTTGCCCTCTTCAACTCGTCTCTCTCAGCTAACACCCGATTATGTTGCTGAATGGGCACGGTAGTAGGCTCTTCAATCATCGGAGGGCTTTCTGGCTTGGCAGGAAGAAACGACATCCCTATAGCATCTGCTCTGGCTCTGATCCACGTCACGTACGGAGGGTAGGCTTGGCTATTGCTTCTCCCCAGCAATGGTTTTCCCCTCTTACTGATGCCATTCCAGGTGCGCTGAAGCTTAGATAACAGATCCCCCTCTAGAAGACCAGTGAGGTACAGAGATTCCTGCACCTCTTCATCCTTCGGAGGAGCTCTCAAAGCATACGCGAACTGTCGGACCAGTAAAGACGGATTATAGTTTATGCAGCCCTTCCTGCCTATCAAAGGCACGTTCGGAAACCCGCTGCAGCTGAAGATAATCTCGGTACCCAACCTATCTCTGTCAAACCAGTCAATATCCTCCGTTGATAGACTCATCAAACGCTCGGACCACTCAGCTGTGGCTGCAGACGAAACAAAGGGACCCCTCTTGGGCAGATGACTATCAAGCCATTTATAAAGCAAGGACACACAGCAAGAGACGTTCTTACCCCTCCTGTTCTCGTTTTTGTAGTGGATGGAATGGTAGACATCTCCTATCAAGGTAGGGACTGGATTCCCTGAAGCGAAGATGCGAAAGGCGTCGAAGTCTACAAAGTCGGGCATATTGAGGAACAGAATGATGCCATATATGCACAGAGCGAGAATGGCGTTGAACACGACCCAACATCCGTCTTTGGCGCACTGCTGAGCCTTTCCCACTAAGAACTGCAAGGAGAAACCAGGAACCTTGTTCCAACTAGACAATACCAACTCGGAGGCATCCAGATGAAGTGAAGGAGCTAGACTAGCCAGATCAAGCTCAGCATCCATATGAACAAAAGGCATCTGCCTCTTGATAGGCACACCCAACAAATCAACATATTCTTCCAGCGTGGGTGCGAGAACAAAATCCTGGAAAGTAAAGCATCTCAACGGAGGATCGTAGAACTGCAGCAGAGCGTGCAACCCATTCAACTCGAACGCAGAAGGTTTACGAACCAAACTGAGCAATTTGCCGTAAGATTTCTGAAATCATCTCTCACAGAATCATCTGCTAAAGCAATCAAACCAGTCAGCTGAACCACATCAGGGGCAGGGAGCCTGTAAGCCACGGTCTTCCTCAGAGAACCCATAACAATACAATAGGAGGCAAGAAATCCTGGATCGGGGAAAACGGTACCTGTAACACAGACACACGTTAATGAAATGCAAATGAGTATGCAAAGCAATGTAAAATGCAATCATGCAACAGGAGGTCAAGGCAACTGTGCTGTGGAGATTCTGTATCAACAAAACCATAATCCTGCTCTATCAAGAACAACCACTTTCTCTGATGAGAAGGAAACCCTGGTATCGGACCACAAATCTGCTTTGTCAAGAACACACACATATAGGACCATAAGTCTGCTCTGTCAAGAACAAATATCTGATAATAAGGACCTCTGATACAGGACCAAAACTCTGCTCTGTTAAGAACAAACATACATCTGCTGATGAGATCTTCTGATCCCTATCATAAACCTGTTCTGTCAAGAACACACATATATCTGAAGACAAGGTCCTCTAATACAGGACCAAAACTCTGCTCTGTCAAGAACAACCATCTGATAATAAGGACCTCTGATACAGGACCAAGACTCCGCTCTGTCAAGAACAACCATCTGATAATAAGGACCTCTGATACAGGACCATAAACTCTGCTCTGTCAAGAACAACCATCTGATAATAAGGACCTCTGATACAGGACCAAAACTCTGCTCTGTCAAGAACAATCATACATCTACTGATGAGATCCTCAGACCCCAATTATAAACCTGCTCTGTCAAGAACAAATACACATCTATGAATATAAGGTCCTCTGATACAGGACCAAAAATCTGCTCTGTCAAGAACAATCATACATCTGCTGATGAGATCCTCCGGTACCAACAAAACTGATTCACTATCAAGAAAACCAGGTAGTCTGAAGGTCAAAGTTTCCAGCAACAAACCCAACCCTGCTCACAGGTATGGACCTAAACTGACTCAAGTTCGGCATCCTATGCGGTCATCAGCGTCACAGACATTCAAGAGGGGTGATACGATACCCAGAAGGTGTGGCATCACCAGCTCATGAAGTGGTCTCACTCGGCTGAATCCCAAATGATCGGTCCCCAGAGTCGACAATCCTCCAAACCAACAACCCCCTCAACCCAAAGGGTTAAAAAAGAAGTCAACCGGGAGAACCTCGTCTGAGCGTGGATTTCATGAGACACTAGTGCCTGCCAAGCAAGCACGCGCCCACTAATTTCCACAACTAATGCTATGTTCACTCAAGCCTGGGTCTGGCTTCTCACTCATCATAATGCCCCTCCCACAACAGCATAGATAATCATATCATACTGAAAATAAAGTGCGGGAAATAAAATGCGATAAATAAACACAACCCAACAAGTAATCATACAAGCGCTAGGATTGACTCTCGCAGGGGACGTTGGATCCCCAAACTGACTCACATACATGACGTTGGATCCTAGGAAACTATGAAGTCCCCAGCAGAGTCGCCAGCTGTCGCTTCCACGAAAATAAGGTGCCAGCAAAACAGAAGAGTCGCCACCTTTCGTTATTTATCCCTCGGAACGGGAAAGGAAACGATCGGAAAAACCTGACGAAAAGGTATAAGACAAGGTCATCGCAACCATTGTCTGGGTTCGGGAGTCGGTTACGCAAGGGGAAGGTATTAGCACCCCTCACGTCCGTCGTACTCGATGGGATCCACACTTGTTGTGTTTACTAGACGAATTGGTTTATCTATCTACCTATCAAGGCTTGCTTAAAAAGAAAAGAAAATGACTCGGCAAAGCGTCGCGCTTTATGCCTACGTATTCTCATCAGAGAATGAGAAATCAGAGTCAATGTAGTTCGACCTACGACGGGTTACGGGGAAGGTGGCTCACCAATACATCAGTATTGTGCCTACGTACTCTCAACAGGCATGAGAGATCAGAGCTTACGTAGTTCGGGATAATACGAATTACGGGAACTCAGATTCATCTGTTTTATTGAGTAGGGTTAAACAGCAGTTCCAGCAGTTAGGGACAAAGCCTGTTTGCGTTGGCGCTGAAGTTTAACGACACTCTTTTCTTCAGAAAAGCTTCCTTTGAATTATGGGCCCACGGGGCAAAAAGGTTTGAAGTTTGTTTTCTGTCTTTTACGAAAGAAGTGTTTTTTATGGTGTTTGCAATTTCAATCGCACTAAAGACTATGACCTGAGAGTGAATGCGTCTCATGTCACCCAAAGGGTGTCATACTAAACATCCAGACTATTGAAAAGAATCTCTCCAACAATCCTTTCTCAGATAGCTTAAGGATCGTAACGTACGAAAGAAATCATTCATGATTACTGTATCTTAATCTGTTTTGAGATGAGAAGAGAACGGGCTCAACTAAGGGAGACTATCAAGTCCTACTGTTGTCATGCCAAGGATTCATCCTATAGTTGAAGTTTGAAACAGGGAACTCCTAGAAGTTATCATGCATAGGTTTCAACCTAAAGTTTTAATCATCGCTTCCTTATCAAAGGAAGTGAGATTCCTAGGGGATCATGTCAACGATAAACAGAAACAGATAAAGCATCAGCTTCAACAGTAAACAGTAAACGACTGTAAAATGCATGCAATGCAAGTGAGGGAGGAAATGTGTGTGGGGCAGCAGCCTCCACAAGCTCATCTCAACCTCAAGCCAGAATGAATAACTGCAATCATACAGCAATAATAACAACATGCTATCAAGCAGGATATAAGAGACTGTAATCATACAGAAGAAAATAAAATGCTATCAAGCAAAAATAAACCACATGGGCAAGGGAGTTGGGCTCTACCGAATACCCGCAAGCAAAGCCATACAGTAACAATACAAGCAGAGGGAGCAACTCAACCTCTAGTGCAATCATGCTCCTAGATTAAAGTCAGTCTAGATATGGACTTATTCTAATGCATCAAGCAAGTCAAACAAGGCACATCAATACAGAAAAGAAAACAGACAAGAAAGAATGCAGATCAACCCCTCTCTCTTAATTCCAAGCTTCAGCTCTTCTAACATCAATCCAGTCTTCAGACTTCCACAGCTCTTCAGGGCTACCATCCTCTATGACAAGCATCAACTAGATTCTCCAGGTTTCAATCCATCCACATAAGTTTCAACTTATCTTCATTTCTCCAAGCTTCAGCTCTTCAGTCAATTCCACCTTCAGGCTTCACTCATAACTACAAGTATCAAATTGATTCCTTCAGGCCCTCAATGCATCAGTGTAAGTGTCAACTCATCTTTTATTCCTCAAGCCTCAGCTCCACACTCAATCTCAATTGAATCCTCTTTATAAGTACCAACTTAGTCTTCAAGCTTCAGCTCTCTTTGCTTCATCAGTATTAACTGGTTCTTCTTCCTCTACATCTACAAGCTTCAACTTCTCAGGGTAATCTTCAATCACTTAGAAGTGTCAACTTCATCCTTCAGTTCTTTAAGCCTCAGCTCTTCACTCAGTCTCCCTTGAATCTTCAAGTATCAACTTGGTCTGCAAGCTCTTCAAGATTCAGCTGAAATGGCAATGCTCAAGGAATCATCCTCTTCCACACTCTTCAATGAAGTCCTCATCCTCAAACTCAAGTCTAACATCTTTCAAGATACACAAACCAGAAGACAATTGATTTAGCAGGATGAGAGGAAATGATAAACAGCTTACTGACAACCAAAGGAAGCCTGTAAGGGTTCATCATTATGAGAGACTGGTTCCCTCAAAGTTCTACTTCCCAGATAAAGCCACTCATCCTTCCAAAGGAGGGATGTGAATATCGAAGAAGGACTTTTAGTTATTGGGAGGAATGGAAGCACAAGATGCTTTCCATATTTGTGAAAGAAATCATTCTAACTATAAGGCTCTCCCTATGTCTCCTATCTCCTAAACCTTCATCAGACACCTTCAGGCACAAGCAATTCCTAGCTCCAAGCAACTTCAAGCAACTTCAAGCATCCTCACCTTGTCTTCAACTCGTCTTCAATCTCAACCAAAGGCAAACAAAGCAAAAACCCTAATCTAAGGGGACTAAGGAAGTTAAACTAGTTGAATTAGTAGGTTAGGATCACCTAAAACCTAGTACTAAAGTTAGTCCTAACTAAAATACTAAAATCAATTGTAAAATCCTACAAAAATATCTATGGGAACCTAGGTCAATCATGACTCTACCACATTAATTCCAGAGATCAAATCATCAAAGTAGACCTAGAAATAAATTCTACATTACAAGGTATCAAACCTAAACCCTAAAAGGAAGCACCTAAATATCAATCTAGAAAGCACACCTATTTTCATCACAAAAATGTGAGAAAAATGCTATGGGAGCATACATGTCTAACCTAATCACACACAAAAAATTAGGATCAAAGTCATCACCACATGATCACACAAAATTCCACAAAACTATGTATCAAACATAACCATTTTAATATCAATTAAAATGTAAAATTCCCATTAAATCAGAAAATACATGAAATGAAAATATTTTTTATCTAAAAAATACTAGACTCAATCATGAGTAAAATGCAAAAAGAATGGGATTAATTGGATTAATTTTCAGTTTATTATGAATTTTCCAAGAACCATAAACAAAATGAAAAAAATAAAGAAAATCCAAATAAAAGAATAAAGGCACGGTGTGGATAGTAACCAGAATCAGTACAAATTATGGATTGGGCCTTGGGGGGTGTGAATATCAGCCAATTTACTAAGCCCAGCATCAGCTACTAAATGAAACGCAGTGTTTCATTTATTCAGATCCTTCACAACTTGAAATTAAAACGTGGCCATTGGATCAAGCTTCTAGTCAAAGTCCAACCCACATCCAACGGTGCTAACATCATCTTCTACCTTTTGAATGCCTGAACTTTGCGCCCAGCTCCGGCCACCACCGGTGGTGCTCCGGTCACCATCCCCAACCCTAGTTCTCTCTAGGATCCTCCATTGCAAATGGTCAACACATGAAACTTGTCCCAAATCTTGTCACGAATTCAACCATACCCTTAATTCAACCTAAATCCTCAAGATTCACCATATCCAAATCTCAACCGAAAATGGTAATGCACCTATTTTGTCACTAATTCTCGAATTAGCTATCTGAAATCCATCCTACACCATTCTACAATGAATCTAACACCTTAATTCACATTGATTCTACCTAAATCATGCTAGAGGAAGAAAGTTACCAACCTGAAAATCTTGGATGAACAGATGCACCAAATCTTCACTTCAAGCTCTCAAACCTTCCAAAAATATTTAGTGTATCACGTTCTTGCTTCTGTATGCAATAATCTTGATGGAAAATGCCTGGAACTCCAAATTCGATGATGACTTGCAGGTGCTGAAAATCAATTGCTCATACACGATTCAGCCATGGATTTGCTTGGGATTTGCTATGGAAACACTCACACACATCCAAGAAAGTTGTTAGGATCAAAAGAAGTGATCAAAATAGTGTAAAATGCAGAAATTGATTCCAACTTGCAATGAACAAAGTGAAATTGCAAAACCTCTTCTCTCAATCAATTCTCACCAACCTTTCTCTCAAACCCCTTCTAATCAATATATAGAACATGTTGGACCTCTCTAGATCCTTCTGGAATCATCCAAGGAGATGTTGAGTTTCTCATGTCATCCAAAATCTCATCTCATGCCATACTCACCCCAATTCTGTTTCCCTTGGTGTAGCAGCTTGTTCTCATCCCAAAATCTCCCCAAGTGAGATATTAGAGGTGTTTAGCTTGCAAAGGGCCTTGCTCATGCCTTGATTTTGAGTTTTGCAAATGTTACTTAATATGCAAGTAATCACTTTTCAAAGCAAGTCCACAAATTGAATCTCAACTCAAAAATGTGGCTGAACCAATGTTCTTAGAACGTTTTCTAGAATTAAAATGATATATTACATGCCATGGTTTATATGTGTAGGTTGAAAATATCAATTTCCAACTTTGGTTTATTTAACTTATACCCTTATTTTAGGTCATTTTTGCAACTTTGAGCTACACGCATTTCCAACATCTCATGACCTCCTTACTAGCCTTAAAAAATCATTTTGGACAAGTTTGATGTTGAACATTTTTCCATTTGAAGCTTGGAAATAGGAGTTATGGCCTTGTGGTTGAAATGACCTGTAATCTCCAAATGACCAAAATGCCCTTGACTTGTCAAAGCCATAACTTGAGTTCTACAAATCCTATCAAGGACTTCTAGTACTCTCTAGAAAGCTAAGAAGATAAGTAACAACATTCATGTTGACCAAAAGTTCATAGGAATCATACTTCTTGGAAAAATGTTTGAGGCAAGTTGGGTAACTTTCAAGGCCCCAGATTCACATACCTCAGATGACCTGTAACTTGTCAAAGTCATAACTTGAGCTCTACAAATCCTATCAAGGACTTCTAGTACTCAAATTAAATCTAAGAACAAGCTCTACAACATTCATGTTAGGGGAAAGATGAGATGACCATCACATCTTAAGCTAAACTGCCTTGAAGATAGGGGTCAAACTAGGGGATTTTACACTGTCAAGCCTTAGAAACCCTAGCTTGAAACTTCTCAAACTCTTCAATCATGATGAGTTAACCTTGGAATCATCCTTATAACATCTCAATGTGTTAATCCATGATCACATGGCTCTTGAATTAGGTCCCAACCTTCTTCAAATCATCAGTTGACCTAGGGTTCACCCAGTCAAACCCTAATTACACCCCTCATGGCTGGGGCTTTTTAATCTTGCACAATGACCTATCTAGGCTTCATGATGGCTTTCCATACTTATCATAAGCTCTCTCAAGGCTTCAAGTCTATCTTCATGGCTTCAGAATCATCTGATGAGCTCCCACAACTCTCAAGTTAGGAGGCACACAACTTTGGCTTCAACCACTCTCTCTGAGGATCTTCTGACTTCTCTGACAAGGATATCAACCCTGGACCACTTGAATAACCTTCTTGGCTAGCTTCATAGTCTTGTGTAGCCCTTGGTTGGTAATCATACCTCTTGATCTCCTGCATACATGTCAATGAAATGCAAATGATAATGCTAATGTGAATGAAATGAAACATAAGTTAGGTAAAGAAATGTTGGTCAAATTTTGGGGTGCAACACTTCCCATATCGGCTTTGAAATCCCTCTGGATCTATCACTAAGGTGCTCAACCTTTTTAAATCCTCTAGGTTAAAACCCTTGTAAGTGTACTTCAAAGTCTTCTTTCTTTCACTGTTCATGACGACCTCTGATGTTTACAAACAACAAAGTCTGAGTTCCATGAAACCATATGATGATATGATGACATGATGATATGAATGAACAAACACAAGCAAGATGCATATGCACACAACACAGGCTTAGGTTTAAGGACAAGCATGAGTCCAAGGGTCTACCCATCCCCAAAGATTTGTACTATGGATTGATTGTACCTGCCGAACGGGTTCTACAAAGTTCCCAGAGTCATCAACCCATCCTTCGGATATTATCAACTTCCCAAATTACTTGGTAATCGATAATATTCTTAAGAGAATCTCGTCTGAGTGTAGTATCGCGTATCAACTATTTCGGAAATACTTCCTTGTAGCCATCGCACTACGTCCTAATAAGGCCAAAGTAGGGGGAAATGTATTTTAAAGGTCCACAGTGTCACGGGCTCCTTCGTTGAAAGTAGCATTGTTTTCTCGAATACTCGATCAACAATACTAAACTTTCAAGAGGGCCTACATTGAGTGGTGGTTTCTCAAGTTAGCTTGGTCGGAAATCAACTCCCTATAAGCCTTCTTGAATATACCACCATCCTATCACAATTGCACTCAAGTCCGGGTATAGGACCGTCTCACCACTCAAATCACCCAATACCCCTCAATCAAACAAATATATTGACAAATATACATGTTAAGCAAATATTTACAAATATAGCATGCAATTAAACAAAATAGGCTAAACCCTCAAATTAAGTATGGTCTCCCCAGCAGAGTCGCCATTTCTGTTGCGGTGAGAATCGTGATACCAAGCTATTGATTAACTTGAATCTTTAATTCTTAAATTCAGAACCGGACTTTAATTTATCCAAAGGAAAGGTCTAAAGAAAGAAAAACCTTTTTCGCGATGTAACAACAACGCTAAGAGATTCGGGGATCGGGGGTTGGTTATGCATAGGGTAGGTATTTCACATCCTAAACATCTGTAGTACTCTACAGGAACCTTTTGTTTTTTTGCATGCTAAGTTTGCGAAATGTTTGCTAAGGTTTGGGTTGGGTAAAGGGTGTAGGATGAAAACTAAAGATAGTTTCTAAGTTTGCTCGCAAAGACATCGCGTCCTCTACCTACGTATCCTAACTAGGATAGAATCAGAACAATCGTAGTTCGCCTTACTAGGGTTGAAGAACACTTGATTATGATCAAGATTCAAAGGGGAACAAACATTACAATGTTTGTATAGAGTTTAACAAAACTCTCTAGATATATGTTATGCACTCAAGGGGGAGTAAGAGATCATGACGATGATCCTTACATAGAGTTGACGAACTCTACCCTAGGGTTCTAGTTGAAGAACGCTCCTAGTATGGGTGGGTCTTTTAGACTTAAAGTAAAGTCTAATGGCTTCTAAGCTAAGGTGAAAATGACTTAACAAAGCCAAGAGAGTGTGATTGAATTGTCCATGATATTGAGGGGCAAGTGGACATACATTCCTTTGGAGGGGAACTAGGGAAATAACCGGATGAAAGCTAACGAGCCTCATCACTTGGGGGGGAAATAAAATAAATGCTAAACAAGATGACAATCAAGGTAAAGTATATTCATGGTGACAACCAAGTAAGTAATGAGAAAACATGATGATAACAGTTTAACAGATGAAATAATTGATACTGTGACAACAGTTCGCACTTGACGAAAATTAACAGATGAAAATGGTAACCACCGAGAAATAAGTCCTAGCATGTTGAATAACATGTATGGGCATGGATTCAAAGGAAAGGCAAAAAAAATATCATGAAGAACCACATAAACATTGATCTGCAACTACGTAAACGATCGTGAAAACACGCACAACTTGCACATAAACAAACTTGATGATAAAATATGCAATCATAAAAAATAAAAACATGGCATGAAAGTACACATAAATATGAACACAACGAAAAAAAGAACGGACGAAAAACGATGAAAAACGAGTGAGATACGAATTTTTAAAGTTTTGGTAAAACATCACAAAATTTGTACAAAAGAGTTGCCCTCCTTAAGGGTCGAACTCAGGTCACAAGGGATACAAGGCGCATGGTCATACCACTGGGGTGGCGATACATCCATTGATGAAGCCACCCATAATAATTAATAAGGGTAACATGTGCACCAGGCTGGGCCAAAATTACATAAACCATCCAAATACGTTTTATGCCGTAACTTTCTAACCGCTTATCGAAACGAAACAAATTTTATATGGAAATGGGGTAGAATTAAACAAGGAAGATGATGGTGGTGGTCATTTTTCAAAATTCTCACTGTGATGAAAAACTCGATGGTGGCTGTTCCATGGTGTTTTGTTGTGCATTTTGAACCTCACCTTTCAAACCAAATGTTGTTTTACTCAAGAAAGAACATGGACATGTTTCAAATGATGTATTAAAATGAGTCTAAGTGATCAATTTAATCCCAAGCAAAGCAATGAGTAAATTGACACGTGAATTGCTCAAATGAGCTTATGAGAGTGTCAATCTTAATGTAGTGTGTTTTGATACTCAATGATCATATAAACATCTCAAAATTGGTTAATATGAAGTGTGTGAAATGTGTTTTTGGTGAAAAATGACTTATGCAAGAAAGTAGTATATGAGTGGCTTTTGTGATTTTGGTATGAACATGAGTTTCACTTTTTATGCATTAACAGTTACAAACAAGTATCCACACAATGCTCAAATACACTTTAAAACATGCTTAAGGGAAGAAAAGTGATCTTTCAATGTTTATGTAAAAAAGATTTCCTACTGCTATGTCTTGTTCATGACAGCTTTTGAAAAGTAACATGATGAGGCTGCCTTTTAGTATTTGAAGCTTTTCTGGCAAAAATGGATGTGTACATAACTACTATATATGGATTTAAATGTGTGGTTCATGAATCAGTTTTAATGCCAAGCTGTGGTGATCAAGAGTGAAATCTCATGTGTCATGTGTATTGACAGTGTGGTAGAAAGTGAATATGGATTTCATGCTCAAACTGGACAAAGTAAACATACAGGCCAATTTTAAATGCATATTGGAACATGTTTGAAAGATAAAATCAGGTTTTCAATGTTCTATGCAAAAAATGAAGTTTCAGCTGCTAGGGCTTTATTTTGGCAGCAGGGTAACAGCAGAGGAAAGCAACATAAATGTTAAAGCATTTTCACAATTTTGATGAAGTTGATGTTTCTACATTCAAGACATAACAATATGAGAAATGGATTACCAACTGATGATGATTTTCAGGTTTTGGCAACAACGTATGTAAACAACATGAGTAGCATGACAGCAACAACAGTGATCAACCAACAAGACAATTCAAGTTCCATACAACCAGAAATCAATTGAAATAGGCAAGGTAGAAACTGCTTTGTTTACAAACTCATTTTAAACTACACCAACTAGACATTCTACCTACCTAGACAGTCCCCTAATCTTCTTCTCATAAATCAATATTTCAAAAACATGATGATAGAACCAAGTATGCCAATGAGTGATGGATAATAGTGAACAATGACTTAAGGAATGAAGCAAATCAATAACTTAAACTGTGACATTTCAGTCCATGAATTTTTAAATGATTCAAATGATGTAGTAGGTTACTTTTAAATGAGAACAGATTAGTGAAAATAAATCATACTAGTTCCTATACAAAATGCACTTGAGGAAAGAATGTGAACTTAGTGTTAAGCCAAACTTGCTTTTGAAAATTCAATTGAAAGGTTCATGGCATAACAGTTTTGAGACTATGAAAATGCAAACCAATCATCAACAGTTTTGTACCAACTTGTACTTTTAGTATTTTTATGATCAACTTGTTTGGGACAGCATAGCAACTTAAATCAAAATACTGGTATGAAAGCATGACAAAACATTTATGCTAACACTCATGAAAACCTTATCATCCCTAAAAGCACACATCATGTAAATCCACCAAATGTACATAGCTACTAGATCCACCAAAAATACTCAAAAATGCCATTTCATGAAAATTAATGCAAAGGTCAATAAGGATCAATTACATACCTCTTGATGACTCTTTTTAACAAGATAACACAGTTGAGAAAACCAGAGAACTCTACTTCACTTCTTTGCCTTTGAGCCTTTCTTCAACTTTAAGCAATGTGTACTTTTGATGCCAAACGAAGAGATAAGAGTTCCCAATGGTTGCTAGTGGTCTTGACAGTTGAAAAACATCATTTGTGAGGTGTATGAATGATCAAAACCTCGAGGAAAGGCTTGGAACAAAGTTTGGTGATTTTTGTGGCTTCTGGTCAAAGTATGATAGGTAGGAGTTTGACTTTTTGATTCTTTGAGGTTTTTGATGGTTTGATGGATTACACACCTTCTATATGTTATTTAGAAAGTGTATGGATGGTTGTGGGAGTGTTGAAAAGGATAGAAATGAAAATGGTGTGAAATATGCCAAATGACCAATTTTGGTGTTTTTGAACTTTTCTTCACTTACAAGCAAAGAGAGAGTGAGGAGGAGAGCTATGATACTTTGATATTTTGAATAGCTCTGGTGTGTTTGAAGAGGAAGACAAGGTCTCTATTTATAGGAGAAATGAGGATGGGGGTAGCTTGAACTTTATCATTTTGGGAGGGAAAGTTTGGAAGAAAATCCTTCCAAATCTTTGGGACAACCTTGATTCAAATCAATTCCAAGGCTCTAGGCAAGCCAATGACAGTGTGAGAGATGGAATGAGGTGATTGGAGAGGGTCTAGCATGGTAGGATTGCAGCTGCCACATGTGGGAAAGAAAAGTTTCTCTCTCTTCCTCAAAAAAGAATAAAATAATGACAAGTGGCTACAACTTGCTTCCCTCCTCATCCCAATATCTTTTTCTAGTTTTCTCTTCATCCAAGTCACTCTTTATCAGTTGGTAACATGATCCAAGGGTGGAGAGTGGTTAGAGATGAAAAATTCTGATTTTGAGAAGTTGGGCCAAGTGGATTTTTAGTGTGACAGACCCAACTTCAAGGCACCATAACTCCTAGCTCATAAATCTCCTTGGGGAGTTCTTGCACTTTTTAGAAAGCCCTTGTGTAGCTCTATAACTTTCATGTTTTGGTAATTTCCAAATTCTTGATGGAACTAGGTTGAAAAACCTTTCAAAGTTCTGAAAAAAGTGGTTTGTATGGCCAGAATTTGTGAAATTTCACTAAGTCCTTTACCCTTGAAAAATGATTTTTTCTATAGCTCCAATTCCATGCATTTTTTGAATATGGACCACTGTGGGACTTTTGTAGGGTTTGTCAAGACCTTTCAAACAAGCTTAGAACCACTTCAATTGGATGTGTGGTTGAGGAGTTATGGTTTTGCCCCTTTCAAAACCTTAATTCCCGATTTTTGCAATTACTTCCTAACCCTTGATCCAATGGTCATGAAATTTTATGGGGAGGTGTAATATGATATAAGGAACATTTTTCATTCACACCTTGAAGTCAAATTCCTTATTGTTGGAGAGTTGACTTTTTGGTCAACTTTTCGATCGATCGGTGTCTACCGAGTCGCCCGTTGGTGATCCGGACACCCTGAGGACTTGAAACTCTTTGGATGGACTTTACTAAGCCATAGGAGCTTAATGGATCTTGATCCCATCATTGAAATACTCTTTGAATCAAAAGTCAAACTACAGTTGACTTTTTCTAGTCAAAAACCCTAATCGGGTGTCCCAAATTGCACTGTTCTCGAACCCCGGGTGACCACCTCAAATTGCGCTCATTCTTGGTCCAATGTATCATCCTTGATCTTGTTTGAAGTTGGATCAATCCAAAACATTGATTGATCGGACCACTGAAGTCTCGATTTTGACGGTACGGAACCCTAATTCATCTGCATCTTGACAAAGATAAACTTGAACTGGATTAAGGTTAGTTAATCAAATGAATATGATCCTACAATGATGAGGATCTAAGGGGTCAAAATTTGGGGTGCAACAAAAGGCTATTAGCTTTACCAATGAGGGGGCCTAATATGAACCAAAACCCAATGCCAAATCATGGTGTGGCAAGAGCAAATGTTGTTATTGATGGAGAAAGATTGAATCTGATAACGGATGTTGAGGATTTGAAGAATCCATTGAGTTTTGTGAAGGATAAGTTATTGTAGGGGGGGTATTCCTAGGATGTTCTACTGATTGTTCAGAATGTAAAATGCGACTCGAGGGTTGTAGTCTATTAAAGAACGGTATCTAGAGGATGATTGATGATGGTTATCTACAATTTGACAGAGTTGTTTAAGAAGATGTTGATGATGGAGCTAGCAATGACGGAAGAGATATCCCCACGATTTCAATTCCTTACCAGACCATAAATATTTCAGCACTGGTAATCATTACTGTTCCAAAACATGTGTTGTATGAGAGCATCAAAGTCATCCAGTGGAACTATAAGGCAGAAGTGTTCTGTAACAGGAAGAATCAAGAGTTGACTAGTTCTTCATATGGTGGTTTTACTGTTGAAAACATAGTTGGTGCAGGTGGGATCACTCGAAGTAAAAGGGTCTTTTCTCCTTCTAATGCTAATATTGACAGGACTGATAAGGGAAAAGGAAAGGCAGTGGTTGAAGATGATACGCAACAACAGGCCAGTGGTGATTCTTTTTCTAAGGATGTCGAGGAGTTTATGAGGCTAATTCGTAAAAATGATTGCAAGATTGTGGATCACTTGAATCAGACTCCTTCGAAGATTTCTATTTTGTCATTGTTGTTGTGTTTGGAGGCACACCAAAATGCCTTATTGGGGATCTTGAATTCAACTTATGTACCGTAAGAAATTTTAGTCAATCAATTGGAAGGGGTTGTGGCGCACGTCAATGCTGGAAATGGTTTAGGTTTCACTGACCTAGATTTTACTCTTGCTAGGAGAAATCACAACCATGCTTTGCATATTTCCATGGAGAGCAGAGGATCATTATTATCTCATGTCCTAGTTGACACAGGATCTTCACTCAACGTGTTTCTAAAGAAGGCGTTTATGAAGTTGGATACTCAGGGTTTGATATGTACACCAAGTGATTTGGTGGTGAGAGCATTTGATGGTTCAAAGAGGTCTGCTTTTGGAGGATTACAATGCCAATACAGGTGGGACCTGAAGTTTTTGATGCAACTTTCTATATAATTGATATCCAACCGGCGCATAGTTGTTTGCTTGGCCGGCCATCGGAACATGTTGCGGGAGCAGTGACGTCAACTTTGCATCAAAAGCTGAAATACATGATGGTGGCATACCTCGAAAAATATGATCCTCGCGATGGACGCAGAAAAACATTCAAATAGAGTCGCCATCGAACTTTATTCATTCCAAGGAAGGAATAGGAAAATATCGATAAAACCTTTAAAGAGATAAGAACACGGTCGTCGCAACCAAATTTTAGGTTCGAAAGTCGATTACGCAAGAGGAAAGGTATTATCACCCTCTACGTCCGTTGTACTCAACAGAAACCTCTTGATTTGATTCGGAGAAAAGTTAGTTAAGTTTATTTATCTTCTAAAGGATTCCCTTCTAAATGAAAAAATGGAGGTTTTATATTTGAGTGCTTGCCAAGGATTGGGGCTCTTGTGCCTACGTACTCCCTCGTGCAATAGGAAAGTCAGAGCATCGTAGTTCGTGGTACTACGGTTAAAGGTTTATGTATTTTATGCACGAGTGTTTAAGTCACATTCTAACTAGTAAACATTGGCTTGTCAGCTCGCTAGAGGAGTCTGAAGCACTAGTCTACATGCGTGGAAGAAGGGACTAAACAATGTTCTTTTAGAAAACGTTTTAATCACTCGGCGGTGAGAAGTTAAATTAATGTGTTTGTGTTTTAATTGGATGATGATCACTTAAAGCTTAAGAAAGGCTCCTCGAGTACAAGTAGTCGGGAAAGTGAATCGAAGATTCGACTCTCTCTCGTTTTCACCCTTTAAATAAGAACGAATTTTGATATAGTTAGAGTCAATTATGAATAATGATTACTCGAAGTTTAAAAGGCTCCTCGGGCCCAAGTAATTGGGAGAATGAGTCAAAGATTTGACTCTTTCTCTTTTTCATCTAAGTATTGAGAAAATAGACTTGATTTTACTTATTTATAAAAATAGCTTGATGTAGAATCGGATTATAAAGTTTTTTAGAGAAGACAATGGTTCGAATTTAAGAAAGGCTCCTCGGGCCCAAACAATTGAGGAAAGGAATCGAAGACTCCATTTCAACTCCCTTTTCATCTTCATTTGAAATATGGTTTGAGTATAGTTTAAGTTCATTAAGTTAATTTTGATAAAATGCTCAATGTTGATCGAGGTTTGAATTTGCATACGAAACAATTAAGGTTTGAACTATTGGAAGGGAGGTCCTAGTGATATAAGGTAAGGTCAACGGCGAGGCAAAAGCGCTCGACTTAGAAAGTAGGTTATGGAACTTGATTTGTGGATCAATTATGCTTGATATGAATTGGTGATTAATTGAATTTTTTTTTAAAACACTTGACGTTGGATCAAGTTTATTTGTTCTTTTGAAAAAGGTTGATTTTAATCTTGTGTTAAACTATCTAAGCGATAACAAGCATTACATCTCATGGGAGAGGGATACATTTGCTCAAATGGGGATAATGTCAAACCATAATTAAAGTAAATCACCCATACATGTGCATGCAAACAAGAGTGTAAAATATGTAACATGTATTGTTGTATAAAGCCCAAAAGGAGGTTATGTGAGGTCGATGGCGACCGTGAAAACGGTCGACTTACAAGGTATTTGAAAATGGTTTGATTTTAAATCAAGATATTTGATCTGACCTGATCAGAAGGGGATCACGGGCTGGCCACACGCTGTTGGACTGCTACCTGTTCACCGGTGATGAGGAGGAGAAGGGGGGTGTACCTGCGAGACGCTCTGATGCCAAAGTAAGGAATTGGGCAGAGTGAGAGCAAAGTACAGAGAGTGGGTAAGCAGTGAATTACCTGACCCTCTTGACGAAGAGGGTATTTATAGAGAGACCCCAGCGCTGGGCCAACGGTCACTTGTGTTGGGCTGGATGGCCAGGCCCAACTCAGGTGACTGCTAGGGCTTACGTGGCGTAGTGAAGACCAGGACGTGGTCTTCGCCCTAGTCCAACTGTCCCTAGATCTCCGGAAAGTGGGTTTGACCGGCTCTTTCGGAGGTGGGCAGTTGTATGGTGACGTGTCCCCGCGGAGGGGAGCACATGGAGAACGTGCGTATGGCACGTTGTTCTCCCCGCGGAGGGGAGCTCGGGAGGTTCCCCGGAGGTGCGGTGTTCTCCCCACGGAGGGGAGCACGCGAGGACGTGGGAGAACCAAGGGTTCTTGCCCGATGGCACGGGCAGTGTCGCCTGCGGAGGGCCCCCTGTTCGGCTAACAGGGGGCGCCGAGGACGCTTCGAGACGTGCCTTCCCGCTTGGCGGGGAGCGTATCCTGCCCGTCCTAAGGGGGAGTGTGCCCGGTCAGCTATTCCACTTATTGGGCCTTGTGCGTTATTGGGCTGGACCGCGAGGCTGGGCCCAGACCAAAACAGGAGCCCCCCAAGTCGAAGCTCTGTGGTGGAAGAGCGAGGACTTAAGGTCGTAGCTTCGGGAAAAGAGGTAGCGAGGCGGGTGGCTCGTCGGTTTTGTGTCCGGTGGGATGCGGGCACGCGTGAGGGTCTTCTTGTCGTCGGGAGAGCGGGTCGAAGGTATATGAAGGGATGCGACCGTCAGGTTACCGCCACGTGTCGCACGCTGAGTGGGTAGTAGGGCGGCTACCCTATGACACTCAAAAGCTTAGTGTCGCTTCGAGTTCCGTGCCGGGTTATAAATGTGGGGGTCCCCGCTCATTTTTTTTTACTTTTCATCTTGCTGTCTTACCTGTGGAACTCTGTGACTCCTCCCCGTCCGCCGTTGTTGTGAATCGTCGCCGCGCCGTTAGTTCTTCATCCCGTTCGCCGCTGTCGGTGGAAGAGCGAGGACTTAAGGTCGTAGCTTCGGGAAAAGAGGTAGCGAGGCGGCTGGCTCGTCGGTTTTGTGTCCGGTGGGACGCGGGCACGCGCGAGGGTCTTCTTGTCGTCGGGAGAGCGGGTCGAAGGTATATGAAGGGACGCGACCGTCAGGTTACCGCCACGTGTCGCACGCTGAGTGGGTAGTAGGGCGGCTACCCTAGGACACTCAAAAGCCTAGTGTCGCTTCAAGTTCCGCGCCGGGTTATAAATGTGGGGGTCCCCGCTCATTTTTTTTTACTTTTCATCTTGTTGTCTTACCTGTGGAACTCTGTGACTCCTCCCCGTCCGCCGTTGTTGTGAATCGTCGCCGCGCCGTTAGTTCTTCAACCCGTTCGCCGCTGTCACAAGTGAGTTTCCCTCGTTTCTTCTTTTATTTCTGCCGTTTAATTAGGGTCTGTGGTCGGGGCGCGATGAATGCCCCGAGGAGAGACGCGCGTTCCGCCGTGTCTGGTGGTTTTTTGGGTTAGTTTGGATGAATGCCCCGGGGAGGTTTGGTTGTTCCGATGAATGCCCCGGGGACGGGTGCTTTCTCCGATAAATGCCCCGGGGACGCGTGCCTTTTCCGATGAGTAACCCAGAGAGGGGCGATAGGTTAGCCTTTGAACGCCCCGTGGAGGCGCGGCGGGGAGCGTCCCTCGGGGACCGCCCGCGCGCTCGTCGTTCTCCTGTCATTGTCGCCCTTTCACTTGACCTGCGGTGGAAGGGTGGATTTGATCTTGGCTATCGAATTCACCATTGTCCTCTTCTTTTCAGGTGTACATGTCGCCCTTGATACCGGGGACGATGGTCGAAGACAATGATCCCGAGATCCCAGATTTCGACGAGCGGGTCCTCCCCGTCGAAGAGTGGGTGGCCGAAGAGCCGTTGTCCACCCCCTCTTGCTTCGTGCTCGACGTGTCCGATGTCTACGTTACCGTGGAGGATACGGTGGAAGGGGAGCCACAACACTGGCAGGTGTATCGTCCGAAGGAGCATCATCGTATCTGCTCGAGATATGGGCGACGGATGTTTCCCATGCACGAGTTCTACTTCAAAGAGGCCCGGCTCAGACTTCCGTTCTCCGCTTTCCACTTGGGCCGTTTTGACTGGTTACGTTTGACCCCGTCCCAGCTGCATCCCAACGCTCTGGCCTTTATCCGCGCGTTTGAGGTGGTGTGCCATTATCTCGAAGTGGAGGCCACGGTGCCCTTGTTTTTTCGCATCTTCCACCTGCAACGCCAATCGGTGAATGGTCGTCAAGGATGGGTCTTGTTTAAGCAGTCGACCAAGCTTTTCAAGACGTACAGCGACTTTGTCCGTGATTTCAAGGGTCGGTTCTTCCTCGTGAAGCCGATCACCCAGGAAGGTTCGGATACTCTTTTACCGAGGGAGAGCGAATAGTAGACGGCCAGCGGTTCCTTGCGTGGCTCCCCAAGGTACATTTATTGTGGACCTCAGAGCACTTCAATCGCGGTACTGATCGGTACATCGTGCGGGCTGGGACTCTCGACGAGAGGGACATGACCGCCTATATGAAAATAGTGGCCTTTGTGCGGGATCTTCCTTCGTCGAAACTGGTAACGCCTGACGGTCGGTACATCCTCGACGCGCAGGGGAACGTGCGGACGAAAAAAATGTTGATTAATACGAGGACCCTGCTCGGTTGCGCCTCGGGGGCGGACGCTCTAGAATATCTAGGTAGGGATGTTTCTTCTTTCTCGTGATCGTATGTTTTGTCCGTTGTTGACTCTTTCTGTTTGTTTTTGCAGCGAATATGTCTTCCGTCGAGGAGCGGGTGAAGAAGCTGCGCGCCTCAAGGGCAGCCGCGGTCCCGAAGACGCGGGTGAGCCAATTGGTCGGGCAGGAGGCCGCGACGCCGGGAGGCCAGAGTTCGTCTTCTTCTCCCCAGGAGAGCCAGTCTCCTACGTCTCAGGGAGCTGCGAAGAGGCCGAGATCCAAGGAGCCCAGCGGCTTGATTGACCTGACGACTCCTACCGTCTCTGCTGGGGAAGTGAAGGTTGTCCGTGACGCTGATCGGGAGTCTCTTCGACGCACCCTGGCGGAAGATTTGGCTGCGATGATGCGGACTTTCACAACGGCCCTGGTCTTGAACAAGGAGGGTTGCTCTGCCGCTGAGCTGGCCAAATTGCAGGGGGACCTTACCTTCATGCAGTCGCGCCTGGCCAAACTTACTGAGGAGCTGGAGAAGAGTCGGAAAGACGCTGCCGACCAGCGCAAGCGAGCAGAGGGTGCTGAGGAGAAGGTGACATCGGTAGAGGAGAAGCTGGGGGCGGCGGTGGCCAAAGTGCAGGCGCTGAAAGTTTGCATGGAAGTCCTGGACAACGCTCTTCGTCCGGCCGAGGACGAGACTGAGAGAGACCGGCGGATGATCACGCGTGCTGATTTGGTCGCCCGGATTTAGGTGTTGGAGAGAGATTGCCTGGACGCTGTCGAGGTCGGGTTCAAGAGCGCCGTTGCGCAGATCCAAGTTGTCAACCCCCTTGATCGTGGAAGGGATTGGGCCGTATCATGAGATTGTCGACGGGAAGGTGGTTGATCCCGAGCTTGTCGTTTCCGATGCTGACCCCGTGGGTGCTGAGCAGGAGGGCGAGGATGTATAGGTTTCCCGGGCCTGCGTGCTCGTAGTTTCTTGGCCTGTGTGCCAATATTTTGTAACTTGTTTTCTTTGTTGGGCCTGCGCGCCCATGTTCGTGTAATATTGACTACTGGGTTGGTGCCCACTTTTGCTTAATATATTTTTTGAGAATTTTCTAAGTGTGCGCTCGGTATTTGCATGATGTTTATGCTCGTCTTATTTCTGCATTTATTTGTATGTTTGAATTATATGTTTGATATTCATGTGTTAGTATGCTTTTTGGGCCCGTCTGAGGTGTTAGCTCGACAAACTTGTTACCGGCGGTGAAGGGAACTGGCCGGTTTGGCCGGCGGTGTTGCCTGACCGGTTCGGGGGTAGTTCTCCGTGTGGCGTGAACGTCCCATCGCGAGCTGGGCGTCCTACCGGTTTTGGTACGGAGTTGGGGAATCTCGGTCGAGGTGTTCCCCACCGAGCAAGGCCTTCTTCCCGCGCACACAAGAGGCAGGGCTTGCTTTTCTCTGGTCGTTAGTGGACGCGAGGAAGTGCGGTGGTACCATGTCGCCCCCTAGCGGTCGTGACGATGGGTCGTCACGGGAAGTGTTTAACTGTAGTACCGCTTAAGTTTCGCGGCGTTCCATGGTCGAACTAGTTGTTCCCCGTGCAGGCTTTCGAGGTAATAGGCCCCGTTCTCCGTCTTGTCGCGGACACGGTAGGGGCCTTCCCAATTCGCAGCCAATTTTCCCTCGTGTGAGTCTTTCTGGTTTCTGCGCAGAACTAAGTCACCGTTTTGGAAGTCGCGTTTTAGGACTTTGTTGTCGTGGCGAAGTGCTACTTGCTGTTTCAGTCGGGCTTCCCGGAGGGCTGCTCCTGAGTGAATCTCCTCGACGAGGTCGAGCTCTTCACGCAGGGCACCGTCGTTGTCGTCGGTGTCGAGGGGAGCTTCAGTTCGTCTGGATGGTTCGCGTATTTCGACCGGTATCACGGCTTCGGTTCCATACGTGAGGCGGAATGGGGTTTCCCCCGTGGTTCAGTGGGGAGTGGTGCGGTATGCCCAAAGGACACTGTGGAGCTCCTCGACCCATGCTCGCTTTGCGTCACCGAGTCGTCGTTTGAGTCCCCTGAGGATGGCCCTGTTCGTGGATTCTGCCTGGCCGTTTGTCTGAGGGTGCTCGACCGAGGTGAAGTGGTTTTTGGTTCCGAGCTTGGTGACGAAGTCGTGGAAGTTTTTGTCCATGAATTGTGTGCCGTTGTCGGTGACGATGGCGAGTGAGACCCCGAATCTTGCGAGGATGTTTCGTTTATAGAATCGGAGTATGCTGTGGGCCGTGATTTTGGCCAGGGCTTCGGCTTCGATCCATTTGGTGAAGTAGTCTACGCCCACGATGAGGTACTTGTTCTGATAGGACCCCAGGGTGAAGGGCCCGAGGATGTCCAACCCCCACCAGGCGAACGGCCACGGGGAGGAGAGGGATTTGAGTTCGGTTGGAGGGGAGAGGTGCATGTCCCCGTGTCTCTGGCATTTGTCACATCGTTTGACGTGTTCCTTCGCGTCCGTTTGCATCGAGGGCCAGTAGTAGCTTGCTCATAGAGCCTTTCGTGCCAGGGATCTTCCTTCGAGGTGCTGCGCGTTGATGCCCTCGTGGATTTCCTCTAGGACGGCTGCGCTCTGGGAGTTATCTATGCATTTGAGGAGTGGGATCGCGAAGCCTCGGCGATACAGCTTTCCTTCGAGGAGGACGTACGAGCAGGCTCGTCGTTTGGTTGTGCTAGCCTCTTTAGGGTCGGTCGGTAGGTGGCCGGTGCTGAGGTAGGTGTGTAGTGGGGTCATCCAGCAGTCGGTATCTCCGATGGTGTTGATGTCGAGAAGGGCAGTGGTCGCTCTGGTGCTCGGTTGCGATAGGACTTCTTGGATGACCGACTTGTGGCCTCCTCGCTTTTTGGTGCTCGCCAACTTGGAGAGGATATTGGCGCGGGTGTTATGCTCGCGCGGGACGTGCTAAATCTCCGCTGAGTCGAAACTTTGCAGTTTTTCGGTGATAAGTGCTAAGTACTCGGCGAGGTTGTCGTTCTTCGCTTGATATTCTCCTCGTACTTACGAAGCGACTAGTTGGGAATCTGTGTAGATTCGGATGTTTCTGGCCCCGAGGTGTGATGCCAGGCGGAGTCCGGCCAGGAACGCTTCGTATTCGGCTTGGTTATTAGTCGTCGGGAAGGCCAACGTGAGGGAGACTTCGATGAGGGTGCCCTCGTCGTTGTCGAGGACAATGTCGGCGCCGCTTCCCGTGGAGTTAGAGGAGTCGTCCACAAAAATGGTCCAGATGTGGCTCCTGGTGGTGGGATCGGGTGACGGGGTCATCTTGGCGACGAAGTCTGCCAGGGCTTGAGCTTTGATGGTGTTCCGGCCTTCGTAGGCGATGTCGAACTCAGATAGTTCTAACGACCATTTCAGCATGCGTCCGGCCATGTCGGGACGGCCGAGGAGCTGGCGGATGGGCTGATCGGTGCGGAGCATGACGGTGTATGCGAGGAAGTAATGTCGGAGTCGTCGCGCTGCGGTGATAAGGGCTAGGGAGACTTTCTCGATCTGCTGGTATCGGACTTCGGCGTGGAGGGCTTTACTTGTAAAGTAGATGGGTTTTTGGCCCTCCCCGGCTTCGCTGATGAGGACGGCGCTGACGGCTTCGTTAGCCACGGCCAGATATAGGTATAGGGTTTCTCCCATCACGGGACGTGTCAGCACCGGTGGTTCGGACATGACGCGTTTGAGGTGGCGGAGGGCTTGCTCGCATTCCTCTGTCCATTCGAACGTGGTTTCCTTCCTGAGCAGTTTGAAGAAGGGGAGGGCGTGTTGGGCGGGCTTGGCAATGAACCGGGAAAGTGAGGCGAGCACGCCGTTGAGGTATTGAATGGACTTCTTCGTGGTGGGCGTGGTGATTTCTGAAAAGGCGTGGCGTTTGTCCAGATTGTCCTCGATCCCCCGTTCGGTCAGGTAGTAGCTGAGGAACTTGCCGGCGCGGACACCGAAGGTACATTTCTCCGGGTTGAAGCGCATTCGGCATGTCCTTGCGGTCTTGAAGACCTTCCTGAGGTGGGCCATGTGGTCGGATTCTGTGCAGGATTTGACGATCATGTCGTCCATGTATACTTCGAGCATGTCGCCGATTTCGCACTAGAAGACACTGTTCATCATCCGTTGGTATGTGGCTCTGGCGTTCTTTAGGCCGAAGGGCATTACGTTGTAGTAATAGTTTCCCGACGCCGTCATGAAGGCCGTGCTCTGTTTATCGTGCTTGGCCATCGGGATCTGGTTGTATCCCGAGTATGCGTCCATGAAGGACAAAAGCCTGAAGCCCGCAGAGTTGTCGACGAGTTTGTCGATGTTGGGGAGGGGGTAGGCGTCCTTAGGACATACCCGGTTGAGATCAGTATAGTCAACACACATGCGCCATTTTCCATTATTCTTTTTAACGAGTACAACATTTGACAGCCAAGTTAAATACCGGGCTTCCGAAATAAAATTTGCCTCTACGAGGTCTTTTACAGCTTTCTCGGCTGCTGCCGATTTTTTGGGGGACTGTCTACGCCTACGTTGAACTACGGCCTTCGCGGTCGGGCTGATGGACAGCTGGTGGCAGGCGACCTCAGGGTCGAGTCCGGGCATTTCTGCAGCGCTCCAGGCGAAGAGGTCGGCGTTCTCGCGGAGGCAGACTTGCAGCTGTCTTTTCGCGAGGTCTGGAAGTCCGACGCCGATCTTCACGGTTCTGCTCGTGTCTTCCCCGAGTGTGATGATCTCGAATTCTCCATCCGGGATGGGGCGTGCCAAGTGGGTGGGCTACCTGTTGGCCTCGCTGGTCCTTATTTCGAGATCGCGCTCCTCGGTGAAGCGACTGTCGAGGTCAACGGATCCGACCAGCTTTTTTGGTTTGCTTTTTGGTGCTATGATTAGAGTTGTCCTCTTGGTTGCTGGAGCGATGGAGTCCAAACCTTTCAGCGCGGCCTCGAAACACCTCCGGGCGGCCTCGATGTCTCCGTTAAGGGTCACCACGGCCCCCCGTTTCGTGTAGTATTTCATCTTCAGGTGGACGGTGGAAGGTACCGCGGTGAGTTCTGCTATCGTTGTTCTGCCCAGGATACAGTTGTAGAGGGACGGGCACTCGATGACTAAGAAACGGACGTTGATCTCCCTGGCCGTTTCCTCTTCTCCGAAGGTGACTTTCAGCTCCACGTATCCCCAAGGTCTCGTCGTCGTCCCGTTGAACCCCTGGAGGTCGGAGCCTACGTAGGGGGAAAGGTTGGATTCGTTGAGTTGGAGGGTTGTGAACAGGTGCGTGTACATGATGTCAACTGAGCTGCCCCCGTCGACGAGGATGCGCCTGACGTCGAAGTTCGCCATCCGTGCTCGTATGAGCAGGGGAATGTTGGAGTTGGGGGATCCCCCGGGGAGTTCCTCGAGGTAGAATGTGATCGGATTGGATCGACCTCGGAATCTCTCGAGCGTGCTCATTTTTCCGGTGTTGCTCGTGATAAGCTCGTCGAACTTTCTTTTCACTGATCCTGCGGACAGGCTCCTCGCGGTGCCACCCGAGATGACCATGGCTCTGGCGAAGTATTCCCATCGGCTGGTTGGTCGGATTGGCTTGTTGACTAGGCCGGGGCCTTCGGGAAGGCCGAATTCTCTGTCTGCGAACCAATCCTCTGGACGGCTAACACATAGTGCGACCTGGAGTTTGTTGTCGCCCTCTGGAGAGGGGAGCTCCTCAATTTTCTTGGCCTCGGGGGTTCGCCCCCCCGGGTGTATCTCTTTAGGTGGTCGTCTTTGATCAGAATTTCGATCGCGTCCTTGAGATGGATGCAGTCTTCGGTCACGTGCCCGTGGCTCCTGTGGAATCAGCAGTATTTCGATTTGTCCACATTGGGTTTGGGGGGTGTCGGTCGGGGAAAACGGACACCTCCCTGGACAAATTCGATTTTGGCGCATTCGGCCAGTATGCGCTCGCGGGAAGCGACTAAGGCCGTGTATTCCGTGAATCGACCGGCAGGGCCGCGTTGTTCGCGAGGTTCGCGAGGGCGATCTTCCCGACGACGGTCACCTCCCCGCCGATGGCTCGACGCTCCGTCATCTCGGTGCCCGCGAGGGGCCTCCCTGTCTCGGGTGTCTCAAGCGGAGTTGGTTGCTTGGGTTTCTTCGAATCGGATATAATGCGCGGCTCTGTCGAGGAAATCCTGGAGGGAGGTTGGCCGGTGTATGCCTACGGCCTCATATAACTTGGAGTCGTGGCGTAGACCCTGCTCCATTAGGTAGCGGTTCATCTCGTCTGACGTTGTTACCTGCACCGCTTCCCGGGTGAATCTTTCGATGTACTTTCGGAGAGGTTCGTCGGGGCCTTGGATTATCGCCCCGAGGACGGCCTCTGTCTTCGGATGCCGCCGGGACACTGTAAAGTGTTTGGAGAATAGGTCTTTCAGGACTCTCCACGACGTGACCGATTCGGGCTCCAAACTTTTGTACCACATCATGGCGCCTTTCCTCAGGGTCGTCGGGAACAGTCTGCACTTGATAGCTCCTCGGACATTTCGGTAATCGAGCATGGTCTCGATGTCCTCTAAGTGATCGTCTGGGTCAGATGTGCCGTCGTACGTCGATAGTGTCGGGGGCTTCTCCATCCCGTGGGGGATGGGGGCAGCCATGATTTCCTGGGACAGCGGAGTGCGATAGTCGTCCTCGTCGCTAGGAGCGGGTGACTAATGAGGAGATGAGCCGTTTAGGATAGGCACCTGGTTTCGGGTCCTCGACCTCCTGACCGGGGCTTCGCCGCGAGAATCCCTGGCCGGGGATCGTCGCAGTGTTCTGGTGCCTCCCGTGAACTTGTCTTGCTGGGGACCTGGTGCGTTCTCGCACCACCTCTGTTCGATGTCTCTCCAGTCGCGGTCGGCGATTTCTGGGTCGAGGTGAGGGACTCCTCGAGCCTCCATTCTAGTCTTCCCGCGGGGGGGGGGGGGGGGGGGGGGCCTCGGAGCGCCTTCTCGCTCCAACGCTCCAATTCGTGCGTTCTGCTGGAACAACAGCTGGTTCGTCTGGTTGATGGCCGCAAAGAGGGCGGCCACCGTTGGGTCCGCTCCCGCTGGGATAGGAACGGGTTGGAATGCTGCTGGGCTCGAGGGCCGGTGGTCGGCCTGGCGCAGCCGTTCTGCGGATGACGGTGAGGCATTCTGGTCGTCTCTCTCGTCAGTCTCCGCCGGACGCGATGTTTCCATCTGTTTGCTTCCGTTGGTGGCGACGTTGAGCAAAACGTCGTGCGTGGTATCGTTGTGGTGTGGGCTAGCCATGACCGTGGAGTGCTGGTGAAACTTTGGTTTACTGCTCAGAGTAACGGGGAAGTTTCTTTTCCCACAGACGACGCCACTGATCTGACCTGATCAGAAGGGGATCAAGGGTTGGCCACACGCTGTTGGACTCCTACCTGTTCACCGGTGATGAGGAGGAGAAGGGGGGTGTACCTGCGAGACGCTCCGATGCCAAAGTAAGGAAATGGGCAGAGTGAGAGTAAAGTACAGAGAATGGGTAAGCAGTGAATTACCTGACCCTCTTGAGGAAGAGGGTATTTATAGAGAGACCCCAGCACTGGGCCAACGGTCACTTGTGTTGAGCTAGATGGTCAGGCCCAACTCAGGTGACTGCTAGGGCTTACGTGGCGTAGTGAAGACCAGGACGTGATCTTCGCCCTATTCCAACTGTCCCTAGATCTCAGGAAAGTGGGTTTGACCAACTCTTTCGGAGGTGGGCAGTTGTATGGTGACGTGTCCCCGCGGGGGGGAGCGCGTGGAGAACGTGCGTATGGCACGTTGTTCTCCCCGCAGAGGGGAGCACGCAAGGACGTGGGAGAACCAAGGGTTCTTGCCCGATGGCACGGGGAGTGTCGCCTGCGGAGGGCCCCCTGTTCGGCTAACAGGGGGCGCCGAGGACGCTTCGAGACGTGCCTTCCCGCTTGGCGGGGAGCGTATCCTGCCCGTCCTAAGGGGGAGTGTGCCCGGTCAGCTATTCCACTTATTGGGCCTTGTGCGTTATTGGACTGGACCGCGAGGCTGGGCCCAGACCAGAACAATATTATTTGAAAAAATGGATTTGAACATGCATATGAAGAATGACATAAAGAATATCAAGGCATAATAATAACACATATGAGCAAAGTGTATAAGTACAAATAAAATTAAACATCATGCAAACAACCATAAATTAGGCAAAGGGGCAAATAAAAGTCAAGACATGTACATTAATTAGTAACCTAATTATCTAGGGTTAACTAAAGGGGTTATTGGGGAAATTACAAATTAATTGTTTTTAGATTTTTAGGATTAAAGAAAAGTTAGTACAAATTTAAGTAATTAATTACATTAAACTTAAATATTTAATAAAATTAACTTTTAAAGTTAATTAGTATTAAATAAAAAGGTTTAATAGAATTAATTAGGAATTGACCAATAAAAAGGTTTATGAATTAATGAAAAAAGTATGTTTTTAGTTTTTGGAATTAAGGAAAGAGTGAGTAATTAATTAAAATAGGATGATTAAAATTAATTAAAATTAAAATTGATTGAAATTAAATAAAAATAGTTTTTTTTTTTGGTTTTTTAGATTTATTGAAGCTAATTTTAACATAGTTAATCAAATTAAAATCAACTATTTAATAAAATTAACCATAAAATAGATTAATTCTTATTAAATAAAATATTTTAATAAAATTAATCAAGTTAATTAATAAAAGAAATTTGAGGTTTTTTTATTAAAAAAAGCAGAAATTAAATAGTAATATTTTTTAGATTTTTTCTCAAATATATTATATAAAAAACAAAATATAAAAACAACACAAAAAAAAAAAGAAATCAATGGGCCAAGATTGTTGTTATCCGAAAAGGTGTGTGATTAGCAAAGATCTCAGGCCCATCAGTCAAAGAGACCCACGTCTGGGGAGGGTCCACCATTGACCCTCTGGTCAACCTTTGACCTTCCAACAGATCTGGATCACTTATTCAGTAATGGGTCAACGAAGACCCTAGATCAAATAGCCAGAAAGCACGCATTCATATGGTGGGGATGCAGGGAGTACGCGTAGAATCATAGAAAAGGGCTGACCTGTGACACTTGTCACCGGTGGAGATGGTCATTATCACCAACTTCAGGCAAACGTGGCATGGGAAAAAAAAAAGAAAAAAAAAGCAAGGGTTTCTAATTCATTACTCAGAACCTCTCTCTCACTAACTTCATTTCTCTCTATCCTTTCACCCTCTGAAAATAACGCGCCTCCGAAAACTCAAAGTTGGCCGGAGAAGGAGGTGGCTGGCGACGGCGCCGCCCCTCCTCTCCGGTCACACGCCACAAAATACCCCTAACCTCATATAACAAACATCACTAAGTCCAAATCTGGACTCTGTTTTCAATAAATCTTCCCCTAAAACCCTTAATCTAGCGTCCCACCAAAACCCTAGATCTACAAAAAGCTACCCATCGAGCAATCGAAGGAGGGATTCGAGGAATGAAAACAACACGAACAAGGGTCGAGGTTTCGAAAGCGTGAAAGAGAAGAATACTCACAAAAACTAGAGCAAGTTTGAGTTCAATCTCTGGTGAAGGTAACGTTTTGAGCTCTCCTAACTCGTTTCCTTCTTCTGCTCCTTCTACGTGAATTTTTGTTGAGTGTAAAATATTGATGAGGTTAGGCTCTGACCTTCAATTAGAGCTCCGGTGTGAAGCTCTAACAGTCACTGAAAATGAGCTATGAGTGGGTTTAGGAATTCCTTGTTGTGAGTAGAAATTTTTTTAGGTTTCTTTTTTTTGAACGAATGAAATCGTGTAGATTATATATGATTTTTTCTCTTTAATCTAATACGTGTGAAATCGTGTGAAGGAATGATGAGGTGTAGTTTTTCTGAGAAATACGTTAAAGGGTGGTGTGAGTACCCTGATTTCGTGGGATTCCTTTTTGGATCAAAATTGCACCAATACATTTTCCTTGTCTTATTCCGTAATTTTAGAATAGGAATAATTTTGTGGTCCCAGTGTGAAATTGAGAGTAACTTGTGCAATTATGAATACCACGTGTTTTTCCTTCCTACTAAAATGTTTATGTACTGGCTTTGTTGTGACTTTGCCCTGTGTACTGAGCTTGCAATTTTGTAATTTTGTCTGCTGCTAATTGTACCTTAAGAAACCATATACCTTGACTTTTTGAGCATTTTGGCCTCTATTCTCATTGCACTGCTATTGACATTTGAAACTTGTTCATTTTTGCCTATGTTTAATACTTTTCTCTTAACTCCATTAGGGGCCTTTTGAGTAATGTGATGGTTAATTCTTTGACTGCTTGTAAGCACACTTTGGCTTTCTCTTACAACTCTACAATTCTAAGTTTTATCATGGTTGCTCATGTATTCCTTTTGCTTATATGTATTTTTGCTTGCTATTGCTAACATTCCATCTTCTTTCCTTTTGCTTATGTGTGCCTTGTACTTTTGCATACCTAGGATTTATGGATTTGATTGGCATTTTGCATTTGAGTGGCCTTCAAATTGTTTGCTTTGTGTACCTACTACCCTATATACTGTGCTAACTTGGTTTCCTTTGGTTTTCATGTGATGATGGCACGAGTTAGGATAAGGGAAAGATGATCATGGAAGCAGACTTGGCATGAAAGCAACCCTAGCATGAAGCAATCTTGGAATTTGAAGTTTGGATGAGGGGATTGGCGTGAAGAAACTGAAGCGAGGCTTTTGTCTCAAAATTAAGGCCTTAGTGGTAAGGAAGATTGGCACAGGAGAGAAGAGGAAAGTCTTGGCTGCTTTTAGGCTTAGGTTTTGCAAAAATTTGTGTAGTTAGGCTTTTTTTTTCATGTCACTGAAGGTGAGAAAATACTTAGAAGGGGGGGGTTGAATAAGTATGACAGAAAATAATCAAAGATAAAAACACAAGTATTTTTATCCTGGTTCGTTGAACTCAACTACTCCAGTCCACCCTTTTCAAGAGTGATTTGCCTTTCTCAACAAGGACTTAATCCACTATTCAAATCAACTGATTACAAATAGCACACCTAAGAACAACTGTTCTTAGTCTTCTTAAGAGCTACTGATCTAACCTAGATCCTCTTAAGGAAAACTTTCTTTACAAATTAATGTAATACAATGAAAGAGTAAGAATTGCTTCTATGAAAGCTATAAACACAACTGTGTTATTTCTCTAAGTTTAGAACAATGTATGAACAGTGAAGAATATGAAAGCTTTGAGCGTGAGAGAGTTCTTGTCAATATTGTTGTAATTCTTGGCACTTGAAGAATGAGCTATGATGTCCTTTATATAGCCACTTGAATATTGGAGAGAATATTTTACCGTTAGAGAAAATATTTCCAATATCAAAATAGTACTGTCCTTTGTACTATTACAGCAGAGAGACGGCGCACAAAATGTGGGTGTAGCAATTGTCTGCTGAGCTGTGATTTAACTATATCAGGAATGTACCAGAGGAATAATCTTCTGTGCAGAGAATTTTGTCTATCCCAATTAAGGAAAGATTTGCTGGCATATTCCAACGGATATATTAAAATATTCTTCTTCAAATAATTCAGATCAACAATCAATATCAGAGTCTTCAGTCTTCAGAACCTTCTGGAAACTTCAGAGCCTAATATGTTCTTCAGATGTTGATGAATCAGAGTCTGGTGCAGCTGTGTGCTTGAAGCGTAACATGCTCTTAGATCAGAGTCTTCACTCAGATCAGAGTCTTCTCTCATTCAGAGTCTCTTCACTCAGAGTCTTCTCTTATTCAGATTCTTGATAATACATGCAGCGTGTTGTATCTTCAGAATCTTGATAACTAAGCTCTTATACTTCAGATTCTTCTAATCTTCAGATGCTCTTGAGCCATTCAGAATTCATTGTTCACATCAAATTTGCTCTTTAAGATTAAAATCTTTTGTGCCTGTAGAAAACAGTTTAGAACAAATTTAGAGAGTATAATTCTTGTATACAAATTATCATTAATGTTATCATCAAAACATAGAGATATTACTGAGACACAATCTGTGCTCTTACAATCTCCCCCTTTTTGATGATGACAAAACATGAGCAATTTGTTCAATAAAAAATGAATTAAAATTACTCCCCCTGAGATTAACAATCTCCCCCTGAAATGAATACTCTAATGGAATTAGATACTTCCCTTTCTGGTTGAGTATATTTCAGATTCAGAGCCTGATTTCATTTCAGATTCAGAGCCTGATTGCATTTTGGGTTCAGAGCCTGATTAACATCCTGATTGAAGCCTGGTTGACAAATCCTGGTTGATATATGTTTGACTTCTAGAGTCAAAGCTTGATGCCAAAGCTTGATGCCATATTAAAGCTTGATGCCAGATGAACAACTTCAGAACACTTGGTTGTTTATCTTGCCATTTCCTGTCTTGAGTTATCTTTCAGATCATAGTACTCAAGGTTAGATATCAGAGTCTGGTCTTTAGATATCAGAGTCTGGTTTACTCAGATTTAGCTATTTTTGATCAGGTTCTGAAAAGATAGATCTCAGGAAAAACTTCAATGAAATTTGTCAGAGTCTGGTTAGATAAATTTGTCAGATTCTGATTAGATTCAAAGAATGTTAGTAACATGTCTGACTTAGTTCAGATAATTGCTTATAGATTTGAACAATCGGATTCTATTTTGTTTCTCCCCCTTTTTGTCATAATCAAAAAGATTTTTTAAAAGACAGTAAAGATGCAGAAGAAACACATATCCAGATAAGCAAAAGATCATTTTCATTAAGATAACATCCAGATTCAGATAGAAGCAAACAAAACATATCAGAAGACAATCAAAAACAAAACAAAGCATGAAAAACTTGTGCAAAAGCATTAAGAAGGTTTGGCAGATGAGGCTTGTTGAGAAGCGATGAGTTGCAGCAGTGCTGTAATCCTCTCTGAATTCTCATCTTGCTTAGCCATCCAAGTTTTCATTTCTTCATTTGTCTTCTTTTGATCAACCATGAAGTCCTTTAGTTCCTTGACATCCTTCTGAAGATCTGTAGATACTGAAATAGAAGATTCTGGAACAGTGGATTCTGAAACAATCTGAGTGACATTGGGTGCAGGAATTTCTGGAGGTGGAGGAGCTTCTAGAAGAAGAATAGGAGGAGGGTTTTTCTTAATCCTTTTCTGATAAGCAGCAAACCTTACTTTTGATAATCTAAGACATTGAGTCCTGATTTTCAAAGCCTCCCTATTCAGTCTGTAAAGATATTTCTTCCAGACAGCATTAGCAGCCTCTTTATCCATAGTGGTCATGCACACATCCATAATGTCAGCAAAGTCTGAGACATTATCCTTGTCAAAATTTCTTAACATAGTATAAACACTTGATCCCAATTCTGCTTCATCAGGAATTCTGGGTTGGGTTGGTTGTGTTTGTGGTGTTTGTTTAGAAGGTTGAGGTTGTGGTTGTGGAGATGGATGTTCAGATGTTTGAGGTTCAGATGTTTGTTGGTTAATTTGTGGTTCAGAAGTTTGTTGGTTGGTTGGTTCAGATGATGGTTGTGGTTCAGATGTTGGTTGTGGTTCAGATGTTGGTTGTGGAGTGGATTGGATTTCAAGATGTTGTGGATTGAGAGTTTGAGTGGGGGAATTTTGTGGAGAAGGTGGATGATCAGAGGTGGGAGATTTAAAAAGTTGTTTCCAAACACTCTCAGTACGAGGTTGTTTGAGATCATTCAAACATTCATTAATGAAACCAGATGATTCATCATCAGATGATGTATCAGATTGGTTAGATTTTTCAGAAGTTGAAGATAAAATGATAGAACGGTTTAAGGGTGTAATATCTAAAATCTCATTAGGATCAATGGGATTTTCAGGTTGGTCAGAGTGTTCAGGGTGAACATCCTCTGGAATTGTAGATTCTGGGATGGGGTTTTGAGGTTGTGGTGTTGTTTGTTGAGTTTGTTTGGATTGTGGTGTTTGAATGATTGTTGGTTGTGGTGTATGAGTCTCAGATGGTCTAGATCTTTTAAATATGAGGGGTGAGTCAGATGGTGTGGTAGCAGAATGATGAACAGGATTAGAATCAGTGTTAAATACCTGTTTCAGAGTATCTCTTATCTCTTCAAAAGTTGCTGCAGGAGGATTTTGTTGAACCTTCTTCAGCTTCTTTCTTTTCTTCTTCTTCTCAGCATCTGAATGCTTTCTTTTCTTCTGATGACCTTCTTTATCAGCTTTTCTCTTGCGTCTTCTTTCCCTTGTCTGATCAGGAAGAACTTGGCCTTCCTTCTGCACAAGATTTGCAGGGATCTCAACACCATCTCTGATGCAGCAAGCAACATACTCAGCTATTAGCTCTCTGGGTTCATCTGAGGTAAATAGAGGAAAGTCCTCAACAGGAATCCTTCTCCCCCTAACCTCTTCAGAGTTAGTTTTCCTTGGTTTCTCAGATAAATCTTCAACCAATTTCATCCTTCTCAGAGTTAAGCCATTTATCTCAGAGCCAATGATAAAGTTCAGATCTTCTGTCAGCCCAGCCTCTTGCAGATGCGCCACAAGTTGGTTTTCTACCAGAATATCTGAAATCAGTCTTCCCATAGGAATCCATGATCTGACTTTTCCAGTTTTATCTCTTGCTGTTTCCCTTGTTTCCTTGACATGAGATACCAGATGATTGAACAACAGATAAGGAAGATCAATCTGAATGTTTTGATGCAAACAGTACATGAAGTAAAGTTGTTCAGCATTAACATAGTCAGATGAGTTTGAGGAGGGTCTGTGAAAAATGGTGTTCAAGAAAATCTTAGCCCAAATCTTGTAAGTGGGTTTCAAAAACTTAACCTTCTTACAAGGTTCACCAGTAGTGCAGATTTCTTGACAAACATCCTTCAGGTCTTCACGCGCAGAAGATAGAGAGGTTACTCCATCAGTTGCCTTGAAACCTATAAGTTTCCTGATCAGATTTTCAGTGATAACAATCTTCTTACCCAGCACAGAAGAATGAACGAACTTTGGAGTAGCGAATGCATGGATCCAAAACTCCTTCACTAACTTTGGATACACAGGACCCATCAGCCTATCAAAGTAACCATCCCAGCCTTGTGCCTTGATTGAAGGAACCAGATCAAACCCATTATCAGCAAGGTCTTCCAAATCCACGAAACTTTCACATAACACTTCTAGAGAATCAACAGGAGTCAGAAGAGTGCGTACTGGTTCAATGATAGTGGTAGAATCTTTGGTAGTAACTGCTTTTGATGTGGATGCCATTGTTGATGAAGAAGAAGGAGATGACGGTTTCTGGGTTCGTTTAGGGTTTGAGAAGAGAGAGAACAACAGACAAAAGCGCATATGTGTTGAGAATGTGAAAAGTGTGAATGTGTTGTGAGAGTGGTTTATATAGAAAAATAAAACACGCATGGGAAACACAACAGACATACATAGGACACATACGCACGTTTGCATTTAATGAAAAGTAATCATTTTTAATTATGATATGACATTTGGGGGGAAAATCAAGACAGATTGAGATTTTCAAAGCAATACCTTAAACGTCATAGTCAGTAGGTGTACTCCATCTTTTCAGATTCTGAGTGACACGTGTTTGCTTTGCATGTGATTCTGTAACTCTTAAGAAATGAAACGTTTTCAACTTTCAGATCCTCTGAGATGGTCAGTACAGAGTTTCACACAAAAATAAATCACAGATAAATTAAATAAGCAAAACAGATGAAATACTTCAGAGTGTTAAACACTTAGCATCTGAGAAGTAGACTCTGAGAAATATTACTCTGGACAAAAATCCATACAAATATTTTTCAGAATAAACTTAAACCTATCTTCAGCAAGGGGTTTTGTGAAAATATCTGCCCATTGATGATCTGTATCAACAAAGGCTAAATTTATTACACCCTTCTGAACATAGTCTCTGATGAAGTGATGTTTAATCTCTATATGTTTAGCCTTAGAGTGTAAAATTGGATTTTTGGATAAACATATAGCTGAAGTATTGTCACAGAAGATAGAAAGATTACTCTCATAGATTTGATAATCTTCTAGTTGACTCTTCATCCAGAGCATCTGAGTGGAACACCCAGCAGCAGCAATGTATTCTGCCTCTGTGGTTGATAGTGCAATTGTTGGTTGCTTCTTGCTGTACCATGAGATCAGATGACTTCCAAGAAACTGACAGCTTCCAGAAGTACTTTTGCGCTCAACTCTATCTCCAGCATAGTCAGCATCACAGAATCCAACTAGTGAATATTTGTCAGATCTTCTGTAACACAAACCAACATTAGCAGTACCTTTCAGATACCTTAGAATCCTCTTAACAGCAGTTAAGTGTGATTCTCTAGGATCTGATTGGAATCTAGCACATAAACAAACACTAAACAGAATGTCTGGTCTAGAAGCAGTCAAATAAAGAAGAGATCCTATCATACCTCTGTAGAGTTTCTGATCTACCTTCTTACTTACCTCTTCCTTACCTAGAGTGCTTGTAGGATGCATTGGAGTCTTTGCCATTTTGCTATCCAGCATGTTAAACTTCTTCAGAAGCTCTTTAACATACTTCGTCTGATGTATGTAGGTGCACTCTGGAGTCTGATTTACTTGGATTCCCAGAAAGAATTTCAGTTCTCCCATCATGCTCATCTCAAATTCTTCCTGCATACATTTAGCAAACTCCTTTCCAAGCATAATATTTGTTGATCCAAAAATAATATCATCTACATAAATTTGACAAATCAACAAATCTTTCTTAATGGTTTTACAAAATAGTGTGGTATCCACTTTTCCTCTGATGAAATCCTTCTTAAGAAGAAAATTACTCAACCTCTCATACCAAGCTCTGGGAGCTTGTTTTAGTCCATAAAGAGATTTTTTTAGTTTGTAAACATGATCTGGAAAATTTTCATTTTCAAAACCAGGAGGTTGGTGGACATACACTTCCTCTTCTATAATTCCATTAAGAAAAGCACTTTTAACATCCATCTGATAAAGAGTGATGTTATGTTGTGCAGCAAATGAAATAAGCAAGCGTATAGACTCTAACCTTGCAACAGGAGCATATGTTTCTGTGTAGTCTATGCCTTCTTGTTGACTGTAGCCTTGAGCAACCAGTCTTGCTTTGTTCCTTTCAACTTCTCCTTTTTCATTCAGTTTATTTCTGAAAACCCATTTTGTTCCAATAACATTGAAACCTTTAGGTCTTGGAACCAGATCCCAGACTTCATTCCTTGTGAATTGATTCAGCTCCTCTTGCATAGCTAAAATCCATTCATTATCTTCCAGAGCCTCATCAACAGATGAAGGTTCTATAATTGACACTAAGCCACAGAAGGAAGATTCAGAAGTTCTGAGAAATGCTCTTGTCCTTATTGGATCATCTTTCTTTCCAATTATCACATCCTCTGGATGAGAAGCTTTCATTCTGGAAGAAGATCCTCTGACTGTTGGTCTTTCAGAAATATGCAGATTGTCAAGTTGGGAAGTTAAAGGTGTAGCATCTGGATTTTCTTCAGAGTCTTTGTCTTTAGTCTTGTTTGCCTCTGAGCCTTCAGAGTCTGTGAGAATAACTTCTCTATCTGCAAAACTTTCAACTTGCTTTGGCTTTTCAGAGCCAAGCTTATCATCAAATCTAACATGAATAGATTCTTCCACAATCTGTGTTTCAGTATTGAATACTCTGTAGCCTTTAGAGCGTTCAGAATAACCAAGCATGAAACACTTCTGTGCTTTGGAATCAAACTTGTTTAGATGATCTTTAGTGTTAAGCATATAACAAATACATCCAAATGGATGAAAATAAGCAATGTTGGGCTTTCTGTTTCTCCACAATTCATAGGGAGTCTTTTCCAGAAGAGGTCTTACAGACACTCTGTTCTGAATATAACATGCTGTATTTATTGCTTCTGCCCAAAAATGTTTTGCCAGATTTGTCTCGTTGATCATGGTTCTGGCCATTTCTTGCAATGTTCTATTTTTCCTCTCTACAACTCCATTTTGTTGTGGAGTTCTAGGACAGGAGAAATCATGTGCAATTCCCTTTTCAGAAAAATATTTTTCAAAATATTTGTTTTCAAATTCGCCACCATGATCACTTCTGACTTTAATAATTTTGCATTCTTTTTCAGTCTGGACTTGATTGCAGAAGTCAATGAACACAGAATGAGACTCATCCTTGTGTTTTAGAAACTTTACCCATGTCCATCTGCTGTAGTCATCTACAATGACTAACCCATACTTCTTGCCTCTGATGGATGCAGTTTTCACTGGTCCAAACAGATCAATGTGAAGTAATTCCAATGGTCTAGAGGTGGAAACAACATTTTTTGGTTTAAAATGGGATTTTGAAAATTTACCCTTTTGACATGCGCCACACAGAGCATCTGAATTGAACTTCAGATTAGGGAGTCCTCTGACCAGATTGAGTTTATTAATCTGAGATATACGTCTCATATTAATATGTCCCAATCTTCTATGCCAGACCCATTGCTCATCATTCACAGATAAAAGGCATTTTACATTTTGAACTTTAAGTTCTGAAAGATTAATTTTGTAAATGTTGTTTTTCCTCTTTCCACTGAATAAGGTTGAGCCATTCTTTTGACAAACAGCTTTGCAACATTTTTGATTAAAGATGATATCATAACCATTGTCACTTAATTGGCTTATGGACAATAGATTATGTTTCAATCCTTCAACTAACAGAACATTAGAAATAGAGGGTAGGTTACCATTACCTATCGTACCAGAGCCAATGATCTTGCCCCTCTGGTTCCCTCCAAATTTCACGTCCCCTCCAGATCTAAGTTCCAGGCTTTGGAACATAGACCTTTCGCCCGTCATATGTCGCGAGCATCCAGAGTCCAGGTACCATGATTGGTGTCTGGATTTTGCTGCTAAGGATATCTGCAACAGGTATTATTTTGCTTTTAGGTACCCAGATCTTTTTGGGTCCTTTGGGGTTAGATGTTCTGCGGTTTTGCCTAAACTTCTGTTTTTCAACATAGTGTTTATTCTGGCTAACCCTTGGCTTAAACACATAAGTACTCTTTTCAGAGCTTGTATGTTTAATATCATTCAGATGACCAAACTTGAAATGAGAATACAGAGGAGTCTTCTTGATGAAGAGTTTATCAACAGACTTTGGATTGCTTCCAGAGGAGGATTCACATCCAATGCCTCTTCTGTTGTTCCCACTAACACCATAGATCATAGAAGCCATTTTGCTTCTGTCTATGCTTTTAGTGAGAAATCTTCTAAAACTGGAGTCATATTTTTCTAAAATATTTTCACTGGACTCTGTTTCAGTATCAGATTCTTGTTGAGTTGTTTCTAAATCATTTTTGAGTTTTAAATTTATTTCTTTCTGCTCAACAAGTTCTGTTCTCAGAAGATTAATCTCAGATTCAAGATTGCTTTTCAGCTTCTTGTATTTGAGTTTAATCTTGCTGTAGCTTTCCATCATGTCAGATAAACTTTCAACAAGTTCAGCTCTGGAGAGTTCAGAAAATACCTCTTCAGAGTCAGAGTCTGATTCTGACTCAGATTCAGATGATGACGTTCCTTCATCTTGATCATCTGTGTTGGCCATCAGCGCAACATTTGCACATTCTTCCTCAGATTCAGAAGATGATTCAGATTCATCTGAGTCATCCCATGTAGCCATCAGAACCTTTTTCTTTTTGTCAAACTTCCTTTTGGGTTTTTCCTTTTGAAGTTTGGGACATTCACTCTTGTAGTGTCCAGGTTCTTTACATTCAAAACAAGTGATCTCTTTCTTGCCAGATCTTCTGTGTCCAGAAGATTCTTTCTTTTGATCAGATCTTCTGAAGTTGTTGAACTTCTTCCCTTTGTGCTTCCAGAGTTTGTTGATCCTTCTGGACAGCATTGATAGTTCATCTTCTTCTTCAGAAGAAGATTCCTCAGAGCTTTCTTCATTAACCTGCAAGGCTTTAACAGATTTGTTAGATTTAAAAGCTAAGGATTTACCTTTATCTTTCTTCTGGGGTTCATCTTCCTCCAGCTCAATCTCATGACTTCTCAAAGAACTGATGAGTTCTTCTAGTGAGATTTTGTTCAGATCCTTGGCCAGCTTTAATGCAGTCACCATAGGTCTCCATCTGGTAGGAAGACTTCTGATGATCTTCTTGACATGATCAGATGTTGAGTAGCCCTTGTCCAGAACTTTCAACCCAGCTGTTAGAATCTGAAATCTGGAAAACATAGTCTCAATGTTCTCAGATTCTTCCATTTTGAACGCTTCATACTTCTGTATAAGCGCCAGAGCCTTTGTTTCTTTCACCTGAGAATTTCCCTCATGAGTCATTTTGAGAGACTCAAACATATCATGAGCAGTTTCTCTGTTGGTAATCTTTTCATACTCTGTATGAGAGATTGCATTCAGAAGTATGGTTCTGGCTTTGTGATGATTCTTGAATTCTTTCTTCTGCTCCTCAGTCATTGATTTTCTATCAATCTTTTTGCCATCCTTAGTAGGATGTTCATACCCATCAATGACTAAGTCCCAGAGATCAGCATCATACCCCAAGAAAAAACTTTCAAGTCTATCCTTCCAATAATCAAATTTTTCTCCATCAAACATTGGAGGTTTGGTGCTGATTCTGTCTCCTTCATATTTGTTGCTTGATGTAGGAATATCACCCATATTAGCAACCAAATAAATAACAGAGTATTTTTCTCACTGGATCTTTATCTGTCACGGTTAAGCGAATGCACACTCAGAACCGGAGCTCTGATGCCAACTGAAGGTGAGAAAATACTTAGAAGGGGGGGGTTGAATAAGTATGACAGAAAATAATCAAAGATAAAAACACAAGTATTTTTATCCTGGTTCGTTGAACTCAACTACTCCAGTCCACCCTTTTCAAGAGTGATTTGCCTTTCTCAACAAGGACTTAATCCACTATTCAAATCAACTGATTACAAATAGCACACCTAAGAACAACTGTTCTTAGTCTTCTTAAGAGCTACTGATCTAACCTAGATCCTCTTAAGGAAAACTTTCTTTACAAATTAATGTAATACAATGAAAGAGTAAGAATTGCTTCTATGAAAGCTATAAACACAACTGTGTTATTTCTCTAAGTTTAGAACAATGTATGAACAGTGAAGAATATGAAAGCTTTGAGCGTGAGAGAGTTCTTGTCAATATTGTTGTAATTCTTGGCACTTGAAGAATGAGCTATGATGTCCTTTATATAGCCACTTGAATATTGGAGAGAATATTTTACCGTTAGAGAAAATATTTCCAATATCAAAATAGTACTGTCCTTTGTACTATTACAGCAGAGAGACGGCGCACAAAATGTGGGTGTAGCAATTGTCTGCTGAGCTGTGATTTAACTATATCAGGAATGTACCAGAGGAATAATCTTCTGTGCAGAGAATTTTGTCTATCCCAATTAAGGAAAGATTTGCTGGCATATTCCAACGGATATATTAAAATATTCTTCTTCAAATAATTCAGATCAACAATCAATATCAGAGTCTTCAGTCTTCAGAACCTTCTGGAAACTTCAGAGCCTAATATGTTCTTCAGATGTTGATGAATCAGAGTCTGGTGCAGCTGTGTGCTTGAAGCGTAACATGCTCTTAGATCAGAGTCTTCACTCAGATCAGAGTCTTCTCTCATTCAGAGTCTCTTCACTCAGAGTCTTCTCTTATTCAGATTCTTGATAATACATGCAGCGTGTTGTATCTTCAGAATCTTGATAACTAAGCTCTTATACTTCAGATTCTTCTAATCTTCAGATGCTCTTGAGCCATTCAGAATTCATTGTTCACATCAAATTTGCTCTTTAAGATTAAAATCTTTTGTGCCTGTAGAAAACAGTTTAGAACAAATTTAGAGAGTATAATTCTTGTATACAAATTATCATTAATGTTATCATCAAAACATAGAGATATTACTGAGACACAATCTGTGCTCTTACAGTCACAAGCAAGAACTTATAGGATTTGTAACTTTCAACTTATAATACATACGAATCTCTTGTAGTCCACCCTTGTTCCTCATGTAGCCTATGTAAGCAATTTTGTACTATCTTGAAATTTGTTACATCATGTAATAGTCTTGAATTTGATTTGGAATCCAATTTGAACTTTACAATCATTTTGGCAACAACCTTAGTTTCTTATGTGAGCCAACGTTAAACTTCAAACTCCTTATGCATTTTAATCTCATGCTTTAGAACTTGTGTTGCAATTCTTAATTTTTGGATCTTGTGGTTTTTTGAACTCAAACATGAATTTACAATTTTAACTTTGAATACTTTTGAAAGTGAGAATAATTGGAATCCAATTTGGTAATGCATTTGGCGTAATGTGGACTGAAGCATGATTTTAAATATTTCTCTTTTATAGAACACCATGCCAACCTTTTGATATTGAGGCTACAGAATATGTCTTTGACAACAAGAAAACTCACTTAAAACCATCTTTGTATCCTATTTACAATCATAAGGACAATGACAATATTTATTCCAAATGGGAACTATGTATAACTAAGCCTTAAAACTTGCCCTCAAATTTTCAATCAACAAATCCAACATGTCTTAAACATAACTCCTCCTTGAACAAAATCCACCTTACCATCACTCCACCATACAGCCTGAACATATTCTTTGATCACAAACTGATTATGCCACAAGCCTTGACTTAAAGTCATCCATTAGTTGTGCAACCAATTCAAATTTGGATCCAAAACTTAACTTGATCAATCACATGGCTTTAAAGTTAATCTTGGAGCATAATTCAACATTCATTAAAGCAAGGCTTATAATCAAGTTGAAACAGGCTTCAAAAATCACCTGAAGACAAGTGTCCAAGTCTTGAAACAAATCTATCATATAACTTAGGTCATTGATCCTATCATAACTGCTTGACTATAAGCATGAAGGCACATCTCTCCTTTCTTTCTTATTGAAAGCAAAGCACCCTTACAAGAGCATATACTCACAATAAGCACACACAAGACCTCCATGGCCTAAATCTTAGAGGATCATGGCCAAAGGCCAGATGATTATTTAGAGAAATATCATGAATCCATATAAATACTTAGCATGAGAAAATGAGAGGGAAGGATAAATTTGGGGTATGACAGATGGAAGGAAAGGTTGTTACGGTGTGCGGTGAAAAATATATAAGGGTTAGCCATCTATCATCCTTCAAGTATGTAGAGGTGGATGGGGAAATCCACGAAACGCTCTGTCAAGCCTTTGAAGTTGTACAAATTCAGGAGAAGCCTTCTGTAGAAGTCAAAGGCCTGGACGTTTTAGTGTCGTCTTTCAAAGAAGCTCGTGCTATTGTTGAGTCTGGATCTTCTCAGAGGTGGGGCCAAGTTCTTGATATTCCCATCAAACAAGATAAATTCGGCATAGGGTACAAGCCCTCCAATTCTTCTCAAGACCCTTCAAGATACAAGGGACTTGTTCAATTCACCAGTGGTGGAGTCATATTTGACAGGATTCATGCCATAGGGAACGATGAAGGTGATATGACTATGATATTGATGTTTGGATTCGTCCATCTACTCCCGTCCAGAAGCTGTGCAATTGGGTCATTATGTCTTAGGCTGAACATAAGACTGAACATAATCAAAACAGTGAACATTCAAATAAAGAACTTTTTTTCGCATTCAAATATTGTGATCCCTGTTTTTCCTTTTTTTTGTTTTTGAATTTTCATTAACATAAAAATGGAAATGTGTTTTGTTTGTTGCATTTCATAATAAACATAAACATCAATCATGCAGGTCTTTTCTCTCAGATACCATCGATTTTGATTCAGCTATGGCTCAGTATGACTTTCATAATCCCATTTATCAAGCTGAAGAAGAGACTGATGAAGACTATGAACTACCCGAAGAGTTAGCTAGACTTCTGAAGTAAGAGGAAAGGGTCATTATGCCTTATCAGTAGGATATTGAAGTCATCAATCTAGGTCCAAAGACAACAAGAAAAAGGTTAGAATTAGGGCTGCATTGGAAGGCGGTATCAAAAGATTGGTTGAAATGCTCTGTAAGTATAAGGATATCTTTGTTTGGTCTTACTAAGACATGCCCGGGCTGGATACAAATATTGTGGTACACCAGTTGCCTCTCTGAGAGGAATGTTCGTCAGTCAAGCAGAAGTTGAGAAGGACGAGGCCTGACATGGCAGTTAAGATTAAAGAAGAAGTTTGTAAGCAATTGATCACTGTTTTTCTTGCTATCACAAATTACCCTCCGTGGATCTCTAACATCGTTCTTGTACCTAAGAAAGATGGAAAGGTAAGGATGTATGTTAATTACAGGGATCTAAACAGAGTGAGCCCGAAAGACGATTTCCCGCTCCCCCACATTGACGTGTTGGTTGATAACACCGCTCAATATTCTGTGTTTTCCTTCATGGATGGCTTCTCTTGGTATAACCAAATCAAAATGGACCTAGAAGACATGGAGAAAACTACTTTCATTACACTGTGGGGGACTTTTTGCTATAAGGTGATACCCTTTTGATTGAAATATGTTGGGGTAACCTATCAGCGGGCGATGGTGACTCTCTTTCATGATATGATTCATCAAGAGATTAAGGTCTATGTTGATGACATGATTGCGAAGTCATAGGCGAAGGAAGGACATCTGGTCAATCTTCTCAAGCTATTTGAAAGACTGAGGAAATTCAAGCTGAGGCTGAATCCTAATAAGTGCACCTTCAGGGTGAGATCTGGAAAGCTACTGGGGTTCATTGTCAGTGAAAAGGGTATTGAGGTAGCTCCTGCCAAAATAAAAGATATTAAAGAAATGCTTGAGCCGAGAATGGAAAAAGAGGTTTGTGGTTTCCTAGGTAGATTGAACTACATTGCAAGGTTCATATCTCATCTTATAGCCACTTGCGAACCAATATCCAAATTGTTAAGAAAAGATCAAGCGGTCAGGTGGAATGAAAATTTTCAAAGGGCATTTGAAAGGATAAAAGAGTATTTGTAGGAACCTCTAATACTCATGCCTCCAGTAGTAGGGAGACCTCTGATCATGTATCTCATAGTTCTTAAGAATTCAATGGGGATGTGTGCTCGGTCAATAGGACGAGACAAGTAGAAAAGAGCATACTATCTACTACCTGAGTAAGAAATTCATTGATTGTGAGTTGAGGTACTCTATGCTAAAGAAAACGTGATGTGCATTCGTTTGGCCTGCTAAGCGTTTGAGACAATACATGTTAAACCACACAACCCTGTTGATTTCAAAGATGCATCTGATCAAGTATGTGTTTGAAAAGCAAGCACTCTCCAGAAGGATTTCCCAAAGGTAAATGGTTTTAACAAAGTATGATATTAAGTATGTTTCCCGAAATGCCATTAAGAGAAGTGTTCTGTCGGAATATATTGTTGAACAACGAATTGAGGACTATCAACCAATGAAGTTTGAATTTCTAGATGAAGACATAATGTTTCTGAAGATGAAAGACTGTGATGAACCTTTGCCTGACGAGTGTCCTGAGATTGGATCTCAGTGGAAGTTGGTTTTTAACGGTGTTGTTAACTCATATGGCAACGGAATCGAGGAAATCATTACAACTCCTCACGTTTCTCACATATTGTTCACTACCCGATTAATGTTCTCTCACACAAATAATGAAGCTGAATATGAAGGGTGCATTATGGGTTTGGAAGAGGCCATTGATCCAAGGATCAAGAATCTGAATGTATATGGAGATTTAGTGCTAGTTGTTAATCAGATCAAAGGAGAATGGGAAACTCGTCAGGCTAACTTGGTACCATACAAGAACTATGCTAGAAGATTGTTGCCTTTCTTCGATAGAGTTGAGTTTCATCAGTGTCTAGGACTGAAAATCAAATGGCAGATGTGTTGGCCATACTAGCGTCAATGTACAAAGTGAATTTCTGGAATGAAGCTCCAGCTATCACCATTATGCATCTTGAAAGACCTACCTTTGTGTTTGCAGTTGAAAAGGCATCAGATGGATATCCTTGGTATTTTAATATCAAACATTAGACTTAAAAGTACCCATCTGGGGCATCCGGCAAAGATGAGAGGACTCTGAGGAGGCTAGTCGATAACTTCTACTTGAACAAGGATGACGTGTTGTATAGGAGAAATTTCGACATGGTCTTGTTGCAGTGTGTTGACGAACACGAAGTAGACCTGTTGATGGAAGAAGTCCACGAGGGTTAACTTGGTACTCATGCTGGTGGACATGCAATAGCCAAAAAATTGTTGAGAGCTGGGTATTATTGGATGACTATGGAATCTGATTGTTTTAATACGCCAGAAAATACCATAAATGCCAGAGTTATACTAATAAGGTGCATGTGCCACCGACACCTCTGAACGTGTTGACATCTCCTTGGCCCTTTTCCATGTGAGGCATTGTGTCACACCTCGAAAAATCACATAGACATTTTGAAGAAACGACCCTCGCGCTAAAGGCGCGGATATGCGGTTCGAAAGAGTCGCCACCGAACTTTATTTATCCCGAATAAACGGGGGAGGAAAATATAGAGAAAACCTCTTAAAAACAAAAGGAACACGGTCGTCGCAACTTGATGTTCCGGGTTCGAGAGTCGGTTATGCGAGGGGAAGGTATTAGCACCCCTCACATCCATTGTACTCAACGGGAACCTCTTAATTTAGATTGTGATGAGCGTTAGCTAAGCTTAGTTGTTTATCTTCTCAATACTAAATACTAAATGAACGATACGATAAAGGGATAAAGACACTAAGGGGAAATGGGTGGTTAAGGGATAGGGTGCTCGCCAAGGATTGGGGCCCTTGTGCCTACGTATGCTCATTCTGACGAGGATGAGAAATCAGAGCGTCATAGTTCGACTACGGGAAAGGATGGGGGGAATTATGGACGGAGTAACGGAGAAAGGTAGAAGTGTGCTCGCCAAGATCATTGCAATCTTATGCCTACGTATCTTACATTCAGATAAGAATGAAGAATCAGCATCCGTAGTTCGTGGTAACAACCACGAAAAAAAAGACAAGGTTGAATTAGGTTTGAAGTGGGTACGAATGACGATTATTTGAAGCTTAAGAAAGGATCATCGGACCCAAGTAATCGGGAGAAAAATCCAAAGACCTGACTATCTCTCTTTTTCATCTTGAAATAAAGGTTGTGTTTAAAAGGTGAGGTTGGGATCGGATGACGATTACTCGAAGCGTAAGAAAGACTCCTTAGGCCCAAGTAATTGGGAGAAAGAGTCAAAGACTTGACTATCTCTTTTTTCATCATGAAAGAAATTGTGTTTGAAAGGTGTTGTTGGGATCGGATGGCGATTAATCGAAGCGTAAGAAAGATTCCTTGAGCCCAAGTAATCGGGAGAAAGAGTCAAAGACTTGACTCTCTCTCTTTTTCATCACGAAAGAAGTTATGTTTGAATGATGTTCGAATGATGACCGGTTTGGAATATGGTTGAACATTGTTGAGTTGAAAATGTTATTAGAGGCATCAATTGCTCACACACGAGCAAGGTAACTCGCATCCAAACAAATGAAAGAGAGATCAAAGGCTCAATCCCCCTCTTTACACCTTGAAAAATGGGTTAGATAGTTATTATTTGATTGATGTTGATTATGAAAATCTGCTTGACGTTGGATCAAGGGTTTGACTCGTATTCGTGTGCAAAACGTGTAGGAATGGAAATGGTTTGAGAAAATGGCTCGACGACGAGCCGAGGGTTTGGATTGAAAGTGGAACCGGCTTGACGATGAATCAAGGGTTAAGGTTTGAGAAACGATACTAGTCCTTGAGGGTGCTCCCAATATCGAAACCACGGTGAAGTGTGTGCAATAGGTTGATAGCAAATGCGGACGAGCACTCGACTTACGGAGGGTGTTTGAAAATGGCTCGATGAGGAATTGAGAATTAGTTTGAAAATAGTTTAATCTACGCTAGTCCCTATGGGTGCTCCTAGAAGATAAACTATAATCAAAGAAATGCGAAACATACATCGGAATAGAAGAGGGGTACATGTAATTTACACGAGATTACACGAAATAAAGGGTCTCATTGTCAGGTAGCCCAAGAGAAAGCCGTGTTGTGCAATGTGTCCTAAACTAAGCCTTGAGCGAAAGTCGGGCACAACTCCATGCTAAGGTTCCTGCAAATGACCAATGATCCAACAGTCCACGAATTTAGGCTTTTAGCGTTTTGATAATTTATTAAGTGTTTTCGAATATGGGTGAATAAGAGAAGATGAATATGAATATGAAAATTATGAATAATATGATAAGATAATATAAGAATAATATTCACAATAATATACAAGATATAACGACTGAATTTAAAGCAGTTGATATTTGACAGAAAGTAAAACAGTTGAATATTTGACTGAAAGTAAAAGTTAGTGGTTAATTTGTTATGAATTCAAACGGGGCAAAATGTAACGCTAAACCGTTGTAGCTCGACTTATGATGAAATTCAAACTATAGGAGGTCGCGTAAATTGATATTCGTGCTAAAAACAGGATAGAGAAATGATATTGAGAACCATTCTCCAATTCAATTGTGTTGCACGGACCAAAAAAAGGTAGGATCTCGTCTTAATCATAAACATTATGTCGATTAATTGAAGGTAGCCTATCACGATCCCAAAGTAAAGAAAATGACCCAAATGGTCATTTTCCATAGATTTGAAATCGTGAAGGTTATCGACTTCGATAAATTGACGCTTACGAATTGAAAGACTTCATAGATCGAGGAAAATTAAATAAAGTCGAAAATGAAGAAGAAATTGAAATAGAAAATAAAGTGGTCTCAGATAAATCGTTATCTATCAATAGTTTGACCGATAACAATTTATGAAATTTTGTCATTGACCCAAAAACGAAAAAAATGAATAAAAATGATTAAAAAATCGAAAATGAAAATGAAAAGAAAATTTGGTCTCGGATTTGTTGTTATTCATCAATAATTTCACGAACAACAACTTTGAGGTCTCTTCATTGACCCAGAAAAAAATTGAAAGTAAAATCAAAAGATAATAAAATATAACCACAATATTTACCAAAGAATTTTACAAAACTTATTATGATTAAAGAAAAGAAGTATATATAAAAATCAAGATTCTTGATAGAAATTTTAAAAAATTATAGATAAAAATATAAAAAATTTAAAGAAAATGAACTGGGTGGGTGGGAAGAGAAACAGGCAAGCACATAAAGTAAAAGGGGTCATTTGGGCAAAGCCCATCACCTTTCTCCACACAAAAACGAGCATAAAAAATGAAATAGTGGTAGTAAAAAAACAAACTATGGGCTTAGCCCTAAATCCCATGCACAAAACCGATTCGGGCCCCTCATAACATGCTTATCAGATGGATCTACGACCCGTTAAACGACAACAATGGACATGCGTTCGCTGTTTTCCTTTAAAATAGAGCTTGTCCAAAAAAAAGAGAAAAAAATAAAACCCAGAACGACAATCAACGTCTTCAAATCCAACCTTTCTCTTCGTTGAACTCATTCTTCTCCACTTCTACTTCTCATTTCTGTTCCAAATTACAATTCGTTTCTCCTCAACAGATCTTTGGCTAGTTTCGCGATTGAGGTTGCGTTGATTCGTAAATGTGATTTGTGGGTTTTATTGTTTGGGAGAAGATTGAAGGTTTAAATGAGAGATTTTTGCTTTTAAGTTGTTATTGACAAAGATGGTGAAGGAAATGAGTATGGTTGAAGAGAAGTGATATTGAAGGAGAGTGTGGAGAAGTTTATGCAAGTTTTTTTGTTTGTACCCAGAAATTTAATTAGTATTGTTTAGATCTGCGTTTATGGCTCGTTCAATCTTCCTCTCCCTCTTTTCTGTTTCTGGGTTTTAATTTATGATTTAGTGGTTGGCTTGAAGTGTTTATTTCAATGAAAGTTATGGAAATTTGGGTTGTTCTATTGTGGAAAGTGAAGAGTGAACGGAGATTTTGATGAAAGGCATTTGAAGGTTTTCTCAGAGCTATTATTGTTGTTGGGAGAAGAAGGTTGGAAGGGATTTACTAAAGGGATTCGTCAAGGAGAAAAGGTTTGTTGAAGAAGATTGGGTTGAAGATTTGGGGCTCTTCTGTTATGGGTCTATGGTTTTTTATAGTTGATGAAGATTAGAGAAGGTGAATGGAGAAAGGGGAGGGATGAATGGTAATCTCTATTTTGAAGATTGTTGTTTTTGAAAGTTTGAGGAAGATTTGGAAAGGGTTTATATTGTGACTTGTTTAATAGAACCGATCCCCCTCTCTAATGGGTTCTCAGTCCACTTTATAAGGCGATTGTCAGAGCCCTCAAGGAGAAGTTGGGTGATGTATTTTTTGTATGCGTATGGACTGTGTATTCTGTGGGCAAAGGTTGTGAGATGGTGGATTAGTAGTGTGTACGGTTTGCGACGTTGAAACGGTTTTTTGCTGTATATGACGTACATTCTGGTGTTGTTACCTGCTTGTGAGTGGTATTTTTCTTTTGTTTGTCACAAGGGTCGTGCGTGAAATACCCCCTCCATTTCGTTTTGGAGCTACCGGTTTTTTTTTTGCTTTTGTCAGCTTGCAACATTCTAAAGGTCATTGTATTGTGGCACGGATTGTGGTACTAGTGTGGTATATGGTATTTGGCAATGTACATGAATTCCTTTAATATTTGGCTTGAAGCATATAAATGATGCTGAAATTATAGAATGATAATCAACCTTAATTCTTGTAGAGTTTTTTTTTACAAAATGTAATGGGCTTTTGAAATATTAAAAAAATGCTAAACTTTCTTTGTATTAACATGAGTCTCATAATAGATTATGTGACAAAATTTGTAACATATTTAAATGGGCCCATTGGATTGTAATTTGAATTGGCACCTCCACTTTGCAATTTGAACTATGTTTGACAAAATTAATCCATGAGAATTCTTTGAACTCTTGATTCTTGACTTTAACAATCTAAACTTGAAATTTTCATGTTGTTTTAAAGTCTTCGTTTAGCCAAATTACACCTTTCCTAAATTCTCCACCTGAATTGAATATGACTTGAACAAATTTGTAAAAAAAATTGATCATGAATCAATCTCTAGGTTCATTCTTTGAATTTTACCACTGACTTTGAAATGAATCCTGAATCTGACTAGAAGAGAATCAATTACTGAGTCTTAACCATCTTTGAACAAATCCTTAAACTGTGATCAAAATTGAATCCAATCTCAAAATCATCTTGAACCTTAAGGAACCAAAACATTCACTGTGGACCAAGTGGATACGAGCATGCTTTGAGATTAAAGGATCATGACTTGATATATGATTTGCATTGCAATTGCACAAACCCTAACTGAAACTCCACATCCCTTGAATAATTACAAACCCTGGCCTTGTTCTTGAAACAAACCTATGTAAACCTTATGCCTCAGTTCATACTACGCGTACACCTGACTTGACAACTTTTCCTAAATTTGATTCGACCTGGCAACGCCTTGAGCAGGAGCAACACATTTCAGGATTTTGAATAAAGGGTGGGGTAAAAGGATATACAAGTGAAAGAATTATATACAAGTAGGACAAATTTGGGGTATGACAGATGTCCCTATATAATTGGCTTAAACCGAAAGAAATGAACTGCTACAACGTTCTTTCTCCTGAGGTAGAAGTCAATTAGATGCGAAGAAAACCCTAAATTTGTCCAAAAAGAAAGGAAATACTTGGGAGGTGGGATAATGGATTAAGATCTACCATCGAGTAGACAGTGAATGACTAGCAAAAATGTCGCCATCACCAAAAGAATAATGGGACAAAACACACACGGCCCTGACACCAAAAGGATGTAGGGAAACATTCGCACAATCTGGCATCAAACGGATGACAGACCCAAAGAATGATGGAGCACACTCATACCAGCTACTACCACCAAAATAATGATAGATCAAAACACTCGCACAATTTGGCATCAACGAAATGACAGACCCACCACAAAAAGGATGACGGAGCAAACTCACACCGGCTACTGCCACCAAACAGATGATAGAGAAAACACTCGCACAATCTGGCATCAACGAGATGACAGACCCACCACCAAAAGGATAACGGAGCAAACTCACACTGGCTACTACCACCAAAAGGATGATAAAGCAAACACTCGCACAATCTGGCATCAACGAGATGACAGACCCACCACCAAAAGGATGACAGAGCAAACTCACACCGGCTACTGCCACCAAAAGGATGATAGAGCAAACACTCGCACAATCTGGAATCAACGAGACGATAGACCCACCACCAAAAGGATGACGGAGCAAACTCATACCGACTACTACCACCAAAAGGAAAGTACAACAAACACTCGCATAATCTGGCATCAACGAGATGACAGACCCACCACCAAAAGGATGACGGAGCAAACTCACACCGGCAACTACCACCAAAAGGATGGTAGAGCAAACACTCGCACAATCTGGCATCAACGAGATGACAGACCCACCACCAAAAGGATGACGGAGCAAACTCACACTAGCTACTACCACCAAAATGATGATAGAGCAAACACTCGCACAATCTGGCATCAACGAGACGATAGACCCACCATCAAAAGGATGACGGAGAAAACTCACAGCGTCTACTACCACCAAAAGGATGGTAGAGTAAACACTCGCACAATCTGGCATCAATGATATGACAGACCCACCACCAAAAGGGTGACGGAGCGAACTCACACCGGCAACTATCACCAAAAGGATGGTAGAGCAAACACTCACACAATCTAGCATCAACGAGACGACAGGCCCACCACCAAAAGGATGATGGAGCAAACTCACACCGACTACTACCACCAAAAGGATAGTATAGCAAACACTCGCATAATCTGGCATCAACGAGATGACAGACCCACCACCAAAAGGATGACGGAGCAAACTCACACCGGCAACTACCACCAAAAGGATGGTAGAGCAAACACTCGCATAATCTAGCATCAACGAGATGACAGACCCACCACCAAAAGGATGACGGAGCAAACTCACACTGGCTACTACCACCAAAATGATGATAGAGCAAACACTCGCACAATCTGGCATCAACGAGACGACAGACCCACCATCAAAAGGATGACGGAGCGAACTCACATCGGCTACTACCACTAAAAGGATGGTAGAGTAAACACTCGCACAATCTGGTATCAATGAGATGACAGGCCCACCACCAAAAGGATGACAGAGTGAACTCACACCGGCAACTACCACCAAAAGGATGGTAGAGCAAACACTCTCACAATATAGCATCAACGAGATGACAGACCCACCACCAAAAGGATGATGGAGCAAACTCACACCTACTACTTCCACCAAAAGAATAGTATAGCAAACACTTGCATAATCTGGCATCAGCAAGATGACAGACCCACCACCAAAAGGATGACGGAGCGAACTCACACCGGCAACTACCACCAAAAGAATGGTATAGCAAACACTCGCACAATCTGGCATCAACGAGATGACAGACCCACCACCAAAAGGATGACGGAGCAAACTCACACTGGCTACTACCACCGAAAGGATGATAGAGCAAACACTCGCATAATCTAGCATTAATGAGACGAAAGACCCACCACCAAAAGGATGATGGAGGGAACTCACACCGGATACTACCACCAAAAGGATGGTAGGGCAAACACTCGCATAATCTGGCATCAACGAGATGACAGACCCACCACCAAAAGGATGACGGAGAGATCTCACACTGGAAACTACCACCAAAAGGATGATAGAGCAAACACTCGCACAATCTGGCATCAACGAGATGACAGACCCGCCACCAAAAGGATGACGGTGCAAACTCACACCGGCTACTACCACCAAAAGGATGATAGAGAAAACACTCGCACAATCTGGCATCAACGAGATGACAGACCCACCACCAAAAGGATGACGGGGTGAACTCACATCGGCTACTACCACCAAAAGGATGGTAGAGCAAACACTCGCACAATTTGGCATCTACGAGATGACAGACCCACCACCAAAAGGATGACGGAGTGAACTCACACCGGCTACTACCACCAAAAGGATGATAGAGCAAACATAAAATTGAAGGTTACCAACACCAAAAGGATGCAGGCTAGGTTGAAACAACGAGGTTTGTCCATCACCAAAAGGATGATAGTAAGGCAATTAACAAAAGGTCATGTTTGTTGAATACAACTCATTAGGGAACACCCAAGAGGAAGATTGGAGTGAAACAAATCAACAGGAAACGCCCACTGTCTTGCTTGGAGGTCACAGTTTTGACCACACAAGGTGGAAATAATTTCATGAGGAACGCCCATGAATTTGAAGAAGATGCCCCTAACTGGGATGAGTTTGTGTTGGAGTCTTGTCTTAATCAACAAAGGTTGAACAACTTCATGAGGAACGCTCACGGATTTACAGGAGATGCCCCTGGCTGGGCTGAATGTTGTATTGAAACTCTTGAATTTTCCCAACAAAAGGTTGAACAACTTCGTGGGGAACACCCACGGTCTTGAATGATATGCCCCTGACTGGGCTGTATGTTATCTTGGAAATATGATCTACCACGAGGTTGAAATACGTCATGGGAAATACCCATGGTCTTGAAAAAGATGCCCCTGACTGGGCTGAATCTTGCTTTGATATTCTTGAATTTTGTGGGGGAAACCCAAGGTCTTGTAGAGGATGCCCCTAACTGGGCTGCATATGGCTTTGGAAATCTTCGAGATTGATCCTGGACCTTTTCTTGCATGTGCGAATGCTTGATGATATAATGTTCCATAGTGAATGGAGGTGCAAATGCAAATACTGACGCGTGGAGATGCAAAAACTGGGGAAGATTGATAATGTTTGGTATATAAGATGCTTATGATAACGAATGTGATGCGTATGATGCATATGATTGCAAACGGGTAATTGGAAATGCAAGTGGAAGACACCAGCTTGGTGGATTCTTGGTAGTTGCCAATGCAGATTGAACTTTGGATGGTGGAAGGGATCGACTTCCTCGACACGCAGTTTATTGAAGACACCATGATTGGAGCATAAGATGCACTTGATGCCTCAGGTCTGAGCACTCGGTAATTTGCTGTGAACTTGCTTCAGAGAAGATTGTAACTCTGCTTGATGGTTGGGACAACCTGGTCTTGCCCCAGTTTGAACATGTTAATGGTCTGCCCCTGATTAACCAGTCCTGACATATGGAAGTTGAACTCGGATGACTTGCCCCTGCTCGAGCTGTTGAATGACTTGCCCTAGCCTGTGGGTTTTGATATAACTTTGTTTCGTGTCAGCCATCAGGAGTCAAGTTCCTCTTTGATTGCTCTTTATTGGAGCGCCTTTGATGTCTATCACTGATTTGCAACTAAAATTGTACATCCACAAATGGTAATATTAATGCAGAGTTTATGCAAGTTTTGAAAAAATGTGGTTTATTAAAATGTCGTGATAGCGTGAGATGAATGGACCGTTAGCCCAGACATAGTGCTAATTTGAATAGTGTGAAAGATACAGCAAGGATAATGACATAAATGCTAATGATTAGCATATATGTGAGGAGTCAATTCATGTAACCTTGTGATAGTATGCTTTCAGAATAAACCTCGCCTCAATTAGGTCTTTCGAGGGTTGTAATGCGGTCTGGTTCACGGTTATGAAATAAAGGATATTAGGCTCAAAGTATGATTTGTACCCACCCCTTCTTCTTAATGATCTCCAGTCCTAAATTTAGTTAATTTCGTACCTGTTTTGACGGTGTAAGCTTGATGATTCAAGGTATGCTTGAAATGGCAGTGACTTTATTGTGATGTTGATGTCAGTGGCCTCCTGATTTGGTGGTCAGTGAATCTTATTTTGTTTTTGTTGAGGATCTCAGGACCTCTTTTGTTTTTTATCCCTAACTTTTGCATGGATTGAATTTGCTTGTCAGATCCATCGGGATTGCCTTGATATTTGCAGAAGTCCCCTTTGAGGTGCTTGACTTAGAAGGCTTATGATTTTTTTGGATTTTGTTGTGACTGGCATGTCGTGGGTCATTGATGAACAACCGTCTTTTGGATTTTGCTTTGTGATTTGAACGCATTATTGAATTAATTGAACACTACCCTGCCCCAGGTTGAGTGTAAGGGTTTAAATATCCCGAAGGTAACTCCTACTTCTAGGCTCAAAGTGGTTGACTAGGGATTAACTCCTTATATATCCAGTGTTTAGGGGAATTGAAACAATGCATGTACATCATTGACGAGATTCTGTCTGAAAGCATACATTTTTGTAATTATGAGTATTTCGTTTTCATCATCCTCTCTCAAATCATGCTAAACAACAGTTGATAGAGTGAAGTGAATAAATGTGTCGGTGATTGTGATAGAAAATGAGTGAATACGACATAACTAATTCAAAACATGCATAAACAATACATTAATGAAAACCAAATACGAATGGCAGTTGTTCAAAGCATAAAGTACTTAAACAAACAAAGACAAAATACAAGAAAGCAAATAATGAAATGGCAACACGACTGCCTTCTTTAAGGGATGGACTTGACTTGACTTGATCTGATATTGGCATTAGCTAGTCGGTGGCATAGGGTTTTTAATGACATTTAGAGACTTTCCATTGAAGTCGATAGCATCCATGTCAATCATGTCTTGAACTTTGTGCTTGAAATCCCTGTAGTTCTTAATGGTGTGACCTGGAGCGCCCTTATGAAACTCACAATGAGCATTTGCATCGTAGTTAGCAGGAATGACAGTTGGGGGAGCCAAATTTCTTGGAACGACAGTCTTTTTCTCCATCAATTGAGCAAAGATACTAGCATATGTCATTGACAGGCGATCAAAAACTCTATCTGGCCTCCACGTCATTTGCTGACACTGTTGGTGAGCACCTTGTTGTTGTTCATGCTCGTGCATTTGTTGTTGCTAAGGAGGATACTGATATCCTTGTTGATTGTAGGTTTGTTGCTGAGGAGCCTGTTGAGCTTGAACTGCTTGAACTATTAGAGGATACGGCATTGGAGCATATTGCACAACAGCAACATACGGATACGGGTAGTAGGGGATTTGATAAGGCATAGGAGCGGGAGCTTGTTGAGGAGCTTGCCCTTTTTGCACAGAGACGGCATTTGTTTCGCCCTCTATCTTCTTGTATCCGTTGAAAGGCTTCTTGGCATTGGCCTGGCTGTTAGAACCTCCCTGTTAGAACCTTCCTGGATCTTTCCACTCTTCAAACCTTCTTCAATTCTCTCACCGACTATCACCAAGTCAGAGAATCCAGCAAAGACACTACTGATCAGCTTCTCGTAGTATTGTCCTTGCAAGGTGTTGTACCCCAAAATTTGACCAACCATTTCTTGTACTTGGCTTATGTTTCATATCATTTAGCATTTGCATCTGCATATCACTTAGGTCGTTCATTTCTCGCATGTTGCTCATGTTATCAGCCGGATTGGATTTATCGGGATTACAGCCACTTTGTTCGCGTTTCAGACAATTCAAACTAGTTCAAGTGATGAGGAGATTTATGTCGATATCGAGCGAAGTTTCTCTCTTTCTGGTAGTTCAGTCTATGCTGTTAATTTCGGTTGCGTTTCGGTGGTCGTTTTTTTTTCGTTTCTGTTTCCATGGCATTTTGTGATTTTATTGCTATTTTTGTTTTATTTTTAATTATTTAGAATAGTTTTTTTTAAATAGCTTATTTCTTTAGATTTTGTTTAGAAATAGCATTTAGGATTTAAATATATTTTACTAGATTTTTAATAGTTTTAGAATAGAATTTAAGTTATTAGAATTTTTAATAGGTTTATTAGAAATAGATTTAGAACTTAGATTTTTTACTATAGAGATATTTGTTCTTTAGAAAATAGTTTTTTTAAATAGAATTATTATATTGGTTTGTTAAAAATATTTAGAAATAGTTTTATATTTTTAATTAGAGGTTAAGAGTTAATTTGGATGAGAATAGAATTAAGTATTAATTAATTAGAATCATATTAGTTTAGTTTATTGTTTAGTTTTAATTGGTTTTTAGAATTATATTAGATTAGTTTAAGTTGGATTAGATTAGATTAGGAATTATAATTATATCATTTTTAGTCAATTAGGATTTTGGTTTGTCATTATTTCGTTTCATCAACATTATTATTATTCATTAACTTTTATCAGCATTTAATTAACAGTTTAATCAACATTTAAGTCAAAACATTTCATTCATCAGCAGAGCCACGTGTCAGCCACTAGGTATATAACCCACTATTCATCATCTTCTTGACACACAAAAAAACCCTAGAACGAAAAGTCGCGCAAACCCCTTCTTCCTCACCGGCCGCCACCCTCCATTCTCACCGCTCTTGTTCGTTCTGCTTCATTTTCCTCACGACGCCATTGAAACCCATTTCTGAAACAACTGAACATTAACCCATTTCACCTTCATCATCCAAAACCAGAACAACTTCAAACTCTCCGAAACCCACTTCACAACCTCCGCCGAAACCCATTGATGAGCTAACCAAAACCGTCGCGGAACCCATCTCAAAGTTTCTTCCATCTTCTTCTTCAAAACTCAGAGCCATTAAACCCTCAACAAACCTTCCGAAAATTCCTCCGAACCACCTTCATTCTCCATTAAACAACCTCCATTAAATCAAACACAACTTCAGAATGTTCAACTTCCTCCCTCTTCCTTATTTCCGAACCTTCATCGTCATCAATCATCATCCTTAAACCGCAATCAACAACAACCCGTGAACAATCCTCAACTACCCGTTTTCACAATTCCATGCCACTCAAAATGCAAAACCCATTTCTCTCTCTCAAACCTCACTCACAAACCACACACGAGATAGTTATCGGCCATGAAATGGAGATGAGAAAAGGATTTTGTAAACAGAGAGGAAAATGTAACAAGAGGTGAAAATCGGACAAGAAGAGGGTCTTTTATTTTGGCTGTTTTTCTTGTCTTTGTTGTTAACTTGGGCTTACAAGCCCATCTCTGTTTTTTTCAAAGCCCACCGTGACTCTTTTTTATCTCCCCCCCTGTTTCGATTCTGCAAACCCCAATTCTTTTATATTTACTTAGTTATTAAAAAATGTAAATTGTTTATATTTTAGTTTTTAAAACAGTCTGTTTGTATATATATATATATATATATATATATATATATATATATATATATATATATATATATATATATATATATATATATATATATATATATATATATATATATATATATATATATATATATATATATATATATATATATATATATATATATATATATATATATATATATATATATATATATATATATATATATATATATATATATATATATATATATATATATATATATATATATATATATATATATATATATATATATATATATATATATATATATATATATATATATATATATATATATATATATATATATATATATATATATATATATATATATATATATATATATATATATATATATATATATATATATATATATATATATATATATATATATATATATATATATATATATATATATATATATATATATATATATATATATATATATATATATATATATATATATATATATATATATATATATATATATATATATATATATATATATATATATATATATATATATATATATATATATATATATATATATATATATATATATATATATATATATATATATATATATATATATATATATATATATATATATATATATATATATATATATATATATATATATATATATATATATATATATATATATATAATTTTATGTTTTAGTTTTTAAAAACATATTGTAAATATATTATATATTATTATTTTTAGATTTTCTTCTTTTTCTAATTCTAGTTTTTTTTAGAGGATTTACATATATTAGAAGTTAAATTTTATTTTTATTTCTCATTGGGCATTTTATTTCATTTTTCCCTATTTTTGGTCGATGACGAGACCTCCAAGTTGTTATACGTCAAATTATTGATGCAAACGACAATCCCGAGAGTGACCTTCTTTCTCGTTTTCATTTTCGACTGTTTAACCATCTTTGTTCATTTTCACCACTTTTTGGGTCTATGACGAGACTTCTGTAATCCATTACCAGTCAAATTGTTGATGAATAATGTTGGATCCGATACCACCTCCTTTCTCTCCTCATTTCTTCTTCTTTCTGATTTTATTTTGACTTTCTTGGATCAACGAAGTCTTGTATTCGTAAGCATCGGATTTATCGGTGTTGATAACCTTCCCGATTTCAAATCTATGGAAGATGACCATTTGGGTCATTTTCTTTACTTTTGGATCACGATAGGCTACCTTCGATTAATCAACATTATGTTTGCGATTAAGATGAGATCCTACTGTTTTTGCCCCGTGCGACATGATTCAATTGGAGGATGATCCTCAATATCATTTCTCCATCTTGTCCTTAGCACAGATATCAATATGCGGCCTCCTATAGTTTGATAAGTCAAACTATGAAGGTTTAGCGTCACATTGGACCCGATTCAATTCACTTTGACCCTTTCGAACCGTGTTTCAAAACATCATCACCAAGGATCAAAGAGGAGATTAGAAGCTTGGTAATGAAGCTTGCACGCAATTTCAAGGGTCAACGGAACCACTCCGTTCGATAAATTTCCCTAATTCAATCTTTTAATCAACCGTCGAGCATTGTGAGTAAGCGTTAGATACGTAGGAAATGATGAGTGAGGGCCTCTCCTCTCTTGTCTAGAGTGTTTAGTGTATGCCCTTTGGGCGATGTGCGACACATTCGCTCCTACGTCTTAGGATTTAGCGTGTGCGTCCCAATCCGATCTGATCCCTTTCTGTTTAGGCGTTCCAGGCCTAGGAACCCTTTTTTCTCTCGCCTCTGTGCAATCGAGATCCCTTTTCTCGCGCCCCTGTGCGATCGAGACTCTTTTTCCCGTAGTTAGCCGAACTACGGCTGCTCTGATTTCTCATACCCGTTGAGAATATGTAGGCATAGGATGTTAGAACACAGATTGGTTCTTAATAATAACTCTTTGTTTTGATGATAACTGTTAGGAAATTTTATATTTAAGAATTATATACTCTAAAATTTGTTTGAGAGTTTTACTGCAGATTGAAATGAAATTAACTCTCTAGAAGAAAATCTGTATTGTATACAAGAAGTTATTCTGACTCTGAAGCGCCAGATGCATCTTACAGAAGATTCTGATTGCTCTTTACAGAAGATCCTGAGTGTAGTCTCCAGAAGGATCTGAAGCAAGAAGCTCCAGAACATTCTGAGTCAGAAGCATCTGAAGCTGAAGCATCTGAAGCAAAGAAGAATATTGTTTGAAGAGTTTCTCAAAGCATAATTCTACAGAAGTTTCTGAAAGTACTAACGCTGCCAAGTACTGAAATTCTGTGTCAAATATGCTCTGATGATCAACACGCTGAAAGCACACATACTGCAGAAGACTCTGATATAGCAAAGTTCTGAATATCATTAGAAGACTCTGATCCATTCAGACTCTGAAGAACTTGCTGAAAACTGAAGAAGAAATATTCAAGAATATATCCGTTGGAGTAAATCAACGTCTCTTTCCTCTTTTGTGCTAGACACAATTACACAGACAAAAAGGATTTTTCTGAGTTATCTACTTCAAGGAAAGGTCACTTAATGTGAAGACAAAAAGGCTCAGACCTTTTTGGGACTCTCTTTTCAACGCTCAGCATCCTTGGATCAGCTGCCTATAAAAGGAGAACTCCACCACATTCTTCAATTACACAATTTTCTGAAAAGAAATCATATTAATTCTAAGCTATCATTCTTTCATATTCTTCTTAGAATTTCTTGTACTTAAACTTAAGAGAAAAATCACTGTTGTGATAAAAGCTTTATAGAAGCATTAATACTCTTGTATTTAATTTACATTGATTGTAAAGGTTTTTCCTTAAGAGGATTCATTTGGAATCAGTAGCTCTTGAGAAGACTAAGAACAGTTGTTCTTAGGTGTTACTATTGTAATCAGTTTGATTTAATAGTGGATTAAGTCCTTGTTGAGAAAGGCAAATCACTCTAGGAAGGGTGGACTGGAGTAGTTGTTTAAACGAACCAGGATAAAAATAATTGTGTGATTATTTTTTAAGTCTTAATCTTTCATACTTATTCAACCCCCCTTCTAAGTATTATCTCACCTTCAGTTGGCATCAGAGCTCCGGTTCTGAGTGTGCTACCACTTAACAGTGTCAGTAAAGATCCAGAGATAAATACTTTGATATATATTTATTTGTTACCATGGCTGATAATTCAATGTCCAATATTAACAATAAATATGAAGAAAGGGATAGGATCAGCACCAAACCCCCAATGTTTGATGGGGAGAAATTTGACTACTGGAAAGACAGAATTGAGAGTTTTTTCCTAGGATATGATGCTGATCTATGGGATCTAGTCATAGATGGATATGTCCATCCCACAGATGGGAATGGCAAGAAGATTGACAGAAAATCTATGATAGATGCTCAGAAGAAAGATTTCAGAAATCACCACAAATCCAGGACTATATTATTGAATGCAATTTCACATACAGAGTATGAGAAAATTACAAACAGGGAAACTGCTTTTGATATGTTTGAATCCCTAAAATGACTCATGAGGGAAATTCTCAAGTTAAGGAGACAAAAGCTCTGGCTCTGATCCAGAAGTATGAGGCCTTCAAAATGGAAGACTCTGAATCTGTTGAAGCCATGTTCTCCAGATTTCAGATACTCACTGCTGGGCTGAAAGTTCTGGACAAGGGATACTCTACATCAGATCACGTAAAGAAAATCATCAGAAGTCTGCCTACCAGATGGAGACCAATGGTGACTACCTTGAAGATGGCTAAAGATCTGAACAAGATCTCTCTAGAAGAACTCATCAGCTCACTGAGGAGCCATGAGATTGAGCTTGAGGAAGATGAACCTCAGAAGAAAGAAAAAGGTAAATCTGTTGCATTAAAATCTAACAAAACTGCTAAAGCTTTGCAGGTCATTCAAGAAAGCTCTGAAGAATCTTCTTCTGAAGAAGAAGATGAGTTATCCATGCTGTCCAGAAGGATCAACAGACTCTGGAAGCAAAAGGGAAAGAAGTTCAACAACTTCAGAAGATCTGATAATAGAAAGGAATCTTCTGGACACAGAAGATCTGCCAAGAAAGAAGTTGTGTGCTATGAGTGCAAAGAACCTGGGCACTACAAGAATGATTGCCCCAAACTTCAGAAAGAAAAACCCAAGAAGAAGTTTAACAAAAAGAAGAAGGTTCTGATGGCAACATGGGATGACTCAGATGAATCTGAATCATCTTCTGAATCAGAAGAAGAATGTGCCAATGTTGCACTGATGGCCAGCACAGAGGATCAAGAGGAAGGTACCTCAGGATATGAATCAGATTCTGAATCTGATGATGACGCAGAAGAGGTAATGGCTAAACTTACCAAAGAAGAACTCATAAAAGTTTTAACAGAAGTTCTTAAAAGTTATAACAATATCAAACTCAAATACAAGAAGCTGAAAAGCAATCTTGAATCTGAGATTGATCTTCTGAAGACAGAACTTGTTGAGCAAAAAGAAATTAATCTGAAAATCAAAAATGACTTTGAAATAACTCAACAAGAATCTGAATCTGAGACTAAGTCATGTGAAAACATTTTAGAAAAATATGACTCTAGCTTTCAGAGATTTCTTACTAAGAGCATAGACAGAAGCAAGATGGCTTCCATGATCTATGGTGTTAGTGGAAACAACAGAAGAGGTATTGGATATGAATCTTCATCTGGAAGCAATCCAAAACCTGTTGACAAACTTTTCATCAAGAAGACACCTCTGTATTCTCAATTTAAATTTGGTCACTTAAATGACATTAAACACACAAGCTCTGAGAAGAATACTTATGTGTTTAAACGCAAGGCAAGTTAGAATAAACATTATGTTGAAAAATAGAAGTTTAGACAAACCTACAAACCAACTAACCCCAAAGGACCCAAGAAGATCTAGGTACCTAAAAACAAAATAATTCCTGTTGCAGATGTTCTTAGCAGCAAGGTCAAGACACCAATCATGGTACCTGGACTCTGGATGCTCACGACACATGACATGAGAAAAGTCTATGTTCCAAAGCCTGGAACTTAGATCTGGAGGTGACGTGAAGTTTGGAGGGAACCAGAAGGGCAAGATCATTGGATCTGGCACTATTGGAAATGGTAAACTTCCCTCTATTACTAATGTTTTACTTGTTGAAGGGTTAAAGCATAACTTATTGTCCATAAGTCAATTAAGTGACAATGGTTATGATATTACCTTTAATCAAAAATGTTGTAAAGCTATTAGTCAAAAGGATGGCTCTATCCTATTTAGTGGTAAGAGGAAAAACAACATTTATAAAATAAATCTTTCAGAACTTAAAGTTCAAAATGTTAAATGCCTCTTGTCTGTTAATGAAGAGCAATGGGTCTGGCACAGAAGATTGGGCCATATTAATATGAGACGTATATCTCAGATTAATAAACTTAATCTTGTCAGAGGACTCCCTAATCTGAAGTTCACTTCAGATGCTCTTTGTGAAGCATGCCAGAAAGGGAAGTTTTCAAAAACATCTTTCAAATAAAAAAATGTTATTTCTACTTCTAAACCACTAGAACTACTTCATATTGATCTATTTGGACCAGTGAAAACTGCATCCATCAGAGGCAAGAAGTATGGATTAGTCATTGTTGATGACTTTAGCAGATGGACATGGGTAAAGTTCTTAAAACACAAGGATGAGTCACATTCTGTGTTCTTTGACTTCTGCAAGCAAGTCCAGAATGAAAAGAATTTCAAAATTATAAAAGTCAGAAGTGATCATGGTGGTGAATTTGAAAATAAATATTTTGAAAAATATTTTTCTGAAAATGGCATTGCTCATGATTTTTCCTGTCCTAGAACTCCACAACAGAATGGGGTTGTAGAGAGGAAAAACAGAACTTTGCAAGAAATGGCCAGAACCATGATCAATGAGACAAATCTGGCAAAACATTTTTGGGCAGAAGCAATCAATACAGCATGTTACATTCAGAGCAGAGTGTCTGTTAGACCTCTTCTGAAGAAGACTCCTTATGAACTGTGGAAGAACAAAAAGCCCAACATTTCATATTTTCATCCTTTTGGATGTATTTGCTATATGTTAAACACTAAGGAAAATCTGAGCAAGTTTGATTCCAAAGCACAGAAGTGTTTCATTCTTGGATATTCTGAACGCTCTAAAGGCTACAGAGTATACAACACTGAGACACAGATTGTGGAAGAATCCATTCATGTCAGATTTGATGATAAGCTTGGCTCTGAAAAGCCAAAGCAGGTTGATAACTCTGCAGATAGGGTAGTATTTATTGACTCTGAATTTCAGAAGCAGACAAAACTCAAGTGAAGGAACCAGAAGTAACTCCAGATGCTACTCCCTTAACTTCTCAGATGAATAATCTAAACATTTCTGAAGAGTCAACTATCAGAGGATCATCATCCAGAATTAAAGCTTCTCATCTAGAGGATGTCATTATTGGAAAGAAGGATGATCCCATTAGAACAAGATCCTTTCTAAGATCATCTGAAGCATCACTATTTGGACTAGTGTCAGAAATTGAACCATCTTCTGTAGAAGAAGCTTTGCAAGACAATGATTGGATTATTGCCATGCAAGAAGAGCTAAATCAATTCAGCAGAAATGATGTATGGGATCTAGTTTAGAAACCTCAAGGGTTCAATATAATTGGTACAAAATGGGTCTTCAGAAATAAACTAAATGAGAAAGGAGAAGTTGAGAGGAATAAGGCAAGGCTGGTTGCTCAAGTGGCAAGGTTAGAATCTATACGCCTTCTTATTTCCTTTGCCAGCAAGAAGGTATTGATTACACTGAGACATATGCTCCAGTGGCAAGGTTAGAATCTATACGCCTTCTTATTTCCTTTCCTGCACAAAATAACATCACTCTGTATCAGATGGATGTTAAAAGTGCCTTTCTTAATGGTATTATAGAAGAAGAAGTTTATGTCCACCAACCTCCTGGTTGTGAAAATGAAAAATTTCCAGATCATGTTTTCAAATTAAAGAAATCTCTATATGGATTAAAACAAGCTCCCAGAGCTTGGTATGAGAGAATGAGTAATTTTCTTCTGGAGAAGAATTTCATCAGAGGCAAAGTGGATACAACACTATTCTGTAAAACAATTAAGAAAGATCTTCTAATTTGCCAAATTTATGTAGATGATATTATTTTTGGATCAACAAATATTATGCTTGGAAAGGAGTTTGCTACATGTATGCAGGCAGAATTTGAAATGAGCATGACGGGAGAACTCAGATTCTTTCTAGGAATCCAAGTTAATCAAACTCCAGAATGCACCTACATACATCAGACAAAGTATGTTAAAGAACTTCTGAAGAAATTCAACATGTCTGACAGCAAGCTGGCAAAGACTCCAATGCATCCTACTAGCTCACTTGGCAAAGAAGAGGTAAGTAAGAAAGTAGACCAGAAGCTCTACAGAGGTATGATTGGCTCTCTTCTTTATCTTACTGCTTCTAGACCTGACATATTGTTCAGTGTTTGTCTGTGTGCTAGATTCCAATCATATCCTAGAGAATCACACTTGACAGCTGTCAAGAGGATTCTAAGGTATCTGAAAGGTACTTCTAATGTGGGTTTGTGTTACAGAAAATCTGATGATTTCAAATTAGTTGGATTCTGTGATGCTGATTACGCTGGAGACAGAGTGGAAAGAAAAAGTACTTCTGGAAGTTGTCAATTTCTAGGAAGAAATCTAATCTCCTGGTATAGCAAGAAGCAACCCACAATTGCACTTTCAACCACAGAGGCTGAATACATTGCTGCTGCTGGATGTAGCACGCAGATGCTATGGATGAAGAGTCAACTAGAAGATTATCAAATTTTTGAAAGTAACATTTCTATCTTTTGTGATAATACTTCTGCTATATGTTTGTCCAAGAATCCCATTTTACATTCTAAAGCAAAACATATAGAAATTAAGCATCATTTCATCAGAGACTATGTTTAGAAGGGAATCATAAACTTAGCCTTTGTTGATACAGATCATCAATGGGCAGATATTTTTACAAAACCCCTTGTTGAAGATAGATTCAATTTCATTCTGAAAAATATTGGTATGGATTTTTGTCCAGAATGATATTTATCAGAAGCAAATTGTTACAGATGCAAAAATGCTTAAATGCTCTGAAGTATTTCTTCTGTTTGTTTATTCTATTCTGATCAATATTTCTTTTGTGAAACTCTGAACTAACAATCTTTAGAAGATCTGAATGTTGGCTAACGTTTCATTTCTTAAGAGAATTCAGAACTGCATGCAAGTAAACACGTGTCACACAAAATCTGAAGAGGTGGCGTGAACATAACTGAAGAGACGTTTGAGGTGAAGTTTGAATAGTAAGAATCTTGGTTTTCCCCCCAAATTGTCAGAAGCATTTAATGTTTTGAAATGATTTTTATTCTCTTCATTTAATGCTTGTTCAAATGTGCATTTTTCTTACTGTTGATGTGCCTAAGTGTTTAGTATAAATACTTGTCTTGTATTCACTTTCACACTTTTCACTCTCTCAGAATTTACATGCGTTTTCATCTCCTATTTTCTCTGCATAAAAACCCAAAACCTAAGTGTTTGACTAAGCATTCTTCAATGGCGTCTTCATCTTCAACAACTGCTTAATTCCAATCTACTATGGCTGTTGTGACTTCAGAAAACTTGGGTGTTGCTCCATATTCTCCTCCCAAAAGAACACTTCTAACGCCTGTTGATAAACTGGAAGTTCTATGTGAATCTATGGTTGAGTTTGATTCTCTGGCAGATAATGGGTTTGAGTTTCGTTCCATAATTAGAGCTCAAGGATGGGTTAAGTACTTTGATAGGCTTTTTGGACCAATTTACCCTCTCCTTGTGAAAGAATTATGGATTCATGCATCAGTTTACCCCAAGTTCATCTTATCTTCTGTGCTGGGAAAAGAGATTATTATCACAGAAGATCTGATAAGAAGATTGATAGGATATGAAGAAACAAATGGTGTTTCCCACTTGCCAGCTGGGCGTGTGGACATGGATGAGGTTTATGAAGAAGTAATGACTGCTGGTCAAGCTTCTAACAAATTCAAAGATCTGAAACCTGATTACAAGATCTGGGCCAAGATCTTCATGGGATGCATCCACCACAGGAAGTCAACCAATTATCCAGACTATGTCAATAATGAACAGCTCTATTTCATGTATTGCCTTAGTCAGAGCACCAAGGTAGATCTTCCATACATTCTGTTTATGCATCTGTGGAACCATATCAATGCATCTAGAGAATATGTGAAAGAGAAAGGACAGAAGATCAGACCTTGGATCCCCTTTGGAAGACTGCTCTCAGATCTTCTTACTGAAAATGGCTTGGTAACTGCTCTGTACGCTGCTGGAGTTACAGAGGAATTAGAATTTATAATGGGAAAACCTCTGAACGCTAAAAGTCTTCTGAGACTCAAAATTGTTGATGAACTCACTACAGCTCCCAAGAAGCTGAATATGTCTGAATTGAATAAGAGGGTTCCTGTAGATGACTTTCCTCTATTCTTTGCTGAAGAACCTAGACATATAGTGCTTATGTATATTGAAGAATGCAAGAAGGAAGGAATACCTGTTCCTGCTAATGTGTTTCAGCTAGTTAAACAACCACTACCAGATGCAGGAGAAGAAGAAGAACCACTTCAGAGGAAAAGGACTCAGCCTGTAGAAGAATCTGAACCTGTCCAGAAGAAGGTCAAGATTGCTGAGAAGCCCAAGAAGCTCTTGAAGAGAAAAGATTCTAAAGAAGCTGCCTCTGTACCTGCCAAGAGGATTAAAGTAAAAGGTACTAAATCATCTGTAACTTATGCAAATCTTGTTATTAATGATTCAAATGTTAAGTCTGTTCCAAAACCACCTGCTACACAAACCACTTCTGTTACTGCTCCCAGTTCTGTTTCACCTCAAAAACAAACAACTGTTTATGTATCAAAACCATCTCAACCCAAAATACATATCAAACACTTGGTTCCACGTCAACAACCATCAGATCCACAACCAACAGATCATCAACCATCAGATCAACCACCATCAGAACAACAACCATCTGAAAAACAAACATCTGTTCAACAACAAACCTTTGAACATCCAGAAAACCAACCAAAAGATGTTCAACCAGAAAAAGCCTCTGACAATCCACCATCAAATATTCCACCTTCTGAACCCATTGCACCTGTTACTTCTGAACCTACAAAAGTAACTTCTGCTCCTGTTTCATCAGAACCACCATCCAAACAATCTAACATTTCTTCAGAACCTACCAACACTTCTGAACCTCACATCCCTGAGATAGAAGTTCTTGATGTCACACCTTTAAAAACAGTGTTTCAAGTATCTTCTACCTCTTGTACACCTACAACATCCTCCAACTCATCAGAATCAGAAATCCACCCAAATTTTCTAATCTCCCCATCTGCCAAATACTCTGAGGTAAACCAATCTGAACCTGAACCTGAACCTACCATACCTTCTAAAACTCCCATTCCAGATCCTATGCCTCCACCTGCACCATCATCTGAGATATTAATCCCCAATTCCAATCCAACATCATCTGGTATATCTTGTGCCCAAGTTTCTTCTCTTTTTCATAATCTATCTTATGGTTTCAAACTGAAAGATTTTTATGATAGAGTTGAACCTTCTGAGCCCCTCAACCCTCTGAAACCAAAACTCGGACAGGCTCTTCCATCTATGATTTTATCATATATTCAATCAATGACCAATGTGGGATCTTTAGCAATAATATCTGCAACATCTGGTAAAGCTGTTGTTTCAGCTCTGCAACTTGCATCTGATAACACAGTTGCATCTGCTGAACCACCAAAATCTGCTTTCAAACCATACTCAAATGAACCTTTTGATGTTGTTTACCTTCACACAAGACCAAAACCTCACTTGCTTAATGCTTTAGTCAGATCTAAAGAAAAAGCTCCTAAGATACCCTTCATTCCATATTATCCTCCTCCTCTGATTTCCATCCAAAAATCACTTTTTCCACCAACTCCCCAACCTAAACCTATCACTCTGGAAACCTTGCTACGACCATTGCCCAGACTTAATATTGATCATTTATTTCAAACATTTTTGCAAGAAATACAGATGTCTTTAGGTACTGTTCAGAAGAAATGCTCAGAAATAATGGATGCCAAAGAATCTGACATCATCTGGAACAGATTCATCAACAGATTCAACACTGTAGCTTCAAATCTGAAGAACGTCTGTTCTGATGAGGCAAAGCTCAGAGCTGAAAGGACTCTATTTTGGACTGTCAACAAAACTGAACCTCTGCTTTGTTTAGATGCTCCTCCACCTTCAACAGAATCTACTGCTAATGCATTGACTATGACTCTAGTAGAACCCTCTTCAGGATCTACAGAACCAATGGCAATTGACTCTGTTCAGGCTACAGAACCTCCAAATTTTTCATCTGAGATAAAGACAGAACATCCAGACTTTGAAGACAAGATTGCTGCTCTGGAGGCTGGACAGTAGGAGATAAAATCCTGGATGGCTAAGCAGGATAAGAAGTCTGAGGATATGACAGAATGGATGTCAAAGCAAGATGAGAAAAATGAAACTATGACTAAGTGGATGTCCAAGCAAGAGCAATCCTCCTCTAAGATTACAGATCTATTGAAGATGCTTTTGTCCAAACATTCTTAGATTTTTTTTCATTCTATTGTTTTTGCCATCTGTTGTTTGCATCCGTACTTTTTGCTATGTCTTCTGATGCTTTCTTATGTACTCTTGCTCTTATATTTTGAATGAATCAAAGTTTTCTCCATTGAATTATCTTATTTATTGTTCCTTTTATTTGTCTTTTTAAAAGTTTTTACTTTTTGCTTATGACAAAAAAGGGGGAGAAAATATAGATCTGAACTGTTTAATATAACTTCACCAGAATGAATCTTCAGACATATCCATTCTATCTAACATTTAACCTGACTATTTCAGAACATTTGATAAGTACTCTCTATAAAAGAAACTCTGAGTCTCTCAGATCATTTGTCTATTATCAAACTCTGAATCTTATATCTGCAAGACATTCTGACCCTAAAATGTTATAAGAACAAACAAGATCTAACTCTGAAGATTACTCAAGACAAAAGGTAAGTTTCTATTCCTTTTTCATATTTAACTCAGGGGGAGATTCATCATCTCAGGGGGAGTTATAATTCTATATGTTCAGTTAAATAAAATTTATGATACTTTTTGTCATCATCAAAAAGGGGGAGATTGTTAGAACACAGATTGGTTCTTAATAATAACTCTTTGTTTTGATGATAACTGTTAGGAAATTTTATATTTAAGAATTATATACTCTAAAATTTGTTTGAGAGTTTTACTGCAGATTGAAATGAAATTAACTCTCTAGAAGCAAATCTGTATTGTATACAAGAAGTTATTCTGACTCTGAAGCGCCAGATGCATCTTACAGAAGATTCTGATTGCTCTTTACAGAAGATCCTGAGCGTAGTCTCCAGAAGGATCTGAAGCAAGAAGCTCCAGAACATTCTGAGTCAGAAGCATCTGAAGCTGAAGCATCTGAAGCAAAGAAAAATATTGTTTGAAGAGTTTCTCAAAGCATAATTCTACAGAAGTTTCTGAAAGTACTAACGCTGCCAAGTTCTGAAGTTCTGTGTCAAATATGCTCTGATGATCAACACGCTGAAAGCACACATACTGCAGAAGACTCTGATACAGCAAAGTTCTGAATATCATTAGAAGACTCTGATCCATTCAGACTCTGAAGAACTTGCTGAAAACTGAAGAAGAAATATTCAAGAATATATCCGTTGGAGTAAATCAACGTCTCTTTCCTCTTTTGTGCTAGACACAATTACACAGACAAAAAGGATTTTTCTGAGTTATCTACTTCAAGGAAAGGTCACTTGATGTGAAGACAAAAAGGCTCAGACCTTTTTGGGACTCTCTTTTCAACGCTCAGCATCCTTGGATCAGCTGCCTATAAAAGGAGAACTCCACCACATTCTTCAGTTACACAATTTGCTGAAAAGAAATCATATTAATTCTAAGCTCTCATTCTTTCATATTCTTCTTAGAATTTCTTGTACTTAAACTTAAGAGAAAAATCACTGTTGTGATAAAAGCTTTATAGAAGCATTAATACTCTTGTATTTAATTTACATTGATTGTAAAGGTTTTTCCTTAAGAGGATTCAGTTGGAATCAGTAGCTCTTGAGAAGACTAAGAACAGTTGTTCTTAGGTGTTACTATTGTAATCAGTTTGATTTAATAGTGGATTAAGTCCTTGTTGAGAAAGGCAAATCACTCTAGGAAGGGTGGACTGAAGTAGTTGTTTAAACGAACTAGGATAAAAATAATTGTGTGATTATTTTTTAAGTCTTAATCTTTCATACTTATTCAACCCCCCTTCTAAGTATTATCTCACCTCCATAGGATTGCGATAATCCTAGCGAGCACTTTTATTTCTTTCCCACCTTTAGGCTCTCATACCTTTTAACCCAGAACATACTACGTCCGTTCTACCACAAACAGGTAACACCTAAGTCTCCAATGGTCGAGCAGCAATACACCTAACTGCTAGAATACGTACGCTAGCACTGTCTACCCAGACCTTTTCTCTCGCCCCGCACGATCGAGACTCTTCCCTGTAGTTGCCTGAACTACGTTTTGCGCTGATTTCTCATACCCGTTGAGAGTACGTAGGCATAGGATTGCGATAATCCTAGCGAGCAATATTCTTTCTTTCCCACCTTTAGGCTCCCATACCTTTTAACCCAGGACATTCTACGTCCGTTTTACAGCAAACAGGTAACGCCTAAGTCTCCAATGGTCGAGCAACAATACACCTAACTGCTAGAATGCGTACGCTAGCATTGTCTACCCAGACCTTTTCTCTCGCCCTCGCGCGACCGAGAATCTTTCCCATAGTGGCCTGAACTACGTTTTCCTCTGATTTCTCATACCAGATAAGAATACATATGCACAAGACGTGATGTCTTGGCGAGCAACCTCCCTCGTAGTTTCCCGAACTACGTTGACTCTGACTTTCCCATTGCATGAGGGAATACGTAGGCATAGGGCGGCGATGTCCTATCGAGTCAGTTCTTTCTCCGTTTAGCAGCAGCCTTAGATAGTTTTCACCCCTAGATAGACAACAAGCATGGATCCCGTTGAGTACAATGGACGTGAGGGGTGCTCATACCTTCCCCTTGCGTAACCGACTCCCAAACTCGAGATTTGGTTGCAATGACCTGTATTTTCCTCTTTTCGTAGGTTTTCTCTGATTGTTTCCTTTCCCTTTCTTTGGGATGAATAACGAACGATGGAGACTCTTCTGTCTTTGTCGGCACCCTCTTTACAGCGATGCGACAACTGGTGACTCTGCTAGAGATTAATTCCCATCCTCTATGCGATTCAATCCTAGCGCTTGTCTATTTTTGTTTGTGGGTGTGTGTATCTGTATATTCGTGTGTTGTATTTTGTATACCGTTGTATTTACATTTTCCGCACTTTATTATTATTTGTTGCTAATATGTTGTTGGGTGGTTGTTCCATTGAGAGATAAGCCAAAACCCAGGCATGAGGATATTCATAACATTAGAGTGGAAAGTAGTGATGGACCTGTTGAAGGTGAGAAAATACTTAGAAGAGGGGGGGGGGTTGAATAAGTATTTATAAAAAACTTCTAGCAATAAAACACAAAGATTTTTATCCTGGTTCGTTAAACTTAACTACTCCAGTCCACCCTATCAAGAGTGATTTGCCTTTCTCAAACAAGGACTTAATCCACTATTAATCAACTGATTACAACAGCAATCACTAAGAGCAACTGTTCTTAGTCTTCTCAAGAACTACTGATCCCAACTGAATCTTCTCAAGGAACTATTACACTGAAATGTAAGTTAAATACAAGTGTTTGAATGCTTCTAACAAGCTTTATCACAAAAGTGATTTTTCACTTAATGTTAAGAACAAAAGAATAAACTCAGCAAAGAGAATAAGAATATTTTATGAGAGCTTGTAAGAGTTTCTATCAAAGATTTGTCAACTGAAGAAGATGAGGAAGACTTGCTTTTATAAGCACAGTAGTCCACAAAGTCTTAACGTTGGAGGTTGTGTACTGAAAAGGCCTGAACCTTTTTGTCTTCACATCACATGACCTTTCCTGGAAGTAGAATGCACAGAGAAATGCTTTTGGTCTGTGTTCTAGTGTCAAGCATGAAAGAGGAAAGAGTCGTTGAGCCAAATCAGCGGATATGACTTTGAATTCTTCTTCAATAAGTATTTCACTTCAGCAAAGTAAACATCAGAGTCTGCGTGATCAGAGTCTTGGATTCCCATTAGAGTTTGCTGAATTAGAGTAATGCAGCAAGTGTGCTTCAGCGTGTAGTTCTATCAGAGCAGAGTTTTATGAATCAGATCCTCAGTACATGCAGCGTGTAGTACTCTCAGAGTCTTCTAAAAAATTGTGCTTCTTAACTCTCATACAAAGATCTTCAATGCTTCAGAGTCTTCAGATCTTTCAGTGTCTTCTGCAGCTTCTGCTTCAGATTCTTCTGTAGCTTCTGCTTCAGAATCTTCTGCAGGCAGCATTCAGATTCTTCTATAAGATGATTTTGACTCTTCAGAGCCTTCCATAGTTCCATGTTCAGATTAATTTTCTCTTATATATATATATATATATATATATATATATATATATATATATATATATATATATATATATATATATATATATATATATATATATATATATATATATATATATATATATATATATATATATATATATATATATATATATATATATATATATATATATATATATATATATATATATATATATATATATATATATATATATATATATATATATATATATATATATACACTTTAACATCTGCAGCAAATATTCATGAACAAATTTTAGAGTATATAATTCTTTAATACAAAATTTCATAAGAGTTATCATCAAAACATAGAGATATTACTAAGAATCAATCTGTGTTCTTACAATCTCCCCCTTTTTGATGATGACAAAACATGAGAAATTTTGTTCAATAGAAAAACAATAATTATAACTCCCCCTGAGATTAAGAATCTCCCCCTGAAATGAATACTCTAAAGGAAAAGAATACTTCCCTTTTGCTTGAGTGTATTTCAGAATCAGAGTCTGATGACTTCTTTCAAACACAGAGTCTGGTTTTTCGTTTAGAATCAGAGTACAATTTGCTTCAAGAATCAGAGTCTGCTGGGTAATTCTCAAGATAACTTCAATGAATTTATTTTGTCAGATGAAACAATAGAATCTGAAAGACTTAAATTCAAAGATAGTTAATAATATGTTTGAATTTCGTTTTAGTATTTGCTCATGGATTGAACAATCAAATTCTTTTTCTCCCCCTTTTTGTCATAATCAAAAAGATGTGTAAAGACAGAAAAGATAACAAAAGAAAAGCAAAAGAAACATTTTCATTCATTCAGATGGTTCACATAACAGATGAAAAAAAAACAATAGAAAACAGATGCAAGCAACAATGCAAAAAAACATGAAAAGAAACTAAGGCTGGCGAGATGCAATCAGGGTCAGAAGATCTATGATCTTTGCAGTAGACTCTTCTTGCTTGGTCATCCAAGTCTTAATCTCTTCAGTGGTTTGTTCTTGTTTGATCATCCAGGACTTGATTTTCTTAACCTCTTTCACAAGTTCTGAATTGTCAGTCTTCACTTCAGATTCAGACACATCAATGTCCATATCAGATGCAACATCTTCAGATGGAGAGTCTTCAGCAGGAGCAGCTTCCAGAAGCAGCACTGGTGGTTTGGGAATGCTCATCAGAGTCTGTGTGACCAATTCAGCAAACTTTGCCTTAGCATCTTCAGCACAGACTGCCTTGAGATGAAAAGCCACAACGTTGAACTTAGAGATAAATTTATCCCAAGCAGCTTCAGACTTAACGGGATCTATACTGAACAGACACTCTTCTTCCACACGTGCAATCCCCATACGAACTTCCTTTTTGAAATTCTCAAACAGTTTATCAACATCTGATATAGGGATGGGGTAAAGATATTCCTCAAGAGTCACTTTTTCAGCAGATTCAGAGTTTGGCTGAGGTTGTTCACAAGTGGTATCAGGAGGTGTTGGATCAGATGGTGGTTGTTCAGATGGTTGAGGTGCAGATGGTTGAGGTTCAGATGGTTGTGGTATGGTGAGTTGAGGTGTAGGGGTTGTTGAAATTTCATCTTCAGATGATGAAGGTTGAAAATCTGAGAGGTTGAATTTGGAGCGAAGTGAAAGTCTACGATTGATTTGGTCAGATGCTGATAGGTCAGAAAATGTAGGTTTGAATGGATCAGGAATGTGTAAACAAGAGGGTGAGTGAACTTCTGATTCAGAATCAGATGATTCAGTGGAGTGACATGAGGTGGATGACAAGACAACCATGGTTGCAAGTGGTTCTAAATCAAGAATGTCATTGGATGAGTGAAAGATAGAGGGTTCTGGAACAGGTAACCATTGTTCTATTATTGAGGGTTGTTCAGATGGTGTTGGTTGGGGAGGTTCAGGTGAAATGGGTTGAGATTGATGTTCTTGTGGTTTTTGTTGTTGTTCTGGTTGTGGTTGTTGTTGTGGTTGAGGTTCTGGTTGAGGTTGTTCTGGTTGTTGATGTTCTGGTTGTGTTTCTGGTTGAGGTGGTTCAAATGGAGTTTGTACAGAAGATGGTTGAGAATGTGTAGGTTGAGATGGAGAGGGTTCAGATGAATGAATCCCAGATGATGGTGGTACAGATGATTGTGGTCTAGAAGGTGATGGAGGAGGTGAAGGTAATGGAGAGTGAATGGTTGGTATTTGATCAGATGTTAATACCTGTTTGATAGTTTCTCTAATGTCTTCCAGACTTGCTTCTGGAGGAGTTGGTTTCACTTTCTTTACCTTATGAGGCTTAGCAACAGCTTCAGAGGCTTTTCTCTTAGGCTGAGCCTCAGATCCTTCTTCAGCAATCTTCTTTGAACGCCTTTCTCTAAGAAGATTAGGCAGAACTTCTCCTTCCTTCTGGACGATGTTAACAGGCAGAGGAACACCATATAAAAAACAATCAGCTATGTAGGATAAGATGATCTCCCTTGGTTCATTAGCACTGAACATTCGAAAATCTTCAACAAGAATCCTTCTGTTGCTGACATCCTTAGTAGCAATTTTCTTAGGTTTGCTGGCAAGCTCTGTGATGACCTTCATCCTCTTTAGAGTATTGCCATTAATGACAGAACCTATGACATAGGACAGATCCTCTATCAATCCAGCTTCATACAGATGTTCTACCAGACGATTCTCAGTCAGAATATCTGATATCAGTCTTCCCATAGGAATCCAATTCCTAACTTTTCCAATTTTGACTCTTACTTCTTCTCTTGTTTCCTTTATATGATTCAGAAGATGACTAAACAGAAGATAAGGCAAGTCCACCTTCTTTCCCTTGCTCATACAGAACATGAAGTAGAGTTGTTCAGCACTGAGATAATCTGGAGAATTTGATGATTTTCTGTGAAAGATGGAACTCATGAAAATCTTGGCCCAGATCCTGTAGACTGGCTTCAGTTCCCTTACTTTGCTAGTTGGTTCCCTAGAAATACTAACTTAAAACACATCAGCAAGATCCACACGAGCAGATTGTAGGCTGGTTTCATCATCAGTTTCAGAGTACCCAATAAGTTGTCTGATCAGCTTCTTAGTAATCACAATCTCCTTTCCAAGGACAGAAGAATGGATGAATTTAGGGCACACCTGGGCATGTATCCAGAATTCTTTCACCAAAGTTGGATAAACATGACCCATAAGCCTGTCAAAATACTTTGTCCAACTCTGAGTTTGAATGGTTGAAGAAAGATTAAACCCATTTTCTTCAATGGAGTCAAAATCTACAAAGCATTCACTAAGAACTTCCAGATCTACAGTTGGAGTGAGAAGGGTTCTCACAGGTTCCTTGTACGCTTCAGCATTAGGAGAAGAAACAACATTGGTTGATTGCATCTGAGCAGATGTTGATGAAGAAGATGCCATTGTTGTTCTTGAGTGAGAGGTTTTAGGTTTAGGGTTTAGATGAAGAGAAAAGAGAAGACAAAAATGCATAAAAGGTTCGTGAGGTGAAAAGTGTGAAATGGTGTGATTTGTGGTATTTATAGATAAAATCAGGCACACAAACAGTCACATAAGCACGCTTCACATAGCATTAAATGAAAAAGTAAAACCATCATTACACAGCATTTATGATTCTGACAGATGGGGGGAAAATCAAGAAAAATCAGATTTTCAAAGCAGTACTTCAAACGTTAATTCAGTAAAGTGCACTCTACCTTTCCAGTTTCTGAGCAACACGTGTTTGCTTGCATGTGCTTCTAAAATCTCTTGAGAAATGAAACGTTAGCCAATGTTCATATCCTCTGAGCATTGTTAGTTTAGATTTACACAAATAAAAAAATTCAAGAAAATGAATAAATTGATAGATGAAATACTTCAGAGCATTAAACATTTTGCATCTGAGAAGTTTGCCTCTGGTAAATATTATTCTGGACAAAAAGCCATACCAATATTTTTCAGAATAAACTTGAACCTATCTTCAGCAAGGGGTTTTGTAAAAATATCAGCCCATTGATGATCTGAATCAACAAATGCTAAGTTTATAATACCCTTCTGAACATAGTCTCTAATGAAATGATGCTTAATTTCTATATGTTTTGCCTTAGAGTGTAAAATTGGATTTTTAAACAAACATATAGCAGAAGTATTATCACAGAAGATAGATATATTACTCTTAAAGATCTGATAGTCTTCTAACTGACTTTTCATCCAGAGCATCTACGTGCTACATCCAGCAGCAGCAATGTATTCTGCCTCTGTTGTAGAAAGTACAATTGTGGGTTGCTTCTTGCTGTACCATGAGATCAGATGACTTCCAAGGAACTGACAGCTTCCAGAAGTACTTTTACGCTCTACTCTGTCTCCAGCATAGTCAGCATCACAGAATCCAACTAATGTATATTCATCAGATCTTCTGTAACATAGACCCACGTTAGTAGTACCTTTCAGATACCTTAGAATCCTCTTAACAGCAGTTAAGTGAGATTCTCTAGGATCTGATTGGAATCTTGCACACAAGCATACACTGAACAAAATGTCAGGTCTAGAAGCAGTTAAGTTGAGAAGAGATCCTATCATACCTCTGTAGAGTTTCTGATCTACTTTCTTACTTACCTCTTCCTTACCAAGAGTACTTGTTGGATGCATAGGAGTCTTTGCCATCTTACTATCAGTCGTGTTAAACTTCTTCAGAAGCTCTTTAACATATTTGGTCTGATGAATGTAAGTGCAATATGGAGTCTGGTTGACTTGAATTCGCAGAAAGAATCTCAATTCTCCCATCATGCTCATCTCAAATTCAGCTTGCATATATTGAGCAAAATCCTTTCCCAGCATAACATTTGTAGATCCAAATATAATATCATCCACATATATTTGACAAATTAAAAGATATTTCTTAAATGTTTTACAGAAGAGAGTTGTGTCTACTTTTCCTCTAATAAAGTTCTTTTCCAGAAGAAAATTACTTAATCTTTCATACCAAGCTTTGGGAGCTTGTTTCAAGCCATAAAGAGATTTTTTGAGTTTGAAAACATGATCTGGAAATTTATCACTTTCAAAACCAGGAGGTTGATGGACATAAACTTCTTCTTCTATAATACCATTTAAGAAGGCACTCTTAACATCCATCTGATAAAGAGTGATGTTATGTTGTGCAACAAATGAAATAAGAAGGCGTATAGATTCTAACCTTGCTACTGGAGCATAAGTTTCAGTGTAATCAATACCTTCTTGTTGATTGTACCCTTGAGCAACAAGCCTTGCTTTATTTCTTTCAACTTCTCCTTTTTCATTCAACTTGTTTCTGAATACCCATTTGGTTCCAATTATGTTGAATCCTTTAGGTCTTGGATGGCAATTACCCAGTTATTGTCTTGCAGAGCCTCATCCACAGAAGTTGGTTCAATAACTGACACCAACCCAAATAGTGACGCTTCAGATGATCTGAGAAATGATCTTGTTCTGATTGGATCATTTTTCTTCCCAATGATCACATCCTCTGGGTGAGAGGCCTTGATTCTGGAAGATGATCCTTTGACAATTGAATTTTCAGAAATGTTCAAGTTGTCCATTTGAGAAGCTAAAGGAATTGCATCTGGCGTTGCTTCTGGTTCCTTTATTTTAGCTTTTTCTTTCCTCTGAGCCTTCAGAGTCTGTGAAGACTACTTCTCTATCTGTAGAACTTTCAAATTGCTTTGGCTTTTCAATGCCAAGCTTATCATCAAATCTAACATGTATAGATTCCTCTGTGTTTCAGTATTGTATACTCTGTAGCCTTTAGAGCGTTCAGAATATCCAAGCATGAAACACTTATGTGCTTTAGAATCAAACTTGCTAAGATTCTCTTTAGTGTTCAACATATAACAAATACATCCAAAAGGATGAAAGTAAGCAATGTTGGGCTTTCTGTTCCTCCACAATTCATAGGGAGTCTTTTCTAGAAGAGGTCTTACAGGCACTCTATTCTGAATGTAACATGTTGTGTTTATTGCTTCTGCCCAAAAGTGCTTTGCCAGATTAGTCTCGTTGATCATGGTTCTGGCCATTTCTTGCAGAGTTCTATTTTTCCTCTCTACAACTCCATTTTGTTGTGGAGTTCTAGGACAGGAGAAATCATGAGCAATGCCATTTTCATTAAAATATTTTTCAAAATGTTTGTTTTCAAATTCACCATCATGATCACTTCTGAATTTAACAATTTTGAAATCTTTTTCATTTTGTACTTGTTTGCAGAAGTCAAAGAACACAGAATGTGACTCATCCTTTTGTTTTAAGAACTTTACCCATGTCCATCTACTATAGTCATCAACAATGACTAATCCATACTTCTTGCCTCTGATGGATGCAGTTTTCACTGGTCCAAACAGATCAATATGAAGTAGTTCTAATGGTTTGGAAGTAGAAACAACATTTTTTGATTTAAAAGAGGATTTTGAAAACTTCCCTTATTGACATGCTTCACAAAGAGCATCTGAGGTGAACTTCAACTTAGGAAGTCCTCTGACAAGATTAAGTTTATCAATCTGAGATATACGTCTCATATTAATATGCCCCAATCTTCTGTGCCAGACCCATTGCTCCTCATTAACAGACAAGAGGCATTTAACATTCTAAACCTTAAGTTCTGAAAGATTTAATTTATAAATGTTGTTCTTCCTCTTTCCACTAAATAGGATTGAGCCATCCTTTTGACTAATAGCTTTACAACATTTTTTATTAAAGATTATGTCATAACCATTGTCACTTAATTGACTTATGGACAATAGATTATGCTTTAATCCTTCTACAAGTAAAACATTAGTAATAGAGGGAAGGTTACCATTTCCAATAGTGCCAGATCCAATGATCTTGCCCTTTTGATTCCCTCCAAATTTCACGTCACCTCCAGATCTAAGCTCCAAACTTTGAAACATAGACCTTTCTCCTGTCATATGTCGCGAGCATCCAGAGTCCAGGTACCATAACTGGCGTCCTGACCTTGCTGCTAAGAACATCTGCAACAAGAATTATTTTACTCTTAGGTACCCAGATCTTCTTGGGTCCTTTTGGGTTAGTTGTTCTGAAGGTTCGTCTAAACTTCTGTTTTTCAACATAAGGTTTATTCTGACTAGCCTTAGATTTAAACACATGAATGTTCTTTTCAGAACGAGTGTGTTTAATATCATTCAAGTGACCAAATTTAAAATGAGAATATAAAGGAGTCTTGATGATAATTTTATCAACAGGTTTTGGATTTAAATCCTTTCCAGAGGAAGATTTATATCCAATTCCTTTTCTGTTATTTCTGCTAACTCCATATATCATAGAAGCCATTTTGCTTCTATCTATGCTTTTAGCAAGAAACTTCTGAAAGCTGCAGTCATATTTTTCCAAAATATTTTTGCATTCAGACTCAGTTTCAGAATCAGAGTCTTGTTGAGCTAATTCAAAATCATTTTTCATTTTTAAGTTCTTTTTACTTAGCTCAGCCACTTCTGATTTGAGAATATTATTCTTAGATACAAGATTGCTTTAACGCTCCTTGTATTTGAGCTTAATATTGTTATAGCTCTTCAGAACTTCTGATAACACTTTGATAAGTTCATCTTTAGTGAGTTTAGCCATTACCTCTTCAGCGTCAGAGTCAGATTTAGAGTCAGATTCAGATCCTGAAATTCCTTCCTCCGGATCTTTTATGTCTGCCATCAATGCTACGTTGGCACATTCCTCTTCTGACTCAGATTTAGATTTAGATGTATTTGAATCATCCCAGGTTGCCATTAGAACCTTCTTCTTCTTATCAAATTTTCTTTTAGGCTTTTCTTTCAAAAGCTTTGGACTTTCATTTTTGTAATGCCCAGGTTCTTTACATTCGTAGCAGACAACCTCCTTTTTGCCAGATCTTCTGTGTCCAGAAGATTCTTTTCTTTTGTCAGGCTTCCTGAAGTTTCTAAACTTCTTTCCTTTATGCTTCCAGAGTTTGTTTATTCTTCTGGACAACATGGATAATTCATCTTCATCTTCAGATGAGGATTCTTCAGAGCTTTCCTCTATTACCTGCAACGCTTTAGCAGATTTATTAGATTTTAAGGAAATTGACTTACCTTTCTTTTGAGGCTCATCTTCCTCAAGTTCAATTTCATGACTCCTCAGTGAGCTGATTAGTTCCTCCAAGGAGATCTGGTTTAAATCTTTAGCCATTTTCAGCGCAGTCACCATAGGTCTCCATCTGGTAGGTAAGCTTCTGATGATATTCTTCACGTGATCAGCAGTAGAGTAACCTTTATCCAGAACCTTTAGTCCAACTGTAAGTATTTGAAATCTGGAGAACATGGCTTCAATAGATTCAGCTTCTTCCATCTTGAAAGCTTCATACTTCTGAATTAGAGCCAGAGCCTTTGTTTCCTTGACTTGAGAGTTTCCCTCATGAGTCATCTTTAGAGATTCAAAAATATCACATGCAGTTTCTCTATTTGTAATCTTCTCATACTCAGTATGAGATATTGCATTTAACAAGATAGTTCTAGCCTTGTGATGATTTCTGAATTCCTTCTTTTGAACTTCAGTCATAGATTTTCTTTCTATTTTCTTGCCATTCCCATCAATGGGATGAACATACCCATCTATGACCAAATCCCATAAATCAGCATCATAGCCCAGGAAGAAACTTTCTATTCTGTCCTTCCAATAATCAAATTTCTCCCCATCAAACATAGGGGGTTTAGTGCTGATTCTATCCCTTTCTTCATATTTGTTGTCAGCCATAATAACAACCAAATATATATCAAAGTTTTTCTCACTGGATCTTTTCTGACACTGTGAAGTGGTAGCACACACAGAACCGGAGCTCTGATGCCAACTGAAGGTGAGAAAATACTTAGAAGAGGGGTTGAATAAGTATTTATAAAAAACTTCTAGCAATAAAACACAAAGATTTTTATCCTGGTTTGTTAAACTTAACTACTCCAGTCCACCCTATAAAGAGTGATTTGCCTTTCTCAAACAAGGACTTAATCCACTATTAACCAACTGATTACAATAGCAATCACTAAGAGCAATTGTTCTTAGTCTTCTCAAGAACTACTGATCCCAACTGGATCTTCTCAAGGAACTATTACACTGAAATGTAAGTTAAATACAAGTGTTTGAATGCTTCTAACAAGCTTTATCACAAGAGTGATTTTTTACTTAATGTTAAGAACAAAAGAATAAACTCAGCAAAGAGAATAAGAATATTTTATGAGAGCTTGTAAGAGTTTCTATCAAAGATTCGTCAACTGAAGAAGATGAGGAAGACTTGCTTTTATATGCACAGTAGTCCACAAAGTCTTGAAGTTGGAGGCTATGTACTGAAAAGGCATGAACCTTTTTGTCTTCACATCACATGACCTTTCCTGGAAGTAGAATGCACAGAGAAATGCTTTTGGTCTGTGTTCTAGTGTCAAGCATGAAAGAGGAAAGAGTCGTTGAGCCAAATCAACGTATATGACTTTGAATTCTTCCTCAATAAGTATTTCACTTCAGCAAAGTAAACATCAGAGTCTGCGTGATCAGAGTCTTGGATGCCCATCAGAGTTTGCTGAATCAGAGTAATGTAGCAAGTGTGCTTCAGCGTGTAGTTCTATCAGAGCAGAGTTTTATGAATCAGATCCTCAGTACATGCAGCGTGTAGTACTCTCAGAGTCTTCTGAAAAACTGTGCTTCTTAACTCTCATACAAAGATCTTCAATGCTTCAGAGTCTTCAGATCTTTCAGTGTCTTCTGCAGCTTCTGCTTCAGATTCTTTTGTAGCTTCTACTTCAGAATCTTCTACAGGCAGCATTCAGATTCTTCTATAAGATGATTTTGACTCTTCAGAGCCTTCCATAGTTCCATGTTCAAATTAATTTGCTCTTATATATATATATATATATATATATATATATATATATATATATATATATATATATATATATATATATATATATATATATATATATATATATATATATATATATATATATATATATATATATATATATATATATATATATATATATATATATATATATATATATATATATATATATATATATATATATATATATATATATATATATATATATATATATATATATATATATATATATATATATATATATATATATATATATATATATATATATATATATATATATATATATATATATATATATATATATATATATATATATATATATATATATATATATATATATATATATATATATATATATATATATATATATATATATATATATATATATATATATATATATATATATATATATATATATATATATATATATATATATATATATATATATATATATATATATATATACTTTAACATCTACAGCAAATATTCATGAACAAATTTTAGAGTATATAATTCTTTAATACAAAATTTCATAAGAGTTGCCATCAAAGCATAGCAATATTACAAATTTGTGGAGGCTATGATCCCGTATTTGTTGCATTTTGCGTTGCATTTGCATAAATTTCTTTGCATCATTTTGCATATCATTCTTCAGCAAGCCAGAGCTCTCATCTTGACTTTGTTTTGATCAGAAGGTGATTCCCTGGTGCTCGTTCTGAACAAGTGGTGATTGTTGGAAGATGAAAAAGTGGTTGAAGCATAATCAAGCAGTGTTAAGAAGTGAAGTCGGGTTGAAAGTTGTCGGTAGCTATGTCAGGGAACAGCCTTCAGAATGTTGATACTCCGCCGGGTTTTGCTGTGATAACCAATCCTCTGTATGGTTCTCTGCTCGATGAAGACTCTTCGCAAGTGAACAACCTTACTGAAGCTCAGCCTGTGCAGCCCTCTGTTGAGGACCAAAACTCGCATGAACAGTTTGTTGTCTGAAGTGAACGTCCCTCTTCTTTTGGTACTACAGATCATCGTGATGTTGCTCTCTCTGTTTCGAATTCCAAAAGGGAGGTTTCGATGATGAAAATTAAGGACCCGAGAGCTCTTGAGTATGCTAAAAGGTTTCATGTGTTGGAGGAAAAACTCAAGGCCTTGGAAGTTTAAGATTCTTTTGGTCTTAATGCTTTGAACATATGCCTGGTACCTGGTCTAGTGTTACCTCCAAATTTTAAAGTGTCGAGGTTTGAGAAATACAAGGGAGATAGCTTCCCGAGGCAACATTTGGTGATGTTCTGCAGAAGAATGACTTTGTTTGTACACAATGACAAGTTGATGATTCACTGCTTTCAGGACAGACTGAGTGGGGCATCTTTGAGTTAGTATATGCAGTTAGAGAGTGGTCAAATCCGATCATGGTTGGACTTAGCTAAGGCTTTTCTGAAGTAGTACGAATATAACCTTGACATGGCTCCTAGTCGCATGCAGTTGCAAAACTTGTCTCAAGAGAACAATGAACCCTTCAGGTATGCTCAGAGATGGAGAGAGTTTGCTTTCAAAGTGAAACCGCTGCTTCTAGACCAAGAGTTGGCAGATATGTTTATAGACTCCTTGTAGAGCCCATACTTTGAAAGGATGATTGGGATTACACCAAACTCTTCTGACCTGGTAACAGCAGGAGAACGCATTGAGAATGGTATAAAGATTGGAAAGATTCAGGATGTCTCGAGCAGTCAGGCTAGTGAAACTGAATCCCTTGGTAATTCCCAAGAAGAAGAAAATGTGATCAATGCAGTCGTGGAAGATGTTGGTTATTCTCAGGGTGAATCGGTGAAATCTTTTGGTTCTTCATCTTCTCAACAGTCATTATCTTCTGTGTCACGTTGTTCTTATGGACAGACAATTGTACCTAGGGCACCACATCAGAAACCTTGGGTCTCTCCTCATATAAATCAATGAGCCTATGGCCGAGGTTATCCGAATCAGCGCCAGAATCAGAATAGGCCTCCCAACAACCTGGAAAAAAGGAATGTTCCTGTTCATCCAGTTACCATGTCATACAATCAACTGCTGCTACATCTGGTTCAGAACTCATTGGTGGAACCTAAGACTCTTAAGCCTGTACCAGAACCTTACCCTCCTGGGTACAATCCCCATGTTCAATGTGGATATCATGGCAGATCCATGGGGCATTCAACCGAAGATTGCAAAGCTTTTCAAGCCAAAGTGCAACAGTTGATTGACAAAGGGTGCATTTCTTTTCCAGAAGGAAGTTTGGTGGTTCATGTCAACCTCTCAGCTGTCTAAGCTCGAAGATTTCAAGGGTTATTTCAAGAAGCCAATGGTCCAGTCAAGCAGACATCCTCAATATTGGCAGTGCTTGGGCCTTTTTATCATTTGCATTTGTAGTTTCTTTCCTGTTGATTGCTACTTGCTCTTAAACATTGTTGTCTTGAATGGTAATATTAATGAAGTGATTATGCATTTTTCTGAATTAATCATGTCGCGTTCGCTCATTTTCTCACTTATCACAAAGCACAGACACGTGCACTTTTTATCCACTCCACTTTATCACTGTTGTTTAGCAAAGATTGGAGGGAGGATGACGAAAACTGAAAACTCATTATTGTTGATCGTATGCTTTTGGATAAAATTCTGCTGATGCGTACAGGCGTTGTTTCAAATCCCCTAAACACTGGAGATGTAAGGCGTTAGTCCCTAGTTAACCACTACGAGCCTAGAAGTAGGAGTTTTTTTCGGACTTTCAAACCCTCACATCTTAACCTAGGGCAGGGTAGTTGTTAGTTAATTTGACCGAGCATTCAAATTTTATAGAGGAGTATCCCCATTCAAGGACCAATCACATCTTATCCCTCTCAAGAGGTTGTCCCTCATCAACTACAATGGTTAAACCTCACCAATCAGGAGTGAGATAGTTACAACCTTTTCGGAGAAATCAAGACAGCCAGTGTCATACGACTTGTTTCAAAACAAAAACAAAAAAAACAAAATAAAAAAAAGCCCGCTAAGTTGAAAAACTAGAAAGCAAATACTTAGGCAAATTGGGGCATCCCGCTGGACTTCAAAATCATAAAATTCGAAAAGAATCAGTCCAGGAAAAAATTAGGGAATGAAAGAATAAAAGAAAAGATCACAAAAGAAAAGTTCTCAAACAAGAACAAAGTCGTGTGACTACAGACACAAAAGACAAAAGGGGTACCTATCACTCCGAAAACCTTGTGGGGTCCTTAACCATCACTCCTACCATTAAACAAACCTTTTGAAGAGGTGAGCGCTTGTGCCAAGTTAACTGAACATGGGATTGGAGATCATCATGAAGAAGGGGTGGGTACAAATCATACTTTGAGCCTAATATCCTTTGTTTCAATAACTGTGAACCAGACCACGACTCAGCCCTCGAAAGACCTAATTGAGGCGGGGTTTATTCTGAAAGCATACTACAATGAGGTTGAGTAAACTGACTCCTACATGATTTACTAATCATATCCTTGTTGTATCTTTCACACCAATCAAGTTAGCACAATGTTTGGACTAAATGGTCCATTCGTCTCACTGTCACGACACTTAATAAGTGACATTTCTTTCAAAACTTGCATGAACACCGCATTAAAATTACCATTAGTGAATAAAGAATTTTAATTGCAGGTCAGTAGTTGACATTGAGGAAATTCCAACAGGGAGAAGTCAAACAGGATTGGATCATTCAGAAGTCTGGATCAGAATTGTGTATACTGGAAACCTTGTGGATCTAGGGCATTGGCATATGAAGAGTTTGAAATCAGTCTGTCTGAGGCAAACCCCCAGGCATCGTTTGTTTATGGGGAAAATCATTCAAGAAGCAGTTGATCAGAAGTAAATCATCTTGAGACTTCACCAATCAGGGGCAGATCACCTAGAGTTTCTGCTGGTTGAGGGCAAATCCTCCAGTGTTCAATCAGGATAAGTTAAGTCGTTGTAACGCTCATTCAGGGGCAGGTCACTTCAAGAGTACATTGAAGCCAATCATTTTGAGAGTTGGTCAATCAAGGATGAATCCTTTCATGGTATAGATTATGGGCCAAGCCATCTCGAGGTCATCTCATGGAAAGCTACTTTCTATAGATTATGGGCCAAGCCATCTCGAGGTCATCTCATGGAAAGCTACTTTCTTATCAAGGTGAACTTTCCCAAAGATCAGACTGGGGCAAGTTGAACTACACTGGGGCAGTTACTCAAGCGAGTTCATTTTCATCAGCAAAATTTGAGTGTCGGGGAATCATGTCGTCACCCCATCAAACAACCTTAACCTTCTGAAAAATCCTTCCTGTCATTGGATTTTTTTCATCCCACAGCCTGAACCTGTTACCTGTCAGAACCCTGTAACCTAAAAAAATTTCCAAAGCCCAGGTCTCATCTGACAAACCTTTAAACCATTTCTCGCCTGGTCAACCCTTCACTAAACATCAGTTCCCGTCTGGTACATGTCAGCTTTTAAACCAGTTCCCGTCTGGTCACCCTTTCTGTAGCCTACCGTTTAACCAGTTCTCGTTTGGAAAACACAATTTCAAAGTCCATTTCGCGTCTGGAAAACCACAAAATCAGTTCTCGTCTGATACCAAAACCGAAAACCAGTTCCCGTCTGATGCCAAAACTTGAAGTCAGTTCTCGTCTGACAACTTAACCTTTTTTTGCCACCAGTTCTCGTCTGGTAGTCCACCTTTGAATACCAGTTCTCGTCTGGTAATTTCCTTTAAAATCCACTTTTGTTGGTAACCATAAACATCCAATCACCTTAAACTTGGTCTTATCCCTAAACCAAAAGCCCAATAGTATTCCCAGTGGCTCACATGCTACCACATTCCCCGACACGAGACTCGATTGATCTCACTTCTCCACGGTAGAGATTCTACATCCCCACAAGGTGTTGATATTAGATCAGAAGCTCTCCCCCAGCAGGTTGAGTTGCATTTATCCCCAGCAGATTATGACTAGTTTCTCCTCGGCGGGTTGAGATTATGGTTATCCCCAGCAGGTGTTTGGGATTATTCCCCCAGTAGTGGGATGAGTTTAGTGTTGTTTCCCCATAGAGTCTATGATACTGACTTAATTACCTAAGCAGAGATTGATGTTGATGAGTCTTCTTTCCCCAAGCAGAGGTTGATGTTATTGAGTTTATTCTCATTTTCCCCAAGCAGAGGTAGATGTTGATTCCCTCATTGGGTGATCCCCATCGGAGTTGTTGTCCATAGAAAAATCCAGTTGGTCATTGGTATTCGTCAGAGTGAGTTTCCTTCGGGATATTTCCCCAATTAACTTTCATCCCCTGCAGATTCCCAGCGAAGTCACTAGAGTAGTTTTCTTCCCCGCAGAGTGGGATTGACCAAGAGATTGTTATTCTCCATCCTCAGCAGAAAGAGTTTGGGATATCTTCCCAATAAATCTTATTCTTATTCCCTAGAAGATCGGATTTAGTCTCCAGCAGAGCGGGATCTCAGCAGAGTTTGGTTTTTATCCTCAACAGTTTGTTCTTTTGTTCTAGGAGGCCATCCAAAGTTGTCTTCCCCAGTAGAGTTGATTTGATTCCCCAGAAGAGTGGTATCCTGGAAGACTATCCAAGGCCATTTTCCTCAGCAAAGTTGGTTTGATCCCCAGCGGAGCGGATTTTGTTCTCAGCAGAGCAATTATACCTAGGAGGATTCTTTCCCAGGAAGCCATCCAGGGCTTGTTTCCCAGCATAAGCCCAATTGTACTTGGCGCATCCGGTCATTCCCAACGGAGTTGGTTTCTTCTCTTCAACATTATTTTGCTGAGGTGGTTCCTTTGCATTTGCATTGTGCATATCATCCTCCCAAACGCGTAGCATTTCCATTTCGTATGGAGCATTACACCATTTTCAAACATGTGCATTTGAAACATAAGCCAGGTTGTTACCTCTTATTTCCAGTTGTATCCCCGACAAATATTGGTGTTTTTCTTGAGCCTGTGTGGTATCTAGACCCCAGCAAGAGCATTGACAGATGTGTATATTTTATCATTCCTCTCCAGCAGAGTCTACATGGTTAAGATCATTATTTTCCCAGCGGGTTTCTTCTTTCAAATTGTGAATCGACAGATGTTTTTCTCAACTTTGTGTTGAGCCGGCCTTCGGGTTCGATGCCTGTTTGTTTAACAGATGCCTGACGACGAGGTCATATGTTCTTCTCAAATTCGTGTTGAGCCAATCTTCGGGTTCGATGACTGGTTTGTTTAACAGATGCCTGATAGTGAAATCAGATGTTCTTACCGATTTAGTGTCGTCGCCTGCGTGTTAGCATATGTTTCTTCCGACTGCGTGTCGATGTTTTCTATTTGGTAATGAGTTAGCTCATTGTCCTTGCAACTATCAGATACAATTTCTCCAGTGATTCTATTTCCACTCCGGTGGACCATTTCTACAGTTCTGTTTTGCAGTTGGAAAACTTCTGGGTTCTTTTGTATTCAACCGCCTGTTACCTTGAATGTTTGAAAGTCGTTTGCTTTTCATCTCTTCAGGTCCAAGTCATTTGAATAGGGGCAACTGTTGTACCCCAAAATTTGACCAACCATTTATTGTACTTGGCTTATGTTTCATATCATTTAGCATTTGCATTTTCATATCACTTAAGTCGTTCATTTCTCGCATGTTGCTCATGTTATCAGCCGGATTGGATTTATCGGGATTACAGTCGCTTTGTTCACATTTCAGATGATTCAAACCAGTTCAATTAATGAGGAGATTTATATCAAATCGAGCGAAGTTGCTCTCTTTCTGGTGGTTCAGTCTGTGCTGTTAATTTCGGTTGCGTTTCGGTGGTCGTTTTTTTTCTGTTTCTGTTTCCATGGCATTTTGTGATTTTATTGTTATTTTTGTTTTATTTTTAATTATTTAGAATAGTTTTTTTTTAAATAGCTTATTTCTTTATATTTTGTTTAGAATTAGCATTTAGGATTTAAATAGATTTTACTAGATTTTTAATAGTTTTAGAATAGAATTTAAGTTATTAGAATTTTTAATAGATTTATTAGAAATAGATTTAGAACCTAGATTTTTTACTATAGATATATTTGTTTTTTAGAAAATAGTTTTTTTAAATAGAATTATTATATTGGTTTTTTAGAAATATTTGGAAATAGTTTTAGATTTTTAATTAGAGATTAAGAGTTAATTTGGGTGAGAATAGAATTAAGTATTAATTAATTAGAATCATATTAGTTTAGTTTATTGTTTAGTTTTAATTGGTTTTTAGAATTATATTAGATTAGTTTAAGTTGGATTAGATTAGATTAGGAATTATAATTATATCATTTTTAGTCAATTAGGATTTTGGTTTGTCATTATTTCGTTTCATTAACTTTTATTAGCATTTAATTAATAGTTTAATCAACATTTAAGTCAAAACATTTCATTCATCAGCAGAGCCACGTGTCAGCCACTAGGTATATAATCCATTATTCATCATCTTCTTGACACACAAAAAAAACCCTAGAACGAAAAGCTGCGCAGACCCCTTCTTCCTCACCGGCCGCCACCCTCCATTCTCACCGCTCTTGTTCGTTCTGCTTCATCTTCCTCACGACGCCATTGAAACCTATTTCACCTTCATCATCCAAAACCAGAACAACTTCAAACTCGCCGAAACCCACTTCACAACCTCCGTCGAAACCCATTGATGAGCTAACCAAAACCGCCGCAGAACCCATCTCAAACTTTCCTCCATCTTCTTCTTCTTCAAAACTCAGAGCCATTAAACCCTCAACAAACCTTCCGAAAATTCCTCCGAACCACCTTCATTCTCCATTAAACAATTTCCATTAAATCAAACACAACTTCAGAACGTTCAACTCCAAACGACCCATTTCCTCCCTCTTCCTTATTTCTGAACCTTCATCGTTATCAATCATCATCCTCAAACCGCAATCAACAACAACCCTTGAACAATCCTCAACTACCCATTTTCACGATTCCATGCCACTCAAAATACAAAACCCATCTCTCTCTCTCTCTCTCTCTCTCTCTCTCTCTCTCTCTCAAACCTCACTCACAAACCACACATGAGACAGTTATTGGCCATGAAATGGAGATGAGAAAAGAATTTTGTAAACAGAGAGGAAAATGTAACAGGAGATGAAAATCGGACAAGAAGAGGGTCTTTTATTTTGGCTATTTTTCTTATCTTTGTTGTTAACTTGGGCTTACAAGCCCATCTCTGTTTTTTTTCAAAGCCCACCGTGACTCTTTTTTATCTCCCCCCTGTTTCGATTCTGCAAACCCCTATTCTATTATATTTACTTAGTTATTAAAAAATAATAATTATTGTTTATATTATTTTATGTTTTAGTTTTTAAAAACAGATTGTAAATATATTATATATTATTATTTTTAGATATTCTTCTTTTTCTAATTCTAGTTTTTTAGAGGATTTACATATATTAGAAGTTAGATTTTATTTTTATTTCTCATTGGGTATTTTATTTCATTTTTCACTATTTTTGGTCGATGACGAGACCTCCAAGTTTTTATACGTCAAATTATTGATGGAAACGACAATCCTGAGACCGACCTTCTTTCTCATTTTCATTTTCGATTGTTTAACCATCTTTGTTCATTTTCACCGCTTTTTGGGTCTATGACGAGACTTTCGTAATCCATTACCAATCAAATTATTGATGAATAATGTTGGATCCGAGATCACCTCCTTTCTCTCCTCATTTCTTCTTCTTTCCGATTTTATTTTGACTTTCTTGGATCGATGAAGTCTTGTATCCGTAAATGTCTTATTTATCGGAGTTGATAACCTTCCCGATTTTAAATCTATGGAAGATGACCATTTGGGTCATTTTCTTTACTTTGGGATCGCAATAGGCTACCTTCGATTAATCGATATTATGTTTGTGATTAAGACGAGATCCCACTGTTTTTGGTCCATGCGACACGATTCAATTGGAGAATGATCCTCAATATCATTTCTCCATCTTGTCCTTAGCACGAATATCAATACACGGCCTCCTATAGTTTGACTTCCATTCATAAGTCGTACTATGACGGTTTAGCGTCACATTGGACCCGATTCAATTCACTTTGACCCTTTCGAACCGTGTTTCAAAACATCATCACCAAGGATCAAAGAGGAGATTAGAAGCTTGGAAAGGAAGCTTGCACGCAATTTCAAGGGTCAACAGAACCACTCCGTTCGGTAAATTTCCCTAATTTAATCTTTTAATCAACCATCTAGCATTGTGAGTAAGCTTTAAATACGTAGGAAATGATGAGTGGGGGCCTCTCCTCTCTTGTCTAGAGTGTTTAGCGTATGCCCTTTGGGTGATATACGACGCATTCGCTCCTACGTCTTAGGATTTAGCGTGTGCGTTCCGATCCGATCTGATCCCTTCCCGTTTAGGCGTTCCAAGCTTAGGACCCCTTTTTTCTCTCGCCTCCATGCGATCGAGATCCCTTTTCTCTAGCCCTTGTGCGATCAAGACTCTTTTTCCCGCAGTTAGCCGAACTAAGGCTGCTCTGATTTCTCATACCCGTTTAGAATGCGTAGGCATAGGATTGTGATAATCCTAGCGAGCACTTTTCTTTCTTTCCCACCTTTAGGATCCCATACGTTTTAACCCAGGACATGCTACGTCCATTCTACCGCAAACAGGTAACACCTAAGTCTCCAATGGTTGAGCAACAATACACCTAACTGCTAGAATGCGTACGCTAGCATCGTCTACCCAGACCTTTTCTCTCGCCCCCGTGCAATCGAGACTCTTTCCCGTAGTTTCCTGAACTACTTTTTGCTCTGATTTCTCATACCAGATGAGAATACGTAGGCATAAGACGCTATGTCTTGGCAAGAAACCTCCCCCGTAGTTTCTCGAACTACGTTGACTCTGACTTTCCGGTTGCACGAGGGAATACGTAGGCATAGGGCGGCGATATCCTATCAAGTCAGTTCTTTCTCCGTTTAGCAGCAGCCTTAGATAGTTTTCACCCATAGATAGACAACAAGCGTGGATCCCATTGAGTACAACGAACGTGAGGGGTGCTCATACCTTCCCCTTGCGTAACCGAATCCCGAACCCGAGATTTGGTTGCGATGACCTGTCTTTTCCCCTTTTCGTAGGTTTTCTCTGATCGTTTCCTTTCCCTCTCTTTGGGATAAATAACGATCGATGGTGACTCTTCTGTCTTTGTCGGCCCCCTCTTTGCAGCAACGCGACATAAGGTACCCATGAAGATGTCAATCAGTTCACGATCAACCAAAGGTGGATGCACCCTTGTGGCTAGCTCTCTCCATCATTGTGCGTACTCCTTGATGGATTCGTTGTCCTTCTAAGTCATACTCTGATGTTGAGTACGATTCGGAGCAAGGTCTGTGTTGTATTTATACTGCTTGACAAATGCATCAGTTAGCTCAGCCCAAGTGCACACGCTATTATACTCTAGCTGCATATACCATTCAAGTGATGCCCTAGACAAACTATCTTGGAAGCAATGAATCATTAGCTTTTCATCTCTGGCATAAGCAGCCATCTTGCGACAGTACATCTTTAGATGAATGTTCGGGCAACTGAGGCCTTTATACTTTGAAAATTCAGGAACTTTTAACTTGGGAGGAATGACAACATCGGGCACTAAGCAAAATTCCAGAGCACTGAAAGAGTTTGAGTTGTGTCCCTCCATGACTCGGAGTTTCTCAGCTAGATCTCGACACATCTTCATAGCTTCTGAATCCTGAGCGGCAACAGGACTGGCAATGGGGATAGCAGCATGATAGTTTTGCACGTCATCATACTGGTCCATCAAATTATCTTCGGTGAGGATCTGAACCACAGTTGGTTGGGCTTGAGGGATAGCTCCAATAGTAACTCCAGGCGCTGACATTGGTTGAGAAGTGGTTCCTTCAGTTGCAGTAGCGAAGTTCATTGGCACTCCATAAGGGTTGGGAATAAGAACTGAAAGTCTAGTGGTAGACCCTTGCCCTTGACCATTGTTGTTAATGATAGTAGTTTTATGCAGCTCCTCTTCCTTTCGGGGTGCAATGATGGCTTCAAGGATCTGGTCAATCTTTCCTTTGAGAGAATCCAACTCTTCCCTGAAGGCAGCTTGTTCTTGCTGAATTTTCTCCATCATTCGTCTTGTATTGGATCTAGTTGCGTACTTGTGTTGAGGAATCAACTTGATTTACTAGAGATGAAGGAAGGAAAAAAATGAGAAACCGCTGAAGTAAAGAAAATGCAAGATGCACAACAAATGAAATGCAATGCAAGGTGCAAGATCCAGGATCACTGGATCACAAATTCGAACAGTTCTGAGGTTAGCCGGGTGAACGGATCAAGGACCACAATTACCACTCAAAGAAACCCCACGGGTAGGATTCTAAAATGGGTAAGTTCCTAGATTCGTGGACATCTTTCAAAGACATCACAGCCATGACAAAGCCTCATCATGACAATAACATCCTCAAAAAAATCTCCTCTAGGTGAGGTTTTCATATCTTCCACACGAGAAAGACTTCTCGGAGACATCAACTACATAACCATTGACACACAGGTTCTAGAACAGGTTCTTAGAATCATATATCGAGGTTGAAAATATTATTGTAAGGAAGTAATACGTTCAAGGGATCTCATCTGATTGTGGTGTTCGTATTAATCCAAAAGGAATCAACACTACCAACCACCATGGATAAAATGATTTACGGTCTTTGGCATTAACGATTCAGGCTCAAAAACATTATTATTATGGCAAAGACTTACCACAACAACAACATCTCCATGGGAATCTACTCCAGGCGGGGTTTTCGCTTCAACTTCACGTGGAAGAACCCACGCAAGTCTCCACTACACAACCACCATCCTAATCCTAGGGTTTTACTCGGACTCGGGTATAGATCCATCTCACAAAGTACCCATAAGCGGAACAGCCCAATAATTCCACAAGTACGAGCAATAAAGATAAGGATATAAATTAATAAACGGGAGAGGAAAATATCGAGAAAACCTCTTAAAAACAAAAGGAACACAGCCGTCGCAACCTGATGTTCCGGGTTTAGGAGTCAGTTACGCGAGAGGAAGGTATTAGCACCTCTCACGTTCATTGTACTTAATGGGAACCTCTTAATTCGGATTGTGATGAGCGTTAGCTAAGCTTAGTTGTTTCTCTTCTCAATACTAAATACCAAATGAACGATACGATAAAGGGATAAAGATGCTAAGGGGAAATGGGTTGTTAAGGGATATGTACTCGCCAAGGATTGAGGTCCTTGTGCCTACGTATGCTCATTCGGATGAGAATGAGAAATTAGAGCATCGTAGTTCGACTACGGGAAAGGATGGGGGGAATTATGGACAGAGTAACAGAGAAAGGTAGAAGTGTGTTCGCCAAGATCATCACAATCTTGTGCCTACGTATCTTACATTCAGATAAGAATGAAGAATCAGAGCGTCTGTAGTTCGTGGTAACAACCACGAAAAAAAGAAAAGGTTGAATTGGGTTTGAAGTGGGTACGGATGACAATTACTTGAAAGCTTAAGAAAGGCTCCTGGGCCTAAGTAATCGGGAGAAAAAGCCAAAGACCTGACTATCTCTCTTTTTCATATTGAAATAAAGGTTGTGTTCGAAAGGTGAGGTTGGGATCGGATGACGATTACTCGAAGTGTAAGAAAGATTCCTCAGGCCCAAGTAATCGGGAGAAAGAGTCAAAGACTTGACTATCTCTTTTTTTCATCATGAAATAAATCGTGTTTGAAAGGTGTTGTTGGGATCGGATGATGATTACTCGAAGTGTAAGAAAGATTCCTCGGGCACAAGTAATCGGGAGAAATTGACTCTTTCTTTTTTCATCACGAAAGAAGTTATGTTTGAATGGTGTTCGAATGATAACCGGTTTGGAATATGGTTGAACGTTGTTGAGTTGAAAATATTATTAGAGGCGTCAATTGCTCACACACGAGTAAGGTAACTCGCATCCAAACAACTGAAAGAGAGATCAAAGGCTTAATCTCCCTATTTACACCTTGAAAAATGGGTTAGATAGTTGTTAGTTGATTGATGTTGATTATGAAAATCCGTTTGACGTTGGATCAAGGGTTTGACTCGTATTCGCGTGCAAAACGTGTAGGAATGGAAATGGTTTGAGAAAATGGCTCGACGACGAGCCGAGGGTTTGGATTGAAAGTGGAACCGGCTTGATGACGAATCAAGGGTTAAGGTGTGAGAAACGATACTAGTCCCTGAGGGTGCTCCCAATATCAAAACCACGGTGAAGTGTGTGCAATAGGTTGATAGTAAATGCGGACGAGCACTCGACTTATGGAGGGTGTTTGAAAATGGCTCGATGACGAATCGAGAATTAGTTTGAAAATAGTTTGATCTATGCTAGTCCCTATGGGTGCTCCTAGAAGATAAACTACAATTAAAGAAATGGGAAACATACATCGAAATAGGAGAGGGGTACATGTAATTTACATGGGATTGCACGAAATAAAGGGTCTCATTGTCAGGTAGCCCAAGAGAAAGCCGTGTGTGTGCAATGTGTCCTAAACTAAGCCTTGATAAAAAGTCGGGCACAACTCCATGCTAAGGTTCCTGCAAATGACCAATGATCCAACAGTCCACCAATTTAGGCTTTTAGCGTTTTGATAGTTTATTAAGTGTTTTCGAATATGGGTGAATAAGAGAAGATGAATATGAAAATGACAATTATGAATAATATGATAAGATAATATAACAATAATATCCACAATAATATACAAGATATAATGACTGAATTTAAAGCAGTTGATATTTGACAAAAAGTAAAACAGTTGAATATTTGACTGAAAGTAAAAGTTAGTGGTTAATTTGTTATGAATTGAATCGGGGCGAAACGTAACGCTAAACCGTCGTAGATCAACTTATGATGAAAGTCGAACTATAGGAGGTCGCGTAAATTGATATTCGTGCTAAAAACAAGATAGAGAAATGATATTGAGAACCATTCTCCAATTTAATCGTGTCGCACATACCCAAAAAAGGTAGGATCTCATCTTAATCATAAACATTATATTGATTAATTGAAGGTAGCCTATCACAATCCCAAAGTAAAGAAAATGACCCAAATGGTCATTTTCCATAGATTTGAAATCGTGAAGGATATCGACTTTGATAAATCGACGCTTACGAATTGAAAGACTTCATAGATCGAGGAAAATTAAATAAAATTGAAATTGAAGAAGAAATTGAAATAGAAAATAAAGTGGTCTCGGATAAATCGTTATCTATTAACAGTTTGACCGATAAAAATTTATGAAATTTTGTCATTGACCCAAAAACGATAAAAATGAATAAAAATGAATAAAAATGAATAAAAAATCGAAAATGAAAATGAAAAGAAAACTTGGTCTCAGATTTTTTGTTATTCATCAATAATTTGACGAATAACAACTTTGAGGTCTCTTCATCGACCCAGAAGAAAATTGAAAGTAAAATCGAAAAAGATAATAAAATATAACCACAATATTTACCAAAGAATTTTTACAAAACTAATTATGATTAAAGAAAAGAAGTATATATAAAAATCAAGATTCTTGATAGAAATTTACCAAAATTATAGATAAAAATATAAAAAATTTAAAGAAAACAAATTGGGTGGGTGTGAAGAGAAACAGACAGGCACATAAAGTAAACAGGATCATTTGGGCAAAGCCCATCACCCTTCTCCACACAAAAACGGGCATAAAAAAATGAAATAAAGTGGTACTAAAAAAATGGATTATGGGCTTAGCCCTAAATCCCATGCACAAAACCGATTCGGGCCCCTCATAACATGCTTATCAAATGGATCTACGACCCGTTAAACGACAAATGGCCACATATTTGTTATTTTCCTTTAAAACAAATCTTATCCAAAAAAAAGAAAAAACTGAAACCCAGAATGGCAATCAACATCTTCAAATCCAACCTTTCTCTTCGTTGAACTCATTCTTCTCCACTTCTACTTCTCATTTCTGTTAAGGTTTGCAATTCATTTCTCCCCAACAGATCTTTGGCTAGTTTCGCGATTGAGGTTGCGTTGATTCTTAAACGTGATTTGTGGGTTTTATTGTTTGGGAAAAGATTGAAGGTTTAAATGAGAGATTTTTTATTTTAAGTTGTCATTGACGAAGATGGTGAAGGAAATGAGTATGGTTGAAGAGAAGTGATATTGAAGGAAAGTGTGGATAAGTTTATGCAGGTTTTTTTGTTTGTACCCAGAAACTTAATTAGTATTGTTTAGATCTGTGCTTATGGCTTGTTTAATCTTCCTCTCCCTCTTTTCTGTTTCTGGGTTTTAGTTTATGATTGAGTGGTTAGCTTGAAGTGTTTATTTTAATGAAAGTTATGGAAATTTGGGTTGTTCTGTTGTGGAAAGTGAAGAGTGAACGAAGATTTTGATGAAAGTCATTTGAAGATTTTATCAGAGCTATTGTTGTTGTTGGGCGAAGAAGGTTGGAAGGGATTGGCTAAAGGGGTTCGTCAAGGAGAAAAGGTTTGTTGGAGAAGATTGGGTTGAAGATTCTGGGCTCTTCCATTATGGGTCTATGGTTTTTTATAGTCAATGAAGATTAGAGAAGGTGAATGGAGAAAGGGGAGGGATGAACGGTAATCTCTATTTTGAAGATTGTTGTTTTTGAAAGTTTGAGGAAGATTTGGAAAGGGTTTATGTTGTGACTTGTTTAACAGAAATGATCCACCTCTCTAATGGGTTCTCAGTCCACTTTATAAGGCGATTGTCAGGGCCCTTAAGGAGAAGTTGTGTGATGTTTTTTGTATGCATATGGAATACGTATTTTGTGGGCAAAGGTTATGATATGGTGGATTAGTAGTGTGTACGGTTTGCGACGTTGAAACGGTTTTGTTGCTATATATGACGTACATTCTTGTGTTATGACTTGCTTGTGAGTGGTGGTATTTTTCTTTTGTTTGGCACGAGGTTCGTGCATGAAATGCCCCCTCCATTTCGTTTTGGAGCTGCCAGTTTTTTTGCTTTGTCAGCTTGCAACATTCTATAGGTCATTGTTTTATGGCACGGGTTGTGGTACTAGTGTCGTATATGGTATTTGGAAATGTACATGAATTCCTTTAATATTTGGATTGAAGCATATAAATGATGCTGAAATTGTAGAATGATAATCAACCTTAATTCTTGTAGAGTTTTTTTTTACAAAATGTAATGGGCTTTGGAAATTAAAAAAATGTTGAGTTTTCTTTGTATTAACATGAGTCTCATAATAGATTATGTGACAAAAATTTGTAACATATTTAAATGGGCCCATTGGATTGTAATTTGAATTGGCACCTCCACTTTGCAATTTGAACTATGTTTGACAAAATTAATCCATGAGAATTCTATGAACTCTTGATTCTTGACTTTAACAATCTAAACTTGAAATTTTCATGTTTTTTAAAGTCTTCGTTTAGCCAAATTACACCTTTCCTGAATTCTCCACCTGAATTGAATATGACTTGAACAGATTTGTAAAAAATATTGATCATGAATCAATCTCTAGGTTCATTCTTTGAATTTTGCCACTGACTTTGAAATGAATCCTAAATCTGACTAAAAGAAAATCAATTCCTGAGTCTTAACCATCTTTGAAAAAATCCTTAAACTGTGATCAAAATTGAATCCAATCTCGAAATCATCTTGAACCTTAAGGAACCAAAACATTCACTGTGTACTAAGTAGATATGAGCGTGCCTTGAGTTTAAAGGATCATGACTTGATATATGATTTGCATTGCAATTGCACAAACCCTAATTGAAACTCCACATCACTTGAATCATTATAAACCATGGCCTTGTTTTTGAAACAAACCTATGTAAACTTTATGCCTCAGTTCATACTACGCATACACCTGACTTGATAACTTTCCCTAAATTTGATTCAACCTGGCAACACCTTGAGCAGAGCAACACATTTTGAGATTTTGAATAAAGGGTGGGGTAAAAGGATATACAAGTGAAAGAATTATATTCAAATAGGACAAATTTTGGGTATGACACATTGATATGATTGGAAAGATTGAGCTGATTTCTTCTAATGGACATCGTTTCATTTTTGTTGACATTGATTACTTTACCAAGTGGGTGGAAGCAGCCTCGTTTGCTAATGTCACGAAGCAGGTGGTTGCCCGATTCATAAATAAGAACATCATTTGTCGTTATAGAATCCTAGAGCGAATCATTACTGATAATGGTTCGAATTTTAACAACAAGATGATGAAGCAATTATGCCAGAGTTTCAAGATTGAACATCATAATTCTTCTCCATATCATCCAAAGATGAACGACGTTGTTGAAGCAGCGAACAAGAATATCAAGAAGATTGTGCAGAAGATGGTTGTAACCTACAAAGATTGGCACGAGATGTTTCCCTTTGCTCTACACGGTTATCGTACTTCGATGCGTACATCAACCGAGGAAACTCCTTTCTCACTGGTGTATAGTACGGAAGTTGTCCTACCATTTGGAAGTTGAGATTCCTTCTTTAAGAGTATTGGTTGATGTGAAGCTTGACGAAGCTGAATGCGTGCATGCTAGGTTGAATCACATGAGTCTTATCGACGAGAAGAGATTGGCAGCCATTGCTCATGGTTGGTTGTACCAGAGCAGGATGAAGAAATCCTTTGATCAGAAAGTGCATCCTAGGTGCTTCCAGACAGGTGATTTGGTTTTGAAAAGAATCCTTCCTTCTCAGACAGATCACAGGGGAAAATGGACTCCAAGCTATAAAGGTCCATATGTGGTAAGAAAGGTTTTCTCTGGTGGAGCCTTATTACTATCTACTATGGATGGTGAATACTTTACGTCTTCTGCGAACACAGACATAGTAAAAAAAATACTTTGCTTAAAAGAAACTCGCTGGACACAAAAAGAAAAGTCCAAGAAAAAATGGGGCATCCCGGAGAACCATAAAAAGAAAAGGGTTCAGACAAAAATTTTGGTTAAAAGAAAAATAGAATGAACCCGCAAAGTTGAAAACCTAAAAAAGAAACTTTGGCAAAAATGGGTATCCCGGTGGATTGAAAACCCGAAAGGGCGCGATCCAGGAAAAAGTTAGGGATTTAAAAGCAAACGATTACGTCTGCGTTCGATCTATGAGTTCATCTCGATATACAGTTATCCTGAAGGAAAGGAATTAGTCCAATCAGTCTTTTTAGAAGGCGAAGCATTTGTGAATATTGAAGATATACAGGTCATAGCTGAATCAACACATGGTGGAGATATGTTCCCACATTACCGACATTTGTATATTCTTTTGCTTTTTGCGTAATTACCTCTTTTTAGGAATTGCATCCAAATCATAACTTGCCTATTTACAGGCCTTTCATCAATAAAGTATTCATTTCATTCAAAGAGCTTTTAATTCTTGTTTTTACTTTTACTGTTTTGTATGCAAAAACGTCTGATATTTTTGATAAACATTATAGAGCACACTGAAAACAATGAAGTTACTCGAACAATATGTGTCTTGAATGGTAACTGAGATAGACATTTTGCATGTAGAGCATCCTATTCTTTCTTTTTTGTTTGTAGGATGACATGATCCTCTCCCCGGTAGAGCTTTTCTCCCCAACGGTTAAGTTCTAACAACAGCGCATTGTGAATCATTCCTCCCCAAGCAGAAGTTCAGAAGATTGCATTCCCTATCCAAGTTTGATTTGTACTCCTCAGCGAGTTTTCATGGATTGACTACTTCAAGTAGAATGGTGTTGATATGCAGTCAAGCATTTGTTCAGCAAAGATTTTGTATCTCCCCACAAAATCTTGGTATCAGATCAGAAGCATTGTCACCGGTAGAGGTGTGCGCGTATCCCCAACAGGGTAAGGATGAAGGATATTCCCTCAATGATAGGGTAAATTCGGTATTACTCTTTAGCAAGATCGACGTCCTTGAAATCTTTCCTCAGCAAGATCGGTATCCTTGACTTCTCTCCCCAAGCAGAGTGTGGTGTTGATTCCCTCGACAAATATATCAATGATAGGTTTATATCTCTAGCAAAGTCCAATGATCATTGGCATATTTCAGAATCATGCTTTTGGGACGATCTCCTAGCAGATGTTACTTTCATTTCCCCTCAGGATGGAGTTTTAAGTAGAGGTTACTATCACATCCCCAAGGGGGTGGATTTTTCAACAGGTGTTACTCTTAATTCCCAGCAGAGTGGAATTTTCAGCAGCTTTCGTTTGTCCCCAATAGGGTGGCATCCCCAACAGGTGTTCCTCGTTATCCCCAATATGGTGGATTTCTCAACAAGTGTTATTCATTATTCCCCACTGAGTGGAGTTTTGTTTATTCCCCAGTAGGGTGGAATTTTCCCCAGAAGGGTCTCATTCAAGAAGGTCGTTCAATGTGTTTTCCTCAGCAGAGTTTGTTTGTTGATCTTCTTAGCACTTATTTCGGTGGTGTTCTTTTGCATTTTCATTTTTCATATCATCCTCCCAAATTCATAGCATTTCCATTTCGTATGGAGTATTATGCCATATTCAAACATATGCATCTGAAGCATAAGCCATGTTTGGTATCTTTGTTGCCAGTCGTTTCTCCAGCAGATGATGGTTTTATTCAGGAGATTTTTGTGTTATCCTCAGCAGAAATTATGGATGATTGTGTTCATCTTACTTGATTCTCCTTGGCAGAGTCGTTTACTTAAACCTCTCTTTCCATAGCGGAGTATTATTTCCAGGTTGTGAGTCGGTTGATTCTACTTCCTGTTTGTCTTGGATGTTATCCTAACTTTTAGTTGGTATTCCTTTGGTTATTCCAACTTTTGGTTAGTAATCCCCAGCTTTGTCCCAACTTTTGGTTGGTATTTCTTTGTTGATGATCCCAACTTTTGGTTGGTAGTCTTCATTTTTATGTGTTCGCCTTTGGTCGGTGTTCTGGAGATCCTAACTTTTGGTTAGTAGCCTTTCATCCCAACTTTTAGTTGTTATATCTTGGATGTTATCCCAACTTTTGGTTGGTAGTCCTTCATTTATTCCAACTTTTGGTTGGTATCCGTTGTGGTTATTCTAACTTTTGGTTAGTACCCCTTCTGTTGATCATTCCAACTTTTGGTTGGTAGTCTCTAGCTTTATTCCAACTTTTGGTTGGTACTCTTTGGTTGATATCCCAACTTTTGGTTGGTGTTCTCCCCTCGAAGTCGTCATTCCAACTTTTGGTTGGTAGTCTTCATTTTTGTGAGTTCGCCTTCGGTCAGCGTTCTAGCGATCCTAACTTTTGGTTAGTAGCCTTGTATTTCAACTTTTGGTTGGTATTTCTAGTTGACCATCCAACTTTTGGTTGGTAGTCTTCTTTTATGGAGTCAGCTTTATTTGGCACCCCGGCGATCCTAACTTTTGGTTAGTAGCCTTGTTTTCCAACTTTTGGTTGGATATTATCCACTACAAAGTGGTTATCCTAACTCTTGGTTGATAGTCTTTGATTGTGGATTCATTTTTGTTCGGCTCTGGTGATTCCAACTTTTGGTTGGCAGCCTTTGTCGTTATTCTAACTTTTGGTTAGTATTTTGTTGGTGATTACAACTTTTGGTTGGTAACCTTTGTCTTTACTCCAACTCTTGGTTGGTAATTTATGGGTCATTCCAACTTTTGGTTGGTAGCCTTTGCTTTCATTCCAACTTTTAGTTGGTAGTCTTGGTTTCATTCTAACTTTTGGTTGGTACCCTGCTCCGTGAAGTCACTATTTTCTTGATAAACTTTCCTCTATCCTAACTTTTGGTTGGTATTCTTGGTTAATATTTTTCCCCACCAGTTCGTTTTCGGTCAGCGTTGTGGCAATCCCAACTTTTGGTTGGTAGCTTGTATCTCAACTTTTGGTTAGTATTCTCGTTTAATATTTTATCCCAGTAGAGTCGCTTTCGGTCGGTGCTCCGGTGATCCCAACTTTTAGTTGATAGCTTTTGTTTATCCCAACTTTTGGTTGGTATTCTTAGTTGTTTGTTCCCCATGGAGTAGCCTTTATCCCAACTTTTAGTTGATAGCTTTTGTTTATTCTAACTCTTGGTTGGCACTTGTTGTTGTTATCCCAACTCTTGGTTCTTATCTTTGGTTGATGTTTGTTCCTCACGGAGTTGTCTGTTTAGGCTTCTCTTCTTCCCCGACGGAGTCATCTTATCTTCAGGTCGTAAGTCCGTTGATTTTACTTCCTGTATGTCTTTAGTTGATATCTCGATTTTATTTTGTCCTAGAGGGTCGCCTTTGGCCGACATTCCCGTAATCCCAACTCTTGGTTGGTATTCGGTGGTTTTTATCCCAACTCTTGGTTGGTATTCTCTATTCATCTTGGAGTTTTATCATCTACAAGTTATATCCCAACTTTTGGTTAGTATCTTGAGTGGGTCGCATCCCAACTTTTGGTTGGTATCGACTATTTTTCACCCTTGCAGGTTGCAAATTTTCGGGTTCTCTTGGTATTCAATCTTCGTGCACCTTGAATGGTTGAAATTCGTTGCTATCACACTTTCAGGTTTAAGTCGATTAAATAGGGGCAGTTGTAGCACCCCAAAATTTGCCACATTGTTTTTTGATCTATTGGCTTGTGTTTCTCTGCATTTTGCATTTCATCATATCATGGCATTGATTCTCAAGACATGGGATCAAGGTGTTGTTATGGCTCAGGGTTCTCTTTTATTGCAAGAGTTTAAGCAGCGAGCTTCAGAGGCGTCGACATTTATTTTGCCAAGCAATCTAGTGGCCAATTTTATTTTATTCAGCAGGTTATTTTCAGCATAGGAGACAGGTCACAAGTTATCTCAGGCATTTTCACAGTTATAATGTCCAAGGGTAAGTTTCGGAGGCTTAACGGGGCTCAGAACGGGTGAAAACGGGCGAATGGGCAAGTTTCCTCCAAATGGCTAATTTTTCAAAGGAATTTGCACTAGTAAATGGTTAATCAATTAACCAAAGGAAAATTTTCCCAGATACGTACATTTTCAATGCTGCCACTTTTGGGATCTATTTTGATCACTTGTGAATTGATTTTTACATCAGAAGAAGGATCTATAATCACTCTAAATTTTGATTAACTTTCAAAATCAATCCAATTTCCCTCCAATTTTCTATTCCTAATCCCATTCCAATTTTCAAAACCTCACTCCAAACCATAATTCTACTCCTAACCAAGATCTTATTTAAGTGAATTGGCTCCAAACCTCAAAGGAGACCCCTTATGATTCCAAATTTCAGATTTCACACTCATTCATTCTCTAGAATTTGCTCTCAAATTCTCTCAACTTTTCTACACTCCAAAACTCCATTAGAGCTCTTTTCTTGAGTTCATTGATTCTTCATTGGAATCCTTAAACTCTAGAGCTAAACCTTCATCATTCATCTCCATCATCTTCAATTCACCATCTGATTTTTGTTTGGATTTGGATCTAATTTTGGAAGCAAGATTATAAGTGATTCTTGGATCAATTTTGGCTTGTTCTTCACTTCTCTTGCAAGAAAGCTCTTAGATCTTGAAGTTTCTTTGGGTTTCTAGCTTGGATATATCAATTTGTAGTAGATCAATAAAATACCAAAGCAAATTTTAGCTTTGAAGGTTGGTAAATTCTAGATCCAATTGTTTTTAAGCTTATTTGGATAGTCACGATTTAGATCTTCAATTTTAATTGATTTTGATATATGTGATTTGTGATCTCAATGCTTGATTAAGTTTAATTGATGTTTGATCATTGATTTTGGTGTTAAATTTATGCATAATTGATTACATGATCATTTGGATGATTGCACATTGAATTAATTGTTGAAAGTGCTTTTGAATTCCTGCTTCTGGTGCAATGTTAATGGGTTAACCAGTTGCAGTACAAAACTGGTTAATCGATTAACTAGTGTAAATTCAGCCATTTCAAGTGGTTAATCAATTAACCAATTTGCACTGGCAAATGGTTAATCGATTAACACTGGACCAGAATGTGATTTTTGATTGTTTTCAAGCATGTTTTGATTTCTTTCCACCTCTAACCTTCATAGATTGATATGATGCATTTGTATGGACTATTCTTGACCTGTTTCATCATGCTTAATTGTTTAATTGCGATTCTTCGGCGCGTGACTTTTGGTTTCCGTTTGAATGCTCAATATGTTCATGTTGATTGATTAATATGATGATCATATGCTTTGCTTGCTTGTATCATATTAATGGTTAATTGTTGATGATTATCTTGCTGGACTTGTGATGCATGTGTGTGTTTGCTTCTGTTTGCATTTGTCGCATGATAGTTTAATTGCTTGAATTGATATGAAAAGCATGTTGTTCTTGATGATTCTTAATGATGCAATATTGTTGTACACTTGTGTTTGATTGTCGATGAATGTCCATATTTGCTTGATATTTGTTCATGATTGATGCTTGCTCATGTTGATTATATTGAAACATGCTTACTGCCCTACTTTTTACAGCTGTCTTATTCTGAATTTATATGTTGTCTATGCTATGTTTGCTTGCTGCTTGCGTTTTACACCTACTTTTGTGCTGAATTAATAACATTTAAATGTTGTTGTGCTGCCTTGCTGGATTTTATTATTGTTTTGTGCAATAGGTGTTGTTGTAGCTGCTGTTTTTACTTTGTTTTCTTGTTTTTGCCTTGCTTTTGCATGTTCCCTTAAGATTCCTAGTCCAATTTAATTTCCGATTAAGATTGGAATAGGATAGACATTAGGAGTGCAATCCATGCATGATAACAAGTAGGCTAGTCCCTTTTAACCTCAACCTTAGGTCCATCTTTTACATGCTAACATTAGGATAGAATTTCCTTTCGCATCCCGGCCTTAGGACTACTTTGCATGAGAACGTTAGGACCGAGTTTCTCTTAGACCTTCCGTAGGTCTTTCTCTCTTCTCATCTCAAAACAATGCTAATAAACTTAATAAAGATGATGAATGTTGTGCGTCACAAATGATGAGTGGGGGTTTCTCCTCACTTGTCTAGAGTTTTTAGTGTACGCCCTGTGAGCGATATGCGACACATTCGCTCCTATATCATAGTCTTTAGTGCAACATGAATCACAAAGCAAACTAATTCACTTCACTAAAACTCACAAACAAAATTCAAACCTTTTCATCCTTCGGGATTTGTGTTTCAAACTTATTTTCAGAAAGAGTACGTTACATTTCTGTTCTACCGCAAATAGGCATCGACCCTAACTGTTGGAATGGAAACTTAACATCACTCATAAAAAACCTTTAACCAACCTGTGGTTTCTTCATTTCCCGAAATACGTTTGCTCTGATTTCTCATACCAGATGAGGATACGTAGGCACAAGACAGTGATGTCTTGCTGAGCAACCTTTCGCTATCACCCGTAGTTTTCTGAACTACGTTGTCTCTGACTTTCCCATTGCATGAGGAAACACGTAGGCATAGGGCGAAGATGTCCTATCAGTCTCTTTCTTTTTTTCTGTTTAGCAGTATCCTTTAGATAACTTACCCATTGATTATACAACAAGCATGGATCTTGTTGAGTACAACGGATGTGAGGGGTGCTCATACCTACCCCTTGCGTAACTGACTCCCGAACCCAAGATTTGGTTGCGATGACCTTGTCTTCTCCTGTTCTTCAGGTTTTATTTGACCATTTCCTTTCTCTATGTTAGGATAATTAATGTTTGATGTCAAATCTTATGTTTGTTTCCTTCGGTTTTTTCGCAGTTGCGACAGGTACCACTTGCACTGGGCTAACACATGGACTATCGGAAATCGGGTAGATCATTCCGGCATCCAACATTTTCACCACTTCCTTCCTAATCACTTATTTCATGGTAGGGCTCAAGCAACATTGAGGTTGAGAAACTGGTTTGAAATCTTCTTCCATGAATATCTGATACGTACAATAAGAATGACTTATTCCTTTTAAATCGGAAAGACTCCACCCCATCGCATCTTGATTCTTTTTCAATGCACAAATCAATTTGTCCTCCTCACTTTTGGTCCAGTCCTTGCTTATGATCACCGGTTTATGCCCCTCATCATCAAGAAACACATATTTAAGATGAGAGGGCAAAAACTTCAATTTAACCTTGATTTCTTCATTATTTTCCTTTTTCAAAATTTCTACCATTTCTTTCAAAGGAGGAATTTCATCCAATTCTTCAAGTTCTCGCAAACACTTTTCAATTTCTTTTTCTTCATTCTCATTGATACTTTGAAGAGCATTTGTAAGAACTTTTTGTAATGGGGTAGGAACTTGTAATTGCCATTTTACTTCTTCAATCACCTTCTCAGTTGCATCGATTCTAAAAAAATCACCTTTGTCCTTTGAATGATTCATGGCTTCAAATAGATTAAAAAAAATATCCTCATCTTGAACTCTCACTTTCATGAGACTGTCATCCATATCAATGGCCATTCTAGCGGTCTTCCAAGAATTAATAGAGCATCTTCGTCTTCTTCCATATCAATCACCACAAAGTCGATGGTAAACAAGAATTTGTCTACCTTAACTAATACATCTTCCGTTACACCGTCAGGACGGGTAGTAGATTTATCGGCTAGTTGCAATGACATTTGAGTAGCTCTCAATTTCATATGTCCTAACCTTTTCACAATGAACAAGGGTATCAAATTGATACTAGAACCTAAATCGATCAACCCATTGCCAACATAAATATTTCCTATTGTAACCGGCAAAGTAACTCGTCCCGGGTCACTTTCTTTCAGTGGAAGAATCTGTTGAATAATAGCGCTACAACTTGCACCAACCATGATAGTTTCTTGATCCGTGTACCTTTTCTTCTTAATGAGAATATCCTTCATGAACTTAGCATATTTTTGCATTTGCTCCAATGCCTCGGAAAATGGAATATTAATTTGCAATTGCTTAAAAATATCCATAAACCGAGCATAGTGCCTCACACTATATTTCTTTGACGGAGCATGAGGATAAGGTAAATTTTGAATCGAAATAGTGCTCACTTGTTCCTTCCCCTTCCTAGTCTTTTTCATTTTTTCTTCTCTCATTTTCTTTTTATTTTCAACTAATTCTCCCTCAATATTTTTTTCTATTTCTTTCTCATAAATCTCTTTTTATTTTTCAACTAATCCCTTTCTTCCACTACTTCCTCACCTATGCACATATCAATTTCTCTACCACTTCTTGTAACAATAGCCTTGCAATGCTCTTTTGGATTTACTTGAGTATTCGCCGGAAAACTTCCTTTGTGTTGGTCGACCAAATGTTTTGATAATTTCCCCACTTGCGTCTCAAGGTTCTTTATAGCTGCATCGGTGTTATTTTAATTAGACATTGACATTTGCATGAAATGAGTGAGGGTGTCTTCCATCTTTGAATTTCCATTTGAAGCTTGTGGAGGTTGAGTGTAGTTTTGATATTGTTTTGACGATTAGAAGTTTTGGCATCTTGAGGCATTCATTGTTGTTGATAACCTTAATTACCTCCTTGTTAGTAACCTTGTTTGCCTTGTTGGTAAGGTGGTCTAGGTTGATACCCTTAGTTTTTATTTCTCGCATAGTTAACCTCTTCAATTACCAGAGGGCAATAACTAGTTGGGTGATCTTCTTTACAAATATCACAACTCTCCACTTGTTTGTTGTTGGGAATTTCTTGCATTTTTTTTATTTGTTGTGGAAGTGTTGACATTTGTGGAGTCAACAACTCCACTTGTTGTGAAAGAAATTTTTTTGTGCAAGAATCGTTTCATTTGTTCCCAACTCTATCATGCCCGGTTTTCATTAAGTTGTACCACGGTTATGATTTCCTTGGTGATCATTAAGTGTCATCCTATCAATAATAGCAATTGTGTCTTTGGTGCTTTTGGACATTAATGATCCACCCGAAGTAGCATCCAACAAAGTCTTGTGAATCGATTGGAGTCCATTTCAGAAGATGTGCACTTGAGTTAATTTGTCAAAACTGTGTCCTTTGCATATTTGTAACATGGATTTGAACCTCTCCCAAGCTTCATTTAGAGATTCATTTCCGCCTTGAGCAAACACCAATATCGTTGTCTTTGCTTCCATGAATCTATTGTGTGGAAAAAATCGTTCAAGGAACTTTTCTTCCAAAACATTCAAAATCATCATTACTAAAGTTGATTGATCAAGATACTATTCCTTAGCCTTCCCGATCAGGGAATGCAGAAATAGTCTCTGTTGCACCCTAAATTTGTCCTACCTTTACATGGTTTCTAGTGCCACTTTATTTCGAATGAATAAAATGGCACAATTGGCAAGAGACCGTGTGTGAGGAGTTGTGAGTGTGAGAGGTCGAGAGTTTGAATCCCACCTTCTTCACTTTTTGTTTTTCTTTTATTTTTATTCTAACTTTTCTATTTTTATAAAAAAAAAATAACAAAATAGTTTTTTTATTATTTAATTATTATTTTCGTATTTTATTTAAATTAATTTTTTCACTTTTTTTCATATTATTCATAAAAACATCCAAAAATCATAAAATTAAAAATATTAGAAAAGATTTTACTCTTTTTATAATATTTTTAATGTTTAGTAAATAAATAGGGTTTTAAGTTTGTTTTAATTTGTTTAAATTTTATTTAGTTTTGACTAATTCTTTAAGTTGGGCTTTAAAGTAGGCATTAGGTTAGAGTTAACCCTAATTTGTTACTTATATAAACATGAGTTGCATTTGAGAAAAAAGGAGAAGGAGACAAAAAGAAAAACGACGGTCGTCAAGATATGGAGGTTCAAAAGAGCTTCGAAGCTCATCATCATCACCTCCATTTGAGAAAGAGGAAAAGAGATCCAAAGAAGTTCGTCGAGAACCGTTGCCGCTGGCGAAGAACAAGCGAAAGCATCACCAACCGGCAACTGAAATATTATACATAGATTCCGATTCATATTTATTTTAATTTATTTTGTTCCATGGATGTAATTTACGCGAGGCCATGTTCGCGGTTTTATTTTATCTTTCTTTTTTTTGGGGATTTGTAATTTACGCGAGTGATCGTCGCGACGCTTTCTTTACTTTCTGCATTTTAATTTCTGCCATATAATGTCTTGCCATGTTTGCATGTTTTACCGTTATTTTCCCTCCGAAGGAATTAGGTTTAGTCGTTTGACCGCCGAGTCAATAACCCCAGTTTCAACAGCTTATAAACCCTATTTAGCCTAGGCGTCCCGTCGTGGATGAAAACACCATTTACCCTAGCATTAGGTCAAAGAGTCTCCGTACTCTATTTAGGGTTTCCCAAGGTGGAATCCCTAATTTAACCCTAATTTCATTTCACAAATTCAACATAGAAATAGGAGTTTCAAAACTCCACGTAAGCGTGTCCTTAAGATACGTTTACTCCCCTTGAAACCTTGACCATAGTCAAGAAGTTTCTAACCTCCCTTTCGAGGGGAACTACAATTACTCTGATTCCATTACCGTCAGGATATGTAGGCACAAGATGCGACGTCTTGCCGAGTAAACTTAGGACTAACCCTTAGGTCTTTAGGTCACTCTATCCCTTAGCTCAATATATATTAAAGCAGATAATAAAATATAAAAAAAAGCATACAATAAACAAAAGGTTCTTGTAGAGTACTACAGAAGTTTAGGGTGCTAGTACCTTCCCTGAGCTTAACCAACCCCTTACCTAGATCTCTCCCCGCATTGTCTTTACGACGCAAAATTAGGTTTTCCTCTTTTGACCTTTTCCTTCGGATAAATCAAAGAGCGGTTGTGAACTAAAGATGCGATTCAAATTAATTAATAATTTGATATCATATTCTAACCGCAACAGAAAATGGCGACTTCACTGGGGACCCTCCTAATTTTTAAGGGTTGCCCCTATTTTGTTTATTGTATGATATTTCTATTTTATTTTATTATTTGTATATATTGTACCTTGCTTGGGGTATCTTTGTTGTGAGATAAGTCTTACACCCGGACTTGAGTGACATTATTATAGGAAGGTGATATATTCGACGAGGCTTATAGGGAGTGGAATCCCGACCAAGCTGACTTGAGAATCACCGCTCAGTTGAGACCCTTTCGAAAATGGTTCGGTTGAATGAGTAATTGTGAAAACTTTTACTATTGTCGATTGGAGTCTGTGATACTGGGGACCGTAGTACCGTAACACCACTTTGGCCTTATCTAGGACGTAGTGCGGGAACTATGAGGGAGTAATCCCAAAATAGTTTCTACGTGATACTACACTCAAAATAGGCTCTCTTGAGGATATTATTAACCACCGAGTCAATTGGGAAATTGATAATATCTGAAAGATGGGCTGATGACTTTGGGCACCTCTTTAGAACCTTGTTCTGCAGGTACAACTACCCCATAGTACATACCTTTTGGGAAGGGTAGACCTTAACTCCACTCATTGTTCCTCTAACCTAGGACTTTGTTGTTTGTGTGTATTGTAAGAACACAGATTGTTTCTTAGTAATATCTCTATGTTTTGATGATAACTCTTATGAAATTTTGTATTAAAGAATTATATACTCTAAAATTTGTTCATGAATATTTACTGCAGATGTTAAAGTATATATATATATATATATATATATATATATATATATATATATATATATATATATATATATATATATATATATATATATATATATATATATATATATATATATATATATATATATATATATATATATATATATATATATATATATATATATATATATATATATATATATATATATATATATATATATATATATATATATATATATATATATATATATATATATATATATATATATATATATATATCTAAGAGAAAATTAATTTGAACATGGAACTATGGAAGGCTCTGAAGATTCAGAATCAAATTATAAGAGAATCTGAATGCTGTCTGCAGAAGGATCTGAAGCAGAAGCTACAGAAGAATCTGAAGCAGAAACTACAGAAGAATCTGAAGCAGAAGCTGCAGAAGGATCTGAAGCAGAAGACTCTAAAAGATCTGAAGACTCTGAAGCATTAAAGATCTTTGTATGAGAGTTAAGAAGCACAATTTTTCAGAAGACTCTGAGTGTACTACATGCTGCATGTACTAAGGATCTGATTCATAAAACTCTGCTCTGATAGAACTACACGCTAAAGCACACTTGCTGCATTACTCTGATTCAGCAAAATCTGATGGGCATCCAAGACTCTGATCAACCAGACTCTGATGTTACTTTGCTGAAATGAAATACTTGATGAAGAAGAATTCAAAGTCATATCCTTTGATTTGGCTCAACGACTCTTTCCTCTTTCATGCTTGACACTAGAACACAGACCAAAAGCATTTCTCTGTGCATTCTACTTCCAGGAAAGGTCATGTGATATAAAGACAAAAAGGTTCAGGCCTTTTTAGTACACAGCCTCCAACGTCAAGACTTTGTGGACTACTGTGCATATAAAAGCAAGTCTTCCTCATCTTCTTCAACATATAATCAAACAGACGAATTTTTGATAGAAACTCTTACAAGCTCTCATAAAATATTCTTATCCTCTTTGCTGAGTTTATTCTTTTGTTCTTAACATTAAGTGAAAAATCACTCTTGTGATAAAGCTTGTTAGAAGCATTCAAACACTTGTATCAATCTTACATTTCATTGTAATAGTTCCTTGAGAAGATCCAGTTGGGATCAGTAGTTCTTGAGAAGACTTTGAATAGTTATTCTTAATGCTTACTATTATAATCAGTTAATTAAATAGTGGATTAAGTCCTTGTTTGAGAAAGGCAAATCACTCTTGATAGGGTGGACTGGAGTAGTTGAGTTCAACGAACCAGGATAAAAATACTTGAGTTTTTACCTCTAAGTTTTATCTTCATACTTATTCAACCCCCCTTCTAAGTATTTTCTCACCTTCAGTTGGCATCAGAGCTCCGGTTCTGTGTGTGCTACCACTTCACAGTGACAAAAAAGATCCAATGAGAAAAACTTTGATATATATTTGGTTGTTACTATGGCTGATACTTCAATATCTAACATTAACAACAAATATGAAGAAAGGGATAGAATCAACACTAAACCCCATATGTTTGATGGGGAGAAATTTGATTATTGGAAGGAAAGACAGGATTGAAAGTTTTTTCCTTGGTTATGATGCTGATTTATGGGATTTGGTCATAGATGGATATGTTCATCCCATTGATGGGAATGGCAAGAAAGTAGATAGAAAATCTATGATAGAAGCCCAAAAGAAGGAGTTTAGAAATCACCACAAGGCTAGAACAATATTGTTAAATGCAATATCTCACACTGAGTATGAAAAGATCACAAATAGAGAAACTGCATTTGACATGTTTGAGTCCTTGAAAATGACTCATGAAGGAAACCTTCAAGTAAAAGAGACCAAGGCTTTGGCTCTAATTCAGAAGTATGAAGCTTTCAAGATGGAAGAAGCTGAATCTGTTGAAGCCATGTTCTCCAGATTTCAAATACTTACAGCTGGACTAAAGGTTCTAGATAAAGGTTACTCTACTGCTGATCACGTGAAGAAGATCATCAGAAGATTACCTACCAGATGGAGACCTATGGTGATTGCGCCGAAAATGGCTAAAGATCTGAACCAGATTTCCTTGGAGGAACTAATCAGCTCACTGAGGAGCCATGAAATTGATCTTGAGGAAGATGAGCCTGAAAAGAAAGGTAAGTCAATTGCCTTAAAATCTAATAAATCTGCTAAAGCGTTGCAGGTAATAGAGGAAAGCTCTGAAGAATCCTCATCTGAAGATGAAGATGAATTATCCATGTTGTCCAGAAGAATAAACAAACTCTGGAAGCATAAAGGAAAGAAGTTTAGAAACTTCAGGAAGCCTGACCAAAGAAAGGAATCTTCTGGACACAGAAGATCTGGCAAAAAGGAGGTTGTCTTCTACGAATGTAAAGAACCTGGGCATTACAAAAATGAATGTCCAAAGTTGTTGAAAGAAAAGCCTAAAAGAAAATCTGATAAGAAGAAGAAGGTTCTAATGGCAACCTGGGATGATTCAGATACATCTGAATCTGAATCTGAGTCAGAAGAGGAATGTGCCAACGTAGCATTGATGGCAGACATAGAAGATCAGGAGGAAGGAATTTCAGGATCTGAATCTGACTCTGAATCTGACTCTGACGCTGAAGAGATGTTCTTAGCAGCAAGGTCAGGACACCAGTCATGGTACCTGGACTCTGGATGCTCGCGACATATGACGGGAGAAAGGTCTATGTTCCAAAGTCTGGAGCTTAGATCTGGAGGTGATGTGAAATTTGGAGGGAATCAGAAGGGCAAGATCATTGGATCTGGCACTATTGGAAATGGTAACCTTCCCTCTATTACTAATGTTTTACTTGTAGAAGGATTAAAGCATAATCTATTGTCCATAAGTCAATTAAGTGACAATGTTTATGACATAGTCTTTAATCAAAAATGTTGTAAAGCTATTAGTCAAAAGGATGGCTCAATCCTATTTAGTGGAAAGAGGAAGAACAACATTTATAAAATAAATCTTTCAGAACCTAAGGTCCAGAATGTTAAATGACTCTTGTCTGTTAATGAAGAGCAATGGGTTTGGCGCAGAAGATTGAGGCATATTAATATGAGACGTATATCTCAGATTAATAAACTTAATCTTGTCAGAGGACTTCCTAAGTTGAAGTTCACCTCATATGCTCTTTGTGAAGCATGTCAAAAAGGGAAGTTTTCAAAATCCTTTTTTAAATCAAAAAATGTTGTTTCTACTTCCAGACCATTGGAATTACTTCATATTGATCTGTTTGGACCAGTGAAAACTGCATCCATCAGAGGCAAGAAGTATGGATTAGTCATTGTTGATGACTATAGTAGATGGACATGGGTAAAGTTCTTAAAACACAAGGATGAGTCACATTCTGTGTTCTTTGACTTCTAAAAACAAGTCCAGAATGAAAAAGATTTCAAAATTATAAAAGTCAGAAGTGATCATGATGGTGAATTTGAAAACAAATATTTTGAAAAATATTTTAATGAAAATGGCATTGCTAATGATTTTTCCTGTCCTAGAACTCAACAACAGAATGGAGTTGTAGAGAGGAAAAATAGAACTCTGCAAGAAATGGCCAGAACCATGATCAATGAGACTAATCTGGCAGAGCACTTTTGGGCAGAAGCAATAAACACAACATGTTACATTCAGAACAGAGTGTTTGTAAGACCTCTTCTGGAAAAGACTCCCTATGAATTGTGGAGGAACAGAAAGCCCAACATTGCTTATTTTCATCCTTTTGGATGTACTTGTTATATGTTGAACACTAAAGAGAATCTTAGCAAGTTTGATTCTAAAGCACAGAAGTGTTTCATGCTTGGATATTCTGAACGCTCTAAAGGCTACAGAGTATACAATACTGAAACACAGATTGTGGAGGAATCTATACATGTTAGATTTGATGATAAGCTTGGCATTGAAAAGCCAAAGCAGTTTGAAAGTTCTGCAGATAGAGAAGTAGTTTTCACAGACTCTGAAGGCTCAGAGGCAGAAAAAGCTCAAGAAGAAGCTACGTCAGATGCCACTCCATTAGCTGCTCAGATGAATAACATGAATATTTCTGAAGAACCAACAGTTAAAGGATCATCCAGAATCAAGGCTTCTCATCCAGAAGAAATGATTATTGGGAAGAAAGATGACCCTATAAGAACAAGGTCGTTTATCAGATCATCTGGAACATCACTTCTTGGGTTGGTGTCTATTATTGAACCAACATCTGTGGATGAGGCTCTGAGTGACAATGATTGGATTCTTGCAATGCAAGATGAGCTAAATCAATTTACAAGAAATGATGTGCGGGATCTGGTTCCTAGACCAAAAGGTTTCAACATTATTGGAACAAAGTGGGTATTCAGAAATAAATTAAATGAGCAAGGAGAAGTTGTAAGGAACAAGGCAAGGCTGGTAGCTCAAGGGTACAGTCAACAAGAAGGTATTGATTACACTGAAACTTATGCTCCAGTGGCAAGGTTAGAATCTATACGCCTTCTTATTTCATTTGCTGCACAACATAACATCATTCTGTATCAGATGGATGTTAAGAGTGCCTTCTTAAATGGTATTATAGAAGAAGAAGTTTATGTCCATCAACCTCCTGGTTTTTAAAGTGATAAATTTCCAGATCATGTTTTCAAACTCAAAAAATCTCTGTATGGTTTGAAACAAGCTCCCAGAGCTTGGTATGAAAGATTAAGTAATTTTCTTCTGGAAAAGAATTTTATCAGAGGCAAAGTGGACACAACTCTTTTCTGTAAAACATCTAAGAAAGATTTACTAGTTTGTCAAATTTATGTGGATGATATTATTTTTGGATCTACCAATATTATGCTGGGAAATAAGTTTGCTTTGTCTGTGCAGGCTGAATTTGAAATGAGCATGATGGGAGAACTTAGATTCTTTCTGGGAATTCAAGTCAACCAGACTCCAGAATGCACATATATTCACCAGACTAAATATGTTAAAGAGCTTCTGAAGAAGTTTAACATGACTGATAGTAAGATGGCAAAGACTCCTATGCATCCAACAAGTACTCTTGGTAAGGAAGAGGTAAGTAAGAAAGTAGATCAGAAACTCTACAGAGGTATGATAGGATCTCTTCTCTACTTAACTGCTTCTGGAACTGACATTTTGTTCAGTGTATGCTTGTGTGCAAGATTCTAATCAGATCCTAGAGAATCTCACTTAACCGCTGTTAAGAGGATTCTAAGGTATCTGAAAGGTACTACTAACGTGGGTCTGTGTTACAGAAGATCTGATAAATATGCATTAGTTGGATTCTGTGATGCTGACTATGCTGGAGACAGAGTAGAGCGTAAAAGTACTTCTGGAAGCTGTCAGTTTCTTGGAAGTCATCTGATCTCATGGTACAGCAAGAAGCAACCCACAATTGCACTTTCTACAACAGAGGCAGAATATATTGCTGCTGCTGGATGTAGCACGCAGATACTCTGGATGAAGAGTTAGTTAGAAGACTATCAGATCTTTGAGAGTAATGTATCTATCTTCTGTGATAATACTTCTGCTATATGTTTGTCTAAAAATCCAATTTTACACTCTAAGGCAAAACATATAGAAATTAAGCATCATTTCATGAGAGACTATGTTCAGAAGGGTATTATAAACTTAGCTTTTGTTGATTCAGATCATCAATGGGCTGATATTTTTACAAAACCCCTTGCTGAAGATAGGTTCAAGTTTATTCTGAAAAATATTGGTATGGATTTCTGTCCAGAATAATATTTATCAGAGGCAAACTTTTCAGATGCAAAATGTTTAATGCTCTGAAGTATTTCATCTGTTAATTTATTCATTTTCTTGAATTATTTTATTTGTGTAAATCTGAACTAACAATGCTCAGAGGATCTGAACATTGGCTAACGTTTCATTTCTCAAGGGATTTTAGAAGCACATGCAAGCAAACACGTGTAGCTCAGAAACTGGAAAGGTTGAGTGCACTTTACTGAATTAACGTTTGAAGTACTGCTTTGAAAATCTGATTTTTCTTGATTTTCCCCCCATCTGTCAGAATCATAATTGTTGTGCAATGATGTTTTTACTTTTTCATTTAATGCTATGTGAAGCGTGCTTATGTGACTGTTTGTGTGCCTGATTTTATCTATAAATACCACAAATCACACCATTTCACACTTTTCACCTCACGAACCTTTTATGCATTTCTGTCTTCTCTTGGCTCTTCATCTAAACCTAAAACCTCTCACTCAAGAACAACAATGGCATCTTCTTCATCAACATCTGCTCATATGCAATCAACCACTACTGTTTCTTCTCCTAATGCTGAAGCTTACAAGGAACCTGTGAGAACTCTTCTCACTCCAACTGTAGAACTGGAAGTTCTGAGTGAATGCTTTATAGATTTTGAGTCCATTGAAGAAAATGGGTTTAATCTTTCTTCAACCATTCAAACTCAGAGTTGGACAAAGTATTTTGACAGGCTTATGGGTCCTGTTTATCCAACTTTGGTGAAAGAATTCTGGATACATGCTCAGGTGTGCCTTAAGTTCATCCATTCCTCTGTCCTTGGAAAGGAGATTGTGATTACTGAGAAGCTGATCAGACAACTTATTGGGTACTCTGAAACTGATGGTGAAACTAGTCTACAATCTGCTCGTGTGGATCTTGCTGATGTGTTTCAAGAAGTTAGTATTTTTGGGGAACCAACTAGCAAAGTAAGGGAACTGAAGCCAGTCTACAGGATCTGGGCCAAGATTTTCATGAGTTCCATCTTTCACAGAAAATCATCAAATTCTCCAGATTATGTCAGTGCTGAACAACTCTACTTTATGTGCTGTATGAGCAAGGGAAAAAAGGTGGACTTGCCTTATCTTCTGATTAGTCACCTTCTGAATCATATAAAGGAAACAAGAGAAGAAGTAAGAGTCAAAACTGGAAAAGTTAGGAATTGGATTCCTATGGGTAGACTGATATCAGACATTCTAACAGAGAATGGTCTTGTGAAACATCTGTATGATGCTGGATTGACAGAGGATCTGTCCTATGTCATAGGTTCTGTCATCAATGGCAATACTCTGAAGAGGATGAAGGTCATCACAGAGCTTGCCAGCAAACCTAAGAAAATTGCTACTAAGGATGTCAGCAACAGAAGGATTCCTGTTGAAGATTTTCCAATGTTCAGTGCTAACGAACCAAGGGAGATCATCTTATCCTACATAGCTGACTGTTTGTTAAATGGTGTTCCTCTGCCTGTTAACATTGTCCAGAAGGAAGGAGAAGTTCTACCTAATCTTTTTAGAGAAAGGCGTTCAAAGAAGATTGCTGAAGAAGGATCTGAGGCTCAGCCTAAGAGAAAAGCCTCTGAAGCTGCTGCTAAGCCTCAGAAGGTAAAGAAAGTGAAACCAACTCCTCCAGAAGAAAGTCTGGAAGACAGTAGAGAAACTATCAAACAGGTATTAACATCTGATCCAACACCAACCATTCACTCTCCATTACCTTCACCTTCTCCATCACCTTCCAGACCACAATCATCTGTACCACCATCATCTGAGATTCATTCATCTGAACCCACTCCATCTCAACCTACACATTGTCAACCATCTTCTGTACAAACTCCAATTGAACCACCTCAACCAGAAACACAACCAGAACAAAAACAACAACTACAACCAGAACAACAACAACAACTACAACCAGAACAACAACAACAACCACCAGAACATCAATCTCAACCCATTTCATCTGAACCTCCCCAACCAACACCATCTGAACAACCCTCAATAATAGAACAATCGTTACCTGTTCCAGAACCCTCTATCATTAACTCACCCAATGACATTCTTGATTTGGAACCACTTGCAACCATGGTTATCTTGTCATCAACCTCATGCCACTCCACTGAATCATCTGATTTTGAATCAGAAGTTCACTCACCCTCCTGTTTCCACATTCCTGATCCATTCAAACCCACATTTTCTGACCTATCAGCATCTGACCAAATCAATCATAGACTTTCACTTCGCTCAAAATTCAACCTCTCAGATTTTCAACCTTCATCATCTGAAGCTGAAATTTCAACAACCCCTACACCTCAACTCACCATACCTCAACCATATGAACCTCAACCATCTGAACCTCAACCATCTGCACCTCAACCATCTGAACAACCACCATCTGATCCAACACCTCCTGATACCACTTGTGAACAACCTCAGCCAAACGCTGAATCTGCTGAAAAAGTGACTCTTGAGGAATATCTTTACCCCAACCCTAGATCAGATGTTGATAAACTGTTTGAAAATTTCAAAAAGGAAGTTCGTATGGGGATTGCACGTGTGGAAGAAGAGTGTCTGTTTAGTATAGATCATGTTAAGTCAGAAGCTGCTTGGGATAAATTTATCTCCAAGTTCAATGTTGTGGCTTCTCATCTCAAAGCAGTCTGTGCTGAAGATGCTAAGGCAAAGTTTGCTGAATTTGTTAGACAAACTCTGATGAGCATTCCCAAACCACCAGTGCTGCTTCTGGAAGCTGCTCCTGCTGAAGACTCTCCATCTGAAGATGTTGCATCTGATATGGACATTGATGTGTCTGAATCTGAAGTGAAGCCTGACAATCTAGAACTTGTGAAAGAGGTTAAGGAAATCAAGTCCTGGATGATCAAACAAGAACAAACCACTGAAGAGATTAAGACTTGGATGGCCAAGCAAGAAGAGTCTACTGCAAAGATCACATATCTTCTGACCCTGATTGCATCTCGCCAACCTTAGTTTCTTTTCATGTTTTTTTTTGCACTGTTGTTTGCATCTGTTTTCTTTTGCTTGATTTTTATCATCTGTTATGTGAACCATCTGAATGAATGAAATGTTTGTTTTGCTTTTCTTCTGTTATCTTTTTTGTCTTTACACATCTTTTTGATTATGACAAAAAGGGGGAGAAAAAGAATCTGATTGTTCAATCCATAAGCAAATACTAAAACGAAATTCAGACATATTATTAACTATCTTTGAATTTAAGTCTTTCAGATTCTATTGTTTCATCTGACAAAATAAATTCATTGAAGTTATCCTGAGAATTACCCAACCAGACTCTGATTCTTGAAGCAAATTATACTCTGATTCTAAACGAAAAACCAGACTCTGTGTCTGAAAGAAGTCATCAGACTCTGATTCTGAAATACACTCAAGCAGAAAGGGAAGTATTCTTTTCCTTTAGAGTATTCATTTCAGGGGGAGATTCTTAATCTCAGGGGGAGTTATAATTACTGTTCTTTTATTGAACAAAATTTCTCATGTTTTGTCATCATCAAAAAGGGGGAGATTGTAAGAACACAGATTGTTTCTTAGTAATATCTCTATGTTTTGATGATAACTCTTATGAAATTTTGTATTAAAGAATTATATACTCTAAAATTTGTTCATGAATATTTGCTGCAGATGTTAAAGTATATATATATATATATATATATATATATATATATATATATATATATATATATATATATATATATATATATATATATATATATATATATATATATATATATATATATATATATATATATATATATATATATATATATATATATATATATATATATATATATATATATATATATATATATATATATATATATATATATATATATATATATATATATATATATATATATATATATATATATATATATATATATATATATATATATATATATATATATATATATATATATATATATATATATATATATATATATATATATATATATATATATATATATATATATATATATATATATATATATATATATATATATATATATATATATATATATATATATATATATATATATATAAGAGCAAATTAATTTGAACATGGAACTATGGAAGACTCTGAAGAGTCAGAATCATCTTATAAGAGAATCTGAATGCTGTCTGCAGAAGGATCTAAAGCAGAAGCTACAGAAGAATCTGAAGCAGAAGCTACAGAAGAATCTGAAGCAGAAGCTGCAGAAGGATCTGAAGCAGAAGACTCTGAAAGATATGAAGACTCTGAAGCATTGAAGATCTTTGTATGAGAGTTAAGAAGCACATTTTTTCAGAAGACTCTGAGTGTACTACACGCTGCATGTACTGAGGATCTGATTCATAAAACTCTGCTCTGATAGAACTACACGCTAAAGCACACTTGCTGCATTACTCTGATTTAGCAAAATATGATGGGCATCCAAGACTCTGATCAACCAGACTCTGATGTTACTTTGCCAAAATGAAATACTTGATGAAGAAGAATTCAAAGTCATATCCTTTGATTTGGCTCAACGACTCTTTCCTCTTTCATGCTTGACACTAGAGCACAGACCAAAAGCATTTCTCTGTGCATTCTACTTCCAGGAAAGGTCATGTGATGTAAAGACAAAAAGGTTCATGCCTTTTCAGTACACAGCCTCCAACGTCAAGACTTTATGGACTACTGTGCATATAAAAGCAAGTCTTCCTCATCTTGTTCAACATAGAATTAAACAGATGAATTTTTGATAGAAACTCTTACAAGCTCTCATAAAATATTCTTATCCTCTTTGCTGAGTTTATTCTTTTGTTCTTAACATTAAGTGAAAAATCACTCTTGTGATAAAGCTTGTTAGAAGCATTCAAACACTTGTATCAATCTTACATTTCATTGTAATAGTTCCTTGAGAAGATCCAGTTGGGATCAGTAGTTCTTGAGAAGACTTTGAACAGTTGTTCTTAGTGCTTATTATTGTAATCAGTTGATTAAATAGTGGATTAAGTCCTTGTTTGAGAAAGGCAAATCACTCTTGATAGGGTGGACTGGAGTAGTTGAGTTCAACGAACCAGGATAAAAATACTTGAGTTTTTACTTCTAAGTTTTATCTTTATACTTATTCAACCCCCTTCTAAGTATTTTCTCACCTTCATGTATTTGTGCATGGCATTCATAAAACATCATTCCTAGTTTCAAGGAATTCAACACTCCTTTGCAAATTCAAAAGTCCTATATTTCAAAGTTTAAAACCGTTTCCAACTTTCCTAAAAAAGAAATGTTTGCAATCGATCGTTGAAGTTCTTGAAACTATTTCATTGCATTAACATCATGTCTTGCATGGCATCTTTCCCCGGGTTTCTCATGTCCAGTTGTCTTTATCTTCCAGTGTTCCGTTGAGTCGTCAAGTTGATTCCTCGACACAGATATCAGACTAGAGCTAACTATAGACGCCAAATGTCAGATCAAGAGGAACATAATGTGGAGGTCCGAATGGAGATTGATGAGTTGAAAGCAGGCATGACCAGGCTTACCGAGATGCTTCAAGTGTTGATTGTCAGAGGAGAGCCACCTCAGAGGACTGTCATTCAGGAAGTTTCAAGTGCTGATCCACCTCTTGTTCCAGCACCACCCTCTACTTGGTTGGAGTTTGGTTTACCTCATAACTACTCTCCACCTATTGCATCTGCCGCTACGATTGGTCAGACTGTCAGACCGGTTTTTCAAGCTTCTGTCCTTACCGAGGCCTAACCTGTGGTCCACACGGTTAACCAGACTGTCCAAGCTCCCTTTGAGAATCCTCCTTATGAGTACAATGCTGCCGGTGGGCAAAAGGGAGACCAGGAAGATTTTGTTGAGCCTGAGATCACTCGTGAACAGTTTCAGATCATAAACAAGAGACTCCAAGTTGTCGAAGGTGTTGATTTCTTCAACGTTGATGCCGATAATATGTGCCTAGTTTCTGGTCTTGTTTTACCTGCCAAGTTCAAGACTCCTGAGTTTGTGAAGTATCAAGGTCATTCATGTCCAAGAGCCCATCTAGTCATGTACTCCCGAAAGATGGCAGCTTACACCAACAATCAGAAGTTGCTCATCCATTGCTTTCAGGATAGTTTGAGTGGTGCTTTTCTTAAATGGTATATGAACTTAGAGCATAACAGTGTCCACTGCTTCCAAGATCTCGCCAACGCTTTTATGAAGCAATACAAATACAATTTGGATATGGCTCCCGATCGCCGTCAGCTTCAAAGTATGTCTCAGAAGGAAAAAGAGTCGTTCAAGGAGTATGCTCAGCGTTGGAGGGAGTTAGCTTCCCAAGTCGAACCCCCTATAGCAGAGAAGGAACTGACAGGAATGTTCATGGATACTTTGTCTCCTTTCTATTGGGAAAAGATGATTGGGAGTATCTCTTCAAGCTTTACAGATCTGGTGACTATTGGCCAAAGGTTAGAAGAAGGTTTGAAAAATGGGAAGGTATCCAAAGCTGCCGAATCTTCTAATGGTGCAAAGAAATCCTATGGGAATTTTTATAAGAGGAAGGACGAGCAAACTAATGCTGTCATGACTGAATCAAGAAAGCCTCGCCAGGGATCTCAACCCGTTGTTGCTCCACAGCCAGCTCAGACCGCTCAACGTCCAGTTATTAGACAAGACCAGTCTCGAAATAAGAACCAATTTGATCCTATTCCCATGACTTACACAGAGCTATATCCGTACTTGGTTCAACGAGGGATGATTACTACCAGGGCTTTACCACCTCCTAATCCTCTTCCAGCTGGATTCAAGGCTGATTTCCAGTGCGTTTTTCATGAGGGTGCTTTAGGCCACGACTTGGAGCATTGCTTTGCACTAAAAGCCAGAGTGCGTGAGTTAATGAGGGATGGAATACTTGATTTTGAAGATAATCCTCCAAATATCCAGAATAATCTGTTGCCAGCACATCAAAAGTGAAGCTTCGGGCTGACCCTAGAGGATGGCTCACTGATTTAATCATTAGGTTTTTGTTTCTCATTGTTTGTATTTTCCTTATTTTATTAGCCGTTTGCTTTCGAACTATGTTTGTACTTTTATATTAATGAACTTAGCATTGTAACTTTTGATTTAATTCATTTTATCTATTATTTTCATCTCTATGCTTTATCTTTCAAATATTTACTTTTGTCCGAATTTTTGGTATGCAAAGATTGGAGGGAGGATGATGAAAACGTTATACCCATAACTGCTGTCAGTATGCTTTCAATCAAACTTTGTTGATGATGTAAGGCATTGTTTCGATCCCTAAACACTGGAGAAATAAGGAAGTTATCCCCTTGTTACCCCCTTCGAGCTTAGAAGTTGGAGTTTCTTTCTTCACAAAAAAAACACAATTTTAACCTTGGGGCATTTGGTTGTGTGTTCATACAATACACCTTTCATACAAAGGTCGCACTCACAATTTTCCTTCACACACAACAAGTAAGTGTTGAAGATGTTTTTCAATCAGAAGTCGATGATGGTTCACCGTGATCATTAAGCTAGGCGGTCACTTCCTTTCAAAAAAAAATCAAAAGAAAAGTCCGATAAGTCAAAACCTAGGAAGGAGACTTATGCAAAATTGGGGCATGCCGTTGATTGCAATCTTCGTAAGAAATAGTTCAGGCAAAAGTTAAGGATAATAAAAAGAGGAGATCTTTAAAGCCTTATCATGAAAATCCTCAATGTCAACCAAATGCTATAGGGAAGTGGTGGCTGCCTTTTCATAGGTCCCTTGACTTTTGAACCATCCCTGCTACCATCAGAGCAATTCCTAACCTATAGGAACCTGAATGCATAATATGAGTTAACCGAGCGTAGGACTGAAGATTATCACGTAGGTTGGGTGGGAACAAACAAATTTTGAGCCTTTATCCTTTGTTTCATAAACCGTGAACCAGGCCACGTTACAACCCTCAAAAGACCTAATTGAAACAAGGATATTTTGAAAGCATGCTACAGTAAGGTTGCGTAAGCTGACTCCTAAAGATCTTTGTGAATCAATTATTTTGGCCGTATACCTGTATTAAACTTTGAGCGTCCTGGACCGCCGCATTCTAACCGATGACTCATTTATTTTTCATCTTTCAAAAATAATTTTGATTACAAAAGTTGCATGAACTTTGCATTACCATGTTTGTATGAATATTTTTGTTTGCAAACTGGCTTTCCTCTAAGGAATTTTCAAACAATCGAGAAACTTGGTCAAGTGATCCTATCAGGGGCAAAGTCTTCTCAGATCTGGTTTATCCATGAGATTTTCAAGACTCGGACTGGGGCAAACCTTCCAAGGGTACAATAAGACAGTCATTTTCAGAATCAGACAAGCTGAAGCAATTATCAGTTCATCTGTAATGGACAATTTAATTTGGGGCAGTTTACTTGAAAGATCCTCAAGTGGCTTTCCATCCTTCCTACGAGGACCATCAACCTGATTACAATTTAGCAAGTGGCAGTGATCTCCGGGTTGCCGGGTTGAGGAATCAGTTTTCCAGTCTTGTCATCTTACCAGAAGAGTCGAGCCTTGTCGTTGACATCTGCATTTGCATTTGATCATATCTCATAACATAATTCATATACATATACATATCATACCTATGCATAGCATGAGTGTTTCATCCTCATTTGCATTTCTCCCGAGGTCGTGTTTTATCCAGGTCTTACCTTGTGGTCGAAGTCCAACTTACTTGGCACCTACCAAACAACTTTGTGTCGTGTCCATCTGATGTTCTTCCAGATATGACGTTTTTCTTATCCGATGGTTTTCCGGATATGCCTGTTCCTTTTACGTCCAATACTGTTCTCATATATTGTGTTTATACCTTTTATTCAAAGCAATTATTGGATGTCTGGTACCCTGATTTTAATGTCTCTTTCTGATGGTTTTCCAGATTGAGTCTCGTTGTTCTGATGTTCTTCCAGAACTTCGTTGTTACGTATCTGATGGTTTTCCAGATATTTTCCCTTGATTCTGATGGTTTTCCAGAATCTATCCGATGGTTTTCCGGATATGTTTCTATTTCTGATGGTTTTCCAGATTGAGTATCTTTTATCTGATGGTTTCCCAGATATTTTCCTTCGATTCTGATAGTTTTCCAGGATCTATCCGATGGTTTTCCGGATCTGTTTGTCTTTCTGACGGTTTTCTAGATTGAGTATCTCTTATCTGATGGTTTTCCAGATATTATTTTACGATTCTGACGGTTTTCCAGAATTTTTCCGATGGTTTTCCGGATAAATTCCTTCTTCTGATGGTTTTCCAGATCGAGTCTTTGTTCTGATGTTCTTCCAGAACTCTATCTGACGATTTTCCAGATACCCCTATAATTCTTATGGTTTTCCAGAATCTTATCCGATGGTTTTCCAGATCTGTTCTCCTTCTGATGGTTTTCCAGACTGAGTTTTTGTTCTGACGTTCTTCCAGAACCCCTTTGTTGCTTATCTGATGTTCTTCCAGATAAGTCTTCAAAACTTGCCTCGTACGTTTATTGCTTTCTAAATGTTTCGGATTTACCTTTAGAAACTTGTCTTCATCTCATGCTATAGCCCAGGGTTTATTCGATGTTTTTCCGAGTATCTTTGGTATGTTTTAGAGTTCATTCAATATTCTTCCGGATGTCCCTGAAATTTGTTTCTTTGACCCCGAGGTTATTCGATGGTTTTTCCGAGTATCTCTGGTGTTGGTTTCTCTCTATATAATTTCCGATGATTCCTGAAGATCCCGCTTGATCTCTTCGTTTAAAGGAATGACCCGAAAATTCCAGCACTTGTCGTTTACCTGATCCTACCGCCGCGGGGATCTTGTGTTACCGTTCGTTCTAAAGCGACAATTGTCACGTTATTCCACCAGTGCGTCGTATTCCCCAGTGTAGTTACTTGTCACATCTGTCCCCAATGTCGTTGTGTCGTCTGCATCCTTGCATTCATCATTCCATCATACGCATCATATTAGATTCATGGCATTGTCAGCATTATAGTTCGTGTTATTTTGTCCATATCATTGCATATCACTGCATATAGGGGCCAAATTTTCGTTTATCTGTATTTAAATCCCTTTCACCGCGATTTCTCGAGTCTCCGCTGCTCAAATCATCCGGTGAAGCTATTTAAATAGGGCCATCTGTTGCACCCCAAATTTGTCCTACCTTTACATGGTTTCTAGTGCCACTTTATTTCGAATGAATAAAATGGCACAATTGGCAAGAGACCGTGTGTGAGGAGTTGTGAGTGTGAGAGGTCGAGAGTTTGAATCTCACCTTCTTCACTTTTTGTTTTTCTTTTATTTTTATTCTAACTTTTCTATTTTTATAAAAAAAAATAACAAAATAGTTTTTTTATTATTTAATTATTATTTTCGTATTTTATTTAAATTATTTTTTTAAAAAAATATTATTTTTTCACTTTTTTTCATATTATTCATAAAAACATCCAAAACTCATAAAATTAAAAATATTAGAAAAGATTTTACTCTTTTTATAATATTTTTAATGTTTAGTAAATAAATAGGGTTTTAAGTTTGTTTTAATTTATTTAAATTTTATTTAGTTTTGACTAATTCTTTAAGTTGGGCTTTAAAGTGGGCATTAGGTTAGAGTTAACCCTAATTTGTTACCTATATAAACATGAGTTGCATTTGAGAAAAAAGGAGAAGGAGACAAAAAGAAAAACGGCGGCCGTCAAGATCTGGAGGTTCAGAAGAGCTTCGAAACTCATCATCATCACCTCCATTTGAGAAAGAGGAAAAGAGATCCAAAGAAGTTCGTCGAGAACCGTTGCCGCCGGCGAAGAACAACCGAAAGCATCACCAATCGGCAACTGAAATATTATACATAGATTCCGATTCATATTTATTTTAATTTATTTTGTTCCATGGATGTAATTTACGCGAGGCCATGGTCCCGGTTTTATTTTATCTTTCTTTTTTTTGGGGATTTGTAATTTACGCGAGTGATCGTCGCGACGCTTTCTTTACTTTCTGCATTTTAATTTCTGCCATATAATATCTTGCCATGTTTGCATGTTTTACCGTTATTTTCCCTCCGAAGGAATTAGGTTTAGTCGTTTGACCGCCGAGTCAATAACCCCAGTTTCACCAGCTTCTAAACCCTATTTAGCCTAGGCGTCCCACCGTGGACGAAAATATCATTTACCCTAGCATTAGGTCAAAGAGTCGCCGTACTCTGTTTAGGGTTTCTCGCCGTGGAATCTCTAATTTAACCCAAATTTCATTTAACAAGTTTCAACATAGAAGTAGGAGTTTCAAAACTCCACGTAAGCGTGTCCTTAAGATACGTTTACTCCCCTTGAAACCTTGACCATAGTCAAGAAGTTTCTAACCTCCCTTTCGAGGGGAACTACAATTACTCTGATTCTATTACCGTCAGGATATGTAGGCACAAGATGCGACGTCTTGCCGAGTAAACTTAGGACTAACCCTTAGGTCTTTAGGTCACTCTATCCCTTAGCTCAATATATATTAAAGCAGATAATAAAATATAAAAAAGCATACAATAAACAAAAGGTTCCTGTAGAGTACTACAGAAGTTTAGGGTGCTAGTACCTTCCCTGAGCTTAACCAACCCCTTACCTAGATCTCTCCCCGCATTGTCTTTACGACGCAAAATTAGGTTTTCCTCTTTTGACCTTTTCCTTCAGATAAATCAAAGAGCGGTTGTGAACTAAAGATGCGATTCAAATTAATTAATAATTTGATATCATATTCTAACCGCAACAGTCTCTTAAACAAGGATTCCTCTTCAACTTTAGGCGCTTCCGTTGCACTCGCAATTTCATAGAATTTGGTGAGATATGTGAATGGATCCTCGTGGTCCATTCCGGTAAAAGGATTTTGGTATAGAAGCGCGAGAATACCAATTTTCATCTTCGAATGCCTCCCACTGTGGGAGTTTCTCGCAAACTGAGCATTATGCATTGGACTGTTGGTACATGAGTTGAAGCAGGAGGTGGTGGTGGATTTTCCATGATTGGCGTAACAATTGGTGTGGATGAAGAAGATTCTCCTCGCTCGTGTCTTTCTCTAGCAAGTTGTCGTCTCCGCCTTGTTCTTCTATTGAGTCTACGAGTAGTTCTTTCAATCTCAAGATCAAAAAGAAGTTCTTCTGCAAGTAGACTCCCTTGCATAAACATATTCTACACACAGATTCTGCAAGTACACTCCCTTGACTCTACACTGTTAGAACACAGATTGGTGTTTCTTATATCTCTATGTTTTGATGATAACTTTTATGGAATTTTGTAATGAGTAAATATACACTCTAAAATTTGTTCAAGTATTATTGTTTCAGGTATAAAAATTAAATACTCTTAAAGAAGCAACATACATAAGTACAAAGAAACTATGCAAAGCTCTGAAGCATCAGATGCAAGACTATCAGAAGATTCTGAAACACTGCCAGAAGGATCTGAAGCAGAAGCTACAAAATGATCTGAAGTGTTAATGAAAGAAGTATACAAAAGCTGAAAGCTCTGATCTTATCAGACTCTGAAGTTCTTTTCACTACAAACTCAGAGGCTTTGATAACCAGACTCTTATCATTAATATTCACGCTTAAAGCACATACTGCTGCATACTCTGATGAAGACTCTGATCAAGACTGAGACTCTGATATATTAAAGATCTAATCAAGATTGAGACTCTGATACTTTAAAGATCTGATCATCTATCGAAGACTCTGAACTTATCATTTATCTTAAGCTCTGATCATCTTAAAGCATTCCATACCTTTTAAGCTTACCACAAGTTCTGAAGTGCAGATCATGAAGACTTCATATTAAAGAAAGCTTGTTGAAGAAGCTGTAAACTTGATTAGACGTGGTGCTACTTCCAAAGTAACCAACTGCTAATTTGTCCAAAGAAGTGATGTGGTGCAAATTCCAAGGCTTCTACAACCATACCTTTCTGCAGAAAGCATATCTCTGCCCATACTTTTGGTGATGAAAAGTTATACAATCAAATATTACATTCAGCTGCACATCACTCAAGGCATTTGAAAAAAAGCTATAAAAGGATAACTACTTCAACATTTTGAGGTTTCTAATTCACTACTCACCTTTGGCTCATTGCTAGATCACTCAGAAAGAAATACTCACTTGATTCATAAAAGAGAAAATCTCACAAGATCTTACTCATTTGATCTCTCATAAAACCATAAAGTTTTTGTTATACTTAATCTTAAGTGTAAACATCACAGTTGTGATACAGCTTATTAGAAGCATTCAAACACTTGGCAGTTTACATTAAATTGTAAGAAGTTCCTTAAGAAGACCAAGGTGTGGTCATTAGTTCTTGAGAAGACTAAGACAGTTGTTCTTAGTGCTATCTATTGTAATCAGTTGATCAATAGTGGATTAAGTCCTTGCAAAGAAAGGCAAATCATCTTTGATAAGGTGGACTGGAGTAGTTGAGTTCAACGAACCAAGATAAAAATCTTGAGTTGTTTTTTATTGCCATATTTCTGAAAAACTCTTATTCAAACCCTCCCCCCCCCCCCCTTCTAAGTGTTTTTCTCACCTTCAGTTGGCATCAGAGCTCCAATTCTGTTTGTGCTATCACTTAACCGTGACCAGAAAAGATCCAGTGGGAAAAACTCTTGATACTTTTGGTTGATATACATTATGGCTGCTGAAACTTCAACACCCAACAACAACAAATATGAAGAAAGAGTCAGCACAAAACCTCCCATGTTTGATGGAGAGAAATTTAATTATTGGAAAGATAGACTGGAAAGTTTCTTTCTAGGATTTGATGCTGATCTTTGGGACTTAGTTATTGATGGATATGTTCATCCCACGGATGGGAATGGCAAGAAAGTTGACAGAAAATCAATGACTGAGGAGCAAAAGAAGGAATTCAGAAATCACCACAAGGCTAGAACTATATTGCTAAATGCTATATCTCATACTGAGCATGAGAAAATAACCAACAGAGAAACTGCCTTTGATATATTTGAATCCCTGAAGATGACTCATGAAGGGAACTCTCAAGTCAAAGAAACCAAGGCTCTGGCGCTGATCCAGAAGTATGAAGCTTTCAAGATGGAAGAATCTGAATCTATTGAAGCAATGTTTTCCAGATTTCAGATTCTCACTGCTGGCCTAAAGGTTCTGAACAAGGGTTACTCTACAGCAGATCATGTCAAGAAAATAATCAGAAGCTTGCCAACCAGATGGAGACCCATGGTCACTGCTCTGAAGCTGGCAAAGGATCTGAACAAGATTACGCTGGAGGAACTAATCAGTTCTCTAAGGAGTCATGAGATTGAACTAGAGGAAGATGAGCCTCTAAAGAAAGGTAAGTCAATTGCGTTAAAATCTAATAAAGCTGTTAAAGCATTGCAGGTATTATAAGAAAGCTCTGAAGAGTCTGCTTCTGAAGATGAAGAAGAACTATCCTTGCTATCCAGAAGAATCAATAAACTCTGGAAGAATAAGCAAAGGAAGTTCAAGAACTTTAGAAAACCAGATCAACACAAAGAATCTTCTGGGCACAGAAGATCTGGAGAACACTCTGGATACAGAAGATCTGGAGAATCCTCTGGACACAGACAATTTGGAAAAAGAGAGGTTGTTTGCTATGAATGCAAAGAACCTGGGCACTACAAGAGTGAATGTCCAAAGCTTCAGAAGGAGAACCCAAAAAAGAAAGTCAGATCACAAAAAGAATGTTCTGATGGCTACCTGGGATGACTCAGATGCATCTGATTCGTCATCAGAGTCAGAAGAGGAATGTGCAAATGTAGCATTCATGGCTGACATTGAGGATAGTGCTGAATCATCTGGATCAGAATCAGAATCTGATTCTGAGGAGGTATTTGCTGAACTTTCTAGACAGGAACTTGTTGAAAGTTTATCTGATATTCTTGAAAACTATAGTAAAGTTAAACTCAAATACAAAACGCTTCTAAAGCATATTGAATTTGAGAGTAACAAGTTTGAATCAGAAATAGCTAAACTAAAAGCTGAAAATCTTCAATTGAAAAATAATTTAGAAACTGCTCAACTAAACTCTGATTCAAAATCTGAATCATGCTCTAAAAATATTTTACAAGAGTATGACTATAGTTTTAGGAAGTTTCTAACTAAAAGCCTAGATAGAAGCAAAATGGCTTCAATGATCTATGGTATTAGCAGAAACTATAGAAAAGGTGTTGGATATAAATCTTTCTCTTATGAAGATTCAAATCCAAAATCTGTAGATAAACTGGATATCAAGTATCCTCCTTTATATTCTCAATTTACATTTGGTCATTTGAATGATATTAAACACACAAGTTCTAATCAGAACATACCTGTGTTTAATAAATCTAAAGCTAATCAGAATAAGTCTTATGTTGAAAGACAGAAGTTCAAAAAAAGCTTTAAGGCAACTAACCAAAAAGGACCCAAGAAAATCTGGGTACCTAAGGATAAGATAATCTATGTTGCAGACATCCTTAGCAGTAAAGTCAAGACTCCAGTCATGGTACCTGGATTCTGGATGCTCGCGACATATGACGGGAAAAGGGTCTATGTTCCAAAGTCTGGAGCTTAGATCTGGAGGAGATGTCAAGTTTGGAGGGAATCAGAAGGGCAAAATAATTGGCTCTGGAACCATAGGCAATGGTAAACTTCCTTCCATAACTAATGTCTTGCTTGTTGAAGGGTTAGCTCATAATCTATTGTCCATAAGTCAATTAAGTGACAATGGTTATGACATTATATTTAATCAAAAGTGTTGCAAAGCTGTTAGTCAAAAGGATGGCTCAATCCTCTTTAATGGTAAAAGGAAAAACAACATTTATAAAATTAGTCTTTCAGAACTTAAGGTTCAGAATGTTAAAGGCCTTATGTCTGTTAATGAGGAGCAATGGGTCTGACACAGAAGATTGGGTCATATTAATATGAGATGTATATCTCAGATTAATAAGCTTAATCTGGTCAGAGGACTTCCTAATCTGAAGTTCAACTCAGATGCTCTTTGTGAAGCATGTCAGAAAGGAAAATTTTCAAAATCATCTTTTAAATCCAAAAATGTTGTTTCAACTTCAAAACCATTAGAGTTACTTCACATTGATCTGTTTGGACCAGTGAAAACTGCATCCATCAGAGGCAAGAAGTATGGATTAGTCATTGTTGATGACTACAGCAGATGGACATGGGTAAAATTCCTAAAACACAAGGATGAGTCACATTCTGTGTTCTTTGACTTCTGCAAACAAGTCCAAACTGAAAAAGATTTCAAAATTGTTAAAGTCAGAAGTGATCATGGAGGTGAATTTGAAAACAAACATTTTGAAAAATATTTTAATGAAAATGGCATTGCTCATGATTTCTCCTGTCCTAGAACTCCACAACAGAATGGAGTTGTAGAGAGGAAAAATAGAACTTTGCATGGGATGCCCAGAACCATGATCAATGAGACTAACATGGCAAAACATTTTTGGGCAGAGGCAATTAACACAACATGTTACATTTAGAACAGAGTGTCAATTAGACCTCTTCTGGAAAAGACTCCTTATGAATTATGGAGGAATAGAAAGCCAAACATTTATTATTTCCATCCTTTTGGATGTATTTGTTTTATACTAAACACTAAAGAGAATCTTAAAAAGTTTGATTCTAAAGCACAAAAGTGTTTCATGCTTGGATATTCTGAACGCTCTAAAGGCTACAGAGTATACAATACTGAGACACAGATTGTGGACGAATCTATACATGTTAGATTTGATGATAAGCTTGGCAATCAAAAGCCAAAGCAGATTGAAAACTTTGCAGATGGAGAAGTTATTCTCATAAAATCTGAGAAACCAGAGGTAGAGAAAGCTCAAGAAGAAGCTACGCCAGATGCAACTCCATTAGCTGCTCAGATGAATAACATGAATATTTCTGAAAAACCAACAGTTAAAGGATCATCCAAAATCAAGGCTTCTCATCCTAAAGAAATGATTATTGGAAAGAAAGATGACCCTATAAGAACAAGGTCGTTTATCAGATCATCTGGAACATCACTTCTTGGGTTGGTGTCTATTATTGAACCAACATCTGTGGATGAGGCTCGGAGTGACAATGATTGGATACTTGCAATGCAAGATGAGCTAAATTAATTTACAAGAAACGATGTGTGGGATCTGGTTCCTAGACCAAAAGGTTTCAACATTATTGGAACAAAGTGGGTATTCAGAAATAAACTAAATGAGCATGGAGAAGTTGTTAGAAACAAGGCAAGGCTGGTAGCTCAAGGGTACAGTCAACAAGAAGGTATTGATTACACTGAAACTTATGCTCCAGTGGCAAGGTTAGAATCTATACGCCTTCTTATTTCATTTGCTGCACAACATAACATCACTCTATATCAGATGGATGTTAAGAGTGCCTTCTTAAATGGTATTATAGAAGAAGAAGTTTATGTACATCAACCTCCTGGTTTTGAAAGTGATAAATTTCCAGATCATGTTTTTAAACTCAAAAAATCTCTTTATGGTTTGAAACAAGCTCCCAGAGCTTGGTATGAAAGATTAAGTAATTTTCTTCTGGAAAAGAACTTTATCAGAGGCAAAGTGGACACAACTCTTTTCTGTAAAACATTTAAGAAAGATTTACTAGTTTGTCAAATTTATGTGGATGATATTATTTTTGGATCTACCAATATTATGCTGGGAAAGGAGTTTGCTTTGTCTATGCAGGCTGAATTTGAAATGAGCATGATGGGAGAACTTAGATTCTTTCTAGGAATCCAAGTAAATCAGACTCCAGAATGCACATATATTCACCAGACTAAATATGTCAAAGAGCTTCTGAAGAAATTCAATCTGAATGAAAGCAAATTGGCAAAGACTCTTATGCATCCTACAAGCAAACTTGGTAAGGAAGAGGTAAGTAAGAAAGTTGATCAAAAACTTTACAGAGGTATGATTGGATCTCTCTTATATTTGACTGCTTCAAGACCTGATATTTTATTCAGTGTGTGTCTGTGTGCTAGATTCCAATCAGATCCTAGAGAATCACACTTAACAGCTGTTAAGAGGATTCTAAGGTATCTGAAACGTACTACTAATGTGGGTCTGTGTTACAGAAGATCTGATGAGTATAAATTGTTGGATTCTGTGATGCTGACTATGATGGAGACAGAGTAGAACATAAAAGTACTTCTGGAAGTTGTCAATTTCTTGGAAGTCATCTGATCTCTTGGTTCAGCAAGAAGCAACCCACAATTGCACTTTCAACAACAGAGGCAGAATATATTGCTGCTGCTAGTTGTAGCACCCAGATGCTCTGGATGAAAAGTCAACTGGAAGATTATCAGATATTTGAGAGTAACATTTCTATCTTCTGTGATAATACTTCTGCTATATGCTTATCTAAAAACCCTATTTTACACTCTAAAGCTAAGCATATAGAGATTAAACATCATTTCATCAGAGACTATGTTCAGAAGGGAATTATCAATTTAAACTTTGTAGATACAGATCATCAGTGGGCTGATATCCTTACAAAACCCCTTGCTGAAGATAGATTTAAATTTATTCTGAAAAATATTAGTATGGACTTCTGTCCAGAATAAAATATTCATCAGATGAATTTTTTTTTCAGATGATAAATGTCTAAACTCTGAAGTATTTCTTCTATAGAATTCTATGTTTATTTCTTTGTGTGTAAATATAAACTAACAAGGCTCAGAGGATCTGAACATTGCCTAACATGTCATTTCTCAAAGAGTTTCAGAGGCACATGCAAGCAAACACGTGTAGCTCAGAATCTGGAAAGGTAGAGTGCACCATACTGAAGTGACATTTGAGGTATTGCTTTGAAAATCCAAAATCTCTTGATTTTCCCCCCTTCTGTCAGAATCTTAAATGGTTGATATGATTTTATTCTTTGCATTAATTGCTTGATTTGATTATGGTTCACTTCATTCAATGCTTGTGCACGCTTGAGAGTGTGTGTCTTTTTGCATGCCCTAAAATGTTTTCTATAAATTCTCACAACACTTCACAAATCACACTTTACACTTATCATCTCTCATATGTATTTCTGCCTTCTCTATTGTTTCCATCTCTTTTCAAAACCCAAAAACTCTTGTAAACCCAGACGCATCTCAAGAACTTCAATGGCTTCACCTTCTTCAACACCTGCTCAGATGAAAACTTCAACTGTTGCTGCATCATATCCAAATGCTGCTGGTTCATCCCAAACTGCTGTTGTGTACCAAGCACCTGTAAGAACTCTTCTCACTCCATTCAAAGAACTTGAAGTTCTATGTGAGAACTTTGTGGATTTTGAATCCATCAAAGAAAATGGTTTTGATCTCCTTTTAACCATCAAAGCTCAGAACTGGGAAAAGTATTTTGACAGGATGATGGGTCTTGTTTATCCAACTTTGATAAAAGAATTCTGGATACACACTCAAGTTTGCCCTAAGTTCATTCATTCATCTGTTCTTGGGAAGGAAATTGTCATCACTGAAAAATTAATCAGACAACTACTTGAGTATAAGGAAACTGAGGGAATCACAAGTATGGCTACTGATCGTGTGGAGTTGGCTGACATTTTTCAAGAAGTTTGTGTTTCTGGAGAACCATCCAATAAGGTTAGAGATCTGAAACCTATTTACAGAATATGGGCTAAGATCTTCATGAGTTCAATCTTTCATAGGAAATCTTCTAACTCACCAGATTATGTAAATTCAGAACAAATGTACTTCATGTTTTGTATGAGTAAAGGAAAGAAGGTGGATTTACCTTATCTTCTGTTCAGTCATCTTCTGAACCATATCAAAGAAACAAGAGAAGAAGTAAGGGTTAAAGCTGGAAAAATCAGAACTTGGATCCCTATGGGAAGACTGATATCAGACATTCTAACAGAGAATGGTCTTGTGAAACATCTGTTTGATGCTGGGGTGACAGAGGATCTGTCCTATGTTATAGGATCTGTCATAAATGGGAACACTCTGAAGAGAATGAAGGTTATTTCAGAGCTTGCTGGAAAACCCAAGAAATTTCACTCTGAAGACGTCAGCAGAAAAAGAATCCCTTTAGCAGATTTTCCTATGTTCAGTGCTGATGAACCTAGGCACATCATTCTGACTTACATTGCTGAATGTTTAAGAGATGGTATTCCTCTGCCTACTAACATAGTACAGAAGGAAGGAGAAGTATTGTCAAACATTCTGAGAGAAAGGCGCAGGAAGAGAAAGGTTGAGGAAGGATCTATTGCACAGCCTAAGAGGAAAGCCTCTGATGCTGATGACAAGCCTGAAAAGGACAAGAAGCAAAAGGAAAATCCTCCAGAAGCTACTGTGGAAGAAATCAGAGAAACAATTCGCCAGGTATTAACATCTGATCCCAAACCATTTGTACCTTCATCCTCACCTTCACCTCCACCATTTCCTCCTAAACCATCTGAACCTAAATCATCTGAACCTCATTCATCTGAACCCATTTCATCTCATACACATGTAACCATGTATGTCCTCTCTTCAACTTCATGTCATTCAACTGAATCATCTGATTCTGATGACTCTGAAGTCCCCTCACCAACTAGCTTACAAATTCTTGATCCCTATAAACCACTACCATCTGATCTACCTACATCTGACAACCCTTTTCGCTTCAAATTCAACCTCACAGATTTTATACCATCCTCATCTGATGTTGTTACAGCAACCTCCATACCTCAACTCACCATACCATCTGAACAACCACCATCTGAACATCCATCATCGAATCACCCACCTCCTGAACAAACTCAAACACCTCCTGAACCATCACAACCTGTCACCATAGAGGACTTTCTCAACCCAAAACCCAGATCAGATGTTTCTACTCTGTTCAAGAATTTCAAGAAGGAACTACGTATGGAAATTGCTTCTGTGGAGAAAGAGTGCATGGCTAGTTTGGATCCTGCTGAATCTGAAGCTTCTTGGAACAAATTCATATCAAAATTCAACTCTGCTGCATCTGACCTCAGAAAACTTTGTGCTGATGATGCAAAGGCTAAGTTTGCTGAAATTGTCAGACAAACTCTGGTGAACATTATCACAACTCCAGTGCTTCTTCTAGAAGATGCTCCTGCTGAAGATTCTGCAATGATAGAAGATACTCCTGCATCTGACATGGAGATTGATCATCCAATGGCAAATGCATCTGCTTCTGAACCTTCTGCATCTGAGATGAAGACTGAGATTCCAGATGTTGTCCAAGAAGTCAAGGAAATCAGAACAAGGATGATAAAATGGGAACAGACTACTGAAGAAATCAAGACTTGGATGGCCAAGCAAGAAGAGTCCACTGCTAAGATTACGGATCTTCTGACCTTGATTGCTTCTCGCCAGCCCTAGTTTTCTTTTTCATATCTTTGCATTCTTGGTTTGTACGTGTTTTCTGTTTGTTCTATTTTCTATCATCTGCTCTATAAACTTCTTATGCTAGTATGCTATTTTGATCTGATTAAATCTGGTTGTTTTATCTTTCATTTGTGTGTTATGTTTTTCTCTTCTTCTGTTATCTTTTCTGTCTTTAAAATTCTTTTTGATAATGACAAAAAGGGGGAGAAAGAGAATTTGAATGTTCAATCCATAAGCAAATACTAAAAATGAAATTCAGACATTGTTTTAATCTAACATTGAATCTTAAGACTTTCAGATCTCATTATTTCATCTAACAAATGATCTGAAGTTACCCTGAGAATTATCCAACCAGGCTCTGATCCTTGAAAGCAAATTTTGACTCTGATTCTGGAAGATACACCAGACTCTTCATTTTTGAAAGAAATTATCAGACTCTAATTCTGGAAAGCATCCAAGCTCTGATTCTTTCTCTCAACAAGGATTTCTACCAGGCTCTGAAATATACTCAAGCAAAAAGGGAAGTGTTCTTTTCTATTAGAGTATTCATTTCAGGGGGAGATTCTTAATCTCAGGGGGAGTATTTTTTTCTCTTTTTTTATTGAACAAAATTCCATATGTTTTGTCATCATCAAAAAGGGGGAGATTGTTAGAACACAAATTGGTGTTTCTTATATCTCTATGTTTTGATGATAACTTTTATGGAATTTTGTAATGAGTAAATATACACTCTAAAATTTGTTCAAGTATTATTGTTTCAGGTATAACAATTAAATACTCTTAAAGAAGCAAAATACATAAGTACAAAGAAACTATGCAAAGCTCTGAAGCATCAGATGCAAGACTATCAGAAGATTCTGAAACGCTGCCAGAAGGATCTGAAGCAGAAGCTACAGAATGATCTGAAGTGTTAATGAAAGAAGTATACAAAAGCTGAAAGCTCTGATCTTATCAGACTCTGAATTTCTTTTCACTACAAACTCAGAGGCTTTGATAACCAGACTCTTATCATTAATATTCACGCTCAAAGCATATACTGCTGCATACTCTGATGAAGACTCTGATCAAGACTGAGACTCTGATATATTAAAGATCTAATCAAGACTGAGACTCTGATACTTTAAAGATCTGATCATCTATCAAAGACTCTGAACTTATCATTCATCTTAAGCTCTGATCATCTTAAAGCATTCCATACCTTTTAAGCTTACCACAAGTTCTGAAGTGCAGATCATGAAGACTTCATATTGAAGAAATCTTGTTGAAGAAGCTGTAAACTTGATTAGACGTGGTGCTACTTCCAAAGTAACCAACGGCTAATTTGTCCAAAGAAGTGACGTGGTGCAAATCCCAAGGCTTCTACAACCATACCTTTCTGCAGAAAGCATATCTCTGCCCATACTTTTGGTGATGAAAAGTCATACAATCAAATATTATATTCAGCTGCACATCACTCAAGGCATTTAAAAAAAAGCTATAAAAGGAGAACTACTTCAACATTTTGAGGTTGCTAATTCACTACTCACCTTTGGCTCATTGCTAGATCACTCAGAAAGAAATACTCGCTTGATTCATAAAAGAGAAAATCTCACAAGATCTTACTCATTTGATCTCTCATAAAACCATAAAGTTTTTGTTGTACTTAATCTTAAGTGTAAACATCACAATTGTGATACAGCTTATTAGAAGCATTCAAACACTTGTTAGTTTACATTAAATTGTAAGAAGTTCCTTAAGAAGACCAAGGTGTGGTCAGTAGTTCTTGAGAAGACTAAGACAGTTGTTCTTAGTGTTATCTATTGTAATCAGTTGATCAATAGTGGATTAAGTCCTTACAGAGAAAGGCAAATCATCTTTGATAAGGTGGACTGGAGTAGTTGAGTTCAACGAACCAAGATAAAAATCTTGAGTTGTTTTTTATTGCCATATTTCTGAAAAACTCTTATTCAACCCCCCCCCCCCCCCCTCTTCTAAGTGTTTTTCTCACCTTCATACACGCCATTTTGTTGAGAATAATTTTAGGTGGGTGTTTTATCGTATCCACAGGGATTGTGCGCAAGATATATAGATGCTCGTTGTTCAATAGTTTAACGTTCTAAGTACAGTGTTTTCAAATAGTTCTTGTTGTGTAACATAAGTTTGTTGCAAAGAGTAAAATAGGGCAAAGATGTTTTGTTTTAAGAAAAGCATGTCAAGATTAGATTTCGTTAACCCCTTTCATATGTATCCGATTAATCAAGCATGTGAACTTAATTTCGATCAATACAATCGTGTATCCTCGCGAATTCTTTTACTTCTAAAATGGCTCCGTGAATATTACTATTTTAATGCTAGATGATTTCTCAAAATAACAATTGAAACAATAAACATAAAGATCAATACAAAGAAAATATTAAATTTCAAATCTATGTCTAAACTTTGTTTGTAAATAGATGAAGAAATTAGATCAAGACTTGGAAAATCTATGTCTAGAGTGATTCAAACCATAAATATATCATTAAAAGCAAAGGTCTTCATCATCTATTAATCATCAACCTTGTTCACATACAAAAGATCAAAAGAAATACATAATAGCAAGATTAACTACCTCTAATCTTGACATAAAAGTGTTTAGCTACCAATCACCATGGTAGCTTGATCAACAAGTAAGAAAAGAAGCTTTGCTAGCATCAAAGTCAAAGAATCGAGGATTGATGCTCCAAAGATTTGATTCTCACTTCTCCTTGAGTTCCTAAGGTTTTTGACCTAAAAAACCCTTTCTCTTTCTAAAAAATGTTGAAAAGTGTAAAGTAACAATAGTGGTTGAAAATATCTACAATAGAAGATATTTATAGCAAGTGCACAAAGTGCAGTAAGTGGCACCACGCTAAGCGTCATCGGGAGCACGCTAAGCGCGATCAGCAAAAACATAGGCAATTTTCCATAAAGTGCGCTAAGCGTAGTAGCATGTCGCTTAGTGTGGTTGGAGACTTTAGCTACTACCTCAACAAAAAGACCACGCTGAAAAACGCGCTAAGCGCGAGTTACCGACACGATCTCCTCGAAAATCATCTTTTAGGCCTTCTTTCCTTCACTAATTGTTCCTATCATCAAATATAAGCAAGAAGACCCATGCTCTTAAAATGATCATAATTCACAATATTTACAATAAAATCAGAAATTAGCATAATTACATTAAAAATAATAGACTTACTACTGAAATATCAAGGAAACCTTTTGAAAGGCCATAAAATATAGTCAAAAGTATGCATAATTTGGCCCTTAACAACTAACAACGTGGATTCGGTCACCATTTTGACAAGAATAATATCATTAATTAATTTAACTGAAAAAATACAAAATGATTAAACAAAAATAAAACCTTTGAATCATGTATAATAGCCTCAACATGTTGTTATCCATTGCGTTCAGTTACGATCCATAGGTCGACAACACGAATAACAAGTTTCCAAATGTTTTGTTCAGGCTTCATATCACCAATAAAAATGGGTGGTCTTGACATGACGAACTGCACAACACAAAAGTATAGTGAGTCATTTAATCAATCAAGAACTAAATTGAACTGTGTAAATAGATACAAAAAGAAGATTTCCTGGTATTCAAATGATTAATGACATAGCTTCAGATATATGTTTTTAGTCCAACAATGCAACTGATTATGCTTTTAACCGGAGGAAAACATTAATGACATACATGAAGGCACCTTTTATATATGGATTATGCAAAATTGAGATTTAATGCTCTTAATATTTTGAGGCCATGATGAAGGCAACTTTTATATTTTATCAAAAACAATCTTAAGCAACATATGGTAATATATTATGCTACAAATCTGGAACTGCGTAAACTCATGAAACATAAATAAAAAAGAAAATGTAAAAAGCTGAAATCTTGAGTAACAAATATACAAGTTACATCCTTAAGAGTAAGGAAAACATTCACAAGCAAGAATAAAACCAGAACAAATGTACAAGTACTGAACATCATGAAGAAAATATTTTATGAATAGATGCATATATTATGCTATAAGAAAAAATCCAAAACATGCAAATCTTGAGTAAATGCTAAGAGATCCAGTTAAGCTGAATAAAGAGCAAAATAAAACAAACTCGAGTAACATAAATATTCCACATGAAACTTTCAATACGCGAATGGAGCCAAAAATGGAACTTTAAACAAAACACAACATTACCTGTTGGGGAAACCGAATAAGATGTAGCTGGAAGAAGGAACAAGACGGAAATGAAAATGGAAAGGGAAAAGAAGTGTGAAATGAAAAGTGAAAGAGATCAGCAGTGGGAAGTGAGAAATGTAGAAGTGATTTTGCACATACTTTACTTTACTTTACCCGGGTAATAGACAGTTTGTATTTAGTAAATTACCATTAAATACATTTTTATGTGTAAATTAATCTACATATAAGAACATAATATGTTCTAAAAAATACTAAAAAGCCCTTCTATGTCCTTATTCTGCCACGTGGATGCCTTCCATCTTCCATTCCTTTTGTTTTCAAAGCTATTCAACACCCTTTATTGTTTCACTTCAGATTTTTTTAATTTTTCTATTATTTTTACTTTTTATTTAATGCACTGCTGCTGCTTTTAAATTAAAACAAATTTATTTTTAAAAAATTTCTTTTCTTCTTCGCTCAGCTCTCTCTCTCTCTCTCTCTCTGTCATTCAAAGAAAAAAATCTTCTTTATCCTTCAAACAAGAATAATATAACAAAAAAAATGCTCATTAACATTCTATCTTCTCCATTATCATTCAATACAAACCAAACTAAAGCAAACAATGGATGTAAAGTATGAAACATAAAAGAAGATACCAACGACGACAGACTTGGACGCGAGTGGCGGTGGCGATCCAGATCTGGGTGATATATACTTCTCTCTCCCAATACTCAAATGAATAACTAGCTCACCCGTCTCATTATTTCAATTGTAAATTTTCACTGTAATGTTAAAGTTTGCATCTTTTCTTCTTTTCCTTTAATGGGTTCCTTCCCTTAGCTTCTTCCTTTTTTGAATTTTGTCACTTTATTGTTTGTACATTTCTATCATATATCTTATTTTTAGTGTTCTAATTCAATTGAAGAAGTTTGATTTTTTTTTGGTTTTTTATTACATTAGTTTTTTAATCGATGAGTATTGGGATCAGATTCATTTGGCAGAGAAGTATTGATTATAGTTTACTCAACTGAACCTTGTAATTAGGATTATTACATGTTTGATTTCAGCTTAATTTATGCTATGGAACTTTAGATTTGTGTGTACTTGATTAGTTAAATCAAGGGTTGTGTTTATAAATAAGCAAATTAGGAGATATGAAGTGAAGGATTTTAAGGTGGATCTTAGGGTTTTCTTAGAATGAGATTTAGGGATGCAGAAAAGGATCTTTTATTAATTGTATTGAATTTATTTTCTTAGGTTAGTATGAACTTTGGAGTGATGATCAGAACCACTAACAAAATAGATTACATAGGTTTATTATAAATATTGTTATTTTTTTATAATCTATTTTAAGTTTTTATTGGTCTTTTTTCTCTATTTATCATGGATTTTTTTTCTTGTACAAGTTTATTTTGAGTGTCATGAAAATTGGAATTTTTTCTCTATTTAAGTTTGTTAGGGTTCTGAGGCGTGGATTGCAAATGAAAGTGTGGTATTTATCTTGCTCAAATCTTTAACAGGCAGTTCCTCAAACACCTCATGTGCATCTGCCACCAATTCAAATTTCAAGTAAGTATTAACCAAAGCACTTCCAACAAAAACATATAATTCCAACCCAAGCTTAAACAACAATCTATGAATCTTCTTAACCTCCAAAACCTCTGCATAACCACCACAAGCTCTACTCACACATGGGAACGTGAATTCATCAGCAACAACAATACCCAGATGACGCATTTGCTTATCCATGGTAGCAACATCACCACCAAGATAAACATGTTCAACTATAGAAACTTTGTTGAAGGATTTTTCTTTAGTAGAATTAATTGAATGTGAAACTTTGTTGAAGAGATTTTTGCTCGATTTTTTTGACAGAATAACTTGGAAAGCTTCATACCTTGGTTTCGGTTTCAGATCGGGAGGTTTCGATGGTAGGCTTGGTGGTTCTGGTTGCAGATCTGATGGTTCTTGTATTGATGCTGAAGTAGTCGCCGGAAGTGAGGCCGGGATTTTCAACGGAGAAGAATTTGAAAATGGGACTGGAGAATTTGTCGGAAATGTTGTCAGAGTGGTAAATGTCGCCGAAGAAGTTACCGGTAATGTTGTTGGAGTGGTAAATGTTGATGGAGAAGAAGTCAGAATTGTCGCCGGAGTCAGAATTGTCGCTGGAGATGCATTTTTCGTTATTATTTCTTCTTTTGGACAGTTTTCTTCTGTTGCTTCTGATTCTTCTTCTGTTTCCGCTAAAGTTAGATCTAAGGTGTCACTTTTAAGAGATTTTCTACATAGATCTGATGATGATGATTCTTCTACATCATCTTCAACAGTTTCAGAGATTGGATCCATGGACTCCATTGATTCATAAGTTGATTTCAGAGCTGGATCATCCTCTTCGTCTTCTGGCAGAATTTCTCTCCATTTTGGCTTAAATCTCCATAACAAAGATGTTGTAAATGTATCCTAACTATATCTACGATGAACACGAGACCACCATATCCACCATTTGAGAGCAGAACCTCTCAAAGCTCCAATAGCTTTCAACACCTTCAATGACTCAGGTGTTCCATACTCTTTAAAAAATTTCTCAAAACAAAGAATCCACCAATAGGCATCTTCTTCTCCATTAAACAATAATATTGTCACGAGTTAAAGTGGAAAGTGAGATCGAAAATAAAAGCACCAATTGTTAGGATGCTAAATTAGAACTCTAACAAACTTAAGAAAATTGTAAAAAATCTAAACCATAAAGAAGACAATTAAAATAAAGAGATAAAACTAAAAGATAATAAAAGATAACACTTGATTTTCTTCATGAATTACAAGAGAGGATAATACCCTTGTTATATACTATTCTAAATAAATGTTAACCATCCAAGTGTCTCAATCTTAAGAGTCCTAAGAATATTCTAGAAAACATAATAATCTAAAATAATTTCTAATACATCAAAATACTAATAAAGTTTATTTAACTAATTATAAATTATTCTATTAACCTCCATATCAGTTATCGAAATTCACGATCTAACCTTCTTTAATGTTGTTTCTTAATTCCTGCTATTAACTAAACTTTTTTCTTATTTGTTTTATTTTTATTTTTTGGAGTTAATAGACTAAATTTTTCTTCTGTTTTGAATGTAGAATCCATGGAGGATTCTTAATAGCAAGTCATACAAAAACGTGGGTTTGAGGTAATTTTTCAAATTACTCTCTAAATTGTTTATTTATTTTTAAATTTAATCATTTGATGTATTTTGGTTTAATTTTTTTATTTTGAGTGTGATGAAAATTGAAATGTCATTATGATTAATAATATAAAACAATTTAAAATAGTTGTTTTTATAATATTTATAATTGTAGGGTGAGAGCGATGTTCATTTGAAATAATTGTTTTATAATATTTATTATTTGTAGAAAGACAGACAAAGGGCTTTGCCGTAACTACAATGGAAAGTAATGAGTACAATCCAAAACAAGATCAAGAAGTTAATTCAAAACAGGTTGATTTGTTTAACTAATCTGTTGAAGAATGTTCTAAAGTTGGTAGAGTTAAAAATGTAATAATAATCAATACTATATGCATACAATGGTTTCATGGGTGTGGAAATACGACGAGTAAAGTGATGTGAGCAATGTAATGTGACATTTCGATGATTTCGGTCGGACTCGATTGGTAATATTTGGTCCGTCGGAATCCAAATCCGACCGAACATACACATATGCGAGCTGGATTTTCTGTTTTTCTTGGCCCAAGCTTGCCCTCAATTCATGGCCCAAAGTAATATTCATTAAGTTAGATTAGGGTTTCCTACTTTTATTATCTCTCAAATCTTTCTTGATTCCATCTGAATGAGATTAGGGTTGTCGTTCTCAAACTATCGTTTTCCTGAAGCGAACCTACTGTCAATCACCGTTTTCACAAACTTGCCATCTATTCACGTATCTCTTCATTCCTCTCTGATCTATGAGTAAGTTTCTTAACATCTCTCTTATGAAGGTAAGATCTCGCACTCTCTCTCAGATCTATGATTATGGATTGCTCAGATCTTGTTCTACTGTTAATATTATATATTGGTAATTATATTCTTCTTGTGCATGTGATTTCTAACTAGTTTTGTGTATGTGATTTCTACTCTTAATATTTTGTGTATGTATTATTTCTACATGGAATGGCTTAAGAAAAAGCAGAACAAGCAGATGTAGGACTGTTGTAAGAACATGTAGAAGAATGGTCTTTTCATTTGGATCTTGGTAATTGACTTTGTTCATTTCTTATTTGTTTTCAGTCTGTTCATTTCTTCACGCCATTTAGGATTTTTGAAAAGTTTATGCTATCAAATAGATCAAGTTGTAAACAACATTATATCAAATAGCTAATTCTTTTGAACAAATATTATAAAATCCTAAAATCTTTTGAACAAGTATTTTTGGATAAGCAACTGTATTTTGAAACTTCGGTGTCCTTGCTCGGTAATTGTCTGAAACTTCATGGTTATGCACTTGGTAATTGTTTGGTAATTGTCCTATATTTCTGTGTTTTGAAACTGTTTGGATAAGTAACTGTGTTTTAAAACTGTTTGGATAAGTAACTGTGTTTTAAAATTGTTTGGATAAGTAATTGTGTTTTGAAACTTCAGTTTCTGTTGTTTGGTAATTGTCTGAAATTTTTGTGATCATAATGAGATGATATGAATGAGCTCAAAGTTTTCGGAATAGCTTGTGAATAAGATCTTTTTCTCTAAAATAGTTTACTGATTAAGTAGTTTAGTTAGATTGTTTAGCTAAATGTGTCGGTAGAAAATAACATCCTATCACTACTGTGTTTTGTCATCTATAAATGATAATGATTTTATGCTACCATTAGACATTAGTATGTTTTTTTTTGTTATATGATTAAATTAATGTTCTTTTACTTTTATCTTCTTTTGTAAATATTATGAATGAACATTGTCAACTATCTCATAGGAATTGATCAATATAATAATATATATTATTATTCTCAAATAACTTATGAATATTTCTTGAGTTTGTAATATTGCAGCTTGTTGTGTGCATGGACTACTCAACTGTCTACGGGATTCAAGAAACTCAAATCTGTGATTTTTAGCCTCATTTTGTTCATAAATTGTTCTTTTAAGTAATCAGTTTGATTTTGGATGATTGTTTGTTAATAGGAACATGCAACTGTTTGTGAAATTGTTTTCTAAGGTGTTTAAAACTATTATAAAAAGTTTTCTGAACTTTTGTACTGAACTGGTTTTAAACTGTTTTTATGAACCAGCAGAACTTCCTTCTTACGAGAGTCATATAGTAAATTGGAGTGAACCGAAGATGCCTTCAAATTTATTTTTAACAGAATGAAAAAACCAAACAAATCAATTCAATTCAATTCCTTAGTCCTGCAAGCATGTCAAACAAACTTAGTATTCAATTTAACTTCCCCTATCAAACCTTAGTAATCAGTGAGGATAAGTAGAATTGCAGGAATACAGCAAATAAGTAGAATCAGACAATGTTCAGCAGAGAACAGTAAATGCCTTGTATATCTGAAAGATAAAACTGCCAAACTATGAGTTAGGATAATACTAAGCTGCACAAAAACAAATAACAGATGAAGTTTCTAAAAGTTTCTTAATCAAATTACAAATAAGCATTTGATCAATTCCTATGAGATAGTTGACAATCTTCATTCATAAAATTTTAACTGGTCCAGTAATAGAGTCCAAATATAGGCTAAAAATAGCCTAATTAATTGAATTGAAAAATGTAAAAACAAAATCATAATTTTTAAGTGGGTTTAAAATTGGATTGGCCCAACAATTAGCTAAAACAAAAAAAAAACAATCTAGTTAACCCAACCCGAAAAAACTCTAATTTGAAAAAACGGATAATTGAATTGGTTGGAATTGGACTAATATATATATCACCCGAGCGTTGGACTGGATTGAGATTTTGGGGTTTTGGGTCCGAAGGCGAACCGGTCTGAACCGATGTCCACCCCTAATTTCGAGGATACTGTCACTTTTTCAATTATTATTTTCAAATTATTACATTTTCAAACAACTTTTTTTTAAGTGGATCTGCTATTGGCATTGATATTCACCTTTCTTTTAAGTGTAAGATTGCCTCTTAAAATTCATTGTGACATTACAATTTACGATTATAAAACAAGTAACATTTCATATTATTCCAAGTAACATTTATCTACTACATATTTAAGAATAGATTAGCTCTATCATTTTTGTTTGTAAGATTTTTGTTATTATAATTGGACTAAAGTAAATTGAAGACGATGGACCATTATTATAAAGGGCCACCAGATTTTTTATTTTTTATTTAATAATAAATTAAATAAATACTAGGTATTTTTATTTTTGTAAAAGGAAATCAATGCGTTTATTTCAATGTGTCTGTATACTACTATATTTTATATTTTGTACTATTATTTTTAATTAGAGATGGCAATTAGATTCATTAGAATAAAATTCATCAAATTTATCGGTCAAAAAATTTATTAAATTCATTCACCACATAAAAAATAAGTTAATGAATTAGATTAAATACATTCATTTATATACATGGTTGGATTCAATCAATCCAACATATTTTAAAAATTCAATTAATTATTTTTATTTTTAAAAAAGTAATTAAAAATAGATTTTTTAAAAGAAAAGAATTTATTTTTTTCAATAAAAAAATCATAATTTTCCCAACAAAAAAATTTGAATTTTTTTTTGAAAAAAAATTTTGGTTTTTTTTCCAAAAAAAATCTGTTTATTTTATTTAAAAATTGTTTTTTTTTCGAAAAAATTATTTAAAAAACTGATTTGTTTTTAAAAAAAAATTGTTTTTTTAAAAAAAAATCAACTTTTTTTTTGAAAAAAAACTGACTCATTGGATATCAAAGAAAAAAAGGTTTTCCAAAAAACGACTTTTATTTTTGGAACAAAAATCGATATTTTTCAAAAATTAAAATATCAATTTTTTTTTTAAAATACAAAAAATTTAATTTTTGTCATAAATATATTAAAAAACATTTTCTTTTAAAATATAAAAAGTAAAATTTTCAAAAATAAAATAAAATTGATTTTTAAAAATAAAAAAATACTTTTTTTTTCGAATTAAAAAAGAATTAGATGAATGAATATTCATCCATTAAAAATATATTAATAGATGAATTGGATGAATTTTATTCTTAATATATAGATTAAATTAAATAATTTTTAAAAAAATTTAATAAATTATTGATGAACTAATGATTTGTTTTAATTTATTCATTAATAATCCAATTCAATCTATTCATTTTATTCTTAATAAAGTATTTTGTTAAAGTATGTCTTAATCGTTTACTGTTAGTAAAAGTTACTACTTTGTCTTAAAAAATTGAAATTTAAAGACACTATCATAGATCTAATTTCACAACACTAGACAAATATTTATATAGAGTTGTAAGTGAAACTGCAAATATCCATGCCGGTAAAGATGCCAACACTTCATACTGCAAATACCAGCATAACACGGTTTCTATGAGCATTTTTCCTGAAAGTAAAATTACTTTTTTCTATAAGGTACAATTATTTGCAGCTTAGCCGTTCATAGTGAAAATTAGTAGTCATCTGTCAATTCTATCAAATTCTACACTCTACCATACAATAAAATAATCATTATATTACCTATTACTATGTTGGAACATCAATTCTTTTCCAACAGCCAGACTAATACACCATCTACACATTTCACATCTTTCATAGCCTGTACCATAATTGTTGTATAGGTTTTAAAGTTAAATTTGAAAAAAAAAAGTGTTAACTTCAAAACATATTTGCCCAAAAAAACAGAAAAATTAAGGATTAAATATGAGAATTTTAAAAACTGTTCCATAAATCAATTTAAAGTTCTTGCAAAAAGTATTAACTAATGTAATCTGTTGTTAAGTATATATAATTGCTAAGCAAATGATATATTTAAAATGTGTTGCTTTTACCAGTGAATTAAATATATACCAACAATTATTTATGCAGAAAAAAAAGCATGCAATGGAGATAACAAGAACAAATGAGTTTTAAAAAAAAAATTAATATTTCTTTTAGTTCTTTAATTTTATCTAATGTTTGACTTTAGTTTCTTAATTAAAAATTACTACATAGTAGTTCATTAACTAATACTCTCTTACATATTTTGGTCATTTCGGTTAGTTTGGACAATTTATAGTTGATCTGGAATTCTTTTATTTAATACTTATAATTTTATTTAATATTATTATAATAACTTTATTTAAAAAAATTAACATCAAAACTCAAATTATCACCAACCCACGCTTCAAACTTTAACCCTTTTTCAAAACCCCATTTCCTAGGTCATGTCAATTTATCTTCTCCTCTTCCACCACCACCGTCAAAATCAGAATCCAAATTTAATATTTTTCAAGGTGCAAGACCAATTTCTTTTTTGATTTCAATTTGAACATGTCTCATTGTGAGGTTCTTTGTTCCAAAATCAGTTGAAGTTATTGCTCAAGTATAGCAGTTGCTTTCAATCTTCCTTTCAACCAAAGTTGAACTTATTTTAAAGTGATTTGGTTGATCGTGATATTTTGTCCTTTAATTTCAGAATTTTTACTTTCAATTATTTTCACGGATTCAAACTGAGCATAACAAAACAAAAGTTAAGATTTATGTTTTTTTACAGATTTGGTGTTCTTTCGTTTGCTACTAATGAATGTTTTAACAAGTGTTTTGGTATTTTCGAGAAAATTTTAGCAAAGAAATTGAGTGCACGAAGAATTGGATTTTAATCTGTTTAAACAAAAGTTGCGTTGATGTTTTTTTTTGAGTTGAAAAGGTTAAAACTTTATTATGTTCTTCAGTGATACAATAATATGGATTAGCAATTTAATAATTTTATGTTTGTGTTGAAGTTTTTTTTAAGTTTAATTCTTAGATCGTGTATGATAAAAATATTTGGGTAAAATTTTCTAGGTTTTAATATAAATGTATTGAAGGTGAGGATAAATATAAAGAAAGAGAAGATGGAAGGAGATGAAGAATTGTCTACCTGACATGTCAATTCAACCCTAATTAATATTTTTTCATCAAAACTAACGGAATGGACAAAATAGTTTAACGGAAAAGAAATTAAAGAACCATAACATAACATTTTTTAATTAGGAGACCAAAACAAAACTTCGCCTAAATTTTATAAACCTAAAAAAATTATTTTGTTAGGACAAAATTCAGTTACTAAAACGGAACTGCCTTACAATATTTAGATAAGGTCAAATATTTAACAATCAACAACTATACCATAGTAACTAAATCACAAATTTATTTAGAATGGTGTACTTTTAATCATGTAATCAAATATAATATCTTTACTTTTATATATATATATATATATATATATATATATATATATATATATATATATATATATATATATATATATATATATATATATATATATATATATATATATATATATATATATATATATATATATATATATATATATATATATATATATATATATATATATATATATATATATATATATATATATATATATATATATATATATATATATATATATATATATATATATATTAAAATTACTTCTATTTTTATAGAAAAATATAATATCTATTGTACCATATTTCTTTTGCTTGTTAAAAATGATATTTCTCAATTGTTTATTATATATAGAAGAATTTGTTTTTTTTTGGTCAACTATTAAAAAAGATAGTCTTTTATTGACTAATTAGTTAAGATTAAATAGTTTATTAGACAACTATATACTTGATAAATAGTTGTAAGTGATGCAATTTTTAAAATAAATAAGTATCATTTATTCTTATTTTTTATGGTTAGTCTAACTATTTTTACGTTTTGGTGGAAGAAGTACATGAGTAGGTTGAAGAGAAAGTCCCGAAAAATAAGACAGAGATCGTTTTGGGTATTTTGTGGTACAACTGGAGTATTGATTTTCTTTTGTACAGTAACTGGTATTTTTATGTTCTTATAGCTGATAATAGCAATAATTTATTCTTTTTTATTTATGTCTCAGTTTGCCCTTTGTTGCGGTTAGAATATGATATCAAATTATTAATTAATTTGAATCGCATCTTTAGTTCACAACCGCTCTTTGATTTATCCGAAGGAAAAAGTCAAAAGAGGAAAACCTAATTTTGTATCGTAAAGACAATGCGGGGAGAGATCTAGGTAAGGGGTTGGTTAAGCTTAGGGAAGATACTTGCACCCTAAACTTCTGTAGTACTCTACAGGAACCTTTTGTTTATTGTATGCTTTTTTATTTATTTTATTATCTGCTTTAATATATATTGAGTTAAGGGATAGAGTGACCTAAAGACCTAAGGGTTAGTCCTAAGTTTACTCGGCAAGACGTTGCATCTTGTGCCTACATATCCTGACGGGAATGGAATCAGAGTAATGTAGTTCCCCTCGAAAGGGAGGTTAGAAACTTCTTGACTGTGGTCAAGGTTTCAATGGGAGTAAACGTATCTTAAGGACACGCTTACGTGGAGTCTTGAAACTCCTATTTCTATGTTGAAAAGTTGAATTAAAATTAGGGATGAAATTAGGGATTCCACGGCGGGAAACCCTAAAGCAGAGTACGACGACTCTTTGACCTAAAGCTAGGGTAAAGGGTATTTTCGTCCATGGCGGGACACGTAGGCTATTAGGGTTTTGAAATGGTCAAAGGTTAGGGTTATTGACTCGGCGGTCAAACGGCTAGACCTAATTCTTCGGAAGGGATTCTAACGGAAAATCATGCAAGATATAGCAAATTATTATACGGCAGAAATAAAGTACGGAAAATAATGAAAGCGATAAAGAAAGCATCGCGACAATCACTCGCGAAAATTACAAATCCCCAAAAAATACGAAATAAAAAATAAATCGCGACCATGGCCTCGCGTAAATTACATCCATGGGACAAAAACGAACAAATAAATAATAATAAGGTGAAACAAACAAATTAAGGAGTGTTAGACGAAAAAGAAAAAGGACGGGTACGTTAGGAACTTCTTATTTTTTTTTTTTTTATTTAAAAGAGAATAATGGATTTCGAATTTTTACTAAAAACAAATGTGTTAATTTCATGGCTATTTTAAGATCTAAATTTAGAAGAGTTCATAAATTTTTGTGAAAAATAGAGTCTTAAATTTTATTATATAAAAAAAAACAGTTTAAATTTTTATTATGAGAAAAAATTAAAGTTTTTTTATTATGAAAACATAGTTTTTATTTTATTATGAGAAAAAATAAAGCTATTTTTATTATGAAAAACTGAGTGTTTATTTTGTTATGAGAAAAAAAATAAAGTTTTTTTTTTTATGAAAAACAGAGTTTTTATTTTAGATTTATTAAAGGAAAAAGATTAATTAAGGAAAATGTTATATTAATTATTACTATTATTAAATCATACACTAATAAAATAATAAAATAATAAAATAATAACTAATTAATAAAAATAAAGAAAAAAAGAAAAGGAACAGAGTTGAAAGGGGAGGGGGAAACGAATCATTTGTTATCATAAGGGGTTTTTCATCTTCTTCATTCTCTCTGTCCCACGCGGCGGCCATTAAAGCTCCAAAGATCTTTTTGCTCCATTTTTTCAAAACTTCTCTCATCTCTTTCGCGTTGCATGCGCGGTTCCTCTCCCGCTGAATGTGTCCCTGAAAAAAAACCATGAAAACAAAACCATAAATCAATTTTGATAAATTTCTTACAGAATAACGGCAGAATTCGAAACTTCTATCGAACGATGGTGGTGAATCTTTGATCTTGATGATGAAACCTTGAAGGTTTTTCAAAAATCTCCCCGCTTCTGATAAGTCGTGAAAACGACCGCCGTTTTTTCCCTTTTGTCTCCTTCCCCCTTTTCTCACATACAACTTATGTTTATATAGGTAACAAATTAGGGTTAACTCTAACCTAATGCCCACTTTAAAGCCCAACTTAAATAATTAGTCAAAACTAAATAAAATTTAAACAAATTAAAATAAACTTAAAATTCTATTTATTCTTTTTATAATATTTTTAACTTTATGATTTTTGGATGTTTTTATGAATAATATGAAAAAAAGTGAAAAAATAATATTTTTTAAAAAATAATTTAAATAAAATACGAAAATAATAATTAAATAATAAAAAAACTATTTTGTTAATTTTTTTTTATGAAAATAGAAAAGCTAGAATAAAAATAAAAGAAAAACAAAAAGTGAAAAAGGTGGGATTCAAACTCTCGACCTCTCACACTCACAACTCCTCACACACGGTCTCTTGCCAATGGTGTCATTTTATTCATTGGAAATAAAGTGGCACTAGAAACCATGTAAAGGTAGGACAAATTTGGGGTGTAACACCCTTAAACATAATATATTATGTTGTAGTCTATAATATTTTATATGTTATATTTGTTATAAAATTAAATAAAATAATATAGAGATTAATGAGAGAAAGAGAAAAGAGAAAGTAATATTATATTATCTTCTACTAAAGTTCACTTTATATTGTAATATGAATCTTATTTATAGTAAATGACCAATGAATAACTATTAACTTAAGAGATACACAAATGTTAGAAAATTAACTCATAGGAGTTAAAGAATATAGAAAGATGGGTAAATGAACATCCACATCTATTTACTATTATTCATAACACGCACCCTTGGATGTTTATTGAGGATATGCCTCGTTAAAACTTTACTAGAAAAAAACCCGTGGGAAAAAAATCTAGTGAAGGAAAAGAAGTATAATATCCTTTTCAAGTCTAGTGTTAGGCTGAATTTGCATTGGGTAGGTCTTAAGTGAAGAGTGCAAACTGGTAGTTTGGCTCTGAATTAACACTGCTTATAGTGGATTTCCTCCTTAGCTTGGTAGCCCACAGAGTAGGTGTGATTTGCACTGAACTGGGTCAACAATTCCCTGTGTTATTTACTGCTTCCTTTAAGTGTTTTACTGCTTAGCTTAATTGTCTATTCAGTAGTGGATGTCATAACATCCAATATAACATCGACTATCTGTTACTAGAATTTCAGACTCCATTTTAATGTCTTCGTGTAGGTGAAGAATTGTATCTTGCTAATAGGTTGACAATAAATGATATACCAGGACGTGTATAATTAGAAAGGTACATTAGTGTTCCAATTGCACTGAGATATGGTACTTCAGGACCAAGCAACTCTTCATTCTTTTCTCGAGGTCTGAAAGGATTTTTCTCCTCATCTAATGATCTAACAACCATTAGAGTATACAACGGATGACATTTGTCCATATAGAAGTATTTTAACACTTTTTCTATATAGCCTTCTTGATGTACAAAAATCACTTTGTTCAAATGTTCAATTTGCAGACCTAGACATAATTTTGTCTTTCCTAGGTCCTTCATCTCAAACTATTTCTTTAAATAATTCATAACTTTTGGAAGATTTTCAGGAGTTTCAATAATATTTATGTCATCCACATAGACAGCTATTATTTCAAATTTCTTTCTTGATCTTTTTATAAAATACAAGGATAAATGGAGTTATTTGTATATCCCTCTCAAAGCAAATATTCACTGAGACGATTATACAACATTCATCCAGATTGTTTCAGCCCATAGAGAGACCTATTCAATCTTATGGAGTAGCTTTCTCGAGATTCAGAGTTGTGTGCATCTGGTATATTTAACCGTTCAGGGAGTTTCATGTAAATTTCACTATCAAGTGAACCATACAGATAAGTTGTCACAACATCCATCATGTGCAAATTAAGTCCTTCATCTGCTACAAACCTAATTAAATATTATAATTTAAATTGCATCCACTGCAGGTGGATATGTTTCATCAAAATAAACTTAGGTCTTTGTGAAGATTATTGAACAACAACTGAAGCTTTGTATCTCACAATTTCACCATTCTTATTTTGTTTTTTTCACAAAAAGTCATTTATATCCAATTGGTTTTACACCTTGAGGTGTTCGGAATACTAGTCCAAAATCGAGTCACTTGTAAAGTAAGTTTAATTTTTCTTCAATTGAATATGTTCATATTGGCCAATTCTCACTTTGTCTACAATATTTGATAGACTTTGACTCATGATCCTCATTATTATTTATCATCTTTAACGCTATATTATATACAAAGACATTGTCAACATTGACTTTATTTTGGTTCCATCATATTCCTTTAATGACATAATTTATCAAGATCTCTTAATTTTCATAAATTTCAGGTACTTGGTTAGTTCTTTAGGAACTTAAAATTAAATTATATCAAATTGCTATTAAAGTTTTCATTGTTGGAACACAGATTGGTTCTTAGTTATATCTCTATGTTTTGATGATAACACTTATGAAATTTTATATTAAGAAATTATATACTCTAAATTTGTTCAAGTGTTTTTGCTACAGATATTAAATTTAATATTCTTGTGAAAGCAGAAATAGATCTGAATGTTGAACTACGCAAGGCTCTGAAGTGTCAGAAGCATCTCTCAGAAGACTCTGAGCGCTGCCTACAGAAGACTCTGAGCGCTGCCTACAGAAGACTCTGAGCGCTACCTATAGAAGGATCTGAAGCAGAAGCTACAGAAGCATCTGAAGCATAATCTGAAGACTTTGTATGAAGAGTTTCAAGCACTGTTTATCAAAAGACTCTGATAGTACTGTTCGCTGCAAGTACTGAGGATCTGATCTCCAAACTCTGCTCTGATTAATTACACGTTGAAGCACACTTGCTGCAATACTCTGATACAACAAACTCTGAAGACATCAAGACTCTGATCACTCAAGGCTCTGATGTTAATTGCTGTGAATTGGAAACTTGTTAAAGATGATCATTTGAAGTTATATCCGTTGGTTATGCCAAACGACTCTTTCCTCTTCTTTGCTAGACACAAGAACTCAGGCAAAAAGGATTTCTCTGAACATTCTACTTCTAGGAAAGGTCAAGTGATGTGAAGACAAAAAGGTTACAGCTACTTTGCAGTACATAGTCTTCAAAGCTTGCAACGTCTTGGACTTCTAAGTCTATATAAGCAAGCCTTCAACAACTTTCTTCAGTTGACGTACTTTGATAAAAATTCATTGAAAAGCTCTCATACAAATTATTACTCTTTGCTGAATTTATTTCTTACGTTCATAAACTTAAGTGTAAATCACAGTTGTGATATAGCTTTCTTAGAAGCATTTTAAACACTTGTTTAGTTTACATTTGATTGTAAAAGTTCCTTGAGAAGACCAAGTTGTGGTCAGTAGTTCTTGAGAAGACTAAGAATAGTTGTTCTTAGTGGTTAATATTGTAATCAGTTGATTATAGTGGATTAAGTCCTTGAGGAGAAAGGCAAATCACTCTTGATAGGGTGGATTGGAGTAGTTGAGTTCAACGAACCAGGATAAAAAACTTTGTGCTCTTATTGCCATAATATTTTCTAAATCCTTATTCAACCCCCCCTTCTAAGTATTTTCTCACCTTCAGTTAGCATCAGAGCTCCGGTTCTGTGTGTGCTATCATTTCACCGTGAACAAAAAAGATCCAGTGAGAAAAATACTCTTGATATTCTTTGGTTGATTTTATGGCTGAAGCTTCAACATCCAACAACAACAACAGATATGAAGAAAGGGATAGAATCAGCACAAAACCCCCTATGTTTGATGGGGAGAAGTTTGACTATTGGAAGGACAGAATAGAGAGTTTCTTCCTTGGTTATGATGCTGATCTATGAGACTTAGTCATTGATGGTTATGTTTACCCCACTGATGGGGATGGCAAGAAAATTGATAGAAAATCTATGACTGAAGCCCAGAAGAAGGAGTTCAGAAATCATCACAAAGCTAGAACAATCTTATTAAATGTTATATCTCATACTGAGTATGAAAAGATTACCAACAGAGAAACTGCATTTGATTTGTTTAAGTCTTTGAAGATGACACATGAAGGGAACTCACAAGTTAAAGAGACCAAGGCTCTGGCGCTGATCCAGAAGTATGAAGCCTTTAAAATGGAAGAATCTGAATCTATAGAAGCTATGCTCTCTAGATTCCAGATCCTCACAGTTGGGTTAAAAGTGCTGGACAAAGGCTACTCAACTGCTGATCATGTGAAGAAGATCATCATAAGCTTGCCCATCAGATGGAGACCAATGGTCACTGCTCTGAAGCTAGCTAAGGATCTGAACAAGATCACATTGGAGGAACTAATCAGCTCTCTAAGGAGCCACGAAATTGAACTTGAAGAAGACGAGCCTCAAAAGAAAGGTAAGTCAATTGCTTTAAAGTCTAACAAATATGTGAAAGCTTTGCAGGTGTTAGAAGAAAGTTCTGAAGAGTCTTCTGAAGAAGAAGAAGATGAATTGTCCTTGCTGTCCAGAAGAATCAACAAACTCTAGAAGCACAAACAGAGGAAGTTCAAGAACTTCAAGAAGCCAGATCAACGCAAAGAGTCCTCTGGACACAAAAGATATGGAAAGAAGGAGGTTGTTTGCTATAAATGCAAAGAACCTGGTCATTACAAGAATGAATGTCCAAAGCTTCTAAAGGAAAAACCAAAGAGGAAGTTTGACAAAAAGAAGAAGGTTCTAATGGCAACCTGGGATGATTCAGATGAATCTGAATCTTCATCAGAATCTGAAGAAGAATGCGCCAACATGGCTCTGATGGCAGGCGTGGAAGATCAGGATGAAGGATCATCTGGATATGAATCTGGTTTTGAATCTGGTTTTGAATCTGACTCAGAAGAGGTACTTTCTGATCTCTCTAGGGAAGAACTTATTAAAGTTTTATCAGAAGTCCTAAACAACTATAACCAGATTAAGCTCAAATGCAAGAAGCTTAAATGCAATCTTGAATCTGAGAATAGTCTGTTAAAGTCAGAAGTTGCTGAGCTCAAAGAAAACAATTTGAAAATGAAAAACAATTTTGAAAAAGCTCAACAAGACTCTGAATCTGAAACTAAGTCAAAATGCAAAAATATTTTAGAAGAATATGTTTCTGGCTAAAAGCATAGATAGAAGCAAAATGGCTTCAATGATCTATGAAGTTAGCAGAAACAACAGGAAAGGAATTGGATATGAATCTTCCTCTGGAAAGGATTTAAATCCAATGCCTGTTGATAAACTTATCATTAAGAAGACTCCCTTATATTCTCATTTCAAGTTTGGTCATCTGAATGATATTAAACATACACGTTCTGATCAGAATGTTCCTGTGTTTAAATCAAAAGTTAGTCAGAACAAACCTGTTGTAAAAAGATAGAAGTTCAGACAAACTTTTAAGGCAACTAACCCAAAAGGACCCAAAAAGATCTGGGTACCTAAGGATAAGATAATCCCTGTTGTAGATGTATTTAGCAGCAAAGTCAAGACGCCAGTCATGGTACTTGGACTCTGGCTGCTCACGTCACATGACGGGAGAAAGGTTTATGTTCCAAAGCCTGGAGCTTAAATCTGGAGGAGACGTGAAGTTTGGAGGGAATCAGAAGAGCAAGATTATTGGCTCTGGTACTATTGGCAATGGTAACCTTCCCTCTATATCTAATGTTTTACTTGTAGAAGAATTAAAAAATAATCTATTGTCCATAAGTCAATTAAGTGACAATGGTTATGACATAATCTTCAATCAAAAATGTTGCAAGGCTGTTAGTCAGAAGGATGGCTCAATCCTATTTAATGGAAAGAGAAAGAACAACATTTACAAAATCAATCTTTCAGAACTTAAGGTTCAAAATGTAAAATGCCTTATGTCTATTAATGATGAGCAATGGGTCTGACACAGAAGATTGGGGCATATTAATATGAGACGTATATCTCAGATTAATAAACTCAATCTGGTCAAAGGACTTCCTAAGTTGAAGTTCAACTCAGATGCTCTTTGTGAAGCATGTCAAAAAGAAAAATTTTCAAAATCTTCTTTAAAACTAAGAATGTTGTTTCAACTTCAAGACCATTAGAGTTACTTCACATTGATCTGTTTGGACCAGTGAAAACTGCATCCATCAGAGGCAAGAAGTATGGATTAGTCATTGTTGATGACTATAGCATATGGACATGGGTGAAATTCCTAAAACACAAGGATGCGTCACATTCTGTGTTCCTTGACTTCTGCAAACAAGTCCAGAATGAAAAAGATTTTAAAATTGTTAAAGTCAGAAGTGATCATGGTGGCGAATTTGAAAAGAAATATTTTGAAAAATATTTTAATGAAAATGGCACTGCTCATGATTTCTCCTGCCCTAGAACTCCACAACAGAATGGATTTGTAGAGAGGAAAAATAGAACTCTGCAAGAAATGGAGAGAACCATGATCAACGAGACTAATCTGGCAAAGTATTTTTGGGCAGAAGCAATAAACACAGCTTGTTATATTCAGAACAGAGTGTCTTTAAGACCTATTCTGGAAAAGTCTCCCTATGAATTATGGAGGAACAAGAAACCCAACATTTCTTATTTTCATCCTTTTGGATGTATATATTAGATGTTGAACACTAAAGAGAATCTGAACAAGTTTGATTCTAAAGCACAGAAGTGTTTCATGCTTGGCTATTCTGAACGCTCTAAAGGCTACAGAGTATACAATACTGAAACACAGATTGTGGAGTAATCTATAAATGTTAGATTTGATGATAAGCTTGGCATTCAAAAGCCAAAGCAGTTTGAAAGTTTTGCAGATAGAGAAGTAATTCTCACAGACTCTGAAGGCTTAGAGGCAGAAAAGGTTCAAGTGAAGGAACCAGAAGCAACGCCAGATGCAACTCCTTTGGCTACTCAAATGAACAACTTGAATATTTCTGAAGAATCAAATGTTAGAGGATCACCTTCCAGAATCAAGGCCTCTCACCCAGAGGATGTGATGATTGGAAAGAAGGATGACCCTATAAGAACAAGATCCTACCTCAGATCATCTAAAGCGTCATTATTTGGCTTGGTGTCAGTTATTGAACAAACTTATGTGGATGAAGCTCTGCAAGACAATGATTGGATAATTGCCATGCAAGAAGAGCTCAATCAGTTCACAAGAAATGACGTTTGGGATTTGGTTCCAAGACCAAAAGGATTCAATATAGTTGGAACTAAGTGGGTCTTCAGAAACAAGTTGAATGAAAAAGGAGAAGTTGAAAGAAACAAAGCAAGGCTTGTTGCTCAAGGTTATAGCCAGCAAGAAGGAATTGATTACACAGAGACCTATGCTCTTGTGGCCAGGTTAGAGTCTATTTGTTTACTCATTTCTTTTGCTGCACAAAATAACACCACTCTATATCAGATGGATGTTAAGAGTGCCTTCTTAAATGGGATTATAGAAGAAGAAGTTTGTGTTCACCAACCTCCTGGTTTTGAAAATGATAAATTTCCAGAACATGTGTTTAAACTTAAGAAATCTCTTTATGGTTTAAAACAAGCTCCCAGAGCTTGGTATGAGAGATTAAGTAACTTTCTTCTGGAGAAAAATTTTATCAGAGGCAAAGTGGACACAACTCTCTTCTGTAAAACATTTAAGAAAGATCTGTTAATTTGTCAAATATATGTAGATGATATTATATTTGGATCTACCAATGTTATGCTGGGAAAGGAGTTTGCTCAATGTATGCAGGCTGAATTTGAGATGAGCATGATGGGAGAATTGAGATTCTTTCTGGGAATTCAAGTCAACCAGACTCCAGATTGCACTTACATTCATCAGACCAAATATGTAAAAGGGCTTCTGAAGAAGTTCAACATGACTGATAGTAAGATGGCAAAGACTCATATGCATCCAACAAGCACACTTGGTAAGGAAGAGGTAAGTAAGAAAGTAGATCAGAAACTTTACAGAGGTATGATTGGATCTCTTCTCTACTTAACTGCTTCTAGACCTGACATTTTATTCAGTGTATGCTTGTGTGCAAGATTCCAATCAGATCCTAGAGAATCACACTTAACAGCTGTTAAGAGGATTCTAAGGTATTTGAAAGGTACTTCTAATGTGGGTTTGTGTTACAGAAGATCTGATGAATTTAAACTAGTTGGATTCTGTGATGCTGATTACGCTGGAGACAGAGTTGAAAGGAAAAGTACTTCTGGAAGTTGTCAATTTCTGGGAAGAAATTTAATCTCCTGGTACAGCAAGAAACAACCTACAATTTCTCTATCAACTACAGAAGCAAAATATATTGCTGCTGCTGGATGTAGCACGCAGATGCTCTGGATGAAAAGTCAGCTAGAAGACTATCAGATCTTTGAGAGTAATATTTCTATATTCTGTGATAATACTTCTGCTATATGCTTGTCTAAAAATCCAATTTTACACTCTAAGACTAAGCATATAGAAATTAAACATCACTTCATCAGAGACTATGTTCAGAAGGGTATTATAAAATTAGACTTTGTTGATACAGATCATCAATGGGCTGATATTTTCACAAAACCCCTTGCTGAAGATAGGTTTAAGTTTATTCTAGAAAATATTGGTATGGAATTTTGTCCAGAATAATATTTATCAGAGGCAAATTTCTCAAATGCAAAATGTTTAAACTCTGAAGTATTTCATCTGTATTTCATTTAATTTCTTGAATTATTATTTTTGTGTGTATCTGAACTAACAAGTCTCAGAGGATCTGAACGTTGGCTAACGTTTCATTTCTCAAAGAGATTTCAGAAGCATATGCAAGCAAACACGTGTCACTCTAGAATCTGAAAAGATGGCGTGCACAATATTGAAGAGACATTTGATGTAACGTTTGAATAGTTGATTTCTCGTTTTCCCCCAAATTGTCAGAATCATTTATTGCTTTGAAATTATTGTTTTCTCTTTATTAAATGCCATTAATTGCTAATTGCGTACGTGCTGAGTGTGTGACTTTATGTTTGCCCTAAATTTCTTCTATAAATTCCACAAATCTCACCATTTCACTCTTTTCACTTTCTCAAACACGTATATGCATTTCTGTTTTCTCTTTCATCTTCATCTAAACCCTAAACCTTCATCATCTTCAACTATGGCTACTTCATCTTCAACCGCAGCTCAGTTCCAATCCTCAATGGCTGCAGTTACTTCTTCAAACATGGGTGTTGTCCCATTTAAGGAACCTATCAGAACACTACTCGTGCCTGTTGATAAGTTGGAAGTTTTGTGTGTGTCCATAGTCAACTTTGAATCATTTGCAGAAAATGGGTATGATCTATGTCCTATCATTGATGCACATTGTTGGACCAAGTTCTTTGACAGATTAATGGGACCAGTTTACCCTCTTCTGGTAAAAGAATTATGGATACATGCATCTTGTTGCCATAAGTTCGTAGTTTCTTTTGTTCTGGGGAAAGAAATCGTTATTACTGAAGCTTTGATAAGAAAACTCATAGGATATGAGGAGACAAATGGAGTCACTAATCTACCATCTGGGCGTGTAGACATGACTGATGTCTATAAAAAAGTTTGCACTTCTGGAGTTGCTTCAAACAAGGTCAAGGATCTGAAACCAGTTTACAGAATCTGGGCTAAGATTTTCATGAGCTGCATTCACCATAGAAAATCTTCAAATTCTCCAGATTATATCAACACTGATCAACTATACTTTATGTATTGTCTGAGTCAGAGTATCAAGGTGGATCTGCCATATCTTCTGTTTAACCATCTATGGACGCATGTTAAATAGTCAAGGGAAGAGTTCAGAAACAAGCACCAAAAGCTTAGAAACTGGATACCAATGGGAAGACTTATCTCAGACATTCTAACTGAGAATGGTCTTGTTAGTCATCTGTTTGAAGCTGGAATGAAGGAAGAATTGGCTTCTGCAGTTGGAAAACCTTTGAACGGGAAGAGTCTTCATAGGATGAAAGTGGTAGAAGAAGTTACTTATGCTCCAAAGAAATTCAATTCTGAAGAGGTCACTCAAAGAAGAGTCCCTGTTGAAAATTTCCCTATTGTATCTGAACCTTCTACCTCATCTGATTCATCTCAACACCTCAAGAACCTTCTCCACAACAACCTGAACAACAACAAACTTCTGTACCTGAAACAATACCATCTGAACCTATTGCATCTGAACCACCAAAATCTATACCTTCCAATCCTCAACCTGAGCAACCCAAACCTACTGAATCATACATATCTGATTCTGAGGTTCTGGATGTCCAACATCTCAAAATTATGTTTGATGTATCTTATACATCCTGTCCCTCATCTACCTCATCTGATTCATCTGAATCTAATGTTCACCCTGATGTCAACTCACCCCCCTCTCTTAGAGGATATGAACCTAAACAACCAGATACATCTATCTCATCTGATGATGTCATACCTAAACCCACTCCAAAACCTAAACCCAGAACATCTGAGTTTGTTTCATTTGCATCCTTTAAACCACAACCTTCTGATCCCCTTCCTTCTGGTCTAAAGATTAAACACTTTTATACCAGAATAGAACCATCTGACTCTATCATTCCATACAAACCTAGCTCCTCAACTATTCTTCCATCTGTACTTCAAACTAATATTGAACAACTACCAGATTCTATTCCATCAGAACCTCTGCTTTCTGATAAATCTATTTTTATCCCCTACACTGCCACACCTCTTGATGTCATTCCCTCTGCATCTAGTTTTAAACCATTTCTGTTTCACACTTCATCCAGATTCAAAACCTCTACTTCATCATCTGACCATCCATTTTTTCCTTCTTATCCTTGTCCTCTGTTCATCATCCCAACCTTCACCATACCACCTCCACCAGAAAAACCCAAACCAACATCTCTGGAAACCTACCTTAAACCAAAATCCAGATTAGATGTTAATACTCTGTTTGCAAGTTTCAAGAAGGAAATCAGACTTAGTCTAAACTCTGTAGAAGAGAAATGTCTCTCAAGCATCAATCCAGAAACTTCTGAAGAATGTTGGGATAAGTTCATTGCCAGATTCAATGTTGTTACTTCTAATCTGAAAAGTGTCTGCTCTGATGATGCAAAGATCAGATTTGTTGAGCTTACCAGAACAATGCTTTGGAATGTAACCAGATCTCCTACTTTGCTTCTTGAGAATGCACCTTCATCTTTTGGAGTGTCTGCTACCTCTGAGAATATGGAAGGATCTGCTTTTGAAGTCATTCGGAAAGAGAATCCTTTGGCTCTGATAATTATGGACAAATCATCTGCATCTGCGCCTCCAGATTCTGCAACTCCAATGGAAATTGACTCTGCTCCTACTCCTGCATCAGAATCTGCTCCGTCTACTTCTTCTGAGATCAAGAAAGAGAACCCAAAATTAGAAGATAAGATTGCTGTGCTGGAAGCTGGTCAATCTGAGATCAAGTCTTGGATGGCTAAGCAAGATCAGAAGACCGAAAACATTGAGAAGTGGATGTCTAAACAAGAAGAATCTTCATCTGAGATCACCCACCTTCTGAAGATGCTTCTTTCCAAACAGTCTTAGATTTATGTCTTCTTTATCTGATGTTTGAGCACCTGTTTTATATTTCTCATCTGATGTTTTTTGTCTGTTCTATCTGACTAGTTGAATGAATGAATGAACTTGAATGTTTTTCTCTATCTGATTGTATCTTTTCTCTCTGTTTCCTTTTAATTGTCTTTAAAAGTTTTCTTTTTGATTATGACAAAAAGGGGGAGAAAATGAAATTCTGACTGTTCAAATAAACTTTACCTGAATAGAATTCAGACATACCAAATCACAACTAACATGAATTTTTAGTCTTTCAGAACTATATTGATAAATCTGACAAAATTCATTAAAGTAACTCTGAGATCCCCAGATCAAGTTTAACACTCAGGCTCTGATTTTGAAGAGAATACTCATATAAAAAGGGAATTTTCTATTCTTTCTTAGTATTTAATTCAGGGGGAGATTCATAATCTCAGGGGGAGTTATAATTATATTTTTATTGAACAAAATTTCCTATGTTTTTGTCATCATCAAAAAGGGGGAGATTGTTAGAACACTGATTGGTTCTTAGTTATATCTCTATGTTTTGATGATAACACTTATGAAATTTTGTATTAAGAAATTATATACTCTAAATTTGTTCAAGTGTTTTTGCTGCAGATATTAAATTTAATATTCTTGTGAAAGCAAAAACGGATCTGAATGTTGAACTACGCAAGGCTCTGAAGCGTCAGAAGCATCTCTTAGAAGACTCTGAGCGCTGCCTACAGAAGACTCTGAGCGCTGCCTATAGAAGGATCTGAAGCAGAAGCTACAGAAGCATCTGAAGCGTAATCTGAAGACTTTGTATGAAGAGTTTCAAGCATTGTTTATCAGAAGACTCTAATAGTACTGTTCGCTGCAAGTACTGAGGATCTGATCTCCAAACTCTGCTCTGATTAATTACATGCTGAAGCACACTTGCTGCAATACTCTGATACAACAAACTCTGAAGACATCAAGACTCTGACCACTCAAGGCTCTGATGTTAATTGCTGTGAATTAGAAACTTGTTGAAGAAGATCATTTGAAGTTATATCCATTGGTTATGCCAAACGACTCTTTCCTCTTCTTTGCTAGACACAAGAACTCAGGCAAAAAGGATTTCTCTGAACGTTCTACTTCTAGGAAAGGTCAAGTGATGTGAAGACAAAAAGGTTACAGTTACTTTGCAGTACACAGTCTTCAAAGCTTGCAACGTCTTGGACTTCTAAGTCTATATAAGCAAGACTTCAACAACTTTCTTCAGTTGACGTAATTTGATAAAAATTCATTAAAAAGCTCTCATACAAATTATTACTCTTTGCTGAATTTATTTCATACGTTCATAAACTTAAGTGTACATCACAGTTGTGATATAGCTTTCTGAGAATCATTTTAAACACTTGTTTAGTTTACATTTGATTGTAAAAGTTCCTTGAGAAGACCAAGTTGTAGTTAGTAATTCTTGAGAAGACTAAGAACAGTTGTCCTTAGTGGTTGATATTGTAATTAGTTGATTATAGTGGATTAAGTCCTTGAGGAGAAAGGCAAATCACTCTTGATAGGGTGGACTGGAGTAGTTAAGTACAACGAACCAGGATAAAAAATTTTGTGATCTTATTGCCATAACATTTTCTAAATCCTTATTCAACCCCCCGTCTAAGTATTTTCTCACTTTCATTCATATCCTCATTTGGGTCATTTTAATGTTAGTTTCTTGTCTTGTTAGATAACTTTTAACATTAGAGCCGACTTTCCTACCACACTTCAGGCGCGATTATAACTCATTTGTAATATTAGATTGTCCAATAGGAGAATTCACTTTGAGTGGAGTATTAGTAGTTGATAATTTTTTTCATAATTTTTACAAATGAATTGTGTTTTGAACTTCGAGGATCAAAATGATATTAAAATATTTTATTTCAAATTGTTCATTTGAACTTCTGATCCACAGTTTGTGCTGCTTGTATTGAGAAAATTACTACATAGTGGTCCCTTAACTAATATTCTGTTACATATTTTGGTCATTTCTGTTAGTTTTTTTTAATGAAAAAACGTTAAATATAGTCTTGCTGGACAATTTAAGGTTGGAACTCTTTTATTTAATACTTATAATTTTATTTAATATTATTATAATAACTTTATTTAAAAAAATTACAGTTAGAACTCAAATTATCACCAACCCACGCTTCAAACTTTAATCCCTTTTCAAAATCCCATTTCCTAGATCATGTCAATTTATCCCCTCCTCTTCCACTACCACCGTCACAATCCGAACCCAAATTCAATATTCTTCAAGGTGCAAGACCAATTTCTTTTTTGATTTCAATTTGAACATGTCTCATTGTGAGGTTCTTTGTTCCAAAATCAGTTGAAGTTATTGCTCAAGTATAGCAGTTGCTTTCAATCTTCCTTTCAACCATAGTTGGACTTATTTTAAAGTGATTTGGTTGATTATGATATCTTGTCCTTTAATTTCAGAATCTTTACTTTCAATTATTTTCACGGATTCAAACAGAGCACAATATATATATATATATATATATATATATATATATATATATATATATATATATATATATATATATATATATATATATATATATATATATATATATATATATATATATATATATATATATATATATATATATATATATATATATATATATATATATATATATATATATATATATATATATATATATATATATATATATATATATATTAAAATTACATCTATTTTTATAGAAAAATATAATATTTATTGTACAATATTTCTTTTGCATGTTAAAAATGATATTTCTCAATTTTTTATTATATATAGAAGAATTTGTTCTTTTTGGTCAACTATTAAAAAAAATAGTCTTCTATTGACTAATTGGTTAAGATTTAATAGTTTATTAGACAACTATATACTTGGTAAATAGTTGTAAGTGATTCAATTTTTAAAATAAATAAGTATCATTTATTCTTATTTTTTATCGTTAGTCTAACTGTTTTTATGTTTTGGTGGAAGAAGTACATGAGTAGGTTGAAGAGAAAGTCCCGAAAAATAAGACAGAGATCATTTTGGGTATTTTGTGGTACAGCTGGAGTATTGATTTTCTTTTGTATAGTAACTGGTATATTTATGTTCTTATAGCCGATAATAGCAATAATTTATTCTTTTTTATTTATGCCTCAGTTTGCCCTTAAACATAATATGTTGTGTTGTAGTCTATAATACTTTATATGTTATATTTGTTATAAAATTAAATAAAATAATATTGAGATTAATAAGAGAAAGAGAAAAGAGAAAGTAATATTATATTATCTTCTACTAAAGTTCACTTTACATTGTAATATGAATCTTATTTATAGTACATGACCAATGAATAACTATTAACTTAAGAGATACACAAATGTTAGAAAATTAACTCATAGGAGTTTAAGAATATATAAAGATGGGTAAATGAACATCCACATCTATTTACTATTATTTATAAAACGCACCCTTGGATGTTCATTGAGGATATACCTCGTTAAAACTTTACTAGAAAAAACCCAGTGGAAAAAAATCGAGTGAAGGAAAAGGAGTATAATATTTGTTGCACCCCAAAATTTGCTCAACCTTTTCTTGCCTGATTTACGTTTCATTGCATTTCATTTGCATAGTTACATCACTCATATAGTTCAATCATTTGCATATCATAGTATATCACTCATTCAACAGGGGTTCAAGTGTGATTCTTATCAAAAGAGCCTAGCAAGAGGTGTTATCCAAGATTGAGAAGTCATCCAAGCCATCAAGAAGTGATTTGAAGTCTTAAGAAGTTTGAGTGCCTACATGTGGGTTTTGCTCCTATCTTGAGGAATATTGAGAATCATCAGTGGGATGAGAAGCATGGAATGTGAATTTGAGGTGTTTATGGATCTCATGGGATGCCTAGAGGGCCATATTGAAGCTGAGACAAGTCATTGATTCAAGTACAAGAGCCACAGTTGAGGTGCAGTCAATTAGGGTTTCATCTGGGTCAATCCTAGGTCATTTGAGTAATTGGAGAGCATCAAAGCCTACATTGAGATCATGGGGTTCATGTATTGGTATGTTGATACATGTGTGGTGTTGTTCCAAGGTTAAGCAAAGAAAGATCAAGAATGTGGGAAGTTGCTAAATTAGGGTTTCAGTGTAAAATCCCCTGTTTAGTGCCTAACTTCAAAGCCACATAAGTCCAAATACAAGTTTCAAATGGATCTTTGGCCAACATGAAACTTGTAGAGCTTCTCAATACCTTTAATTTGAGTACTAGAAGTCTTCAAGAATATTTGTAGAACTCAATTTATGGTCTTTGCAAATTACAGGTCACCAGAGGACTATGAAATTTATTTGTGAAAGTCACTTGACTCCCAAGCAACTTTTCCCCTAAAGGAGCTTTCAAATGGATTCTTGGCCAACATAAGAGTTGTAGGTATTGATCGTAGCTTTAATTTGAGTACTAGAAGTCCTCAAGAAGATTTGTAGAACTCAAGTTATGATCTTGGCAATCCAGGGGTATTTTGGGAAAGTTGAATTATAGGTCATTTTCAAGCATGTGCCAAAATCTCTATCTTCCATGCCTCCAATGGAAAATTGTTCAACATGAAATGTGTTTAGAATGTTGTTTTTAGGTCAGATAAGTCATCATGGTGGATTGAATTGGCTTATATCATGAAGTGATTCAAAATGGCCTAAAAAGGAAGCTTTTCAAATGATTCAAAAGAGGGAAAATGTGATTTTTGTGTTATAGGTCATAAACATGTCATGTGAGTAGTCATTTTGACCAGAAATTGCATCCTAAACACAATGGAATTTCCATAATTTTAAGATGAGCCCTAATTACATGACATGCTTTGTAAAGTTGTTTCTTACAAAACAAGTCATACATCCAAAACCATAATCAAGGCATTTCAGGCTTTCCTCTTGGTTCTAACATGTTCACAAGGTCATTTGGAGTTGAATAGAACCTTCTAGAGCTAGCTGTAACAAGCAGATCGTGACTGCACCATTGGATTTTCAAGTGCATAACAGATTTTTGGATTCACTAAATTGGGCTTCAATTTGGATCCACAAGCCCATGAACAGCTTCTATTTAAGTGCTAGAGTGAATTCAGATTGTTTTTGGTGGTGGTTTTGCGCTAGAAGTGAAGGTTGCAGTTGAGATTTCAAGAGCTCCAAGTCAGAATCGGTTTTGGAATTGCAAGCTTGATCAAGCCAAATTGAAGTGTCTAGAAGCTTCATCTTGCTTCACTGATCGTGTTTGAAGAGTTGTGGAGCTTGAATCCATCATTTCCTATCTCTGTTGATCCAATTTTTACAGGTATGTAACTCTCAAATTTCCTCTTGATCTAGGCTAAATTAGATAGAATCTTGCATGAGGTTAAGACCTAGGATGATCAGAGAACGTTTCTGCATTGGTTTGGAGTTGCTTAGAGACAATTAAGATGGATGATCAATTTCTGTTAGAGGACGGTTATGTATGATCTCGAGGTTTCAAATCAAGTTGGATAGATCATGATGATCACTGAAGAATGAGGAACAGTTCTGTGGCTTTATTTTTGCAAATGGTGATGATTGAAATATTGACACCTTCTGAACTTTGATTCGAATTCTAAAATCCATTGAGAGTTAGGAGATTTGGATAGGAGATTTGGAATCCTGGTGAAATTCTGAGTAGAATTGATATGGAGTTTGCATTTTCTGGATCATTGGATCATAAACTCACCAGAGAAGGAGGTGGTGCAGTCACCGGACCACCACACCTGAACAGTTGGCCTCACCTGAGTTCAGAGGTAGGAGACGACCTCTTAGACGTTGGATCTTGCTTGGACCTTGACTCTTTCAACTCATCCAATGGCCACGACTTGTTTTTGAATTGGCTGACTTTGACTGCTAAACGCACCGTTTCACTAATCCCAGTCAGCGTGTGATTGGGATGCACGCGTGGACACGCTCTGGAGCGTTGGATGCGTTTACCAGTCAATTAATCTCATGGCCCTCATTTATTCCAGCATTTTAATTTCTTTTATTTGATTTTCTTTTTATTTTTAATCCATTTTGTTTCTAAAATTCATAATAAATAGGAAAATAATCATTTTTTAGCTAGATTTTTTTCCCTAACTCCTTAAAAAATGTAGAATTTAATAGGATTGAAAAATAGTTAATTCATGCATTTTTTATTTTATTTGCATTTTTTGTATTTTAATTGGTTTTATTTTTAATTTGTTTGACATGTGTTTTTGCTGATTTTATTGTGAATAATTGGTGATGAATTTTGAGCTGATTCTTTTTGGGCTAGATAGCTTAGATATGCATGTACCCATAGTAATTTTCTCATATTTTTGTGAGAGGATTTTATGCTAGTTTGAGCATTGGACATTAGAGGGTTTAGAATTAGGGTTTTAAGTTGATACCTTTAGGTTTAGGGCATAGTTTTAGGTCCAAATAAATGGTTAATCCTCTGGTTTTTGTATGAGAGGTTCATAAGAGGTTTAGGAACCCTTAGTAATTTTTGTAGGATTTTATAATCACTTTTGGTATTTTAAATAGAATTAGTTTTAAGACTAACTTCTAGGTGTTTCTGATGAACTAATTTGGCTAGTTTAATTCAATAGTTCCCCTTAGACTAGGGTGGTGTTGCTCTTGTGCTTGGGTGATCATGAAGATCAATTTAAGATGCTTTGGAGATCTTGAAGAGCTTGGATGTGAAGATTCTCTCATCTGTTGGAGTGCTTGTCAGGAGCTTAGGAAAATTAGGGTTTTAGGAAGAGCTTTTTAGACTTAGTTCATTTCTTACCTCAAACATGGAATGTTCTTTTTGCTTCCATCCTATCCTATGATTCAAAGTCCTCTTAAGGAAGCCCCATCTCTCCCTTGGAGGGATGAGTGGTATGCCTTAAAGAGTAGAACTTTTGAGGATACCCTTCTTTGTAGATGATGGTTTCTAGTGATTTCCTTTGGTTTTCACTGGTTCCCATTCATTATAAATTGATCTCAATAACCAATCTTTCTTGGTGGAGCTTGCTAGAGCTTGGGGATGAAGATATAATATGTTGAAGATGCCTTTCATAAGGTTTTGCTTGAAGATGGAGTTATGTTACTGTCCACTTTGTTGTCAGGAGCTGGCTGGAGAATTGAAGCTAGGGTTTACTGTTACTGTCAGAGCTGCTGTTTGCTGTAGGAGTTTGGTGCTGCTTCTTGGGCTGCCTCCTCTGTTGTGGTTTTTGTTTCTCTGTATTGTTTGTTGGCTTGTATAGCTTTCCCCTAGGTTTGAGGTGAATGTTGATTCACTTTGCCTGTTGTTTTCCTAGGTTCGAGGTTGAGTGAGATTCCCTTGCCTCGCTTGTATTGCTGCATTGCATGCATTTTACTGTATTTGCTTGCTTTCTTTTCTGTTTATCCCCTAGGATCTCTGATTTCCTCTATGCAGGAGGGAATTATGACAGACATTAGGATTCTTATCCATGCATGACAACATTAGGTTAGTTTTTTTATTCCCTTTTCAACCCTAGGCTTTTTAGAGCTTCTTTCTCTTCTTATCTCAAAACAATTCCAAAATACAATAATAAGGTTAATCGATATCGTACGTTATGAGCCTTAAGCTATTCGAGAAAGGGTTGCTGGAGAGTTTCTTTCCAGTAGTCTGGCTGCTTAGTGTGGTACCCTTTGGGTGACACGCGACGTAGTCACTCTCAAATCATAGTCTCTAGTGCGTCAGAGATTGCAAACGAACTAAAAAAAACACTTCTTTCGTAAAAGATTCCAAACAAACATCAAGGTGTCATTTTTGTCCGCTTGGACTCTTAATCAAGAAAAACCCTTTCATAAGATAATAAAAAACAGTCAGACAAGCTTGTGTCTTCCGTAGCCCGAACTACGTTTGCTCTGATCTTTCATGCTGTATGAAAGTACGTAGGCATAGGATGTCGTATCCTAGCGAGCAACCTCCCCCTCCTTTCCCGTAGGTAGGCGAACTACGTTGACTCTGATTTCTCGTTCCAGACGGGAATACGTAGGCATAAAGCGCGATACTTTGTCGAGTCATTTCCTTTTCTTTTTAACCCTTGACCTTTAGAGTAGGTAGAATAACAATCCGTACTAGAAAACAAGCGTGGATCCCGTCGAGTACGACGGACGTGAGGGGTGCTAATACCTTCCCCTTGCGTAATCGACTCCCGAATCCAGGATTTGGTTGCGATGACCATTCCTTTCCCTCTTTGCGTTAGGTTTACTCTGAGCGTTTCCTTTCCCTCAGTTGGGATAAATAATGCACGGTGGCGACTCTTCTGTCATAGCCGGCGCCGATTTTCGCAGTAGCGACAATATCCTTTAAAAGTAAATTCATTTCTCCCCCTCATCTGAACGATCATTTCTTCGACAATAAAGACCAATCTTTTGTACTATTTGATTAAAAATTCTACTTGGGAGTGAATTTGCAAAAAGGTCTCATGTAATGCTAAAAGTTTTGCATGACTAGATAATGCTGCTGCAGTTTATTTCATCGATCTCCATGAAATAGACGTACCCCCAGATTTTAACAAATAACCTATTTGTGATCTATCATTATGAGGATCTGACAAGTAACTTGCATCTACATAACCTGTCAATTTAAATATGGATACTTTGGTATTAAACAAAATCATGTCTATTGTACCTCTAAGGTAGTAAAGTATATGTTTGACTCCATTTTAATGTCTTCGTATACGTGAAGAATTGTATCTTGCTAATAGGTTGACAATAAATGATATACCAGGACGTGTATAATTAGCAAGGTACATTAGTGTTCCAATTGCACTGAGATATGGTACTTCAGGACCAAGCAACTTTTCATTCTTTTCTCGAGGTCTGAAAGAATTTTTCTCCTCATCTAATGATCTAACAACCATTGGAGTATACAACGGATGACATTTGTCCATATAGAAGTGTCGCTACCGCGAAAATAAGGTGTCGGCAAAACAGAAGAGTCACCACCTTTCGTTATTTATCCCTCAGAATGGGAAAGGAAACGATCGGAAAAACCTGACGAAAGGGTATAAGACAAGGTCATCGCAACCATTGTCTGGGTTCGGGAGTCGGTTACGCAAGGGGAAGGTATTAGCACCCCTCACGTCCATCATACTCGATGGGATCCACGCTTGTTGTGTTTATCTAACGGGTTGGTTTACTATCTACCTATCAAGGCTGGTCCGAAAAGAAAAGAAAATGACTCGGCAAAGTGTCGCACTTTATGCCTACGTATTCTCATCAGAGAATGAGAAATCAGAGTCAATGTAGTTCGGCTAACTACGGGTTACGGGGGAAGGTGGCTCGCCAATACATCAGTATTGTGCCTACGTACTCTCAACTAATATGAGAGATCAGAGCTTACGTAGTTCGGGATAATACGGCTTACGGGGATTCAGACTCATCTGTTTTATCGAATAGGGTTAACAAACAGTTCCAGCAGTTTGGCGTACGCAGCTCGACCTTTGGAGACTCAGGCGTTACCGTTTGCGGTAGAACTGGGAGTTAACGACACTCTTTTCTTCAGAAAAGCTTCCTTTGAATTATGGGCCCACGGGGCAAAAAGGTTTGAAGTTCGTTTTCTGTCTTTTATGGAAGAACTGTTTTTTAGTTGTCTGTAGGTCGTACAGCACTAGAGACTATGACCTGGGAACGAATGCGTCGCATATCGTTCAAGGGACGTATACTAAACATTCTAGACGATTGAGAGGAGGCCGCTCAATTATCATTACCCAAGTAGCTTAAGGCTCGTATCGCGCATATACTAACTTGCCTTTATTACGTTTTTTACTGTTGTTTCAAGATGAGAAGAGAGAGGGACAACTACGGGGAGACTATCAAGTCCTACTGTTGTCATGCCAAGGATTCATCCTATGGTTGAGGTTTGAAACAGGGAACTCCTAGAAGTTATCATGCATAGGTTTCAACCTAAAATTCTAATCATCACTTCCTTATCAAAGGAAGTGAGATTCCTAGGGGATCATGTCAATGATAAACAGAAACAGATAAAGCATCAGCTTAAACAGTAAACAGTAAACGACTGTAAAATGCATGCAATGCAAGTGAGGGAGGAAATGTGTGTGGGGCATCAGCCTCCAAAAGCTCGTCTCAAACTCAAGCCAAGTATGAATAACTGCAATCATAAAGGAAAATAAAATGCCATCAAGCAAATCTCAAACCACACAGGCAAGGGAGCAGAGCTCTACCGAATACCCGCAACCAAAGCCATACAGTAAAAATACAAGCAGAGGGAGCAACTCAACCTCTAATACAATCATGATCCTAGCTTAAAACAGTCTACACATGAACTTATTCTAATGCATCAAGCAAATCAAACAAGTCACATCAATACAGTTGCACCGAAAGAAAACAGACAGTCAAAAAAGCAGATCAACAGCTTCCATAGCTTCACAGCAAAGCAATCTTCTGACAGCAGCTCAGTCCACAGTCTGTAACTGTTCTTCAAGTCTATTCTCTTCAAGAGAATGAAAGGTACTCCATCTTCAAGCTTCAATCTTCAATAGGCCCCACCAAGAATGAAGAGAATAATCATCAGGGAAATTGGTTGATAATGGGAAGCAGACAGTAAACCAAAGGAATCCTGTCTGACACTCAACCAGTCATCAGAGAAGGGCATCCTCAAAAGTTCTACTCATTGTAAATGTCACATATCCCTCCAAAGGAGATATGATACTTAAACATGATGACTTTGAATCATAGGACGAGAATGGAATGGGAACAAAACCAAGCATTACTTGAAGAAATATCTATTTCTAAAGCTCTCTCCTAAATCCCTAATTTCCTAAGCTATTCAAAGCTAACAAAAAAAAAGGAAATCTTCAATCCAAGCTCCATTATCCACTTCACACAAGCTCCATCAATTCCATGATGTCCTCCAATGAGATCCAGAAGCCCACTATGCAAGGAAGTCCAATTTTGAGCCCATTCCACATCAATCATCAACATTGAAGCACCAAATGAACATACAAGTGGAATATTCTATCAAAAATACTAAAACACATTCTAAAAATTTGATTATTTTTCTATGCGAACAAGCATTCACTAATAACCTATAGTCAAAAAATCAGGGCCTAAATCATTCCCTAAGTCCTTTAACAAAATTCTAAACTTCAAGGCATCATACCTAAACCCTAAAAGGGAACTCCTAAAGTTCTAGTCCTAAAACAGCACCTAACTTCATCACAAAAATGTGAGAAAAATCTAAGGGGAGCATACATATCTAGCCTAATCACAAGCCAAAAATCAAGCACAAACTCAATACCAAATGCTCAAACAAAATTCACCAAACAGATGAACCAATTAATACAATTTTATTATCAAATAAAATGGGAAAAAATCAAATAAAATGAAAATAAATGCTAATCCTAATATTTTTGTTTCTAAAATTCTTAAATTCATTCATGAATCAGGGGAAATAAACTCAGAATTAATTGATCAATTTTCTATTTTTAATGGATTAAAATCAAACCAACCAAAAATGAAGAAAATAAGAAAAAGAAATAGAAATTCATAAGGGGCGCGTGGTGAATAGCAATTCCAATCAGTTGAATGTGTGGGTTGGACCCAAAGGGGGGGTGTGAGTATCAGTTCAGATCACCAAGTCCAGATAACTCACTAACTTGAACGCTGCGTTTGGACTTGGGGTTACGTGGCACAGCTCTGCTCATACGATGCAATTACCAGTCAACTGATCCAAGGTCTTCACATGGTGCCAGCGCATTAATGAGGGCGACGTCGTTTTGCTTCAGTCAAGAGTCAACAAATCAAACTCAATCGTGGTCGTGGATGAGGGTTACCAGGTCAAGTCTTCAGCAAGATCCAATGGCTCATGGCTTTCTTCTCCGTTTGAACTTCAGTTTGGGGGGAAAACCAGACGGTGGCCCAGACGGTGGCGCCACCGTCTTCTCCGGCGAAGACAAATACACAGGTCATCCAAAATTCACAAACCATACATCATTCTACTCAGATTTCAATGCTGATCACGAATATACCCTTAGAATCGTCTAACTCCCTATGGATTTTCAAACCCGATAGCATTTTCAAAATATACCTCAATCTTGATTCTCACCAAAGTCCAAATTAAATGCACAGATGTAATCCTCATCTCATGGTGATCATCTTGTAATATCCAATCTTGATTATCAGTCCAAGAATTACCTAATCCAAGGCTCAACAGAAATTGATCACACTCCTACTTTGTCTCTAATTCTCCAATTTCTGATCCTAAATCCAACTACATGTCACCAGGATCCTAACCACCTATAGAATGCTAGCTATTTCTACCTAAATCAAGCACAAAAACGAAATGTACCAACCTGTGTTCAAGCTTGTAACAGAGGTAGTTCTTGCACTCTTCAACCTTCAAGAAAGTGCAGATACACTCCAAATCACTTGATGAACACGATGAAACCTTCAATTGATCTTGATTTGACCTTGAACTCAGAAATCGATTCTCACTTGCACCTCTGAAATTTCAACTTCACTCTCTGCTTCAGGCTTCAATCTTTACCAGAAAATGACCTGAATGCATTCATATGCTTATATAGGATGTAATTGAATGATCTAGAACCTTCTCAAAGGTTCAGAATGAGATTTTCAATTTTCAATTTCTCTTCAATATCTCATTCATGGCAGGGTTGATATCTCATCCATTTCTCCTTCAGGAAACCTTCAACACACTCCTTGTGACCCACTGAACTTGAATGGTGGGGATTCATCCCTTGTTTCCATAATCACAACTTCCCAAAATACCCTTAACTTGTCAAAGCCCTAACTTGAGTTCTACAAATCCAATCATGGACTTCTAGTACTATATGGAAAGCTAAGAGGATAAGGAAAAACATTCATGTTGACCAAAAGTTCATAGGAATCATCCTTCTAGGGCAAAAGTGTCATGCAAGTTTGGTAACTTTCAAGCTCCAAATTCACATACCTCAGATGACTTGTAACTTGTCTGGCTCATAACTTGAATTCTATAAACCCTATCAAGGACTTCTAGTACTCAAATTAAAGCTAAGATCATGCCCTACAACAATCATGTTGGGGTCAAGATGAGATGACAATCATGTCTTAAGTTAAATTGCCTTGAAGACAGGGGTCAAACTAGGGGATTTTACATTGTCAAGTCTTAGAAACCCTAGCTTGAAACTTCTCAAACTCTTCAATCATGATGAGTTGACCTTGGAATCATCCTTATAACATCACAATGTATCAATACATGATCACATGGTCCTTGAATTAAGTCTTAACTTCCTTCAAATCATCAGTTGACTTAGGGTTGACCCAGTCAAACCCTAATTGCACCACTCATGGCTGAGTCTTCTTAATCTTGCACAATGACCTGTCTAGGCCTCAAAGTGATCTTCAAAACTTCTCATGAGCTCTATCAAGACCTCAAGTCCATCCTCATGGCCTCAGAATCATCTGATGACTTTCCACAACTCTCAAGTTAGGAGACCTACACACTTGGCCTCAACCACTCTCTCTGAGGATCTTTTACCTTCTCTGACAAAGATATCAACCCTTGAACACCAGAATAAGCCTTCTTAACTCGCTTCATAGTCTTGTATAGCTCTTGATTGGCAATCATACCTCTTGATCTCCTGCATACATATCAATGAACTGCAAATGACAATGCTAATGTGAATGAAATGAAACATAAGCTAGGTGAAGAAATGTTGGACAAATTTTGGGGTGCAACAGCTGCCCCTATTCAAACGGCTTGGACCTGACTGGATGAGAAGCGAACGACTCTCAAATAATCAAGGTAAAAGATGGTTGAATACCAACAAACCTGGAAATTTTCCAACTGCACAAGTACACGGTACTCTGACGGGGACAAATCTCTTCAGAAACCGAAATAATAGTTGCACGACAACTAGCTGGAGAAATACTGATCTGAACCTCCTTCAGGATGATTCTCTGATTTATCTAGTATCATTGCATCCTTAAATCATCAAGGGATCACCGCTTACACGGTAACTGGCGATTTGCCAACCGCACAGGTAAACGATACTCTGATTGTTAGGAACATCTTCAAAAACTGAGCATGACAGTTGCACGGCAACTCTGCTGGGGAATTGGTCACGCGATAATTGGTGAAGGATCTTATCTCAAATCTCCGTCAGGATGATCATCTGATTTTGCTGTAGATCTTCGTCCTCAAGTCATCAAGGGGTCACCGGTTACACGGTAACTGGTAATGGATGGTTGATCATGCCGTCAGGCATTCTGCGTCATAGCAGAAGAATTCCTTATCGTCGCCTATGGACTCATCATGTCGCTAGGAACGTCGACAACATCTTCGTCGGACTTCATCAGTAAGTTAATAAGGGATCACCGGTTAAGCGGTAACTGGTAAAGGGCTACTCACAAATCTCCGTCGGGATGATTATCAGATTTCGCTACAGCTTCTTCCTCAATTCCTCAAGGGATCACGGGTCATTCGGTAACCGGTGATACATAGCTGATATTGCCATCAGGCATTCTGCGGGGCGGCAGCAGAAGGATTCCTCGGGACTCATCAGGTCATTAAGAACTTTTTAACAATCAAGTTAATTATGCCGTCGGGCATTCAAAGGATATCTCGGGCGTCATCCGGACTTCGTTGGTAAGTCGGGAATAGAATCCTCGGTCAATCATGAACCAAAATAGGGATATCTAAACTTCTACCATCAGGCACTCCGCGTCAGCTGGGAGAACTGCTTATGCCTCGCAGTTGGACTTCGTCAATGAGTCTTCAAATGGACTCCTTAATCCATCATGGACCAATAAGGATATACATTCTTTTGCCGTCAGGCACTCCGCATCAGCTGGGAGAACTGCTTCGACATCGCAGCTGGACTTCATCAGTAAGTCAGGAGATTTGGCACTACTGCCAGACTTTAATCACCAAGTCTTCAAGGGAAATTTCAACTTCTCTGTTGAAAACATGCTGGGGATGACACATCTCCGCTGGGGACTCTGGAGAACTATCAAGTAACTCTACTTCGGGGATCCAAAAATCATTCCGGGTGAATCAACTCTGCTGGGGACTTCAAGAATCATCTTGGACAAATAACTCCGCCGGGGACTTCAAGAATCACCCTGAACCAATAACTCCGCTGGAGATTCCAAGCATCAACTTGAGCAACCAACTCTGGCGACTTCACGGGGGAATTCAAGAATCATCTTGAGCAATCAACTTCGCTAGAGAATTCAAGAATCATCTTGAGCAAACCATCCCGCGGCGAAACACCTGCAAAACAAGAACGGTAACGACCTAGCTCATGTTTCATATGCATATGCTTTGACAATGGCTTAATGCTCCACACGGTGGAAATGCTACGCGTTTTTAGGGTAAATGCTATGCAATCATGCAAAATGCTATGACCTCATCAGCAAAATAAACGCTGAAGGGAGAATCCTCCTGTCAAGGAGAAAGAACCACTCTGGTGGAGAGGAGGAGTCATCCTGCCGAGGAGAAGAAGTCACACCAATCTCAATTGGATTCCGCCTGGGGAAACAAACTCCAGACGACTGCTGCAGGGGAATGAAGTTCTATGAGAACCTAAACCCGCTCAACTAGGTATTCGAACCACAAACTGTCAAGGGAACGATATCAATCGCAGAAATAAACTGCACGGCCTTCGCGGCAAAACTTCCCTGGAGATAACGACTCCGATGGGGAAATACAGCATCAGCTATTCAGTACTCTCTACTGGGGAAACCAATCATGGCTTCGACGGCTCCCAAAGGCTCGGCTCTCTTGGGGATTTGTCGGCCCGGCTGGGGAAGAAGGAATCATCTTGCTTGCTGGGGAGAATACAACTCTGTGGGGAATTTCAATTCCGCTGGAGACTTCAGTCTTGAACTGTTGAAAGTCGCATACTTGCGAATAGTCTTCTACGAGAAGACTGCACTTTGACCCAGTGCTGGGGAATAAACATACACTTCAGCGCATGACTCAGCTGGGGAGATGACGATCCTTCAGGATACCTCTGATTAGGGAGAATCTTCTCTGCTTAGGGAGACATATCAACGCTCACCATCCCATGTTCAGGCTCCGTGGGGATATGCTGCCGAACTCGCTGGGGGAAGAAGGAATCATCTTGCTTGGGAAACATACGACGTACTGCCTGGACTATGCCATACCTGCAACAACACAAACAAACAGACAAGATACCCTTCTCAACGGGACCTATCAAAGCTATCACCTTATGACAATGTTCAAGTAATTCATTGTTTCAACAATCAGTGGCCTAGGCCAGTAAGTTTATGTATGCGCATTTTATCAAAAACATCGGCATTCTTTTTCGCAAACAAAACAGATAAATGCTAAACAAGCAAACAAAATTGCTGAATAGTATACTTCTCATTGATAACGAACCCCTGAATGGGTAAAAATGTTTTACAACAGATGCAAGCTCCTGGAATAAGGAAGCTGCGCAAGCATAACAACATAAATATACATCAGTATATACACAAATGTCGGTAATGCGGCGTAGACGAGCACCATGAGTTGATCCCTCTATGACCCACTCGACTTCGATACTTCTCCGACGCTTCAGCTTCAGAAGAGATTGATTCAGATAAACGGCCCTCAGGTCTTCCAAACCACTAAACAATGAAAGTCCATACACGTAATGCAGTCATTTGCTTTTTCAAATCCCTAACTTTTGCCTGAATCGCCCTTTCGGGTTTTCGATTCACCGGGATACCCTTTTTTGCCAAAGTCGCCCTTCCAGGTTTTCGACTTTGCGGGTGTACATTCTTTTCATTTATATCTCTAACTTTTGCCCGAACCTTTTTTCCTTTTTTATGGTTCGCCAGGATGCCCCATTTTTGCCTGGATATTCTTTCTTCTTTCCAGCAGGTCATTTTTTAAGCAAAGTATTTTTTAACTGCATCCGCGTTCACCGAGGATGCAAAATCTTTGCCATCCATTGTGGATAACAACAAGGCTCCTCCCGAGAAGACCTTGCTGACGATGTACGGACCTTCGTAATTGGGAGTTCACTTGCCCCGGTGATCGGAGTGTGGAGGAAGAATCTTCTTCAGGACGAGATCACCTGTCTGAAAGCTTCTAGGACGTACCTTCTTATCATAAGCTTTCTTCATTCGGCTTTGGTACAGACGACCATATGCAATCGATGCTAACCTCTTCTCGTCCATCAGGCTGAGTTGATTTAGTCGGTTCTTAATCCATTCTGCCTCATCGAATTTCACGTCAGCCAAAACTTGTAAAGAAGGAATCTCAACTTCTAATGGTAGGACAACTTCCATACCGTACACTAGTGAGAAAGGAGTTGCCCCGATTGATGTACGTACTGTCGTACAATTACCATGCAATGCAAATGGTAACATCTCGTGCCAGTCTTTATAGGTCACAATCATCTTCTGTACAATCTTCTTAATGTTTTTATTGGCCACTTCAACAGCGCCATTCATCTTCGGCCGGTAAGGAGATGAGTTGTGGTGTTCAATCTTGAAACTTTGGCACAACTCCTTCATCATCTTGTTATTCAGATTCGAACCATTATCAGTAATGATCCGCTCACGAATTCCATAACGACAAATGATGTCCCTCTTTATGAATTTAGCCACCACCTGCTTGGTCACGTTAGCATACGAGGCCGCCTCCACCCACTTGGTGAAGTAGTCGATGGCTACTAAAATAAAGCGATGACCGTTAGATGCAGTGGGATCGATCTTGCCTATCATGTCGATGCCCCACATGGAGAACGGCCACAGGGAGGACATGACATTCAACGGGCACCGCGGCACGTGAATTTTATCAGCATAAATCTGGCATTTATGACATCTCTTCGCGAATTTGAAGCAATCCGACTCCATCATCATCCAGTAATATCCTGCTCTCAGGATCTTTCTTGTCATAGCATGCTCGTCGGCGTGCGTACCAAATGTGCCTTCATGGACTTCTTCCATGAGCATACTCGCTTCTTTCTCATCTACACATCTGAGTAGCACGAGATCGTGGTTTCTTTTATACAGAACTCCATCAGGATTGAGATAAAAAATTCCAGACAGCCTCCTCAGAGTCTTCTTATCCTGGGTTGACGCTCCCGCTTGATACTCCTTAGTCATAAGGAAGGTCTGGATGTCATGGAACCATGGCTTGCCATCGGAGGCTTCCTCGATCGCAAAGACGAATGCAGGTCTATCAAGACGAGAAAGGACAATTCTTGGAGCTTCGTTCCAAAAATTGACTTTATACATCGAAGCCAACGTGGCTAAGGCATCAGCCATCTGATTTTCGGCTCTGGGCACATGATGGAGTTCCACTCGATCAAAGAACGGAAGCAGCCTTCTGGCATAATTCATGTACGACACCAAATTCGATTGACGAGTCTCCCCTCCCCTTTAATCTGGTTGATCACAAGTGTCGAGTCACCATATACATCTAGGTTCTTGATTCTCAAATCAATTGCTTCTTCTAGACCCATGATGCATGCTTCGTACTCTGCTTCGTTATTGGTGACTGGAAACATCAGTCTAGCAGTGAACGGGATGTGGGATCCATGGGGAGTCGTGATGATTGCCCCAATGCTACTTCCGTAAGAATTACCCGCCCCATCAAATATCAATTTCCATTGGGATTTCCTGTCTGGCCCCTCGCCGGGAAACGGTTCATCACAATCTTTCACCTTGAGAAACATGATATCCTCGTTAGGGAATTCAAATTTCATCGGCTGATAATCTTTGATCGACTGTTCGGCAAGGTATTCAGACAATACGCTTCCCTTGATGGCCTTCTGGGAAACGTACTGAATGTCATATTCCGTCAACACCATTTGCCATCTGGAAATCCTGCCCGAAAGCGCTTGTTTCTCGAAGACGTACTTGATCGGATCCATCTTCGAAATTAGCATGGTTGTGTGATTGAGCATGTACTGTCGTAAACGTTTGGCAGCCCAGGCGAGTGCACAACACGTTTTCTCCAGCATTGAGTAACGGGATTCACAATCTGTGAACTTTTTACTCAAATAGTAAATGGCATGCTCCTTTCTGCCCGCCTCGCCGTGCTGACCGAGAACACACCCCATACTATTCTCAAGAACTGTCAAGTACATGATTAAGGGTCTTCCGGCCACTGGGGGTCTCAAGATCGGAGGTTCCTGTAGATACTGTTTTATATTATAAAATGCCTTCTGGCAATCCTCGTTCCAGATAATCGCCTGATCTTTTTTCAGTAGTTTGAACATCGGTTCACACGTGGCCGTGAGCTGAGAGATAAACCTCGCAATGTAGTTTATTCTGCCCAGGAAACCACGAACTTCTTTTTCGATTTTTGGCGCTGGCATTTCTTGTATTGCTTTTATCTTCACAGGATCAACCTCAATGCCTCTTTCACTCACGATAAACCCCAGTAGTTTTCCCGACCGTACTCCAAAAGTACACTTGTTAGGATTCAGCCTCAACCTGAATTTCCTAAGCCTCTCAAAAAGCTTCAGCAAATTGATCAGACGCCCCTCCTCCGTTTGGGACTTTGCAATCATGTCATCAACATAGACCTCAATCTCATGATGAATCATATCATGAAACAAAGTAACCATTGCTCGTTGGTAAGTGGCCCCTGCGTTCTTCAGACAGAAGGGCATTACCTTGTAGCAAAATGTTCCCCAAGGTGTAATAAACGTAGTTTTCTCCATGTCCTCCGGCGCCATCTTGATCTGGTTGTAGCCGGGGAAGCCATCCATGAACGAAAACACGGAGAACTGAGCTGTATTGTCGACCAACACATCAATATGAGGGAGCGGGAAATCATCTTTAGGGCTCGCCCTATTCAAATCCCAATAATTGACGCACAGTCGCACCTTACCGTCCTTCTTCGGTACAGGCACTATGTTGGCGACCCATGGAGGGTAAGTAGTGACCGTTAAGAAGCCAGCATCAAGCTGATTTTGCACTTTTTCTTTGATCTTAACGGCCATATCTGGTCGTGTCCTCCTAAGCTTCTGCTTAACGGGAGGACAATCTTCTCGCAGCGGCAAGTGATGGACCACGATGTCAGTATCAAGTCCGGGAATATCTTCGTATGACCAAGCAAAGATGTCACTATACTCTCTCAGCATCTCGACTAATCTCTGCTTGACATCACTCTGCAATGCAGCCCCTATCCTGACGTTCCTGGCTAGTTCCTCAGAACCCAGATTCACAATCTCAACCTCCTCCTCGTGAGGCAGAATAACTTTCTCTTCTTGTTTCAACAAGCGGGCCAACTCTTTGGGAAGGTCTTCGTCTTCATCAATCTCTTCTTCGGCTTGATAGATCGGGCAATCAAAGTCGAAGTGAGTCGTAGAAGGTCCAGAGTCGATGTTATCTGCTATGTGGATCCTGCAATAACAAGGGTTAAGCTTAAACCAAGGATATGCAGGTTAGCACAAACCCTATTGCCATTTTATTGTTTTTCAAAACAAATATAAAACAGGGATAACAGAGATCTCAACATTTGAAATGCGAAGAAAAACGCCTTTTGATTTATTGGTAAAATGCATGTACATAATCAAACAAGGCCCTGACAATAAAACCACTATGTCCCGGGTAGGACATAAGGTTGTACAATAATTGGAGAAAGTAAATCATTACTCTTTTCCTGTCACTTGAATGGTATCCTTGATGGACCAGTTGGTGAGGTTCTGGCCTGGTTTTCTTGGCTGGATCCAAGAATCCAGGTCGCAATCGCTGTCTTCGCCGTCTTCAGACACTGCGTTGACACTTTCAAATATCACCCGGCCACTGGTAAACTGGATCGGCCCTTTACCTCGCGACGCACTGTGAGAAGAGGAGGCTTCAGCCGTAGGAGAGTATCCTAACCCAAACTTGTCTTGTTTGTTAGGTATTTCTAGAACCTGCCCCCAGCATGGGGTAGATCCGACTTGAACAACAGCCCGTGCTTCCTTGAAGGAAGAGAGAGTCATCTCTGGTTTCTCAGTCATTACTGGAGTCACGTCCTTGACCTTAACAGCTTCGAATGCCTGACATAGGGTTTCGTGGATCTCCCCATCCATCTCGACACATTTGAAGGACGACAAATGGCTCACCATTATATCTTCCTCGCCACATACAGTTACAATGCTGCCTCCGACAACGTACTTGAGCTTCTGGTGCAACGTGGACGTCACGACACCAGCAGAATGGATCCATGGCCGGCCTAACAGACAGCTGTAGGCTGGCATGATGTCCATGATATAGAAGACTGCGTCGAAAGTTTCCGGCCCAACTTAGATTGGCAGAGTTACCTCTCCAAAGACATGACGCTTGGTTCCATCAAAAGCCTTCACAACCAGATCACTGGGTGTGCAAATCAATCCTTTAGTATCCAGCTTCATCAATGCTTTCTTCGGAAGAACATTGAGCAATGACCCAATGTCCACCAACACATGAGCCATAACTGTTCCCCTACACTCTATCGAGATGTGCAGGGCGCTGTTGTGGTTTCTTCCCTTTGGCGTCAGCTCTAGGTCAGTGAACCCTAACCCGTTTCCAGCCTTTACGTGGGCTACTACCCCTTCCAACTGGTTGACCGAGATTTCCTGCGGTACATACATGGCATTCAAAACCTTTAATAGCGCGTTGTGATGTGACTCCGAACACAACAACAAATTCAGGATGGAAATTTTCGAGGGTGTTTGATGGAGGTGATCCACGATCTTGTAATCACTCCTCTTGATCAACCTCATGAACTCTTCAGCGTCCTTTACAAGTAAGTCCTTCTCTACCCCACGAGGGGTTTCCTCAATGACTTTACTCTTTCCCTTATCAGTTTCCTCAGCTTTGTCCACCACAATCTCAGGTGGAGCAAATACTCTTCCAGTGCGTGTGATTCCGCCAATTCCCACTAGCTTATCCACAGACGGCCCAGATGGTTCCAGTCCCAACTTCTGTCCGTTACAGTAGACGTCTGCCCCATAATGCCACGGGACAGCGTTGGTGCTTTCAAAAGGTATCGGCCCAGCCTTTGTGATGGTATTTGTGGGCGACCTGGGTGCAGAAATGGTTATCGTCTGGCGAGGGATGGTGATGGTGGCAACCTCATCATCCTGCTTCAGCATTACTTCTCCAGATCCACATTCGGCCCTTTGACTAAACTACAGGATTCCTTCAGTCATCAGACTCTGAATCCCCACTATCAACTGTTCACATCCATCAGGACGAGTCGCACACCCCATACACAATTCTCCACAGCCCGGAAAGAAGCCTCTCTTCACCAGCTTGGCTTTAACGAAGCTAAGCGGTGTCTTCAGATCCTTGACATCAGTCAATAAATCTAAGTTCTCTTCTTCAATAATGGCATTCACCCCACCTCCCCTATGGTTCGGCATAGGATTCTTTGTGACATTCGACACATTATCTGAGAAATTGATGATTTTAGCATCCACCATATCTTGCACCTTGTGCTTGAATGCCTTGCAGTTTTCTATCGTGTGGCCAGGTGCCCCAAAGTGGAAATCACATGTTGCATTCACATCATAACCCTGTGGAGGTGCCCCTGTCAAGGGAGCCAGGGTTCTTTTCTGGACTAGCTGTAACTGAAGCAGAGTTTGTAGTAGCTGAGCATAAGACATGGGTGGTGTCTCAAGGTGACGATTTGCCAGAGGTGTTCTGTTTTGATACCTTCTGTACCCTTGCTGATTTGGCTGCTGCTGCTGCGGCTGCTGCTGCTGCTGGGGTTGTTGGAGAGCAGGGATGGTTATTCTAGCCACCTGCTGGCGCTGGCCCTTACCCTTCCTCCGAGCGTTGGACACGACGCTCGTCTCTCCTTCACACCTTTTGTTACTGTATGGTTTCTTTCCTCCTCCAGCTGAGGATAGATCAACACCCTGAATTTTCCCCAATTTGATCCCATTTTCAACGTGCTCGCCAGTAATGATGAGATCAGAGAAACTCCCTGACTTACCACTGACCAGGTTCTCGTAATAGACCCCTGGGAGAGGGGCTACAAACATCTCAACAAGCTCTCGTTCAACCATCGGCGGCTGAACTCTAGCTGCTAACTCGCGCCATCTCTGGGCGTACTCTTTGAACCCCTCGTTGTTCCTCTATGACAAGTTATGCAGTTGAACCCGGTTCGGAGCCAAGTCACTGTTATACTGATAATGGTGTACAAAGGCCTCAACCAGTTCCTTCCATGTGCGCACACTGGTGGGTTCCAAATCCATGTACCATTCCAAGGACGGCCCGGACAAGTTATCCTGAAAGAAGTGCATCAGCAGCTTCTCGTCTTCAGAGTGAGCGGACATCTTTCGGTAGTATGACCTTAGGTGGACACGAGGGCAAGTGGCGCCCTTGTATTTCTCAAAGTCGGGTACCTTGAATTTAGGAGGCATCTTGAAATCAGAAATCAACCCCAGTTTAGTCATGTCGACACCCATAGTGTTCTGGTTCCCGAAATTCTTCATTTTGTCCTCGAGTGCCTTAAACCTCAGACGTGCTTCAGCAGTCAGTTCTCCCTCAGCACTCCTCTGTGAGAACAAATCTTCTTGGTGATCTTCTAGCCATGGCTAAGGCCCATACAGATTTCCAGCACCTGTGTTGCCGTTGCCTAGTCCAGTGTTGCCATTAGCCTCAAAGTTTCCATTACCGACGCCAGTCGTATTACCATTGAGCCCGATATTAGTGATCACATTGCCGTTACCACTTCCATTCCCCCCGGTCACGGGGATGCCCCCCTGAGGAGTTTCAATAGGAGGAGGGACTAGAACGCTTCCTCCATGCAGCACACCGTTGCTGTCAACCCTTGAGATCAGAGGCTGGACCAGTGTTCTGAGCTGGTCTTGGTCGTTGGCAACCACTTGCATGAGCTCCATGAAGCGGTCCATCCTCTCTCGGAGTTCCTGGACGTCAGTTTGCACTTGTTCCATTGCTCTAGCTTGATTCGCTCTGGTCGGATAGCGGTGGATCGGTCTTTGGTTAATCCTGGAACAACCTGCATACACAAAGGGTTAGAAAAATGACAAGGTGCTCGTCATGCAAATGCAAACGTGTGTCTGTGCCTTGGGGAGATTCCCCCTCGATCCTAGTTTCCGAGACAAATAAAGTCTATCATCCAATCATGGAAAATAAATCCTCATATATTCATCCAAAAAGCCCGCTCGGGTAGCGTACCACTGTAATCACATACAACTGAAGCAACAAGGCATGACCCCAACCAACAGACCTGGCGGTGATCAGCATATCAATGCATAAAATGTACAAAGAAAATACAAAAAGATCAGGTGCGGCCACGACCATGAAGATCTTCTAACAACTTCCTTGTAGCGGGATGATCTGACTTAGTAAGCAAACCCTGGGCCAGCAGGTCCCTCTGCCTGATGGACTCTGGGAGGTTCTCGGCAACGCTCCTAGAATACCTTCTTCAAAATGGTTCTCGACTCTACTCCTCTTAGCATCAGCCCGGAGTTGAAAATCTTGCAAATTCGCCTCGGCCTCAGCCAATCTATACTGGACGTCTCGTTGCAGTGAGGCTTCAGCCTCTATCTTCTTGTCTTTCACCGTAATCTGAGTTTCTAGCTCGGCTACTTGCTGCTTCAGCTTTTCTTCCCGCTCTTTGTACTTGGCTAGGGTGCTGCTCCAGACCCTCTCGTATTGGGTTAGCTTTCGGTACACTCTGTCCAGATCCTGTTTCTTGGTTGTCAACACACCATGTACTGACTTCAGGTCCAACCCCAGACGTTCCCTAGCATCAGTTTCTTTGGTCAGGTTGGAGCCTAGATGGTTGATCATCTCAGTCTGCTTCTTGCAGGTATAAACGACTTCACTTTTCTCTTTCCGAAGTTGAGCGATCTCTTTCTCCAACTCTTCGTTGGCTTTTCGCAGCTCTTCCTTCTCTTGGAGTACCTGGTTGAATTTCTGAATATCAACTGTAGTAGGCTCTTTGTGCACAGGAGGATACAATGGTTCCACGGCAGGAAACAACATTAGAAACTTGACGGCTCTTTCTCGAACCCAAGTCACATACGGATCAAAGGCCTTGTTGTTGCTTTTTCCTAGCAAGACTTTCCCCTTTCGGTGAATTTTGCTCCAAGCATTCTATACCTTGATCAAAGTGTCGCCTTTAAGCAACCCTATGAAATACAGAGATTCCCGTATCTCTTCCTCTTCAGGAGGACCTCGTAGTGCATACCCAAATTTTCGTACCAGCAGAGACGGATTGTAGTTGATACATCCATTCCTTCCGACCAAGGGGACGTTAGGGAAGCCACAACAGCTATGTACAATATCTTTGCCCAGTAGATCTCTATCAAACCAGACAATATTGTCAGCGGACAAACCCATCAAACGCGCAGACCAAGGTGAAGACTCAGCAGAATCAATGAACGGCCCCGACTTAGGAAGATGGCTAGCAAACCACTTATACAGTAAAGGAGCACAACATGCCACGTTCTTTCCCTTTTTGTTTTCATTCTTGCTGTGAACTGAATGGTAGACATCTCCGAGGAGAGTGGGCACTGGATTCCCGGAGGCAAATATATGGCAAGCGTCCATGCTTATGAAGTCCGGATGACTTAGGAATAGCATGATCCCATAGATACAGAGGGCTAAGAAGGCATTGAATACATCCCAGCGATCCTTCTCGGCAAACTTTCGGGCTTTTTCCATCAGGAAAGGCAAAGGGAAACCATGAACTCCAATCTTTCTGGATACCATCCCTTCCAACTCAGACTCATCTAAATGAAGAGCGTCAGTCAACTTACTCAATTTGGGTTCACCCTCAACACGGTAATAGGGCATTTGATTCATCAAAGGCACCCCCAACAGGTCAGAGTACTCCTCCAGGGTCGGAGCTAGGACATAGTCTGGAAACACAAAGCATCTGAGCTGTGGGTCGTAAAACTGCAGCAGGGCGTAGAGGCCATTCAACTCGTATGTAGGAAGCTTATACACAATACCCAAAAGTCTCCCATAACTCTTTCTGAAATTCTCCATTACCGTCTTATCAGCCAAAGAAATTAAAGTCTGTAATTCTCGGATGTCAGGTGTTGGTAACTTGTAAGCCACAGTCTTCTTCAGAGATGCCATATCTGCCATGAGGATCAAGATCACTAGAACCAGGGGGAAATATGCACCTGCAACACAGACACATGTTAATGACTGTCGCTACTGCGAAAATCGGCGCCGGCTTGACAGGAGAGTCGCCACCGTGCGTTATTTGTCCCTCAGAGCGGGAAAGGAAACGCTCGAAGTAAACCTCGAAAAAACGGGGAAAGGTATGGTCATCGCAACCAAAACCTGGGTTCGGGAGTCGGTTACGCAAGGGGAAGGTATTAGCACCCCTCGCGTCCATCGTACTCGATGGGATCCACGCTTGATGTTCATAAGGAAAAAGGGTGTGTATCTATCTACGCTAATGGTCGGTCTGAAAAGAAAATAAAAGGACAGGACTCGACAGAACATATGGCGTTCTGGGCCTACGTATTCCCTCGTGCAGTGGGAAAGTCAGAGTCAACGTAGTTCGACTACCTATGACTAAACGGGGAAAAGGTTGCTCGCCAGGACATCGCGTCCTGTGCCTACGTACTTCCACACAGCATAGAAGATCAGAGCAAACGTAGTTCGACTGACTACGGGTAAACTGGTGCTCTCACACAGCAGTGAGAAAACAAACTGGTCTCAAGGGCTCGGGGACCTACAACTACGATCTGGTCTCAAATGCACTCGGGCAATAGAAAGGGATAACAATTAGTCGTCAGCGGGGAAGTCTCGATCGCACAGTCGCGAGAGAACAAAGGTTAGTCGTTAGTGTGCTCGCTAGGATATCGCATCCTATGCCTACATATCTTCGTCTGGTACGAAGAATCAGAGCAGCTGTAGTTCAGCTAACTACGGATCAAGCTACTCAAAAAGCTCCTACAGAAAGGAAAGAGAAGCCCTAAAACTATAGCTGAGAAAGGGGAATCTATCTACTGCTATCACACCTGGTTGACCATCCTAATGTCTATCATGACGACTCCGCAGCGGAGAAGTCAGAGCTCCTAAGGGATCATGGCAACAGGACTAAACTACAAACAAGAAACTGCAAAGTAAAGAAACACTGAAAATATGCATGAATGCAACAACTAGACAAACAAGGCGCAAAGGCCGCAAACCACAAAGGTAAGGGAGCTCAGCTCTACCAAGTACCAACAAGCAAAGCCATGCAATAACAAACAAGCAGAAGGAGGACCACCTCAACTTCTCATGCACATAAAGTCTACTTCTAAGATGCACCTAACTCAGAACTATCCAGATGAATACCTAAGTCTAATGCAACATAACATCATACAAGTCAAACAATACAAAGAGAAGGCTAGCTAACCTGACAAGCCCTTATCTACCAAACAAGGAACTACTCCTGGGCAAGGCCCCCTAACAAACCTGAAACAAGCTCCTAATCTATCTCTAAACAAAACTCTATGCAACACCTTAAGCAAAGATCTAAGCAAAAATTCTAATCAAAACCCTAAGCAAGAGGAATCCATCCCAGTCTCCAAGCTTCAGAACAAGCTTACCAGAGAAAGGGAGCTAAGCAGACAAACTCATAGTGCCTTCCTCAAGAAAGTACCAGGAGGTTACTACTCAGGAGTCATATCCTATGCGGCTCGACAACTGTGATCAGTTTACATTCCTCCTCAGGAGAAATTAAACTCACATGAAGGCTCCGGCATCACGGGATACTTGAGAAAACCTATATGCACTAAGGGAACTAAGTGAACAGACCCATAGGACCTTCCTCAGGAAAGTACTAGGAGACTGACACTTAGGAATCGTATCCTACGTGGCTCAACAACTGTGATCAGTTTACATTCCTCCTCAGGAGAAACTAAACTCACAAGTTGGCTCCAACATCACTGGATACTTAAGAAATCCTAGATAAACTAATGGAACTAAGTGAATAGACCCATAGGACCTTCCTCAGGAAAGTACTAGGGGGCTTCCACTTAGGAATCGTATCCCATGTGGCTCAACAACATGTGATCAGTTTACATTCCTCCTCAGGAGAAATTAAACTCACAAGTTGGCTCCAACATCATTGGATACTTAAGAAAGAGGTGAGAAGAAAGAATGAAAGTCATTCATAGTGCCTTCCTCAGGAAAGTACCATAAACTCCCTTCGAACTTCAGGATCTCGAACCTCACAAACGGATAACAAGCTCCTAGACTAAGCCTCAATCCACTGCATCCTTGCAAGCTCCAACAGGACCTCAATCAGCTCCCATCTTCCAGAAGAACCCACAGGCCATCAAACCTCAAGCAACTATCTCTGAAGTTCAACCATAGTTGAACTTCAAAGTCAGAAGTCATCAAGACTTCTCCTATCCTCAAGCTCAGACTAAACAATATCATAACATCCTACAAAAATCTATCAAAAAATCTATGGGAAACCTACATGGCTCTATGACAACATACTAAAAAATCAGAACAAAATTCAATACCAGATGAAAGAACCAAAACCAACAAAGCAGGCATATCCACAACCCAATTATTCAATATCAAGACGATACAAAAATGCAATCAAAATGACAATGCATGATTAAGCTAATGTTTTTGTACTATAAAATTCTACACTGAATTACGAGTCTACAGAAAAAAGAACGGAATTATTTGACTCAACCTACTATTTTTTATGGATTTTCTAATAATACGCATGCATTAAAGAATATTAAAAAAAAGTCAATTAAATGGAAAATATACAAAAAATATCAAACAAAAATAAAATGGCATTTTTATTTTTATATGATTTTCTAGACATTATGATGAAATGATAAAAAAAAGAAGAACTTAAAAATCAACCATTTTCATTTTCTTATGAATTTTATAATGCAAGAAAATATGAAAAAGAATAAAAGAAAACAAAATTTGAATAAAATTGGAGGGGGGTGCTGGAAGCAATGATTTTCAAATTATTCTGGCTGGGCCCTGATTCTGGGGGGTGCGAAAAGCACTTAGGGCCTAAGCCCAATATGCGCCAGAAATCAACTACAAAATGAAAATAAAAAACGCCTGGGGGGGTGCAGACTAGCAGTTTTTTACAGTGCTAATTCCCATTGGGCTTAGATGAGGGGGTGTGGATAGTGATAAGGGCCCTAGGCCCAGTTCCCATCCTTCTGCCTCACACGCCAGGGGGGGAATTGAGTAACATGGGGGGTTTGTTCAGTAAAGACGTGTTTGGGCTTGGCCCAAACCCTAACCCTAATTGTGAACCCCAACAACAAAACCATATTCCCCTTCAAACGCTGGCTACTGTTCATCTCTGCAAACCAAACCCTAGCTGCCTCTTTCGTCTTCCTCACTCTCTGAGAAAACTCAATTCCAGAAAAAAGAACCCAAACAAAACTTCACACATCTCACAACACTCAAACGAATCAACACAACAATCTCAACCTCAGTATTCTCTCACATTCAAACACAAATCAAACATGACCCTAACCAAACGTTACTCACAGTAAAGTAATGTAAACTGAAGCTGAGTCATCAACATAGAAGAACATGCAGCAAGATCGGAGCGATGCGTACCTGGATGAAGCAAGAACAGGCTGAAGGCGTTCTTGAATTTCGTTGAAGGGAGACGCTTGAAGATCGTGATAGATCTGACGCAGGATGCACGCCGTTGAGAAGATCTCCGGATAACTTTCTGGAAAAAGGAAATGGATCCTCTGAAGGTGTTCTTGAGGGCGACTTGAAGATCTTGACGAACGAAGAAGATTCAGATGAAGCTCAGAAAGATTTTCTGGAAAACAAATCGAAGGATGAAGGTTCCTGATGAGATGATGACGAACGGAGATGCGTTTCTGGAAATCCTTTGGATGAAGATGAAGGTTCAATGACGTTCTGGATAAGTTCTTGAATTTCCAGATGAACGATGAATATTGATGATGTTCTGGAAACTGGATGAAGGTTCCTGGAGATTCGTATGAAGTTTCAGGCGAAGCTGAACTTTCCGGCGAGGCGACGATGAAGGTGGACGGAGGAGGATCGGAGAAGAAAGGAGGAAAAAATGGATTTCTTGCGTTTCTGCAATTTTTGCAGATTCCGGCGAGGGACGGCGGTGTTAAAGGCGACCGGACGGATTTTGCATGCCGGCCGGTGGCTTCTCCGGCGAGGCTCAGGCGACGGCTGGCGAGGTGACAAGTGGCGCAGAGGAGGCTTGTCTGTGCAACGTGTGGCACACATGCACAGAGAGAGAGAGAGAAAGTGGTGGCTCAGTGGGACGCGTGGCGTGAGGAGAGGGTTTCTGCGCTGTGAGGTGTTGTGCTGCGTGAGTGAAACGTGGGCCAGCCCCTTTCCTACACGTGGCCACGAAGCTTTTATAGCTCTGAGACTTGCTGGAAGCTTCTAGAATGCGCTGGATGAATCTGGCAATTTCTGGACCATTCCTGACTTAGTTGGGCTGCGAAATGGACTACACTGAGGCCCAAACGAAGATAAAACAAACCAAAACACTGAATGGATTAAAAAACTGGACTGATGACAATGATTAACCACTAATTACTAATTAACTATTAAAATTCAATTAATCCTAAAAATCTAATTGACTCCTAATTAATAATACTCTAAAAAATCTAACAAACCCACTAATATACTTCTAATAAACCTCTAATAAACCTATATTAAATTCTAAAAAAAAACTATATTATTTACAAATGATTTAAAATCTATAAAAGAAAATAAAAGAAAAATCTATATATTTCTATATAAAAGAAAAAAGACTATTAAATTCTATATTATTATTCTAAAACATTATATCTAAAAATCTATTTATTTAATATTCTAGAAAAAAATCTATTATTAATAAAAGAAAAACTATATTATTTTCTATATTATCTAAAAACAATTAAAACTATTTAAATTCTTCTATATTCTAAGAAAAAGATTAAAAACTATTAAATCTATTTAAAAACCTATATAAAATCCTAAAAAGAGATTTAAACTATTAAAAAATACAAAAACCCTATTTAAATTCCAGAAAAATCTATAGAGCCTATTAAAAATCCACAAAAGTCTATTAAAATCCTAAAAATGCAGATGAATGCAAATGACCACCATAAAAGAGCGCACGAGACCAGATCGAATCGAACAGAGAACCCCGGGCGTCAGAATATCCCAAAATCACCATGCAAGCTAAAAAATCACCGAGGAGCGCACAATTTCCCAAAAATAAAACCCTGGTGATCTGGACTGGATCTGCCATATCTGATGGACGAAAACCAAGCTGTAAACTCTGATATCCTCCGTCTATGCACAAATGTCATGCGTCTGATTTGCGAATATGAATTTAAACCACGAGTCAGATAGGAGAATCGGTTGGTCAAATTTTAGGGTGCAACAGCTGCCCCTATTCAAGCGACTTGGACCTGAAGGGTTTGAAGAGCGCTCAGCCTTCAAACATTCAGAGGTACGAGACGGTTGAATACAAATAAAACCTGAAAATTTGCCAACCGCGAGCCTATACTGTAAACTGCTTGGGGAATAAAGTCCAGAACCGAGTCCAGTCATTACGGTACCAAACTGATCAATCCTCTGATAAAGAATTCCTGATTTGAATACCCATTACTTGTGATACCCTATGTAACATAACCCGAAGGCTGCAATAAAATACCTGATCCTTTCACATTGCCTACTGATAGGCAGGAAGAGAAATATACTCACATCGTCCAACGATGGACGGAAAGACAACATTAATCTCCAAATTCACATCGTCTACTGACAGACGGGAAGAAATGATCTCCATACTCACGTCGTCTAAGGATAGACGGAATCATCCTGATTGATGAACAAATCAATTCTCATCGTCTAAGGATAGACGGGAACAAAGCCTGATCGCATACTCACATCGTCTAAGGATAGACGGAAAGAAATAATCTCCGTACTTGCATCGTCTAAGGGTAGACAGAAAGACACCATTAATCTCCATATTCGCATCGTCTAAGGATAGACGGGATCATCCTGATTGATGACACAAATCGATATTCACATCGTCTAAGGGTAGACGGGAACAAAGCCTGATCGCATACTCACATCGTCTAAGGATAGACGGAAAGAAATAATCTCCGTACTTGCATCGTCTAAGGGTAGACGGTATCATCCTGATTGATGAAACGAAACAATTCACGTCGTCTAAGGATAGACGAAAAGAAATTCATGATCTCCATATTCACATCGTCTAAGGGTAGACGGGATCATCCTGATTGATGAAACGAAACTATTCACATCGTCTAAGGATAGACGGGAAGACATTCTTACGCAATTCAACACCATCCCTCGAATTTCAGAATCCTTCTGTCTACGGGAATTGATGGAAAGATCAATATCCTTGAAGGGGCCACATCATCAGTATGGACCGACGGGAAGAAAACCACCCTTTTAAAGAACCATGTCGTCAATAAGAATCGACAATCACGAAAACTGAACATTCTTCGAAGAGCCTCGACATCAATAAGAATTGACAGTCAGAAAAGTCCCTCTTGAAATGTCATCTCATCCAATAAACAGAAAGAAGACCACTATCCGAAATATCGTTTTGAAACCCCTCAACAATCAAGGGTAGCCGGAGAAGGCTCGCTGGGGAAACACCTCATCATACGTATGATCTGGCAATAAGAAACCCGCTGAACAGTAACTCGAAACTTCACATCGTCTACTGATAGACGGAAAGAAAAGCATATCTTGGGGAAACCCCTTCTTGAAACCCTACTGCGATCACCCGCAACTTCACATCGTCTAAGGATAGACGGAAAGAAAACCACATCCGAACTCAAAACGTCTAATGATAGACGGAGAAATCCACTTATTGAAGAAACACATCGTCAATATGAATTGACGGGAAGAAAAGTCTGTCGATATCAGATGACCGACTGATCAAAGCACAACTATTGTATGATCTGATACAAATAATCTGCTGAACTGTCTGAGGACTGCTCCTGTACTGATCACAGAGTAACTCACGCGCCATATGAGGCTGATAAAAAAACCTGACTTATGCATCGTATGCATATGCATATGCTTTAATCTTTCTACGGCGTAATGCTTCATTCAGGATGGAAATGCTACGCATTTTGATAATGATGTGCAAGTATGATGCAAAATATGATAATGCATGCAATATGCTAATGCAGGCTCGAGCTGCTGGAGAGAGCTGGGTACAGAAAACCACTTCAGCAAAATAAATGCTGAAGACTAAGCCAACTCCGCTGGGGATAACCTGGATACCACAGGATTATCCCGGCAAAATAAATGCTGGGGGAGTGAAATCAACTCCGCTGGGGATATTGGGAACTTAACCGGACACCATCGACGAAGTAATACCCTGCTGGGGAATATAACTCCGTTGTGAAATAGCAGATGTGCTGAATATGATTAGACTCCCCTGGGAATAGCTTACCCATACCAATGACAAATTGGACTTTGCTGGAGAAAATAGCCGGAGTCTTCCTTCGTACTGATGATGATTGGATTTGGAACTGATGCGCCAACACGGATGGGCCTCACAGTGACCGCCAACACGGATCTATGCTTTTAGACTATCCGTGATGGGTCAGGTACACCTGACGCTGGGAAACATTTTGCCTGAATACATAGTCTCCGGGTGAAGAGTCAAAAGTAGTGACATGACTTCCTGCATTCGTCTCGTTCTCGAAAATCGACTGCATCTGCTCGAATAACTCTGTATGGCCCTGCTGATACGGAGAAGGCAATTTTTTCTCTTCTGATATGCCCCAGCCTACGGGGCCTCTGTGGGGATAGCCCTCGAAAGGAAATCTGCAAATCTGAGCCCTGATGGTCTGATATGACATGCCCCAATATTCTGAACTTCGGAAAGATACTTCTCATCAAATGCTCCTCGAATAACCTTTGCGCGCTTAAGATGGCCTGCCCCTGACGGCAACGACCTTGCCCCTGATTATCTGATTCAGAGTAGTGTCGCTGACTACTAGACATTTGCCGAATCTCAACCTGGTTGCCCCAGGATAACTGACTTCGAAAAGCTGATATGACTGGGGATCACAATAAAAGCTTGCCCCTGCTCTCGGAACATTCGGGCGTTCTGTATTCTATCTTGACCATACTTTCCACTGTAGGCACACTTTCCTGCTGTCAAGCGCTCACTCGCCAGTAAAACAAGTTGTTCTGCGTAAAAGATGTATTAATGCCACACATATGACAGCTTTGACATCCAATCTGTTCACTGGGAAAAGGAAAAACAGTTTATAGCATATGATGCACAAAACATTTATCAACATTAGTACCAACACGGTAAGAGGAACCCTTTTTAGGAGTCAGAATCGACGCGACCTTTACCGTAGTATGCTTTCGAAACAACCTGCTTCAATTAGGACTTTTGAAGGTTGTAACATGGTCAGGTTCATGGTTTCGAAAGAAAGGATAAAGGCTCAAAGTTCACTTTAACCCACCCATTCTCCTTGATGTTCTCCCATCCTACGTTCAGCTAATTCAACCTTAGCGCTCACCTCTCAGAGGTTGAAAGATAGGAATGACAGTTCGAGAAACTATGAGTTTTCGGAGTGACAGCCACTCACTTTTCGTCTTCGACACTTGAGGTCACACGACTCGTATTTCCTTCGCGGATTTTTCTTTTGATTCTTTTCATCTTTTTCTTTTCATATCCCTAACTTTTGCCTGGACTGACTCCTTTTGAGTTTCTTTTGATTTTTTAAGTCCAGCGGGATGCCCTCATTTTTGCCTAAGTCATTTGTTTTGAAGTTTTCTTGACTTAGCGGGCTTTTGATTCTTCTTTTTTTTTTCTCGTTTTTTTTTTCCGAACAAGTCGTGTGACACTGGTTGTCTGACTCTTTGGGAAATGGTGTGACTGTCCCACTCCTGACTGAACCATTGTGGTCTTTTAGGCACGACCTCTAGGGACGTGATTGATCCTCGAACGGGCACTCCTTTTGCAATTTGGACGCTCGGTCAAATTAGCTAACACCTACCCTGCCCCAGGTTAAGATTGAGGGTTTTTCATTCACAGAAAGAACTCCTACTACAAGGCTCAAAGGGGTTAACAAGGGATTATCTTCCTTATATCTCCGGTGTTTAGGGATTTGAAGCAATGCCTGTACATCATCAACAGGTTTTATCTCAAAAGCATACAATCGGAATTTGCATGTCGGTCATTTTCGTCATCCTCCCCAAATTCTTCTTAACCAAGCGTTGGACATTTGTAAAAACAGTTAGTGAACACTAATGGATTTAATCAAAACCATGCATATTTATTTCATTATTATCAATTGAATGAAAACAACAAGTTTTACAAACAAGATTACAAATTCAAACAGGAAAGCAACTACAAATGTAAAGAAATGACAAGATAAAACAAAGAAAATGCTAGCTTCCGAGAGCCGGGCTTTCACATCTGTCCTGATCCGATGAACCAGCTATCTTTATTAGAGACACTTCGATGCTGTCCTGATCCGCTTTCACCAACCAAATTATAGTAACGACCCACCCAAATTATAGAGCCCTTCCTCCTTCATTCAAATGATTTGGGGACCTTTCTGCCCGAAGCTGATTGCTGCACTATCAAGTAGATCCTGCACTTTGTGCTTAAAAGCTTTACAATTCTCAACCGTATGGCCTGGTGTCCCAGTGTGGAATTCACAAGTAGCATTGGCATCATACCCCGGTGGTGGTGCCCCTGTTAAGGGAGCCATTGTCCTCTTGTGCACTAACTGGAGCTGAAGCAACGTTTGCAGAAGCTGTGCATATGGCATAGGTGGAGTATCAAGATGACGGCTTGCTAGAGGAACCCGATTCTGATATCTTTTGTACCCCTGCTGGTTCTGCTGCTGAGGCTGCTGCTGCTGGTATCGGGTTGACTCTTGAACACCCTTCGTATCAAATGCAACATCGGTTTCTTGACCTTCAATGTATTGATTAACGCCCTCCTTATGCTTAGCCATTTTCTTTCTCAGATCTGCCCTAGGAATAGGCAACAGTTGTGGGCCTGGAGATTCTGACACCATGGAGTCCAGGATACGCTTCTGACCCACTGCAGCTTTAGAAACATCTGTCATCTTAGCATCGACTGAGACAGGAGCAATATACACAGCTACGCCGCTCGGCGTGAATTCAATATCGTGCGAGTCGATCAGGTCTTGAACATTGTGCTTAAAAGCATGGCAACCCTCGATGTCGTGTCCGAATGCCCCAGAATGAAACTCACACTGCTTACTGGCATCGTACCCGTGAGGAAACGCTCTCGTTGGTGGCTCCAACGTTCTCTTTTCAACCAGGCTAAACCTCAATAAAGTCTGCAAGAGCTCACCATATGTCACAGGTGGTGCCTCAAATATTCTCTTTGGCTTCCCTTCCTGGATCCTCCGTTGAGCCGGATGTATCTTCTGTTGCTGCTGCTCAGGTTCCACATGCACGGGTGGCACGATCTTCTTCATTGCGGCTTCAAGTAGCTGATCGTCTTCTTTCCTAAGCACATTCTTGACTACCTCCATGATCAAGCTCACTTGGGTCTTCAGCTGACTGTTCTCCTCCTTGAGAATCTTCTGCTCCAAACGCATCTCTTGCATGTCTCTCATCATCTGCCCCAGCTGGCTTTGGACTTCAATCGATTCAAACTGATTCTGTTCCATATCTCTGAAGGAATTCCTGCAACAAACTGGACGATGAGGAAATAAGGCCCACGGTTCTGATATACCTGTCAAATGATAATGCAGCGCAGAAAGCAAACACATATTCATAATGAGACAAAGAGAAACTCAAGCTATCAGCACACAGACAAACATCTCCCACACATGTATAACCAACAAAAGCAGCACGTAAGCACAAATGAGTATGAATACAATGACCCCAGCCAACAATCCTGGTGGTGGTCGGCAGACACTAGTGCACAAAAAGCTAAACGGATTAAGCAGAGAAAACAAATGCGACATCCGGCGCAAAAACCTCTAGGAACTTCTCCCACACAACTGAACTCTCTGATTGACAATCTTCAAAGCACACACTTCCTGTGGAGTCTTCCATGACATTAACTGACGAACCCACACAACTGGATGATAGAAAATCATTAATCTGAACAAAACCCTGAGGCGTGATGCAAATACGGCTGGAGTCTAACAGATCCTGAACCTGACTTCTAAGCACTTTACAATCATTGGTTGAATGCCCCTGTGCCCCAACATGGTACTCACAGCGGGCGCTGGCATCAAAACCTGGAGGATACGGTGGAATCACCGGCTTAGTCTCTTTCGGCACTATCAATCCACTTCGGACCAGATCTGGCAACAACTGACTGTACGACACCGGTAGCTGAGTAAACTGCCTTTCAGGCTTCCTTGGTCTTCGTGGAGCATGCTGACGCGATCGGCGATAGGATGATCGTTGACTTGAAGTGTCTGAAAACTGATCCTGAGATGCTAGAGATTCTGAGGTGGCGTCATCTCCTTCCCACTCTTCTTGAGAACTGACAACTGACTCAATCTTATCAACTGGGACGTAAGGAACATCTCGAAACTTTCCACTCTTGAGTCCTCTCTCAACAATCTCTCCCAGTCTCATCAGGCCCACAAAGTTTGTGCAACTGAACAATTTGTCAAAATAATGGCCTTTCAGAGTACCCAAGAAGATGTCAACCAGTTCTCTTTCCGGAAGCGGTGGCCGAACACTAGCAGCTAATTCTTTCCATCTTCGCAAATACGCTCTGAATGATTCATTCTCCACCTGAGACAATTCTTGCAGATCTATGAGACTAGGAGTCAAATCCAAGTTGTAATCGTACTGCTTCATGAAAGCTCTGGCTAAATCCACCCAGGATCGAATCCGATTACTCTCTAATTGCACATACCATCTCAAGGATGCCCCAGTCAGGCTATACTGGAAGCAATGGATCATTAGTTGGTCATTTCGCACAAACGAAGTCATCCTTCGACAAAACATCATCAAATGCAGCTTTGGGCAGCTATCTCCCGTGTACTTTTTGAATTCCGGCACTTTGAACTTGTACGGCAACACCAGATCAGGAACCAAACACATGGCCACAGCATCCAGGTTAACGACATCTTTTGCTTCTAAGGCTTTTATACCTTCTTCCAATGCTCGGAGTCTTCTATCGTGCTCATGAGCTCTTGGATCTACCATCCCAGCCATTGGAATATCTCTCCGGTAATTCATCACAGGAAGAGCAACACCTTGATTGTTAGCAGGAGGATAACGTTCATTTCGGGCAACAAACTGCTCAAGTCGATCTCGGTTCTGGACAGTAGGCTGTACAACTTGGTCTGCAGTAAGGTTGTTCGCTTGCGGGAAGCCTTCCATAGAATCATACTGATGGTTGGACGCCATAGTAAACCTTGCCAAGGTGTTAGGAGCCTGGAGATTGCCTTCAGACATAGCTACCAATTACCTGTAACAGACTACACTGCTCGATTTTGCTCAACTCTGCTTCAGCCCCTTGGTCGTCTTCAACACTCCACTCTTGCCTTAAACAATCCCCGAGAACCACCCTCTGGTGAAAACAAAGGCTGGATAAGTGCTCTGGCCTGCTAAATGCTATGCAATATGATTTATGCAAACAGAAATACAAAAATGCTAACGTGCATGTGTGCATTGGAGATATTTCCCCTCCAATTCCAGTGTCAGTGGTAGCAAGACGAGATAAACCATAAAGACAATATTTGGAAAAACCCTCATATATTTATTAGAATAACTGTCTTGTCAAGAGGTTACATAACTATGCTTCATACAACTGATATGACAAAGAGGATCCCAGCCAACATGCCTGGTGGTGATCTCAACATACAGAATACAAGAGAGAAATCAAGCACGGGTACGGTTGCGGAAGTCCTCGACCATCTTCTTTGTCTCTGCATGATCCGGTTGATAAATCAACCCTTCTATCAGCCGATCCCTCTTCCTGACCGTCCCCTGGATGTCTCTGACAAAGTCTTCCCAAGCCTTATCATTGGCACCATCCCCCGGCTTGGGTCTCTTGGCATCTGCTCTATGCTGGAAATCTTCCAAGTTCTTCATGGCATCTATTAGCTTGCGCTCGGCCTCGTATCGGCGACAGGCTTCTTCTTCAAGCTCTTCATTCTTCACTTTGACCTGTTCTCCTAACTGAGCTACCTGTGTCTTCAGCTCTTCTTCCCGCTCTTTGCGCTTGGTCATAGTGAGATCCCAGTGTTCTCTGAACTTGGCTAGCTTTGTGTAGGCCCTTTCCAGCTCCTGCTTCTTAGTGGCCAACACACTACTAACTGAGTCGACATCTAACTCCAGACGCTTCTTGGTTTCAGTCAATTCCAATAACATAGTCTTTAGATGTTTCAGAGTTTCAGCCTGTTGCTTGGAAAAGTATCCTGTTTCAATCTTTTCATGACGAAGCTGGGCATTCTCCTGCTCTAGAGCCTCTTTAGCCTTTGCTAGCTCTTCTTTCTCCGCCATCAGCTGCTTGAACACCTGCATGTCCACAGTGGTAGGCTCCTCCACCGGAGAAGGATGCGATGGCTGAACCGCTGGATAAGGCATAAGGAATTTCACAGCTCGCTCACGAATCCATTCTATATACGGGCCAGGAACTCGAGTATCCCCTCTGCTACCTGGAGGCTTCCCTCTCTTGTGCAAGTTCTTCCATGCCTTCTCGAGCTTGGTCAGCATCTCTTTCCCTATTGCCCCGGTGAGATACAGAGATTCCTGTATCTCCTCGGGTTTTGGCGCTCCTTGAGGTACGTACCCAAATTGCCTGATCAATAAGGAAGGGTTGTAATTGACACAACCTTTCCTTCCTATTAACGGAACATTCGGGAATCCTTCGCATTTGAGTATGACTTCAGCTCCGAATACCTCTTCATTGACCCATACCACGTTCTCAGCAGTCAATCCCATTAAGCGCTCGGGCCATCCTAGAGAATCAATAGAGGTGACAAAAGGGCCTGACTTAGGCAAATGACTGGTGAACCACCTGCACAGGAGAGGTACACAACAAGACACATTCCTTCCTCGCCGCTTTTCATTCTGGTAGTGAGTTGAATGGTGGATATCTCCCAGCAAAGTAGGGACTGGGTTCTTCGCAGCCAAAATATAGAAGGCATCTGAATCAACAAAATCAGGAATGTTCGGGAACAACACGATGCCATACACACATACAGCAAGGAGGACGTCAAAAACACCCCAACTACCCTTCTGGGCATATTCTCGAGCCTTCTCCACTAAGACATCCAACGGAAATCCCCATACGTCTCCTCTTCTGATCATCTTCCCAGACAGCTCAGACTCTTTCAAGCACAGGATGGCAGAAAGCTCAGCCAGCTTAGGCTCAGCATTCGTACGATAAAAAGGCATCTGCTCGCGGATCGGTATATCCAGAAGTGCAGAGTACTCCTCCAGGGTAGGAGCCAAAACAAAGTCGGGAAATACAAAACATCTGAGCTCCGCATCGTAGAACTGTAACAGAGTATAGATGCCGCTGGTCTCGTAGGCAGATGGCTGATAAACGTAGGTCAGAATCCTCCCATATCTCTTTCTGAAGTCACCCATTACCCTCTTCTTAGCAATAGTAATCAATTCTAACAATAGACTGATATCCGGCGAAGGAAACTTGTAGGGCAATACTCTCTTCAGGGTTTCCATGTCTTGCTAGGAACAGACACCAGAACAGGAAGGGAAAATATGTACCTGCAATACACACACGTTAGTTGAATGCAGATGGTAATGCAATGATGCAATATGATAAATAATGAAATCTGCGAACACAGGGGCTATGCTGTAGCCTGAAGAGGAATATCTCTGTGATCAAGAACAGAAAACCATCACGGTCATCAGAACTTCAGGACACTAACTATCATCTGATACTCAAAATATCAATCCCCTGGTAAGAAAACCATCTGAACCTCTGTATCTGACGAGAAAACCATCTGATAATAGCATCAACCTCAGATAAGAAACCCATCTGACCCAGACAACACACCTGGAGATGAATCAAGAACACCATCTGATAAAGGTACTGAATCATGGTTTCTGAAGGCCAGTTTTCCTGCAATAACCCAATCCCTCTCACAGGTAGGATAGACCTAATCCACGGACAAAGGTACGACATCCTATGCGGTCATCAGCGTCACAGACTTTCATGAACGACAATACGATTCCCAGAAGGAGTGGCATCATCAAGTCATGAAGAGGCCTCACTTAGCTGACTTCCAAATGATCGGTCCCTAGAGTCGGCAATCCTCACGTCTGGACTCCCCTCAGATCCTCAGGACCGGAAAGGAGCACCTCTGCGAGAATCTCGTCTGAGCGCAGATTTTCGTAGGGAACTGTGCCTGCTCAGCAGACAGGTTCGTCTACTACTTCTCCGCAACTATATCTAGGTGTGTACTCAAGCCCAGGTCCGGCTTCTCACTCACAGTAACCTCCCTTGCCCACAACAATAATCACAATAATATAATGCTGGAAAATAAATGCGGAAAGGTAAAGGTACAGAAAAGTAAAGTGCAAAAAAAGATAAAACACAATATGCACAACACCCAACAAATAAACACCCAAGCGCTAGGATTGACTCGCGTAGGGGATGGGAAACGGTCCCAGCATAAGGGATGGGAAAAGTCCCTAGATGCTATAAGTCCCCAGCAGAGTCGCCAGCTGTCGCTACTGCGAAAATCGGCGCCGGCTTGACAGGAGAGTCGCCACCATGCGTTATTTGTCCCTCAGAGCGGGAAAGGAAACGCTCGAAGTAAACCTCGAAAAAACGGGGAAAGGTATGGTCATCGCAACCAAAACCTGGGTTCGGGAGTCGGTTACGCAAGGGGAAGGTATTAGCACCCCTCGCGTCCATCGTACTCGATGGGATCCACGCTTGATGTTCATAAGGAAAAAGGGTGTGTATCTATCTACGCTAATGGTCGGTCTGAAAAGAAAATAAAAGGACAGGACTCGACAGAACATATGGCATTCTGGGCCTACGTATTCCCTCGTGCAGTGGGAAAGTCAGAGTCAACGTAGTTCGACTACCTATGACTAAACGGGGAAAAGGTTGCTCGCCAGGACATCGCGTCCTGTGCCTACGTACTTCCACACAGCATAGAAGATCAGAGCAAACGTAGTTCGACTGACTACGGGTAAACTGGTGCTCTCACACAGCAGTGAGAAAACAAACTGGTCTCAAGGGCTCGGGGACCTACAACTACGATCTGGTCTCAAATGCACTCGGGCAATAGAAAGGGATAACAATTAGTCGTCAGCGGGGAAGTCTCGATCGCACAGCCGCGAGAGAACAAAGGTTAGTCGTTAGTGTGCTCGCTTGGATATCGCATCCTATGCCTACATATCTTCGTCTGGTACGAAGAATCAGAGCAGCTGTAGTTCAGCTAACTACGGATCAAGCTACTCAAAAAGCTCCTACAGAAAGGAAAGAGAAGCCCTAAAACTATAGCTGAGAAAGGGGAATCTATCTACTGCTATCACACCTGGTTGACCATCCTAATGTCTATCATGACGACTCCGCAGCGGAGAAGTCAGAGCTCCTAAGGGATCATGGCAACAGGACTAAACTACAAACAAGAAACTGCAAAGTAAAGAAACACTGAAAATATGCATGAATGCAACAACTAGACAAACAAGGCGCAAAGGCCGCAAACCACAAAGGTAAGGGAGCTCAGCTCTACCAAGTACCAACAAGCAAAGCCACGCAATAACAAACAAGCAGAAGGAGGACCACCTCAACTTCTCATGCACATAAAGTCTACTTCTAAGATGCACCTAACTCAGAACTATCCAGATGAATACCTAAGTCTAATGCAACATAACATCATACAAGTCAAACAATACAAAGAGAAGGCTAGCTAACCTGACAAGCCCTTATCTACCAAACAAGGAACTACTCCTGGGCAAGGCCCCCTAACAAACCTGAAACAAGCTCCTAATCTATCTCTAAACAAAACTCTATGCAACACCTTAAGCAAAGATCTAAGCAAAAATTCTAATCAAAACCCTAAGCAAGAGGAATCCATCCCAGTCTCCAAGCTTCAGAACAAGCTTACCAGAGAAAGGGAGCTAAGCAGACAAACTCATAGTGCCTTCCTCAGGAAAGTACCAGGAGGTTACTACTCAGGAGTCATATCCTATGCGGCTCGATAACTATGATCAGTTTACATTCCTCCTCAGGAGAAATTAAACTCACATGAAGGCTCCGGCATCACGGGATACTTGAGAAAACCTATATGCACTAAGGGAACTAAGTGAACAGACCCATAGGACCTTCCTCAGGAAAGTACTAGGAGACTGACACTTAGGAATCGTATCCTACGTGGCTCAACAACTGTGATCAGTTTACATTCCTCCTCAGGAGAAACTAAACTCACAAGTTGGCTCCAACATCACTGGATACTTAAGAAATCCTAGATAAACTAATGGAACTAAGTGAATAGACCCATAGGACCTTCCTCAGGAAAGTACTAGGGGGCTTCCACTTAGGAATCGTATCCCATGTGACTCAACAACATGTGATCAGTTTACATTCCTCCTCAGGAGAAATTAAACTCACAAGTTGGCTCCAACATCATTGGATACTTAAGAAAGAGGTGAGAAGAAAGAATGAAAGTCATTCATAGTGCCTTCCTCAGGAAAGTACCATAAACTCCCTTCGAACTTCAGGATCTCGAACCTCACAAACGGATAACAAGCTCCTAGACTAAGCCTTAATCCACTGCATCCTTGCAAGCTCCAACAGGACCTCAATCAGCTCCCATCTTCCAGAAGAACCCACAGGCCATCAAACCTCAAGCAACTATCTCTGAAGTTCAACCATAGTTGAACTTCAAAGTCAGAAGTCATCAAGACTTCTCCTATCCTCAAGCTCAGACTAAACAATATCACAACATCCTACAAAAATCTATCAAAAAATCTATGGGAAACCTACATGGCTCTATGACAACATACTAAAAAATCAGAACAAAATTCAATACCAGATGAAAGAACCAAAACCAACAAAGCAGGCATATCCACAACCCAATTATTCAATATCAAGACGATACAAAAATGCAATCAAAATGACAATGCATGATTAAGCTAATGTTTTTGTACTATAAAATTCTACACTGAATTACGAGTCTACAGAAAAAAGAACGGAATTATTTGACTCAACCTACTATTTTTTATGGATTTTCTAATAATACGCATGCATTAAAGAATATTAAAAAAAAGTCAATTAAATGGAAAACATACAAAAAATATCAAACAAAAATAAAATGGCATTTTTATTTTTATATGATTTTCTAGACATTATGATGAAATGATAGAAAAAAGAAGAACTTAAAAATCAACCATTTTCATTTTCTTATGAATTTTATAATGCAAGAAAATATGAAAAAGAATAAAAGAAAACAAAATTTGAATAAAATTGGAGGGGGGTGCTGGAAGCAATGATTTTCAAATTATTCTGGCTGGGCCCTGATTCTGGGGGGTGCGAAAAGCACTTAGGGCCTAAGCCCAATATGCGCCAGAAATCAACTACAAAATGAAAATAAAAAACGCCTGGGGGGGGGGGTGCAGACTAGCAGTTTTTTACAGTGCTAATTCCCATTGGGCTTAGATGAGGGGGTGTGGATAGTGATAAGGGCCCTAGGCCCAGTTCCCATCCTTCTGCCTCACACGCCAGGGGGGGAATTGAGTAACATGGGGGGTTTGTTCAGTAAAGACGTGTTTGGGCTTGGCCCAAACCCTAACCCTAATTGTGAACCCCAACAACAAAACCATATTCCCCTTCAAACGCTGGCTACTGTTCATCTCTGCAAACCAAACCTTAGCTGCCTCTTTCGTCTTCATCACTCTCTGAGAAAACTCAATTCCAGAAAAAAGAACCCAAACAAAACTTCACACATCTCACAACACTCAAACGAATCAACACAACAATCTCAACCTCAGTATTCTCTCACATTCAAACACAAATCAAACATGACCCTAACCAAACGTTACTCACAGTAAAGTAATGTAAACTGAAGCTGAGTCATCAACATAGAAGAACATGCAGCAAGATCGGAGCGATGCGTACCTGGATGAAGCAAGAACAGGCTGAAGGCGTTCTTGAATTTCGTTGAAGGGAGACGCTTGAAGATCGTGATAGATCTGACGCAGGATGCACGCCGTTGAGAAGATCTCCGGATAACTTTCTGGAAAAAGGAAATGGATCCTCTGAAGGTGTTCTTGAGGGCGACTTGAAGATCTTGACGAACGAAGAAGATTCAGATGAAGCTCAGAAAGATTTTCTGGAAAACAAATCGAAGGATGAAGGTTCCTGATGAGATGATGACGAACGGAGATGCGTTTCTGGAAATCCTTTGGATGAAGATGAAGGTTCAATGACGTTCTGGATAAGTTCTTGAATTTCCAGATGAACGATGAATATTGATGATGTTCTGGAAACTGGATGAAGGTTCCTGGAGATTCGTATGAAGTTTCAGGCGAAGCTGAACTTTCCGGCGAGGCGACGATGAAGGTGGACGGAGGAGGATCGGAGAAGAAAGGAGGAAAAAATGGATTTCTTGCGTTTCTGTAATTTTTGCAGATTCCGGCGAGGGACGGCGGTGTTAAAGGCGGCCGGACGGATTTTGCATGCCGGCCGGTGGCTTCTCCGGCGAGGCTCAGGCGACGGCTGGCGAGGTGACAAGTGGCGCAGAGGAGGCTTGTCTGTGCAACGTGTGGCACACATGCACAGAGAGAGAGAGAGAGAGAGAAAGTGGTGGCTCAGTGGGACGCGTGGCGTGAGGAGAGGGTTTCTGCGCTGTGAGGTGTTGTGCTGCATGAGTGAAACGTGGGCCAGCCCCTTTCCTACACGTGGCCACGAAGCTTTTATAGCTCTGAGACTTGCTGGAAGCTTCTAGAATGCGCTGGATGAATCTGGCAATTTCTGGACCATTCCTGACTTAGTTGGGCTGCGAAATGGACTACACTGAGGCCCAAACGAAGATAAAACAAACCAAAACACTGAATGGATTAAAAAACTGGACTGATGACAATGATTAACAACTAATTACTAATTAACTATTAAAATTCAATTAATCCTAAAAATCTAATTGACTCCTAATTAATAATAATCTAAAAAATCTAACAAACCCACTAATATACTTCTAATAAACCTCTAATAAACCTATATTAAATTCTAAAAAAAAACTATATTATTTACAAATGATTTAAAATCTATAAAAGAAAATAAAAGAAAAATCTATATATTTCTATATAAAAGAAAAAAGACTATTAAATTCTATATTATTATTCTAAAACATTATATCTAAAAATCTATTTATTTAATATTCTAGAAAAAAATCTATTATTAATAAAAGAAAAACTATATTATTTTCTATATTATCTAAAAACAATTAAAACTATTTAAATTCTTCTATATTCTAAGAAAAAGATTAAAAACTATTAAATCTATTTAAAAACCTATATAAAATCCTAAAAAGAGATTTAAACTATTAAAAAATACAAAAACCCTATTTAAATTCCAGAAAAATCTATAGAGCCTATTAAAAATCCACAAAAGTCTATTAAAATCCTAAAAATGCAGATGAATGCAAATGACCACCATAAAAGAGCGCACGAGACCAGATCGAATCGAACAGAGAACCCCGGGCGTCAGAATATCCCAAAATCACCATGCAAGCTAAAAAATCACCGAGGAGCGCACAATTTCCCGAAAATAAAACCCTGGTGATCTGGACTGGATCTGCCATATCTGATGGACGAAAACCAAGTTGTAAACTCTGATATCCTCCGTCTATGCACAAATGTCATGCGTCTGATTTGCGAATATGAATTTAAAGCACGAGTCAGATAGGAGAATCGGTTGGTCAAATTTTAGGGTGCAACAATGACATGCAAAGAGGATGCAAACAATGCAAAATGCAATCATGCAGCAGGAGATCAAGATGACTGTGCTGTTGAGGAGATGAAGGCTTTGTATCAACAAAACCACAATACTGCTCTGTTAGGAACAAACATATCTCTGATGAGAAGAAACCCCTGATACCAAACCATAAATCTGCTCTGTCAAGAACAAACACATATCTGGCAATGAGAACCTCTGATATCAACAAAACTGATTCACTGTCAAGAAAACTAGGTAGTCTGGGGGTTAAGGTTTCCTGCATCACACCCAACCCTGCTCACAGGTATGGACCTAATCACGGAAAAGGTTCCTCATCCTATGCGGTCACCAGCGTCACAGACTTTCAAGAAGCGATGATACGATACCCAGGAGGTGTGGCATCATCATCTCTTGAAGCGGCCTCACTTAGCTGAATTCCAAATGATCGGTTCCCAGAGTCGACAATCCTCAAATCCAACAACCCCTCGAGTCCAAAGGACCGATAGGAAGCCATCAAAGAGAACCTCGTCTGAGTGTGGATTAAATGGAAACTGATGCAAGCAAAGCAAGCATGTCCTCCATTAACCCACTCTAATACTACATAGCTCTCAAGCCTGGGTCTGGCTTCTCACTCATCAGAATGCCCCTCCCACAACAATACAGATAATCATATCATACTGAAAATAAAGTGCGGGGAATAAAATGCGATAAATAAACACAACCCAACAAGTAATCATACAAGCGCTAGGATTGACTCTCGCAGGGGACTTTGGATCCCCAGATTGACTCGCATAAGGGACGTTGGATCCCAGGAAACTATCAAGTCCCCAGTAGAGTCGCCAGCTGTCGCTACCGCGAAAATAAGGTGTCGGCAAAACAGAAGAGTCGCCACCTTTCGTTATTTATCCCTTAGAACGGGAAAGGAAACGATCGGAAAAACCTGACGAAAGGGTATAAGACAAGGTCATCGCAACCATTATTTGGGTTCGGGAGTCGGTTACGCAAGGGGAAGGTATTAGCACCCCTCACGTACATCGTACTCGATGGGATCCATGCTTGTTGTGTTTATCTGATGGGTTGGTTTACTATCTACCTATCAAGGCTGGTCCGAAAAGAAAAGAAAATGACTCGCAAAGCGTCGCACTTTATGCCTACATATTCTCATCAGAGAATGAGAAATCAGAGTCAACGTAGTTCGGCTAACTACGGGTTACGAGGGAAGGTAGCTCGCCAATACATCAGTATTGTGCCTACGTACTCTCAACTGATATGAGAGATCAGAGGTTACGTAGTTCGGGATAATACGGCTTACGGGGATTCAGATTCATCTGTTTTATCGAGTAGGGTTAACAAATAGTTCCAGCAGTTTGGCGTACGCAACTCGACCTTTGGAGACTCAGGCATTACCGTTTGCGGTAGAATTGGGAGTTAACGACACCCTTTTCTTCAAAAAAGCTTCCTTTGAATTATGGGACCACGGGGAAAAAAGGTTTGAAGTTCGTTTTCTGTCTTTTACGGAAGAATTGTTTTTTAGTTGTCTGTAGGTCGTACAGCACTAGAGACTATGACCTGGGAACGAATGCGTCGCATATCGTCCAAGGGACGTATACTAAACATTCTAGACGATTGAGAGGAGGCCGCTCAATTATCATTACCCAAGTAGCTTAAGGCTCGTATCGCGCATATACTAACTTGCCTTTATTACATTTTTTACTGTTGTTTCAAGATGAGAAGAGAGAGGGACAACTACGGGGAGACTATCAAGTCCTACTGTTGTCATGCCAAGGATTCATCCTATGGTTGAGGTTTGAAACAGGGAACTCCTAGAAGTTATCATGCATAGGTTTCAACCTAAAGTTCTAATCATCACTTTCTTATCAAAGGAAGTGAGATTCCTAGGGGATCATGTAAATGATAAACAGAAACAGATAAAGCATCAGCTTAAACAGTAAATAATAAACGACTGTAAAATGCATGCAATGCAAGTGAGGGAGGAAATGTGTGTGGGGCATCAGCCTCCACAAGTTCGTCTCAACCTCAAGCCAAGTATGAATAACTGCAATCATAAAGGAAAATAAAATGCCATCAAGCAAATCTCAAACCACACAGGCAAGGGAGCAGAGCTCTACCGAATACCCGCAAGCAAAGCCATACAGTAAAAATACAAACAGAGGGAGCAACTCAACCTCTAATGCAATCATGCTCCTAGCTTAAAACAGTATACACATGAACTTATTCTAATGCATCAAGCAAATCAAACAAGTCACATCAATACAGTTGTACCGAAAGAAAACAAACAGTCAAGAAAGCAGATCAACAGCTTCCACAGCTTCACAGCAAGCAATCTTCTGACAGCAGCTCAGTCCACAGTTTGTAACTGTTCTTCAAGTATATTCTCTTCAAGAGAATGAAAGGTACTCCATCTTCAAGCTTAAATCTTCAATAGGCCCCACCAGGAATGAAGAGAATAATCATTAGGGAAATTGGTTGATAATGGGAAGCAGACAATAAACCAAAGGAATCCTGTCTGACACTCAACCAGTCATCAGAGAAAGGCATCCTCAAAAGTTCTACTCATTGTAAATGTAACACATCCCTCCAAAGGAGAGATGATACTTAAACATGAGGACTTTGAATCATAGGATGAGAATGGAATGGGAACAAAACCAACCATTACTTGAAGAAATATCTATTTCTAAAGCTCTCTCCTAAAGCCCTAATTTCCTAAGCTATTCAAAGCTAACAAAAAGGAAGTAAATCTTCAATCCAAGCTCCATTAGCCACTTTACACAAGCTCCATCAAGTCCATGATGTCCTCCAATGAGATCCAGAAGCCCACTATGCAAGGAAGTCCAATTTTGAGTCCATTCCACATCAATCATCAACATTGAAGCACCAAATGAACATACAAGTGGAATATTCTATCAAAAATACTAAAACAAATTCTAAAAATTTGATTATTTTTCTATAGGAACAAGCATTCACTAATAACCTATAGTAAAAAAATCAGGGCCTAAATCATTCCCTAAGTCCTTCAACAAAATTCTAAACTTCAAGGTATCATACCTAAACCCTAAAAGGGAACTCCTAAAGTTCTAGTCCTAAAACAGCACCTAACTTCATCACAAAAATGTGATAAAAATCTAAGGGGAGCATACATATCTAGCCTAATCACAAGCCAAAAATCAAGCACAAACTCAATACCAAATGCTCAAACAAAATTCACCAAACAGATGAACCAATTAATACAATTTTATTATCAAATAAAATGGGAAAAAATCAAATAAATTGATAATAAATGCTAATCCTAATCTTTTTGTTTCTAAAATTCCTAAATTCATTCATGAATCAGGGGGAAAAAACTCAGAATTAATTGATCAATTTTCTATTTTTAATGGATTAAAATCAAACCAACCAAAAATGAAGAAAATAAGAAAAAGAAATAGAAATTCATAAGGGGCGCGTGGTGAATAGCAATTCCAATCAGTTGAATGTGTGGGTTGGGCCCAAAGGGGGGTGTGAGTATCATTTCAGATCACCAAGCCCAAATAACTCACTAACTTGATCGCTGCGTTTGGACTTTGGGTTACGTGGCACAACTCTGCTCATACGATGCAATTACCAGTCAACTGATCCAAGGTCTTCACATGGTGCCAGCGCATTAATGAGGGCGACGTCGTTTTGCTTCAGTCAAGAGTCAACAACTCAAACTCAATCGTGGTCGTGGATGAGGGTTACCAGGTCAAGTCTTCAGCAAGATCCAATGGCTCATGGCCTTCTTCTCCGTTTGAACTTCAGTTTGGGGGGAAAACTAGACGGTGGCCCAGACGGTGGCGCCACCGTCTTCTCCGGCGAAGACAAATACACAGGTCATCCAAAATTCACAAACCATACATCATTCTACTCAGATTTCAATGCTGATCACGAATATACCCTTAGAATCCTCTAACTCCCTATGGATTTTCAAACCCTATATCATTTTCAAAGTATACCTCAATCATGATTCTCACCAAAGTCCAAATGAAATGCACAGATGTAATCCTCATCTCATGGTGATCATCCTATACTATCCAATCTTGATTATCAGTCCAAGAATTACCTAATCCAAGGCTCAACAGAAATTGATCACACTCCTACTTTGTCTCTAATTCACCAATTTCTGATCCTAAATCCAACTACATGTCACCAGGATCCTAACCACCTATAGAATGCTAGCTATTTCTACCTAAATCAAGCACAAAAACGAAATGTACCAACCTGCGTTCAAGCTTGTAACAGAGGTAGTTCTTGCACTCTTCAACCTTCAAGAAAGTGCAGATACACTCCAAATCACTTGATGAACACGATGAAACCTTCAATTGATCTTGATTTGGCCTTGAACTCAGAAATCGATTCTCACTTGCACCTCTGAAATTTCAACTTCACTCTCTGCTTCAGGCTTCAATCTTTACCAAAAAATGACCTGAATGCATTCATATGCTTATATAGGATGTAATTGAATGATCTAGAACCTTCTCAAAGGTTCGGAATGAGATTTTCAATTTTCAATTTCTCTTCAATATCTCATTCATGGAAGGCATGATATCTCATCCATTTCTCCTTCAGGAAACCTTCAACACACTCCTTGTGACCCACTGAACTTGAGTGGTGGGGATTCATCCCATGGCTTGGATTTAAGATGTAACTTCTTCATGAAGTATCAAGGCAAAAGGCCATGAAAATGAGCTCAAACCCAATTTATAATAATGTCATTGTTTCCAAAATGTATTTTCCATTCAAAAAATGCTATTACTTTGCCTCATTTGCACACATAACATTTATTTTGAATTTTTGGTCTTTAATTCTCTTTAATTCTTCCTTTTTCATAATTTCTTGAATCGAGTCTCTCCTTGAGCCATTTAAATGCCTTCTTGATACATGGTCAAGGTTAAAACCCCATTTTGAGCAACTTTCAAGTTGCACAAAATTTCATTTGAGATTTCTAAGTTGGTGAAAATGACCCATAACCAAAAATGACCCATAATCACAACTTCCCAAAATACCCTTGACTTGTCAAAGCCCTAACTTGAGTTCTACAAATCCAATCATGGACTTCTAGTACTCTATGGAAAGCTAAGAGGATAAGGAACAACATTCATGTTGACCAAAAGTTCATAGGAATCATCCTTCTAGGGCAAAAGTGTCATGCACGTTTGGTAACTTTCAAGCTCCAAATTCACATACCTCAGATGACTTATAACTTGTCTGGCTCATAACTTGAATTCTATAAACCTTATCAAGGACTTCTAGTACTCAAATTAAAGCTAAGATCATGACCTACAACAATCATGTTGGGGTCAAGATGAGATGACAATCATGTCTTGAGTTAAATTCCCTTGAAGACAGGAGTCAAACTAGGGGATTTTACACTGTCAAGTCTTAGAAACCCTAGCTTGAAACTTCTCAAACTCTTCAATCATGATGAGTTGAACTTGGAATCATACTTATAACAACACAATGTATCAATCCATGATCACATGGTCCTTGAATTAAGTCTTAACTTCCTTCAAATCATCAGTTGACTTAGGGTTGACCCAGTCAAACCCTAATTGCACCACTCATGGCTGAGTCTTCTTAATCTTGCACAATGACCTGTCTAGGCCTCAAAGTGATCTTCAACACTTCTCATGAGCTCTCTCGAGACCTCAAGTCCATCCTCATGGCCTCAGAATCATCTGATGACTTTCCACAACTCTCAAGTTAGGAGACCTACACACTTGGCCTCAACCACTCTCTCTGAGGATCTTCTACCTTCTCTGACAAAGATATCAACCCTTGAACACTTGAATAAGCCTTCTTAACTAGATTCATAGTCTTGTATAGCTCTTGATTGGCAATCATACCTCTTGATCTCCTTCATACATATCAATGAAATGCAAATGACAATGCTAATGTGAATGAAATGAAACATAAGCTAGGTGAAGAAATGTTGGACAAATTTTGGGGTGCAACAGCTGCCCCTATTCAAACGGATTGGATCTGATTGGGTGAGAAGCGAACAACTCTCAAACAATCAAGGTAAAAGACGGTTGAATACCAACAAACCTGGAAATTTGCCAACTGCACAAGTACACGGTACTCTGACGGGGACAAATCTCTTCGGAAACCGAAATAATAGTTGCACGTCAACTAGCTGGAGAAATACTGATCTGAACCTCCTTCAGGATGATTCTATGATTTATCTGGTATCATTGCGTTCTTAAATCATCAAGGGATCACCACTTACACGGTAACTTGCGATTTGCCAACCGCACAGGTAAACAATACTCTGATTGTTAGGAACATCTTCAAAAACTGAGCATGACAGTTGCACGGCAACTCTGCTGGGGAATTGGTCACGCGGTAATTGGTGAAGGGTCTAATCTCAAATCTCCGTCAGGATGATCATCTGATTTTGCTGTAGATCTTCGTGCTTAAGTCATCAAGGGGTCACCGGTTACACGGTAACTGGTAATGGATGGTTGATCATGCCGTCAGGCATTCTGCGTCATAGAAGAAGAATTTCTTATCGTCGCCTATGGACTCATCATGTCGCTAGGAACGTCGACAACATCTTCGTCGAACTTCATTAGTAAGTCAATAAGGGATCACCGGTTACGCGGTAAATGGTAAAGGGCTACTCTCAAATCTATTGTCCATAAGTCAATTAAGTGACAATGGTTATGACATAATCTTCAATCAAAAATGTTGCAAGGCTGTTAGTCAGAAGGATGGCTCAATCCTATTTAATGGAAAGAGGAAGAACAACATTTACAAAGTCAATCTTTCAGAACTTAAGGTTCAAAATGTAAAATGCCTTATGTCTATTAATGATGAACAATGGTTCTGACACAGAAGATTGGGGCATATTAATATGAGACGTATATCTCAGATTAATAAACTCAATCTGGTCAGAGGACTTCCTAAGTTGAAGTTCAACTCAGATGCTCTTTGTGAAGCATGTCAAAAAGGAAAATTTTCAAAATCTTCTTTAAAACTAAGAATGTTGTTTCAACTTCAAGACCATTAGAGTTACTTCACATTGATCTGTTTGGACCAGTGAAAACTGCATCCATCAGAGGCAAGAAGTATGGATTAGTCATTGTTGATGACTATAGCATATGGACATGGGTGAAATTCCTAAAACACAAGGATGAGTCACATTCTGTGTTCCTTGACTTCTGCAAACAAGTCCAGAATGAAAAAGATTTTAAAATTGTTAAAGTCAGAAGTGATCATGGTGGCGAATTTGAAAAGAAATATTTTGAAAAATATTTTAATGAAAATGGCATTGCTCATGATTTCTCCTACCCTAGAACTCCACAACAGAATGGATTTGTAGAGAGGAAAAATAGAACTCTGCAAGAAATGGAGAGAACCATGATCAACGAGACTAATCTGGCAAAGTATTTTTGGGCAGAAGCAATAAACACAACTTGTTATATTCAGAACAGAGTGTCTGTAAGACCTATTCTGGAAAAGTCTCCCTATGAATTATGGAGGAACAAGAAACCCAACATTTCTTATTTTCATCCTTTTGGATGTATATGTTATATGTTGAACACTAAAGAGAATCTGAACAAGTTTGATTCTAAAGCACAGAAGTGTTTCATGCTTGGCTATTCTGAACGCTCTAAAGGCTACAGAGTATACAATACTGAAACACAGATTATGGAGGAATCTATAAATGTTAGATTTGATGATAAGCTTGGCATTCAAAAGCCAAAGCAGTTTGAAAGTTCTGCAGATAGAGAAGTAATTCTCACAGACTCTGAAGGCTTAGAGGCAGAAAAGGTTCAAGTGAAGGAACCAGAAGCAACGCCAGATGCAACTCCTTTGGCTACTCAAATGAACAACTTGAATATTTCTGAAGAATCAAATGTTAGAGGATCATCTTCCAGAATCAAGGCCTCTCACCCAGAGGATGTGATGATTGGAAAGAAGGATGACCCTATAAGAACAAGATCCTACCTCAGATCATCTAAAGCGTCATTATTTGGCTTGGTGTCAGTTATTGAACCAACTTATGTGGATGAAGCTCTGCAAGACAATGACTGGATAATTGCCATGCAAGAAGAGCTCAATCAGTTCACAAGAAATGATGTTTGGGATTTGGTTCCAAGACCAAAAGGATTCAATATAATTGGAACTAAGTGGGTCTTCAGAAACAAGTTGAATGAAAAAGGAGAAGTTGAAAGAAACAAAGCAAGGCTTGTTGCTCAAGGTTATAGCCAGCAAGAAGGAATTGATTACACAGAGACCTATGCTCTTGTGGCCAGGTTAGAGTCTATTTGTTTACTCATTTCTTTTGCTGCACAAAATAACACCACTCTATATCAGATGGATGTTAAGAGTGCCTTATTAAATGGGATTATAGAAGAAGAAGTTTATGTTCACCAACCTCCTGGTTTTGAAAGTGATAAATTTCCAGAACATGTGTTAAACTTAAGAAATCTCTTTATGGTTTAAAACAAGCTCCCAGAGCTTGGTATGAGAGATTAAGTAACTTTCTTCTGGAGAAAAATTTTATCAGAGGCAAAGTGGACACAACTCTCTTCTGTAAAACATTTAAGAAAGATCTGTTAATTTGTCAAATATATGTAGATGATATTATATTTGGATCTACCAATGTTATACTGGGAAAGGAGTTTGCTCAATGTATGCAGGCTGAATTTGAGATGAGCATGATGGGAGAATTGAGATTCTTTCTGGGAATTCAAGTCAACCAGACTCCAGATTGCACTTACATTCATCAGACCAAATATGTAAAAGGGCTTCTGAAGAAGTTCAACATGACTGATAGTAAGATGGAAAAGACTCCTATGCCTCCAACAAGCACACTTGGTAAGGAAGAGGTAAGTAAGAAAGTAGATCAGAAACTTTACAGAGGTATGATTGGATCTCTTCTCTACTTAACTGCTTCTAGACCTGACATTTTATTCAGTGTATGCTGTGTGCAAGATTCCAATCAGATCCTAGAGAATCACACTTAACAACTGTTAAAAGGATTCTAAGGTATTTGAAAGGTACTTCTAATGTGGGTTTGTGTTACAGAAGATCTGATGAATTTAAACTAGTTGGATTCTGTGATGCTGATTACGCTGGAGACAGAGTTGAAAGGAAAAGTACTTCTGAAAGTTATCAATTTCTGGGAAGAAATTTAATCTCCTGGTACAGCAAGAAACAACCTACAATTTCTTTATCAACTACAGAAGCAAAATATATTGCTGCTGCTGGATGTAGCACGCAGATGCTCTGGATGAAAAGTCAGCTAGAAGACTATCAGATCTTTGAGAGTAATATTTCTATATTCTGTGATAATACTTCTGCTATATGCTTGTCTAAAAATCCAATTTTACACTCTAAGGCTAAGCATATAGAAATTAAACATCACTTCATCAGAGACTATGTTCAGAAGGGTATTATAAAATTAGACTTTGTTGATATAGATCATCAATGGGCTGATATTTTCACAAAACCCCTTGCTGAAGATAGGTTTAAGTTTATTCTGGAAAATATTGGTATGGAATTTTGTCCAGAATAATATTTATCAGAGGCAAATTTCTCAAATGCAAAATGTTTAAACTCTGAAGTATTTCATCTGTATTTCATTTAATTTCTTGAATTATTATTTATGTGTGTATCTGAACTAACAAGTCTCAGAGGATCTGAACGTTGGCTAACGTTTCATTTCTCAAAGAGATTTCAGAAGCACATGCAAGCAAACACGTGTCACTCTAGAATCTGAAAAGATGGCGTGCACAATATTGAAGAGACATTTGATGTAACGTTTGAATAGTTGATTTCTCGTTTTCCCCCAAATTGTCAGAATCATTTATTGCTTTGAAATTATTATTTTCTCTTCATTAAATGCCATTAATTGCTAATTGTGTACGTGCTGAGCGTGTGACTTTCTGTTTGCCCTAAATTTCTTCTATAAATTCCACAAATCTCACCATTTCACTCTTTTCACTTTCTCAAACACGTATGTGCATTTCTGTTTTCTCTTTCATCTTCATATAAACCCTAAACCTTCATCATCTTCAACTATGGCTACTTCATCTTCAACCGCAGCTCAGTTCCAATCCACAATGGCTGCTGTTACTTCTTCAAACATGGGTGTTGTCCCATTTAAGGAACCTATCAGAACACTACTCATGCCTGTTGATAAGTTGGAAGTTCTATGTGTGTCCATAGTCAACTTTGAATCATTTGCAGAAAATGGGTATGTTCTATGTCCTATCATTGATGCACAGTGTTGGACCAAGTTCTTTGACAGATTAATGGGACCAGTTTACCCTCGTCTGGTAAAAGAATTATGGATACATGCATCTTGTTGCCCTAAGTTCGTAGTTTCTTTTGTTCTGGGGAAAGAAATCGTTATTACTGAAGCTTTGATAAGAAAACTTGTAACACCCCCTTCTATACCCCAAATAAATGCATATAAAACAATTAAGCACATACAAGTTCATCAGAGTAAAATTTTTAGGATAAGGTATAAAGGAAGAATGTCACAGTTTCACCAACAAAACTCTTTAACATTTTGCTCCATAAAATATGTAACATTTTCGTAGTTTTAGAAATCACATTTCAACATTTAATTTAAGCGGAAGATAACATCATTTAATCAGTTCCAAAATATTAATTCAAATGCACATAAGTCATCCAGATTAATACATCATATCAGTTAGATTACAAAACCACATCAGCTGATACATCGCAATGTATCACAAAAGAATGACTATACTAGTCTAACTACCCGGTGTTACATATCAGAGCAGCCGACTCAAAAGAATGAAGACTAACTTCACAAAGGACTCCAGCATCCTAATCTGCAATGCCTCATAGAGCATTATAAAACAGCAGAAGGGTGAGAAATATAACCATAATAATCAAGGCATAAGATTACGTATATATAGGTATCATATAACACATATTCACATTTCTCACCACACTTCATTCTCATAATCATAATCATATCACGTTCACATATATCAACATTATGAACATCCACAAGCACATCCCTTCATGCTTGACTTCACAATCATTCACAAGCACATTTGTACCACAACAATATTATGCAATGTAACTCAACATATTCAATGCAACTCAATGCTATGCGGTACCGACTCTTGTTATCTTTTTTCGATTTTCACTCTAAACCGGGTCCACCCTTCTAGACCGATAACTCGTTATCATTTTTCGGTTTTTACTTTAAACCGGGTCCACCCTTCTAGACCGATAACAACCAAGCCCGTCCCCTAGGCTTCAAACCCACCCTTATAGGTTTGGGACAAGCCACTAGTTTCCACGAAACTAACAGACATTGCCTCTTGACTGAATGATGCATGTACAATCAACCAATCACAATAAATGCACTTAAGACCGTTCCCGCGTCTTAATCCCATGCATTCGAATAATTCACCCCTTCGAGAATTTCATCATGATTGCACATACAACATATATCAAACATTTATCAATGTATTCATTTCACACATCATCATATTCAACAACAATGCACACATATCACATATGTTCCCATGCATTTACACAACAATCGCATATAAATATGCACTCACAATTCATTAGACGATACACATACGTTCCTCATTGTATTCCCATGTATTTCTATTTATCATAATTAATACGCATCGCACATCAACTAGGATTCACGCCCGTAGGCTACCCACAGCACACATCATCACAATAGATCATATTTATATCATATCATAGAGGCATTCCCCTATGAGAAGTAACCAAACCATCTCCACATGGACAACACAGCAAAAGAAAAATGCTGTCACATTCGCCTTCATTCGCCTGGCGAACCCTCGCAGCGAACCTTCGCCTGGCCTTCGCCTGGCGAACTCTCTCAGCGAACACTCGCTAGGCTTCACCTGGCGAGACTTCCCAGCGAGCCCAAGTCAGTAGCTACTGACTTCATTCGCCACCATTCGCCAGCACCTTCGCTGGGCGAACCTTCGCTATCCAACTTCGCTTGGCGAACCCGCCAACGAAGTCCACTGGGACTTAAATATAATTATTCGCCAACATTCGCTGGGCTTCGCCTGGCGAGAGCCAGCGAACCTGCGCAGAACAGATTCACACTCTGTTCCTCCTTCACCAATCCATCATCAACCCTCTCTTACACATCCAAATCAGTATAAACAGCATCAGTACATGTTACCCGACTATTCTACGGCATCATTGCTCAGTTTCAACCGATTAAATCATCGATCTACCGATTAATCCAACTTTTGCCCTAAATAGAAAGTGATGAAAACTCTACCAAAACCCCAACCCAAAATACATACCATCATGCAATGATCAAATAGAAACATTTCTCACCCTTACCTCGATTAATCAGAGCTTTGATGTTGGTTCTTGATGATTTCCACTTTTCCTCTTCTTCTCTTCTCTTTCTCTCCTTTATTCTTCTTTCCTCTTTCTTTCCAAATGTTTTCTATCTTTCTTTTCTTTTCTTTCTCTCTTATATATTTCCTTCATTTTCCTTCCTCTCCAATTCCTTCTTAATTTTCTATCCATACCAATTAATAAAAATTAATTCCAACATTAATAAAAACCCCACTAAATCAATCAATTACTATAATTAATTATTTAATGAAATTTGGGCTGTTACAACCCTCCCCCACTTAGGAATTTTCGTCCTCGAAAATGTTACCTGATTCAAACAGTTCTGGATAAGACTCCTTCATCCGGCTCTCAAGCTCCCACGTAACATTTCCACCAGCCGGTCCTCCCCAAGCGACCTTCACTAAAGCAATCTCTTTACCTCGAAGCTGCTTCAATTTTCGATCCTCTATCCGCATAGGTGATGTCTCAACAGTCAGGTTATCTCTCACCTGTACATCATCTATTTGGACTACATGAGACGGATCCGCAATGTATTTCCTCAACTGAGATACATGGAATACGTCGTGAAGATTAGCAAGCGACGGTGGTAAAGCCACACGATAGGCCACTTCTCCTATCCTTTGCAAAATCTGATAAGGACCAATGAAACGCGGCGAAAACTTGCGCGACTTCAGTGCCCTGCCAACACCGGTCATCGGAGTGACTCGAAGAAACACATGATCTCCCTCTTGAAATTCAAGTGCCTTCCTCCTCTTGTCATAATAACTCTTCTGACGACTCTGAGTAATTCTCATCTTCTCTTGAATCATCTTGATCTTATCAGTAGTCTGTTGAACTAACTCGGGTCCAACAACAGAACTCTCTCCGGACTCGAACCAACACAATGGTGTCCTACACCGCCTACCATACAACGCCTCAAATGGTGCCATACCAATACTCGAATGGAAACTGTTGTTGTAGGTAAACTCAATCAAAGGCAAGTAGCTATCCCAAGCTTCTCCTTTTTCCAATACACAAGCTCTCAAAAGATCTTCAAGTGACTGAATCGTCCTCTCCGTCTGACCATCTGTCTGAGGATGATACGCTGAACTCAAATGCAACTTAGTACCCAAAGCACTCTGCAAGCTCTCCCAAAATCTCGAAGAAAACCGCGGATCTCTATCCGAAACAATACTCGACGGAATACCATGCAAACACACAATCCTCTCAATATACAACTTAGCCAACTTCTCCAAAGGGTAATCCATACGCATAGGGATAAAGTGAGCAGATTTAGTCAACCTATCCACGATAACCCAAATAGCCTCAAAATTACTCGGCGTCCTCGGCAAACCCGATACAAAATCCATGGAGATACTATCCCATTTCCACTCAGGAATAAACAATGGCTTCATCAAACCCGATGGCTTCTGATGCTCAATCTTTGACTTCTGGCAAGTCAAACAAGAATATACAAATTCCGCGATATCCTTCTTCATACTAGGCCACCAAAATACTTTCCTCAAATCCTGATACATCTTAGTAGCACCCGGATGAATACTCAATCCGCTACGATGTCCTTCCTCAAGGATGCTCTTCTTAAGCTCAACCATGTTCGGAACACAAACTCGATCCCGACATCTCATAATACCATTCTCATCAATCCGAAAATCACCACCTTGGCCTTGGTTGATTAAAGTCAACCGATCAACTAAGCTCAAATCCGATTTCTGTCCTTCTCGAATTTCGTCCAAAATACCACTCGTAAGCTTTAACATACCCAACTTAAATCCAAAAGAAGTTCTCTCACATATCAAACTCAAATCCCGAAATTGCTCAACCAATTCTAACTCTTTCACCATCAACGCCGACATATGCAATGATTTCCGACTCAATGCATCCGCTACTACATTCGCTTTACCCGGATGGTAGTTCAAGCCAAAATCAAAATCCTTCAAAATTTCAAGCCATCTTCTTTGTCTTGCATTCAATTCCTTTTGATCAAAAAGATATCTCAAACTCTTGTGGTCACTAAACACTTCAAATCTTGCGCCAAATAAATAATGCCTCCAGAGTTTCAACACGAACACAACGGCGGCCAACTCTAAGTCATGCGTCGGATAATTCTTCTCATGCACTTTGAGTTGCCTCGAAGCATAAGCTACAACTTGGTTATTCTGCATCAACACACCTCCTAAACCCATCAAAGAAGCATCACAATACACAACAAATGGTTCTTCTGGATTTGGCAGAATCAAAACAGGAGTTGTCGTCAACCTTCGCTTAAGTTCTTGAAAACTCGTTTCACACTTGGCGTCCCAAACAAAGGCTTGACCTTTCCTAGTCAACTATGTCAACGACAACGATAACTTAGCAAATCCTTCAATAAACTTCCGATAATAACCGGCTAAACCAAGATAACTTCTGATCTCAAAAACTGACTTCGGAGTCTCCCATTGCGACACCGCTTCAACCTTCGATGGATCGACCGCAATACCACTACTAGAAATCACATGACCAAGGAAACTAACTTCCTTCAACCAAAATTCACACTTAGAAAGCTTCGCGAACAACTGTTTCTCTCTCAGCACAGATAACACAATCTTCAGATGCTCGGCATGCTCTCTTTCGCTCTTCGAATAAACCAAGATGTCGTCGATAAACACCACCACAAACTTATCCAAATAAGGATGGAAAATCCTATTCATGTACTCCATAAATACACCTGGTGCATTAGTCACACCAAATGGCATCACGGAATACTCATAATGTCCATACCTCGTCCGAAAGGCCGTCTTCTGAATATCCTTAGCTTTCACACGGATCTGATGATACCCAGATCTCAAATCAATCTTGCTGAACACGCTTGCACCAACCAACTGATCCATCAGATCATCAATCCTTGGAAGTGGATACTTATTCTTAATAGTCACCTTGTTCAACTGTCTGTAATCCACACAGAGCCTCATAGAACCCTCTTTCTTCTTAACCAACAACACCGGTGCACCCCACAGCGACACACTCGGACGAATAAACCTCTTCTCCAGCAAATCCTCAAGTTGACTCTTCAACTCTTTCAATTCCGATGCCGATATACGATAAGGATTCATCGATATCGAACTAGTTCCAGGAATCAAATCTATCGAAAACTCCACTTCTCGCTCCGGCGGTAAATCCTTTATCTCTTCAGGGAATACTTCCGGAAAATCTCTAACAATGGGCACAACATCAATCTCTTCACTTTCACTAGTCTCAAAGTTGCCATAAGCATAAATACCTTAGCTCCATCTTGCACCGATTCCTTCACTTGTTTCCTCGTCATAAACAAATCCCTTTCAACATCTGAATCGGGAAAAATAATCGTTTTGTCAAAACAGTTAATATACACACGATTGAATTTTAACCAATTCATTCCAAGAATGACATCCAGTTGATCTAAATGAAGACACACTAAATCAATCCCAAAATCTCTACCGAAAATACTCAACGGGAAATTCAAGCAAACATACGGTGTAGTTACCAAACCCATAGCAGGAGTATCAATAACCATACCGCCACCAATCACAGACAACTCAAGATTCAACCTCCTAACACAATCCAAAGAAATAAAAGAATGCGTAGCTCCGGTATCAATTATAGCGATCAAAGGTATACCATTAATAAAACACGTACCTCTGATCAAGCGATCGTCACTAGCAGTCTCAGATCCAGATAGAGCGAACACTTTCCCGCTCCCTTGATTCTTCTTCGGCTTATCACACTTGGTACTAATGTGTCCTTGCTCACCACAATTGTAGCAAGTCACACCCGCACCACTTCTGCATTCCAGAGCCTTGTGGCATGACTTGCCACACTTAAAACAAGTCTTCTCAACACTTTTGCACTCCGGAGCACGATGCCCCGCTTCACCACACCTATAACATCTCACCGGAGTAGAAACTCCCCCACTTGGTTTCTTACCGAAACCAACCCTTTGTTTCCCCTTATCAGCAGGAGTTACGTAAGGTTTTCCTCTGAATTGTCCCTTTCCTTTCTTGTCACTTAGACTCTTGTAGTGGCTGGACCTAGCCCTACTGTCTTCGTCATAAATTCTGCTCTTGTTAACCAACTCAGAAAACCGTCTGATTTCCTGGTACCCAATAGCTTGTCTAATCTCGGGTCTCAAACCGTTCACAAACTTGAGGCACTTAGACCTCTCAGCATTACCAGTATTATAGTGAGGACAAAATTTGACCAACTCCTCAAATTTCTCCGCATACTCAGCAACCGTCGAATTACCTTGCTTCAACTCAAGAAATTCGATCTCTTTCTTCCCCCGCACATCCTCTGGAAAATACTTCTCCAGAAAAGTTTCTCTAAACAAATCCCACGTAATCACAATATCATCTTCCTCAAATCTTTGGCGAGTATTACCCCACCAATCTTCAGCTTCTTCTTCGAGCATATGAGTCCCAAACTGCACCTTCTGTGCATCCGAGCAATTCATAACTCGAAAAATCTTTTCCACAGCTTTCAACCAAATTTGTGCCTTGTCCGGTTCATGAGTTCCCTTGAAAACCGGAGGGTTATTCTTTTGGAATTTCCCCAAAGCACGGAATCCATCATCAGCATGATTCCTCACATTCACATTGGCCGGAGGATTCTGCCCAATTACCCCCGCCAATCTCGTCAATGCCTCCGCAATCGCTTCGTCGTTCCTTCCTGCAACCATCTTACTAATTCCAACAACAGAACCACGTAAGAACAACCAATATTGATAATGCATCACACACATATCAATAACACACAGGGAAAAACACTCTAACAACTTGGCCGGACGGACCGACCTGCTCTGATACCACTTTTGTAACACCCCCTTCTATACCCCAAATAAATGCATATAAAACAATTAAGCACATACAAGTTCATCAGAGTAAAAATTTTAGGATAAGGTATAAAGGAAGAATGTCACAGTTTCACCAACAAAACTCTTTAACATTTTGCTCCATAAAATATGTAACATTTTCGTAGTTTTAGAAATCACATTTCAACATTTAATTTAAGCGGAAGATAACATCATTTAATCAGTTCCAAAATATTAATTCAAATGCACATAAGTCATCCAGATTAATACATCATATCAGTTAGATTACAAAACCACATCAGCTGATACATCACAATGTATCACAAAAGAATGACTATACTAGTCTAACTACCCGGTGTTACATATCAGAGCAGCCGACTCAAAAGAATGAAGACTAACTTCACAAAGGACTCCAGCATCCTAATCTGCAATGCCTCATAGAGCATTATAAAACAGCAGAAGGGTGAGGAATATAACCATAATAATCAAGGCATAAGATTACGTATATATAGGTATCATATAACACATATTCACATTTCTCACCACACTTCATTCTCATAATCATAATCATATCACGTTCACATATATCAACATTATGAACATCCACAAGCACATCCCTTCATGCTTGACTTCACAATCATTCACAAGCACATTTGTACCACAACAATATTATGCAATGTAACTCAACATATTCAATGCAACTCAATGCTATGCGGTACCGACTCTCGTTATCTTTTTTCGGTTTTCACTCTAAACTGGGTCCACCCTTCTAGACCGATAACTCATTATCATTTTTCGGTTTTTACTTTAAACCGGGTCCACCCTTCTAGACCGATAACAACCAAGCCCGTCCCCTAGGCTTCAAACCCACCCTTCTAGGTTTGGGACAAGCCACTAGTTTCCACGAAACTAACAGACATTGCCTCTTGACTGAATGATGCATGTACAATCAACCAATCACAATAAATGCACTTAAGACCGTTCCCGCGTCTTAATCCCATGCATTCGAATAATTCACCCCTTCGAGAATTTCATCTTGATTGCACATACAACATATATCAAACATTTATCAATGTATTCATTTCACACATCATCATACTCAACAACAATGCACACATATCACATATGTTCCCATGCATTTACACAACAATTGCATATAAATATGCACTCACAATTCATTAGACGATACACATACGTTCCTCATTGTATTCCCATGTATTTCTATTTATCATAATTAATACGCATCGCACATCAACTAGGATTCACGCCCGTAGGCTACCCACAACACACATCATCACAATAGATCATATTTATATCATATCATAGAGGCATTCCCCTATGAGAAGTAACCAAACCATCTCCACATGGACAACACAGCAAAAGAAAAATGCTGTCACATTCTCCTTCATTCGCCTGGCGAACCCTCGCAGCGAACCTTCGCCTGGCCTTCGCCTGGCAAACTCTCTCAGCGAACACTCGCTAGGCTTCGCCTGGCGAGACTTCCCAGCGAGCCCAAGTCAGTAGCTACTGACTTCATTCGCCACCATTCGCCAGCACCTTCGCTGGGCGAACCTTCGCTATCCAACTTCGCTTGGCGAACCCGCCAACGAAGTCCACTAGGACTTAAATATAATTATTCGCCAACATTCGCTGGGCTTCGCCTGGCGAGAGCCAGCGAACCTGCGCAGAACAGATTCACACTCTGTTCCTCCTTCACCAATCCATCATCAACCCTCTCTTACACATCCAAATCAGTATAAACAGCATCAATACATGTTACCCGACTATTCTACGGCATCATTGCTCAGTTTCAACCGATTAAATCATCGATCTACCGATTAATCCAACTTTTGCCCTAAATAGAAAGTGATGAAAACTCTACCAAAACCCCAACCCAACATACATACCATCATTCAATGATCAAATAGAAACATTTCTCACCCTTACCTCGATTAATCAGAGCTTTGATGTTGGTTCTTGATGATTTCCACTTTTCCTCTTCTTCTCTTCTCTTTCTCTCCTTTCTTCTTCTTTCCTCTTTCTTTCCAAATGTTTTCTATCTTTCTTTTCTTTTCTTTCTCTCTTATATATTTCCTTCATTTTCCTTCCTCTCCAATTCCTTCTTAATTTTCTATCCATACCAATTAATAAAAATTAATTCCAACATTAATAAAAACCCCACTAAATCAATCAATTACTATAATTAATTATTTAATGAAATTTGTGCTGTTACAAAACTCATAGGATATGAGGAGACAGATGGAGTCACTAATCTACCATCTGGGCGTGTAGACATGACTGATGTCTATAAAAAAGTTTGCACTTCTGGAGTTGCTTCTAACAAGGTCAAGGATCTGAAACCAGTTTACAGAATCTGGACTAAGATTTTCATGAGCTGCATTCACCACAGAAAATCTTCAAATTCTCCAGATTATATCAACACTGATCAGCTATACTTTATGTATTGTCTGAGTCAAAGTATCAAGGTGGATCTGCCATATCTTCTGTTTAACCATCTATGGACGCATGTTAAATAGTCAAGGGAAGAGTTCAGAAATAAGCACCAGAAGCTTAGAAACTGGATACCAATGGGAAGTCTTATCTCAGACATTCTAACTGAGAATGGTCTTGTTAGTCATCTGTTTGAAGCTGGAATGAAGGAAGAATTGGCTTCTGTAGTTGGAAAACCTCTGAACGGGAAGAGTCTTCATAGGATGAAAGTGGTAGAAGAAGTTACTTATGCTCCAAAGAAATTCAATTCTGAAGAGGTCACTCAAAGAAGAGTCCCTGTTGAAAATTTCCCTATTGTATCTGAACCTTCTACCTCATCTGATTCATCTCAACACCTCAAGAACCTTCTGTTGCACCCTAAAATTTGCTCAACCTACTTCACTTGGTTTATGTTTCAATTGCATTGTCATTTGCATAAAAAGTCATGTACATAGTCTAATCATTTGCATAGCATAGCATAGCAAGCCATCTGACAAGGGATCAAGTGATATTTTTCATCTCAAGGAATGTATTCAAGAGGCTCTTATCAAGATTCAAGCCTATTCAAATCACCAAGAAAGAAATTGAAGCTTTGGGAAGTCTAAAGGCCAAGCAGTGGGTTTCTCTCCTATCTTGAGGGTATGTGAAGATCATCAGAGAAGTTATGGGTTATGAATTGAGGGCATGGAATACCTAGAGGGTCATTTTGAAAGTAAGACAAGTCATTGGCATGGTTACAAGAGCTACAGTTGAAGACAGTCAACTAGGGTGTCATCTGGGTCAACCCTAGGTTAACCCTAGGTCAAATGCTTGATTGAAGGGCATCAAGGCCTGTTTGGAAGATGTGGGATGCCTCATTTGATATGTGGATATGGATGTGGTGTTTTGCCAAGGAGAAATCAAAAGAAATCAAGAAGAAGAGAAGTTTCTGAATTAGGGTTTCTGAGTAAAATCCCCTGGTTTAGGTCAAACTTCCAAGCAAAGTAATTCAAAATGAAAGTCTCAAATGGGTCCTTGGCCAACATGAAACTTTTATAGTATCTCAATACCTTTAATTTGAGTGGTGGAAGGCATCAAGGAGATTTATAGAACTCAAGTTATGGTTCTTGCAAGTTACAGGTCATCTAAGGGCACTGAAATTTGTCTATGAAAGTTACTTGATTTCCAAGCAACTTTTACCCCTCAAGGAGTTTTCAAATGGATTTTTGGTGAACATGAAAGTTATTCCTCATGATCTTAGATTTCTAGAAAGGTATGGTATGCCTTCATCTGATTTGTAGAACTCTACTTATGATCTTGGCAAGCCAGGGGTATTTTGGGAAAGTGGAATTACAGGTCATTTCAAGCATATGCTCAAAACTCCTATTTCCAAACTTCAAATGATGAAATGTTCAACATAAAACTTGCTCCAAATGAAATTTTGAGTCTAGAAAAGTGGTTGTGGCAAGTTGTAAATGCTCATAGCTTAGAATTGCAAAATTGACCAATTATAAAGGGAAAAGTACATTTGTAAATGACCAAAATTGTGAATTTTTGATACAAGAGCAAGACCAAGCATATGATCAACCATTTTGAAGGTAAAGGACATTTTAAGACTATTGGCAATGTTAGATTTTGGGTTTGAGATCATAATTTGGGAATTATCATAGCTTGCTTATAATTGAAGTTACACATCCAATGCATACAAGGGATCAATGTGCAAGCTAGCAAGGCCTTTCCACATGTTCAAAATATCACCTAATGAGATTTTCAAGTGAGAATGAGGAGCTTCAACAAGGTTTCATGGACTGATTTTTCAACTCACCAATTTCATTTTCTCATGCAAAGATATAAACAACTTCTCATGAGATCAATCTAGCAAGTTCTGGAACTTTCCATCATCATCTATATATTCATTCTAACTGATCCAAAACGAGGTTGAACTTCATTTTGATAGAAAACTCAGAGTTTCACTTCATCTTGCTTTTTTGCAAATTGCTTCGAATCCTCTTAATTCTTCATCATTCTTCCATGTTTTTGTTCCTATTCAATTCAATAATCATCATTGATCACATTACTATCAAGATCTGAGTGGATTGGTGCCTGAATCGTGCTCTGCAATTTTCTCATCTTCAAGTGCAAGAAGAATCGGTTATGATGATCCAGGTGGTTTGAGCAAGAATCGTTGCATACAGAATCAAGACCATAGTCCATTGAGTGATCCTGGAGCATTGCAAGCTTTGAATTGAAGAATTCGACCTTCTGTTTTCATCTTCTTACCAGGTTAGTGATTCTCACGATTTAGCTTGGATTAGGGATAGTATTCATGATTTGTTAGGTTAGACATGCTATAGATGATTAGAGGATCATTTCTGGAGCATTTGGCAAGATTTTATGGAAGTTGATGTATGCACGTGAATTCTGTTTGGGCATAGAACATAGTGAATAAGCAGTTAGAATCTTAGATGATTAGCTAGTTTTAATCAGTATAACATGAGGATTATTTTTGTATAAAGAATGGTGAGTTTGGTGAAGGTTGAAAACTGATGAAATGTTGAGTTCATGATGTTATACCTTTCGGTTTGGACGATATAGTTTGTTTCAATGCAATCTAAGGCCACAGCTATATTCTACGTGGAAAATGGGTTAAGTTTGGTTTTTGAACGAGTGGATTTGGTGGAGAGATGAAGGTGCACGACGAGCTGGAAGATATGTGCATGGAACTCGTGTTTTCATGGTTGCTGCAAACCCTAATGACCCAAGGTAGAAGACGATAGCATTGCCGTTGGATCGTGCGCAGACCATTTGACCAAAGAGCCATCTAACGGATGATATTCAAAAACGATTGTGGAGGGAAGCTGGCATATGAAACGCCGCATTTCATTTAAACGTGTTCCTGGGCTTTGTGTGAATCTGCTATTCCAACCCCCATGCAGGCCCAATTCCAGATATTAACTGTGTTTTCTTTCTATTTGCACCGCCATTTTTTTTTCTTTTTTTCTTTTTACTTTAATTTGTTTTCTGATTAATAATGGGCCATACGCGTTTACTAACGCCACCCCCTATCTGGGCCCAAAGCATCATAATAACTGGGTATTGTTGCTGTTCATACCCCCATGCATCATTTTCATATTAATTTCACTCCAAAATTTTATTTTACTTTAAAAATTCATATAAAATTGGAAAATCACTATTTTTCAATGGGATTTTTTCCCACTATTGATTTTCTGTCAAGAAAAATATAAAATCCTAAAATTGTCATTTTACGTCATTTTTATATTTTTTGCATATTTTTACATTTAATTGCTTTTTTTAATTCTTTTAATTGATGCTACCATTTGTAGAATTTAGTTTAGGAGTTTCCTTTAGGATTTTCACCCCATTCTTTTTAGTACAACTATATATGGATATTAGGTGCCCCTGGTTTTTATACCACAATTTCTAGGATTTCATTTTAGGTAGTTTAGTTAGAAACTATTAGACTAGTTAATTAGGGTTTTGAACATAACATAGGTGTATTAAAACAATTTTCTTTTGGGTTTTTAGATTGAATTAGGACCTGGGCCTATAGGGGTATTAGGGGTAAGCATAATAGATCCCTTAGAAAAAATATTAGAATTTTCCCCATTATATTAATACTTTTAGTATACTTTTATAATTGATTGATTGTATGGTGTGCCCTTTCTAGGGTTATTGCTTGATTGTGTGGGTTATTGGGCTTGCTTGGGGTATGGGTTTGGATTGAAGAGCTTTGTTGATGAAGCCCATTGAAGACAAAAGGAGTGAAGATCAAGTTCAAGAGTTGATGAAGATTGTAGCTTGCTTGCAGCTGTTGAAGATTATAGGAACTAGGAGCTAGGTAGAGCTTAGAGTAGAAACTTGATTCATAAACATGGAAGGTCTTGTTTGCCTCCATTCTTTCTCTATGATTCAAAGTCTCTTTTAAATACTCACCTCCTTCCTTTGGAAGGATTAGTGAATGTATTTAAGAGATAGAACTTTTAAGAGAAAATTGTCTGTATTTTGTTAACAGTCAGTAGGCCACCTTTGGTAGGCAACTGATTGTTTAACATCCAATTCATCTTGTTAACTGCTACTCATCTTGGAGAGTTTGATTTGAAGAAAAGCCATGAAAGATTGAAGATAGAGACCTTGCTTGAAGGCTGTAAAAGATGAAGATTGTGTTGTTGAAGCTGTGCGTTTGATTGCTGCTGTTGGAGCCCTGCTGTTTGAAGCTGTTGAAGGTGTTTACTATTAGAGTTTCCCTCCCTGAAGATTGATGCTGGCTTGAAGCTTGTAGATGTTTTGAAGATGACTTGAAGATAGAAGATGATGGAGCTTGCTGTGCAGAGTCGCTGTTTGCTGTTTATAAGCTTTTGATGTATTGTTTGAGTTTCCCGGATTGTATTGTTTGCCGATTAATCTGTTAGGTTGAAAGTGGATTTTGTTCGCTTTTGCCTGTTGTTTTCTAGGTTCGAGGTTGAGTGGGACTCCCTTGCCTCGCTTGTACTGCTGCATTCATGCATTTTACTGCTCTACTGTATATATGCTGTTGTTTTTCCGTCTATCCCCTTAGGATCTCTGTTTCTCTCTACGCAAGAGAGGAACATGATAGACATTAGGTCTTAACCCATGCGTGATAACATTAGGTTAGTTTGATTCCCTTTTCAACCATAGGTTAGAGTTCTGTCTCTTCTTTCTCAAAACAAACAGAAAAACACAATAAATATTTCAAACACAATAAAAGACATTTCTTCCGTAAAAGAATGTGAACCAATCAAAACGTCATTTTTGTCCGCTTGGACCAGTAATCAGAAAAACCCTTTTTCAGAAGGAGATAAAAACAATCAAGACAGACTTGTGTCGTACGTGGCCCGAACTACGTTTGCTCTGATCTTTCATATCGTATGAAAGTACGTAGGCATAGGATGCGATATCCTAGCGAGCAACCTTCCCCTCCTTTCCTGTAGGTAGGCGAACTACGTTGACTCTGATTTCTCGTTCCAGACGGGAATACGTAGGCATAAAGTGCGATACTTTGCCGAGTCATTTTATTTTCTTTTAACCCCAGACCTGTAGAATAGATAGAATAACAATCCGTACTAGAAAACAAGCGTGGATCCAGTCGAGTACGACGGACGTGAGGGGTGCTAATACCTTCCCCTTGCGTAACCGACTCCCGAATCCAGGATTTGGTTGCGATGACCATTCCTTTCCCGTCTTTGCGGTAGGTTTACTCTGAGCATTTCCTTTCCCTCCGTTGGGATAAATAACGCACGGTGGCGACTCTTCTGTTCAGCCGGCGCCGATTTTTGCAGTAGCGACAGCTGGCGACTCTGCTGGGGATCCAACGTCCCCTGGCTGCTAAGGATTGCGATAGTTCCTTACGCATTTGGGACCCAACGTCCCTTAAGCGAGTCAGTCCTAACGTTTGTTTTCCCGTCGAGGAATTTGTATGGATTTACATTTATGTCATTTACCTTCAGCACTATATTATTGATTATTGTTGTTGTTGGGGGGTGTGACGACTTAGAATTAGAGTCGAAAGTAGTGGGCGCGTGCCGACTTTGCTTGCATTAGTGTCCCGCAAAATCTACACTCGGACGAGGTTCTTCTGGTTGACTTCTTTTTCTACCCTTTGGGTCGAAGGGGTTGTTGGTTAGTTGAATTGTCGACTCCGGGAACCGATCAATTGGAAGTTGGCTAAGTGAGGCCTCTTCAGGATTTGATGATGCCACTCCTTCTGGGAATCGTATCATCAACCCTGAAAGTCTGTGACGCCGACGACCGCATAGGATGCCATACCATTGTCAGTTACTAGGACACCTACCTGTGAGAGGGTTTGGGGCTATGCAGGTAACTAGACCTTCAGATACCGGTTTGTTTCTTGATTTGAGATTCAGGGTATTTATGGACAGTTGAGGAGTCTATCAGAGACCAGTTGGAGTTATGTTATGGGGTCTATCAGAGACCAGAGTTGAAGCTTTGTATTGGGTCTGTCTAAGACCAGGGTTTGAGGAATTCTGGATGGTCTATTTGAGACTTATGAAGTGGCTCGGGCTTCTCAGTCATGGCATTTGGTCCCTGTTGCATCTATTTGCATTGCATTGTTCGCATAACCATTATCATGTGCATTTCATTAACGTGTGTCTGTGCTGCAGGTGCATTTGCATATTCCCTGAATCTAGTGTCCGGACTTCTGATTATTGGTCATGACTGGTTTGAGAAGGACAGTTGCATACAAGTTACCTACACCTGACGTTACTCCCCTACTTGGTCTGATTTCCCTTGCTGATGAGGAGGTCAGGAGAAGTTTCAGAATGAGTTATGGAAGACTGTTGAGACTGGTTTGCAAGCCAACTACTGTTGAGCTGAATGGGCTGTATACATTGATGCAATTCTATGACCTTGCCTTGAGATGTTTCACATTTGCTGACTTTATTTTGGGGCCTACCATGGAAGAGTACGCAGAGTTTATCGAGCTGCCGGTGCAAAATAAGGTTCCTTTCATCCATTGTGACGCTAAGCCCAAGCTGGAGGACTTAGCAAAGGCTTTACACATGAACGCTTCTGAAATATTAGTGACTTCTTGGCTCGGGGTTCCAGGCTTCTCCCTCGGTTTTCTGGTTGGCAAAGCCCAAGAATACGCCAAGAGCGGATGCTGCATAGTCTTTAATGCTATTTTGGCTCTGTGCATCTACGGAATAGTGTTGTTTCCCAATTTACCCAATTTTGTGGACTTTGACGCCTTTCATCTGTTTGCTGCTGGCAACCCTGTACCCACCTTGATTGGAGATATCTATCATTCATTGCACTACAAAAATGAAAATAGGAGAGGAAAGACTGTTTACTGTTGTGTGCCACTGTTGAACATGTGGTTTAAGAGCCATATCCCCCTAAAGGGACCTTTTGTGGATGGCGCAACTACAGCTGACTGGCCAGAGCGCCTGATGAGACTATCTTCTGAAGACATTGAGTGGTTTGACCGAGACTTGCTGGGGTCTGAGCTTATTTTCAGTTGCTCTGGGTATCCGAACGTGCCTTTGATAGGAAGGAAAGGATGCATCAATTATAATCCATCTCTGTTTGTTCGCCAATTTGGATACGCATTGAAGAACCCACCTAGGGAGGAAGAAGTACAGGAATCTCTGTACTTCACCGGTGACTTGAATGGAGAGTTATTAGCCAAGCTTCAGCATGCTTGGAATCATATCTGCAGAAGAGGGAAACCATTGCTAGGCAAGAATGATTGTCAGGCCTATATGCCATACAAGGTGTGGATCCAGAAGAGGGTAAGACAGGTGCAGATGCCTTTCCCAGCAGTCTCGCGTCCTGTTCCCATTCCAGTGGAGGAACCTACTACTGTAGCTGTTGAGGTCTATGAGCGGGTCGTGAAAGAAAAGGAGGACTTGATGAAGATCAATGAGGACTTAGAAAAGGAACTGGCTCAGATGCGTAGTGAGAAGAACAAGGCTGTGCATTCTTTTCAACAGCAGACTGAGTTAGTAAACAGGCTAGGTGCTGAACTGACCGAAGAGAAAAAGAAGCGTGAACGCCTGGGGAAAGAATTCAGAAGCTCTCATGATATGTTGGAGTCCAAGAAGAAAGCACTCGATGCCGCCCACCGGGAAATCTCTTCTTGTAACAAAACGTGGAATGCTACGCTAACCAACAACAAAAAGAGGGAAGACAAATTGAAGCAACAAATTTTTGAACTCGAAGAGCAGTTGAAGGCTAGCAATAAAAAGTATGAAGAGGAGGTGATGGCAAGATATAGTCTTCAGAACTCATTGAACAAGGCCATCGAGGGCAAGAAAGAGGCTGTGTCTCAGAAACGGAAGCTAGAGGATCGCTTCAGAGAAGGGGCATGGGAGGAATCCGCTGGTGATTTACGACGTGTTCTCAAGCGAAGAGATCTACTTGTTGAGGGTCTGCTTACCCGACCAAGTCATCCAGAGACTAAGAGGTTATTAGAGGAGTACCAGGCATATGGGAGCACTTGACCGTTTCATGTATTAATGTGTATGCTTTATTTGCATTGTGCTGACCATCACCAGGATTGTTGGTTGAGGTCATGCCTTCTTATTGTACACTCATTGATATTGTATTCCTGACTTGATGGGTTTCTCTGCAATATATGAGGTGTTTTCTATGATTCGGCTCCGAACTTCGTATTGCTGTCACTGTCACCACACTAACACACTCGCACTAGAATTGGGGAGTGATATTCCCTAATGCACAGACACATATTGCATTGCATTCACATTCATATTGCATTACAGGTGATTATTGAACTGTATCTCATTTCCTGCACCGTACAGGTCTTTTCAGGATTGAAAGTCAATGCCCGCACCGATACTCTACTCGTATCAACTGCATAAGAGTTATGGATCAGATGCAGAATGAAATGCAGGACATGCGTGAGAAGCTGGCGCTATTCATGCAGACAATGGAGACCATTGTGAAAGGCCAGGAGAACTTGCAAGCTTTGGTGCAGCCTTTGCTGATGAGAAATGTTGGGCACGGAAACGAAGACCATAATTCTGTGCGAGTTGACACTATTCACGAGGATGGTACTCCTACACCGGTAGCTCCACCTGTGGCAAGCATACCTGCTGTCAATGTGAACAACGGCGCTGCCGCCGAGAACGGTAACGTAGGAATCGGTAACGAGACTGTCGTCAACAACGTTGGGTTCGGAGATGTCAATCTGGGTGGTGATAATATTGGAGGTAATGGCTTCGGTAACAACGAATTTGGCTTTAATGACCAGGGGTTTGATCATGCTGGGAATTACGGCTTCAACGCTCAGGGCTTCGGACAGGATGGATTTGGTAATACCAATCAGGGTTATGGCGGATTCGGTAATGGGAATGGTGCTGGAATAATGTCTTTTGGACCTGCCGGAGTCGCTCCGGGGTATGGTAACAGGGGGCGGGGCCCTGTAATGAATCAGACTAGATTTGGCCGTAACAACGGGTATGATGGATACGGAACTGGGAACGGTAATTGACTAGAAGATCAGCAAGAAGATGCTTTCTCTGGTGGAGGTTTTGAAGGTCCTATGGATGACTCTCAGAGAATCAAGATGCTCGAGGAGCAGATGAAAGGTGTTGTGAATCAAAGTGCTGTGGGTTTAGATATGACAACAATGGGTCTGGTGCCTGGCCTGAGAGTACCACTAAAGTTCAAAGCTCCCACATTCGACAAATATAAGGGGGATACCTGTCCAAAGGTGCATGTGCGGTCATACTATAGAAGGATGTCGGCGTATTCGAACGATGAGAGGATGCTGATGCATTTCTTTCAAGACAGCTTGTCTGGTCCTTCCCTTGAATGGTACATGGGGTTAGAGCCAACTCAGATAAAAACTTGGAAGCAGCTGGCTGAAGCGTTTGTGGCTCATTATAAGTACAATAGTGACTTGGCACCCAATCGGGTCCAGTTACAGGGGTTGTCCCAGAAGAAAGACGAGAGCTTCAAAGAATATGCGCAGAGATGGCGCGACATGGCTGCACGAGTTCATCCCCCTTTGGATGACAAAGAAATGAATGATATGTTCATAGGAACGTTTACTGGTGTGTTTTATGATAAGCTGTTTCATACTTCCTTGGGCAGTTTCTCGGACCTAATCTTGATGGGTGAGAAAATTGAAAGCAATATTAAACTGGGGAGATTCCAAGCTGAGGAATCTACTTCAGCTGGCAGTAACAGAAGGGCTTTCGGTGGGCGCCGTCAAGGTGATGCAAGTGCAGTATTCGAGGGCCGAGGCCGAGGCCGGGGCAGAGGTCGGAATCAGTACAATCATCCGCAACAGGTGGCATGTGTCACAATTCCATTTCATCAACAACCAATACCACCACAGCAACAACAGCCACAACAAGGGGCACATCCTGCCCATCGCAGAATTCAGGGGGGCAAACCAAGGAGGGTGTTTAAAACGCCTCCTTCAACGTATGCAGAATTGCTACAGACGTTACTGGGTTTGAACTTAGTGGAAAAGAGGACTATGGCGCTAGTAACGGGCACTCCTCCGTACGGCTTTGACGCGAACAAGCACTGTGAATTCCACACCGGGGCTCCTGGCCACGACATAGAGAATTGCCACGCGTTCAAGCATGTGGTACAGGATCTGTTGGATAGCAAGGCCATCAATTTTGGACAAGCAGGTCCGAACATAGTACAACAGCCCATGCCCAACCATGGGGCAAATGCTATTTTAACTGAGGAGGGTTTGAACTTGATCATGAATGTTGATGACCTAAAGACACCGTTGTGTGAGATAAAGAGCAGATTATTGAAAGGAGGTGTGTATCCGGGCTGCGATGAGTTTTGTTTAGAGTGTTGGACCCAAGCTGGGGGTTGTGCTGAATTGAAGAGGGGTATTCAGACCTTAATAGATGAAGGCACATTACAATTCGACAGAACGGCAGTTGAGGAACCTGCAGAGTTATCAACGGATGAGCAAAGTGATGTAGCTACCGTGACAATTCCCCGAAAAACAATAACTATAACAGCGCCAGCCAGGCGACCGCCGATCACTATCACCAAGGCAGGACCAATCCCTTATGAGAGCACTAAGGCAGTACCCTGGACCTATGGGTTGGAAGCGTACTGTGATGGGGTGAAAATTGATATTAGTAAACAGCCAGTTGAGGTTGTAGACAACGTCGTCGGGACCGGAGGGATGACGAGAAGTGGGAGAATTTTTATATCGCCTGAGGTAGAGGCTGAACGATTGGCGAAAGGAAAAGGAAAGATGAATGAGGATGTCCCTGTGCAGAGGAGCGAAAAAGAAACGTCGTTGAAGGACGTAAAAGAGTTTATGCGCCTTATTCATAAGAGTGATTATAAAATTGTTGAGCACCTTCAACAGACGCCATCGAAGATATCCATACTGTCGTTGCTATTGTGTTCCGAAGCTCATAGGAATGCATTGTTAAAAGTTCTGGATACGTCCTTCGTACCCCAAGATGTTTCTGTGAATCAGTTGGAGGGGGTGTTGGCGCATGTGAATGCAGGCCATAGCTTGGGATTTGCAGACTTTGATTTGACCCCGAGAGGGAGAGAGCATAACATGGCGTTGCACGTCTCAGTTGAGTGTAGGGGCTCAGTCATGTCCCACGTACTGGTAGATACCAGATCTTCCTTAAACGTGCTGCCAAAGAAAGCAATGATGAAATTGGACATCAGGGGAATCATTTGTACGCCTAGTGACTTGGTGGTCAGGGCATTTGATGGTACACAAAGGTCAGTCTTTGGATCTATAACGTTACCTCTGCAGGTGGGGCCGGAGATCTTCGAAACTGAATTTTACATTATGGACATCCAGCCAGCATACAGCTGCCTTCTCGGACGACCATGGATCCATGGTGCTGGGGCAGTCACATCTACCTTGCACCAAAAGCTGAAATACATGGTAGAGGATAGTGTGGTCACGGTCTGTGGAGAAGAAGATATATTGGTTAGCCATCTGTCATCATTCAAGTACGTAGAAGTCGACGGCGAGATTCATGAAACACCCTGTCAAGCCTTTGAAGGGTTGCGCATCAAAGACAAAGTTCCAGGGCCGAGTAAAGCGTCAGAGGTGGCCGTCTCATCATACAAGGAGGCTCAGGCTCTAGTGAAGACTGGTGAGACAAAAGGCTGGGGCAAGGTTCTGGATATTCCCGTGAAGATGGACAGATTTGGGCTGGGATATCAACCATCGTCATCAACGCCTGCTGCTGAGGCACCTCGTTTCAAAGGACCAATAACAATCACAGCTAGTGGAGTGTATCACGAGGCCATCAACGCTATTTCAGATTCCGAAGAAGGATACAGTGACTGCGACATGGACGCCTGGATTCAGCCGAGCGTGCCAGGACAAGGATTATGCAATTGGTCTATTCAGGAGATTGTTCCTGTGACTACCAAACAGTAATACTTTGTTTTCTTAATTGTTGAACAATCCGGTGTCTTACCCGGGGCATCGTGATTTTGCTTAGGGCTGCGCTGTTATGTACATTGCATTGTTAATCATTAAATAAAAGGCGTTTTTTCATGTGCAAATATTGCGATCTCTGTTTTTCCTGTTTTTGTGTTTAACAATAAAATGGCAATGTGGTTATTCGCTTTATACGCATTTTGAAGCATTTAACCATTCCTTTTGCAGGATAATATTTTCAGATGACATCATTGAACCGCCTATGACTCATTTCGACTTTGAGCACCCGGTATTTCAGGCCGAAGAAGAGATTGTTGAAGATGGCGACGTTCCCGAAGAATTGTCTTGGTTGGTAAAGCAAGAAGAACGAATCATTCTGCCTCATGAGGAGGTCATTGAAATTGTTAACCTGGGGTCGGAAGGGGTTGAAAGGAACATCCGTATAGGAGCCGCGCTGTAGAGCGACGTCAAGCGCAGACTGGTTGAAATGCTCAGAGAGTATAGTGATGTGTTCGCTTGGTCGTATGAAGACATGCATGGGCTGGATACAGATATGGTTGTGCATCGTCTGCCGTTAAAAGAAGAATGCCCGCCGGTTAAGCAGAAGCTTCGCAGAACTAGGCCTGATATGGAAGTGAAAATTAAGGAGGAGGTCCAAAAGTAGTGGGATGCTGGTTTCCTAGCTGTTACAAAATATCCCTCATGGGTCGCTAATATTGTACCAGTGCCAAAGAAAGACGGTAAAGTGAGAATGTGCGTAGATTACCGTGATTTGAACAAAGCAAGCCCGAAAGATGATTTCCCACTTCCTCACATCGATGTGCTGGTTGACAACACTGCTCAATTCTCCGTATTCTCCTTCATGGATGGCTTCTCGGGCTACAATCAGATTAAAATGGCGCCAGAAGACATGGAGAAGACTACCTTCATCACACCTTGGGGAACATTTTGTTACAAAGTGATGCCCTTCGGATTAAAGAATGCTGGGGCAACGTATCAGCATGCAATGACGACTCTCTTTCATGACATGATGCATAAGGAGATCGAGGTTTATGTCGATAATATGATTGCCAAATCCCAGACAGAGGAAGAACATTCGGTGAATCTGCCGAAGCTATTCAAAAGGCTTAGGAAGTTCAAGCTGAGACTGAACCCTAACAAGTGCACCTTCGGGGTGAGGTCGGGTAAACTGCTGGGATTTATCGTGAGCGAAAAAGGAATAGAGGTTGATCCTGCAAAAATAAAAGCAATACAAGAGATGCCGACGCCTAAGACAGAGAAAGAGGTGCGCGGGTTTTTAGGGAGGTTGAACTACATCGCGCGGTTCATATCTCACCTAACAGCTACGTGTGAGCCGTTATTCAAGCTGTTGAAAAAAGACCAGGCTGTAACATGGAATGAAAATTGTCAAAAGGCGTTCGATAAAATAAAACAGTATTTGCAAGAGCCTCCTATTTTGATACCTCTAGTGGCAGGGAGACCCTTGATTATGTATTTGACAGTTCTTGAGGGAAGTATGGGTTGTGTTCTCGGTCAACACGACGAGACAGGAAGAAAAGAGCATGCGATATACTACTTGAGTAAGAAGTTTACTGAATGTGAATCTCGATATTCAATGCTCGAAAAAACTTGTTGCGCGCTAGCCTGGGCCGCCAAGCGTTTGAGGCAATACATACTGAACCACACAACCATGCTCATATCGAAGATGGATCCTATTAAATACGTATTCGAAAAGCAAGCATTATCGGGGAGAATTGCCCGTTGGCAGATGGTTTTGACCGAATACGACATCCAGTATGTCTCACAGAAGGCTATAAAGGGGAGTGTATTATCTGAGTACTTGGCAGAGCAGCCTATTGAGGAATACCAATCGATGAGGTTTGATTTTCCTGACGAGGATATCATGTACCTAAAGATGAAAGATTGTGAAGAACTGTTGCTAGACGAAGGACCAGAATTGGGTTCCAAATGGAAGTTGATCTTTGACGGAGCTGTAAACTCCTACGGTAGCGGAATAGGGGCAATCATCACTACTCCACATGGGTCGCACATCCCATTTACTGCTCGATTGACCTTTTCGGTTACCAATAACGAAGCCGAATACGAAGCTTGTATCATGGGGCTTGAAGAGGCCATTGATTTGCGAATCAAAAATCTGGACGTATATGGAGACTCAACTCTGGTGGTGAATCAAATAAAAGGAGAATGGGAGACCCGTCAGCCTAATTTGATACCATACATGAATTACGCGAGGAGATTGTTGCCCTTCTTTGAAAAGGTTGAGTTACATCATGTACCGCAAGCAGAGAATCAGATGGTTGACGCCCTGGCCACATTGTCTTCCATGTATAAAGTCAACTTCTGGAATGAGGCTCCCAGAATTGTTATCTCTCGGCTTGACAGACCTGCCTTCGTATTTGCCATTGACGAAGCATCTGATGATAAACCCTGGTATTTTGATATCCTTAATTTCCTGAAAAACAAAGAGTATCCGGCTGGGGCATCCAGTCATGATCAGAAGACTCTCAGGAGATTGGCGGGTAATTTCTATCTGAATCCGGACGGTGTCCTATACAAGAGAAATCACGACTTGGTGTTATTACATTGTGTGGACGAGAAAGAGGCGAAGCTGCTCATGGAGGAAATACATGAGGGTACATTTGGTACGCATGCTGGTGGGCATGCTATGACGAGGAAGCTGCTGCGGGCAAGTTATTATTGGCTAACTATGGAAACCGACTGTTTCAAGTTTGCGAAGAGGTGTCATAAGTGCCAGATTTATGCAGATAAGATCCATGTGCCTCCGAGTCCTCTGAACGTGATGTCGTCACCATGGCCATTCTCAATGTGGGGAATCGACATGATTGGAAATATCGAGCCGACGGCATCTAACGGACACCGGTTCATTTTGGTAGCAATCGATTATTTTACCAAATGGGTGGAAGCGGCATCTTATGCAAATGTGACCAAGCAGGTGGTAGCCAGGTTTATCAAGCGAGATATCATTTGCAGATATGGAATCCCCGAGCGGATAATTACCGACAACGATTCAAACTTAAATAACAAAATGATGAAGGAGCTGTGTCAGAGTTTTAAGATCGAGCATCACAACTCTTCTCCTTATCGACCCAAGATGAATGGCGTTGTTGAAGCGGCATATAAGAATATAAAGAAGATTGTTCAGAAGATGGTGGTGACCTATAAGGACTGGCATGAGATGCTACCTTTCGCTTTGCACGGTTATCGTACGACGGTACGCATATTAACCGGGGCGACCCCGTTCTCGATGGTATATGGAATGGAAGCAGTGTTACCACTGGAAGTTGAGATTCCTTCCTTGAGAGTATTACGAGATGTCCAACTAGACGAGGCAGAATGGGTGAAAGACAGGTTGAACCAGCTGAGTTTAATGGATGAGAAGAGGTTAGCTTCTCTAGCATATGGGCGGTTGTACCAGAGCCGAATGAAGAAAGCGTATGATAAAAAGATACATCCTCGGAGCTTTCAGACGGACGACCTTGTGCTAAAGAGGATTCTCCCGCCACAGGCAGATCACAGGGGCAAGTGGACTCCCAACTACGAAGGGCCATACGTTGTCAGAAAAGTCTTTTCAGGAGGAGCTTTGTTGTTGTCCACCATGGACGGTGAAGACTTTACGTCACCTGTGAATTCGGACGCAGTTAAAAAATACTTTGCTTGAAATTGACCCGCTGGACAGAAAAAAGATAGTCCAGGCAAAAATGGGGCATCCTGGCGAACCAAAAACAGAATGAAAGGTTCGGGCAAAAATTAGGGATAAAATTGAAAAAAAATGTACACCCGCGAAGTTGAAAACCTACACTGGGCGGCTTCGGCAAAAAAGGGTATCCCGGTGAACTGAAAACCCGTAAAGGGCGGTTCACGCAAAAGTTAGGGATTTGAAAAGCAAATGACTGCGGTCCGAATTTGATGCTGCGGTGCGCATTGGTGCGGGAGAATATACCTGAGGGGTCGATTATCAGATACGATCTCTTCAGAAGTGTGAATACCGGGAAAGCGCTAGAGTCAGGCGAGTCATAGGAGGATCAGCTCATGATGTTCGTCTGCATCACGTTGCCGACATGTGTACAAATTTGATTTGTCATTATATTTATGCTTCTTGTGCATACTTGTATATTTGTTGTGCGTAGCTTCTTCTTTTCAGGAGTTACATCCCGTGTACAAAACTCTGCCCATTTAGGGGCCCAATCAATAAAACATGTTATTCAGTATTTGATGCTGGTTCTTTACTGTTTTGTACATGACAAACGCCAAGGTTTAATAAAACTAGCAAGTGTATAACATTGTTGGCCCTTGCCAATAATTGCTAAAACGTTGAATTAACTGAAAATGATGTCACTAACGCTAACCTGAATAGATTTGGTTGCATAGACGTGTCTTGTCTCGTTTGTGGTGTTGCAGGGTTTTTGACCATACGAAGTGGACGATCAAAAGAATTCAGTACTGACCAGAAGCTCGTAACGGAAAGACTCGATCCCCACGCAGGTCGCGCTTCTGAGATGACAATGTTCCTTACTGAAGAAGGATCAAATTCCCTAGCTAGTCGTAGCTTATCCGAGGGACATTCTCCAGCAAGGTCGTTTACCCTCAGCAGAATTGATGATTCCAAAATCGAAGGTTGTATTCAGACAGTGTATCCCGAGCAGAGTGGTTTAGCCTCAGAAGACTAATGTTTCCTAATTTGTGAGCTGTACCCAGACAGTCTACTCTTCCCAGTAGAGATTCCCCTCCCAGTAGGGTCGTTTACTCTCCCCCAGCGGAGACAGTTGATCTTCCTCAAGAGAGTCGTTTCGTCCTCAGCGAAGTTCTCTTTTCAGCAAGTGTTTTCTTTCCTCCCAGTGGGAAATCGAAGGTTAAAAAAATCTTCCCGACAGAGTTGGTTGTGTGTCCCGGCATTTATTTTGTCGGAATACCGTGTGATACCCGTTCACTCCCCAACAAAAGTCCAATTTTCATTGGCACGGGTAAGTCATCCCTGGCGGAAGTCCGATCATGATTGGTGCATTCAGTTATTCCTCAGCGAAGCAGGCTTCACTCTTCCAGCATTTATTTTGCTGGAATAATTCTGTGACGCCTGGTTATTCCCAGCGGAGTTGGCGTTGTCCTCAGCGTTTATTTTGCTGAAGCGGTTTTCTGTATCCCAGCAGTTCGAGCCTGCATTTGCATCGGCATATAGTGTCATACTTGCATCCGCCGAATAAAAAACGCGTAGAATTTCCATGTCGAATGGAGCATTACGCCATTGTCAAACATATGCATTCTGAAACATAAACCAGGTTGGTTAACCGTTTGTTTCTAGTGTTGTTTTCCTTGTAGGTGGAGAGAGCTCTTGCTCAAATTAATTACCAAACATTTAAGATCTCGGCGTGAGACATGTAATGATAATGTCCGTTGTGGCATTATTCCCCACAGAGTTGCTTGTTTAAGTTCCTCTTACCCCTCCAGCGGAGTATTTCTTCAAGATTGTTGTTATAACAATATCAAAAGATTTCGTGAATCGATTTTTGGAAGTTGTCTGGCAGCGTGGGTTCAGAAAATCCCCAGTAGAGTCCTTCTCAGATTTGCTTCCATGTCAGCACTAAAAATTGGAAGACTAGACTCATATTGTGTCACCCATATGATTGATAGAGCCAGCTGCTGCAAAGATAGGCAGAAAAGCTGTATCAGAGTGTTTACCCGTAGCAAAGGCGGAGTTATTTTCCTGTATTTGGCAGAGTATGTACCCGTAGCAAAGGCGGAGTTATTTTCCTGTATTTGGCAGAGTATGTACCCGTAGCAAAGGCGGAGTTATTTTCCTGTATTTGGCAGAGTATGTACCCGTAGCAAAGGCGGAGTTATTTTCCTGTATTTGGCAGAGTGTTTACCCATAGCAAAGGCGGAGTTATTTTCCTGTATTTGGCAAAGTATGTACCCGTAGCAAAGGCGGAGTTATTTTCCTGTATTTGGCAGAGTGTTTACCTGTAGCAAAGGCGGAGTTATTTTCCTGTATTTGGCAGAGTATTTACCCGTAGCAAAGGCGGAGTTATTTTCCTGTATGACCAGACATAATTGCTTCTCCCAGTGAAGTCAATAAGTTTATTCCAGTATTGACAAGATGGTGTTGAAATCAGATTTGTAGATAGTGTTCCCCAAACAGTTGTGCAGTTTATTTCTGCGGTTGGCAAATTTCCGGGTTCTTAGTATTCAACCGTCTTGTACCTCGAATGTATGAAGGCTCCGGGCGTTTCACCCAGTCGGGTCCAAGTCGCTTGAATAGGGGCAGCTGTTGCACCCTAAAATTTTCTCAACCTACTTCACTTGGTTTATGTTTCAATTGCATTGTCATTTGCATAAAAAGTCATGTACATAGTCTAATAATTTTCATAGCATAGCATAGCAAGCCATCTGACAAGGGATCAAGTGCTATTTTTCATCTCAAGGAATGTATTCAAGAGGCTCTTATCAAGATTCAAGCCTATTCAAATCACCAAGAAAGAAATTGAAGCTTTGGGAAGTCTAAAGGCCAAGCAGTGGGTTTCTCTCCTATCTTGAGGGTATGTGAAGATCATCAGAGAAGTTATGGGTTATGAATTGAGGGCATGGAAGACCTAGAGGGTCATTTTGAAAGTAAGACAAGTCATTGGCATGGTTACAAGAGCTACAGTTGAAGACAGTCAACTAGGGTGTCATCTGGGTCAACCCTAGGTCAACCCTAGGTCAAATGCTTGATTGAAGGGCATCAAGGCCTGTTTGGAAGATGTGGGATGCCTCATTTGATATGTGAATATGGATGTGGTGTTGTGCCAAGGAGAAATCAAAAGAAATCAAGAAGAAGAGAAGTTTCTGAATTAGGGTTTCTGAGTAAAATCCCCTGGTTTAGGTTAAACTTCCAAGCAAAGTAATTCAAAATGCAAGTCTCAAATGGGTCCTTGGCCAACATGAAACTTTTAGAGTATCTCAAGAACTTTAATTTGAGTGGTGGAAGGCATCAAGGAGATTTATAGAACTCAAGTTATGGTTCTTGCAAGTTACAGGTCATCTGAGGGCACTGAAATTTGTCTGTGAAAGTTACTTGATTTCCAAGAAACTTTTACCCCTCAAGGAGTTTTCAAATGGATTTTTGGTGAACATGAAAGTTGTTCCTCATGATCTTAGATTTCTAGAAAGGTATGGTGTGCCTTCATCTGATTTGTATAACTCTACTTATGATCTTGGCAAGCCAGGGGTATTTTGGGAAAGTGGAATTACAGGTCATTTCAAGCATGTGCTCAAAAATCCTATTTCCAAACTTCAAATGAAGAAATGTTCAACATCAAACTTGCTCCAAATGACATTTTTAGTCTAGAAAAGTGGTTGTGGCAAGTTGGAAATGCTCATAGCTTAGAATTGCAAAATTGACCAATTATAAAGGGAAAAGTACATTTGTAAATGACCAAAATTGTGAATTTTTGATACAAGAGCAAGACCAAGCATATGACCAATCATTTTGAAGGTAAAGGACATTTTAAGACTATTGGAAATGTTAGATTTTGGGTTTGAGATCATAATTTGGGAATTATCATAGCTTGCTTATAATTGAAGTTACACATCCAATGCATACAAGGGATTAATGTGCAAGCTAGCAAGGCCTTTCCACATGTTCAAAATATCACCTAATGAGATTTTCAAGTGAGAATGAGGAGCTGCAACAAGGTTTCATGGACTGATTTTGCAACTCACCAATTTCATATTCTCATGCAAAGATATAAACAACTTCTCATGAGATCAATCTAGCAAGTTTTGGAACTTTCCATCATCCTCTATATATTCATTCTAACTGATCCAAAACGAGGTTGAACTTCATTTTGATAGAAAACTCAGAGTTTCACTTCATCTTGCTTTTTTGCAAATTGCTTCGAATCCTCTTAATTCTTCATCATTCTTCCAAGTTTTTGTTCCTATTCAATTCAATAATCATCATTGATCATATTACTATCAAGATCTGAGTGGATTGGTGCCTGAATCGTGCTCTGCAATTTTCTCATCTTTAAGTGCAAGAAGAATCGGTTATGATGATCCAGGTGGTTTGAGCAAGAATCGTTGCATACAGAATCAAGATCATAGTCCATTGAGTGATCCTGGAGCATTGCAAGCTTTGAATTGAAGAATTCGACCTTCTGTTTTCATCTTCTTACCAGGTTAGTGATTCTCACGATTTAGCTTGGATTAGGGATAGTATTCATGATTTGTTAGGTTAGACATGCTATAGATGATTAGAGGATCATTTCTGGAGCATTTGGCAAGATTTTATGGAAGTTGATGTATGCACGTGAATTCTGTTTGGGCATAGAACATAGTGAATAAGCAGTTAGAATCTTAGATGATTAGCTAGTTTTAATCAGTATAACATGAGGATTATTTTTGTATAAAGAATGGTGAGTTTGGTGAAGGTTGAAAACTGATGAAATGTTGAGTTCATGATGTTATACCTTTCGGTTTGGATGATATAGTTTGTTTCAATGCAATCTAAGGCCACAACTATATTCTACGTGGAAAATGGGTTAAGTTTGGTTTTTGAACGAGTGGATTTGGTGGAGAGATGAAGGCGCACGACGAGCTGGAAGATATGTGCATGGAACTCGTGTTTTCATGGTTGCTGCAAACCCTAATGACCCAAGGTAGAAGACGATAGCATTGCCGTTGGATCGTGCGCAGACCATTTGACCAAAGAGCCATCTAACGGCTGATATTCAAAAACGATTGTGGAGGGAAGCTGGCGTATGAAACGCCGCGTTTCATTTAAACGCGTTCCTGGGCTTTGTGTGAATCTGCTATTCCAACCCCCATGCAGGCCCAATTCCAGATATTAACTGTGTTTTCTTTCTATTTGCACCGCCATTTTTTTCTTTTTTTCTTTTTACTTTAATTTGTTTTCTGATTAATAATGGGCCATACGCGTTTACTAACGCCACCCCCTATCTGGGCCCAAAGCATCATAATAACTGGGTATTGTTGCTGTTCATACCCCCATGCATCATTTTTATATTAATTTCACTCCAAAATTTTATTTTACTTTAAAAATTCATATAAAATTGGAAAATCACTATTTTTCAATGGGATTTTTTTTCCCACTTTCCATTTTCTGTCAAGAAAAATATAAAATCCTAAAATTGTCATTTTACTTCATTTTTATATTTTTTGCATATTTTTACATTTAATTGCTTTTTTTAATTCTTTTAATTGATGCTACCATTTGTAGAATTTAGTTTAGGAGTTTCCTTTAGGATTTTCACCCCATTCTTTTTAGTACAACTAGATATAGATATTAGGTGCCCCTGGTTTTTATACCACAATTTCTAGGATTTCATTTTAGGTAGTTTAGTTAGAAACTATTAGACTAGTTAATTAGGGTTTTGAACATAACATAGGTGTATTAAAACAATTTTCTTTTGGGTTTTTAGATTGAATTAGGACCTGGGCCTATAGGGGTATTAAGGGTAAGCATAATAGATCCCTTAGAAAAAATATTAGAATTTTCCCCATTATATTAATACTTTTAGTATACTTTTATAATTGATTGATTGTATGGTGTGCCCTTTCTAGGGTTATTGCTTGATTGTGTGGGTTATTGGGCTTGCTTGGGTATGGGTTTGGATTGAAGAGCTTTGTTGATGAAGCCCATTGAAGACAAAAGGAGTGAAGATCAAGTTCAAGAGTTGATGAAGATTGTAGCTTGCTTGCAGCTGTTGAAGATTATAGGAACTAGGAGCTAGGTAGAGCTTAGAGTAGAAACTTGATTCATAAACATGGAAGGTCTTGTTTGCCTCCATTCTTTCTCTATGATTCAAAGTATCTTTTAAATACTCACCTCCTTCCTTTGGAAGGATTAGTGAATATATTTAAGAGATAGAACTTTTGAGAGAAAACTGTCTGTATTTTGTTAGCAGTCAGTAGGCCACCTTTGGTAGGCAACTGATTGTTTAACATCCAATTCATCTTGTTAACTGCTACTCATCTTGGAGAGTTTGATTTGAAGAAAAGCCATGAAATATTGAAGATAGAGACCTTGCTTGAAGGCTGTAAAAGATGAAGATTGTGCTGTTGAAGCTGTGCGTTTGATTGCTGTTGTTGGAGCCCTGCTGTTTGAAGCTGTTGAAGGTGTTTACTATTAGAGTTTCCCTCCCTGAAGATTGATGATGGCTTGAAGCTTGTAGATGTTTTGAAGATGACTTGAAGATAGAAGATGATGGAGCTTGCTGTGCAGAGTCGCTGTTTGCTGTTTATTTTTGTTGTTTATAAGCTTTTGATGTATTGTTTGATTTTCCCGGACTGTATTGTTTGCCGATTAATCTGTTAGGTTGAAAGTGGATTTTGTTCGCTTTTGCCTGTTGTTTTCTAGGTTCGAGGTTGAGTGGGACTCCCTTGCCTCGCTTGTACTGCTGCATTCATGCATTTTACTCCTTTACTGTATATATGTTGTTGTTTTTCCGTCTATCCCCTTAGGATCTCTGTTTCTCTCTGCGCAAGAGAGGAACATGATAGACATTAGGTCTTAACCCATGCGTGATAACATTAGGTTAGTTTGATTCCCTTTTCAACCATAGGTTAGAGTTCTGTCTCTTCTTTCTCAAAACAAACAGAAAAACACAATAAATATTTCAAACACAATAAAAGACATTTCTTCCGTAAAAGAATGTGAACCAATCAAAACGTCATTTTTGTCCGCTTGGACCAGTAATCAGAAAAACCCTTTTTCAGAAGGAGATAAAAACAATCAAGACAGACTTGTGTCGTACGTGGCCCGAACTACGTTTGCTCTGATCTTTCATATCGTATGAAAGTACGTAGGCATAGGATGTGATATCCTAGCGAGCAACCTTCCCCTCCTTTCCCGTAGGTAGGCGAACTACGTTGACTCTGATTTCTTGTTCCAGACGGGAATACGTAGGCATAAAGTGCGATACTTTGCCGAGTCATTTTATTTTCTTTTAACCCCAGACCTGTAGAATAGATAGAATAACAATCCGTACTAGAAAACAAGCATGGATCCCGTCGAGTACGATGGACGTGAGGGGTGCTAATACCTTCCCCTTGCGTAACCGACTCCCGAATCCAGGATTTGGTTGCGATGACCATTCCTTTCCCGTCTTTGCGGTAGGTTTACTCTGAGCATTTCCTTTCCCTCCGTTGGGATAAATAACGCACGATGGCGACTCTTCTGTTCAGCCGGCGCCGATTTTCGCAGTAGCGACACCTTCTCCACAACAACCTGAACAACAACAAACTTCTGTACCTGAAACAATACCATCTGAACCTATTGTATCTGAACCACCAAAATCTATACCTTCCAATCCACAACCAAATCCTCAACCTGAGCAACCCAAACCTACTGAATCATACATATCTGATTCTGAGGTTCTGGATGTCCAACCTCTCAAAATTATGTTTGATGTATCTTATACATCCTGTCCCTCATCTACCTCATCTGATTCATATGAATATGATGTTCACCCTGATGTCAGCTCACCCCCCCTCTCTCAGAGGATATGAACCTAAACAACCAGATACATCTATCTTATCTGATGATGTCATACCTAAACCCACTCCAAAACCTAAACCCAGAACATCTGAGTTTGTTTCATTTGCATCCTTTAAACCACAACCTTCTGATCCCCTTCCTTCTGGTCTAAAGATTAAACACTTTTATACCAGAATAGAACCATCTGACTCTATCATTCCATACAAACCTAGCTCTTCAACTATTCTTCCATCTGTACTTCAAACTAATATTGAACAACTACCAGATTCTATTCCATCAGAACCTCTGCTTTCTGATAAATCTGTTTTTATCCCCTACACTGCCACACCTCTTGATGTCATTCCCTCTGCTTCTAGTTTTAAACCATTTCTGTTTCACACTTCATCCAGATTCAAAACCTCTACTTCATCATCTGACCATCCATCTTTTCCTTCTTATCCTTGTCCTCTGTTCATCATCCCAACCTTCACCATACCACCTCCACCAGAAAAACCCAAACCAACATCTCTGGAAACCTACCTTAAACCAAAATCCAGATTAGATGTTAATACTCTGTTTGCAAGTTTCAAGAAGGAAATAAGACTTAGTCTAAACTCTGTAGAAGAGAAATGTCTCTCAAGCATCAATCCAGAAACTTCTGAAGAATGATGGGATAAGTTCATTGCCAGATTCAATGTTGTTGCTTCTAATCTGAAAAGTGTCTGCTCTGATGATGCAAAGATCAGATTTGCTGAGCTTACCAGAACAATGCTTTGGAATGTAACCAGATCTCCTACTTTGCTTCTTGAGAATGCACCTTCATCTTCTGGAGTGTCTGCTACCTCTGAGAATATGGAAGGATCTGCTTTTGAAGTCATTCAGAAAGAGAATCCTTTGGCTCTGATGATTGTGGACAAATCATCTGCATCTGCGCCTCCAGACTCTGTAACTCCAATGGAAATTGACTCTGCTCCTACTCTTGCATCAGAATCTGCTCCGTCTACTTCTTCTGAGATCAAGAAAGAGAACCCAGAATTAGAAGATAAGATTGCTGTGCTGGAAGCTGGTCAATCTGAGATCAAGTCTTGGATGGCTAAGCAAGATCAGAAGACCGAAAACATTGAGAAGTGGATGTCTAAACAAGAAGAATCTTCATCTGAGATCACCCACCTTCTGAAGATGCTTCTTTCCAAACAGTCTTAGATTTATGTCTTCTTTATCTGATGTTTGAGCACCTGTTTTATACTTCTCATCTGATGTTTTTTGTCTGTTCTATCTGACTAGTTGAATGAATGAATGAACTTGAATGTTTTTCTCTATCTGTTTGTATCTTTTCTCTCTGTTTCCTTTTAATTGTCTTTAAAAGTTTTCTTTTTGATTATGACAAAAAGGGGGAGAAAATGAAATTCTGACTGTTCAAATAAACTTTACCTGAATAGAATTCAGACATACCAAATCACAACTAACCTGAATTTTTAGACTTTCAGAACTATATTGATAAATCTGACAAAATTCATTAAAGTAACTCTGAGATCCCCAGATCAAGTTTAACACTCAGGCTCTGATTCTGAAGAGAATACTCATACAAAAAGGGAAGTTTCTATTCTTTCTTAGTATTTAATTCAGGGGGAGATTCATAATCTCAGGGGGAGTTATAATTATATTTTTATTGAACAAAATTTCCTATGTTTTTGTCATCATCAAAAAGGGGGAGATTGTTAGAACACTGATTGGTTCTTAGTTATATCTCTATGTTTTGATGATAACACTTATGAAATTTTGTATTAAGAAATTATATACTCTAAATTTGTTGAAGTGTTTTTGCTGCAGATATTAAATTTAATATTCTTGTGAAAGCAAAAATGGATCTGAACGTTGAACTACGCAAGGCTCTGAAGCGTCAGAAGCATCTCTTAGAAGACTCTGAGCGCTGCCTACAGAAGACTCTGAGCGCTGCCTACAGAAGGATCTGAAGCAGAAGCTACAAAAGCATCTGAAGCGTAATCTGAAGACTTTGTATGAAGAGTTTCAAACATTGTTTATCAGAAGACTCTAATAGTACTGTTCGCTGCAAGTACTGAGGATCTGATCTCCAAACTCTGCTCTGATTAATTACACGCTGAAGCACACTTGCTGCAATACTCTGATACAACAAACTCTGAAGACATCAAGACTCTGACCACTCAAGGCTCTGATGTTAATTGCTGTGAATTAGAAACTTGTTGAAGAAGATCATTTGAAGTTATATCCGTTGGTTATGCCAAACGACTCTTTCCTCTTCTTTGCTAGACACAAGAACTCAGGCAAAAAGGATTTCTCTGAACATTCTACTTCTATGAAAGGTCAAGTGATGTGAAGACAAAAAGGTTACAGTTACTTTGCAGTACACAGTCTTCAAAGCTTGCAACGTCTTGGACTTCTAAGTCTATATAAGCAAGCCTTCAACAACTTTCTTCAGTTGACGTAATTTGATAAAAATTCATTAAAAAGTTCTCATACAAATTATTACTCTTTGCTGAATTTATTTCATACGTTCATAAACTTAAGTGTACATCACAGTTGTGATATAGCTTTCTGAGAATCATTTTAAACACTTGTTTAGTTTACATTTGATTGTAAAAGTTCCTTGAGAAGACCAAGTTGTAGTTAGTAATTCTTGAGAAGACTAAGAACAGTTGTTCTTAGTGGTTGATATTGTAATTAGTTGATTATAGTGGATTAAGTCCTTGAGGAGAAAGGCAAATCACTCTTGATAGGGTGGACTGGAGTAGTTAAGTATAACGAACCAGGATAAAAAAATTTGTGCTCTTATTGCCATAATATTTTCTAAATCCTTATTCAACCCCCCCCCCCCCCCCCCCCTCTAAGTATTTTCTCACTTTCATTCATATCCTCATTTGGGTCATTTTAATGTTAGTTTATTTTCTTGTTAGATAACTTTTAACATTAGAGCCGACTTTCCTACCACACTTCAGGCGTGATTATAACTCATTTGTAATATTAGATTGTCCAATAGGAGAATTCACTTTGAGTGGAGTATTAGTAGTTGATAATTTTTTTCATAATTTTTGCAAATGAATTGTGTTTTGAACTTCGAGGATCAAAATGATATTAAAATATTTTATTTCAAATTGTTCATTTGAACTTCTGATCCACAGTTTGTGCTGCTTGTATTGAGAAAATTACTACATAGTGGTCCCTTAACTAATATTCTGTTACATATTTTGGTCATTTCTGTTAGTTTTTTTTTAATGAAAAAACGTTAAATATAGTCTTGCTGGACAATTTAAGGTTGGAGTTCTTTTATTTAATACTTATAATTTTATTTAATATTATTATAATAACTTTATTTAAAAAAATTAAAGTTAGAACTCAAATTATCACCAACCCACGCTTCAAACTTTAATCCCTTTTCAAAATCCCATTTCCTAGATCATGTCAATTTATCCCCTCCTCTTCCACTACCACCGTCAAAATCCGAACCCAAATTCAATATTCTTCAAGGTGCAAGACCAATTTATTTTTTGATTTCAATTTGAACATGTCTCATTGTGAGGTTCTTTGTTCCAAAATCAGTTGAAGTTATTGCTCAAGTATAGCAGTTGCTTTCAATCTTCATTTCAACCATAGTTGGACTTATTTTAAAGTGATTTGGTTGATTATGATATCTTGTCCTTTAATTTCAGAATCTTTACTTTCAATTATTTTCACGGATTCAAACAGAGCACAATATATATATATATATATATATATATATATATATATATATATATATATATATATATATATATATATATATATATATATATATATATATATATATATATATATATATATATATATATATATATATATATATATATATATATATATATATATATATATATATATATATATATATATATATATATATATATATATATATATATATATATATATATATATATATATATATATATATATATATATATATATATATATATATATATAAATTACATCTATTTTTATAGAAAAATATAATATTTATTGTACAATATTTCTTTTGCATGTTAAAAATGATATTTCTCAATTTTTTATTATATATAGAAGAATTTGTTTTTTTTGGTCAACTATTAAAAAAGATAGTCTTCTATTGACTAATTGGTTAGGATTTAATAGTTTATTAGACAACTATATACTTGGTAAATAGTTGTAAGTGATTCAATTTTTAAAATAAATAAGTATCATTTATTCTTATTTTTTATGGTTAATCTAACTGTTTTTATGTTTTGGTGGAAGAAGTACATGAGTAGGTTGAAGAGAAAGTCCCGAAAAATAAGACAGAGATCATTTTGGGTATTTTGTGGTACAGCTGGAGTATTGATTTTCTTTTATATAGTAACTGGTATATTTATGTTCTTATAGCCGATAATAGCAATAATTTATTCTTTTTTATTTATGCCTCAGTTTTCCCTTAAACATAATATGTTGTGTTGTAGTCTATAATACTTTATATGTTATATTTGTTATAAAATTAAATAAAATAATATTGAGATTAATAAGAGAAAGAGAAAAGAGAAAGTAATATTATATTATCTTCTACTAAAGTTCACTTTACATTGTAATATGAATCTTATTTATAGTACATGACCAATGAATAACTATTAACTTAAGAGATACACAAATGTTAGAAAATTAACTCATAGGAGTTTAAGAATATATAAAGATGGGTAAATGAACATCCACATCTATTTACTATTATTTATAAAACGCACCCTTGGATGTTCATTGAGGATATACCTCGTTAAAACTTTACTAGAAAAAACCCAGTGGGAAAAAATCGAGTGAAGGAAAAGGAGTATAATATCTGTTGCACCCCAAAATTTGCTCAACCTTTTCTTGCCTGATTTACGTTTCATTGCATTTCATTTGCATAGTTACATCACTCATATAGTTCAATCATTTGCATATCATAGTATATCACTCATTCAACAGGGGTTCAAGTGTGATTCTTATCAAAAGAGCCTAGCAAGAGGTGTTATCCAAGATTGAGAAGTCATCCAAGCCATCAAGAAGTGATTTGAAGTCTTAAGAGGTTTGAGTGCCTACATGTGGGTTTTGCTCCTATCTTGAGGAATATTGAGAATCATCAGTGGGATGAGAAGCATGGAATGTGAATTTGAGGTGTGTATGGATCTCATGGGATGCCTAGAGGGTCATATTGAAGCTGAGACAAGTCATTGATTCAAGTACAAGAGCCACAATTGAGGTGCAGTCAATTAGGGTTTCATCTGGGTCAATCCTAGGTCAATTGAGTAATTGGAGAGCATCAAAGCCTACTTTGAGATCATGGGGTTCATGGATTGGTATGTTGATACATGTTTGGTGTTGTGCCAAGTTTAAGCAAAGAAATATCAAGAATGTGGGAAGTTGCTAAATTAGGGTTTCAGTGTAAAATCCCCTATTTAGTGCCTAACTTCAAAGCCACATAAGTCCAAATACAAGTTTCAAATGGATCTTTGGCCAGCATGAAACTTGTAGAGCTTCTCAATACCTTTAATTTGAGTACTAGAAGTCTTCAAGAATATTTGTAGAACTCAAGTTATGGTCTTTGCAAATTACAGGTCACTAGAGGACTATGAAATTTATTTGTGAAAGTCACTTGACTCCCAAGCAACTTTTTCCCATAAAGGAGCTTTCAAATGGATTCTTGGCCAACATAAGAGTTGTAGGTCTTGATCGTAGCTTTAATTTGAGTACTAGAAGTCCTCAAGAAGATTTGTAGAACTCAAGTTATGATCTTGGCAATCCAGGGATATTTTGGGAAAGTTGAATTATAGGTCATTTTCAAGCATGTGCCAAAATCTCTATCTTCCATGCCTCCAATGGAAAATTGTTCAACATGAAATGTGTTTAGAATGTTGTTTTAAGGTCAGATAAGTCATCATGGTGGATTGAATTGGCTTATATCATGAAGTGATTCAAAATGGCCTAAAAAGGAAGCTTTTCAAATGATTCAAAAGAGGGAAAATGTGATTTTTGAGTTATAGGTCATAAACATGTCATGTGAGTAGTCATTTTGACCAGAAATTGCATCCTAAACACAATGGAATTTCCACAATTTTGAGATGAGCCCTAATTACATGACATGCTTTGTAAAGTTGTTTCTTACAAAACAAGTCATACATCCAAAACCATAATCAAGGCATTTCAGGCTTTCCTCTTGGTTCTAACATGTTCACAAGGTCATTTGGAGTTGAATAGAACCTTCTAGAGCTAGCTGTAACAAGAAGATCGTGACTGCACCATTGGATTTTCAAGTGCATACCAGATTTTTGGATTCACTAAATTGGGCTTCAATTTGGATCCAAAAGCCCATGAACAGCTTCTATTTAAGTGCTAGAGTGAATTCAGATTGTTTTTGGTGGTGGTTTCGCGCTAGAAGTGAAGGTTGCAGTTGAGATTTCAAGAGCTCCAAGTCAGAATCGGTTTTGGAATTGCAAGCTTGATCAAGCCAAATTGAAGTGTCTAGAAGCTTCATCTTGCTTCACTGATCGCGTTTGAAGAGTTGTGGAGCTTGAATCCATCATTTTCTATCTCTGTTGATCCATTTTTCACAGGTATGTAACTCTCAAATTTCCTCTTGATCTAGGCTAAATTAGATAGAATCTTGCATGAGGTTAGGACCTAGGATGATCAGAGAATGTTTCTGCATTGGTTTGGAGTTGTTTAGAGACAATTAAGATGGATGATCAATTTCTGTTAGAGGACGGTTATGTATGATCTCGAGGTTTCAAATCAAGTTGGATAGATCATGATGATCACTGAAGAATGAGGAACAGTTCTGTGGCTTTATTTTTGCAAATGGTGATGATTGAAATATTGACACCTTCTGAACTTTGATTCGAATTCTAAAATCCATTGAGAGTTAGGAGATTTGGATAGGAGATTTGGAATCCTGGTGAAATTCTGAGTAGAATTGATATGGAGTTTGCATTTTCTGGATCATTAGATCATAAACTCACCGGAGAAGGAGGTGGTGCAGTCACCGGACCACCACACCTGAACAGTTGGCCTCACCTGAGTTCAGAGGTAGGAGACGACCTCTTAGACGTTGGATCTTGCTTGGACCTTGACTCTTTCAACTCATCCAATGGCCACGACTTGTTTTTGAATTGGCTGACTTTGACTGCTAAACGCACCGTTTCACTAATCCCAGTCAGCGTGTGACTGGGATGCACGCGTGGACACGCTCTGAAGCGTTGGATGCGTTTACCAGTCAATTAATCTCATGGCCCTCATTTATTCCAGCATTTTAATTTCTTTTATTTGATTTTCTTTTTATTTTTAATCCATTTTGTTTCTAAAATTCATAATAAATAGGAAAATAATCATTTTTTAGCTAGATTTTTTTTCCTAACTCCTTAAAAAATGTAGAATTTAATAGGATTGAAAAATAGTTAATTCATGCATTTTTTATTTTATTTAATTTTTTTGTATTTTAATTGGTTTTATTTTTAATTGGTTTTATTTTTAATTTGTTTGACAAGTGTTTTTGCTGATTTTATTGTGAATAATTGGTGATGAATTTTGAGCTGATTATTTTTGGGCTAGATAGCTTAGATATGCATGTATCCATAGTAATTTTCTCATATTTTTGTGAGAGGATTTTAGGCTAGTTTGAGCATTGGACATTAGAGGGTTTAGAATTAGGGTTTTAAGTTGATACCTTTAGGTTTAGGGCATAGTTTTAGGTCCAAATAAATGGTTAATCCTCTGGTTTTTGTATCAGAGGTTCATAAGAGGTTTAGGAACCCTTAGTAATTTTTGTAGGATTTTATAATCACTTTTGGTATTTTAAATAGAATTAGTTTTAAGACTAACTTCTAGGTGTTTCTGATGAACTAATTTGGATAGTTTAATTCAATAGTTCCCCTTAGACTAGGGTGGTGTTGCTCTTGTGCTTGGGTGATCATGAAGATCAATTTAAGATGCTTTAGAGAGCTTGAAGAGCTTGTATGTGAAGATTCTCTCATCTGTTGGAGTGCTTGTCAAGAGCTTAGGAAAATTAGGGTTTTAGGAAGAGCTTTTTAGACTTAGTTCATTTCTTACCTCAAACATGGAATGTTCTTTTTGCTTCCATCCTATCCTATGATTCAAAGTACTCTTAAGGAAGCCCCATCTCTCCCTTGGAGGTATGAGTGGTATGCCTTAAAGAGTAGAACTTTTGAGGATACCCTTCTTTGTAGATGATGGTTTCTAGTGATTTCCTTTGGTTTTCACTGGTTCCCATTCATTATAAATTGATCTCAATAACCAATCTTTCTTGGTGGAGCTTGCTAGAGCTTGGGGATGAAGATCTAAGATGTTGAAGATGCCTTTCATAAGGTTTTGCTTGAAGATGGAGTTATGTTACTGTCCATTTTGCTGTCAGGAGCTGGTTGGAGAATTGAAGCTAGGGTTTACTGTTACTGTCAGAGCTGCTGTTTGCTGTAGGAGTTTGGCGCTGCTTCTTGGGCTGCCTCTTCTGTTGTGGTTTTTGTTTCTCTGTATTGTTTGTTGGCTTGTATAGCTTTCCCCTAGGTTTGAGGTGAATGTTGATTCACTTTGCCTGTTGTTTTCCCAGGTTCGAGGTTGAGTGGGACTCCCTTGCCTCGCTTGTATTGCTGCATTGCATGCATTTTACTGTATTTGCTTGCTTTCTTTTCTGTTTATCCCCTAGGATCTCTGATTTCCTCTGTGCAGGAGGGAATTATGACAGACATTAGGATTCTTATCCATGCATGACAATATTAGGTTAGTTTTTTTATTCCCTTTTCAACCCTAGGCTTTTTAGAGCTTCTTTCTCTTCTTATCTCAAAACAATTCCAAAATACAGTAATAAGGTTAATCGATGCCGTACGTTACGAGCCTTAAGCTATTCGAGAAAGGGTTGCTGGAGAGTTTCTTTCCAGTAGTCTGGCCGCTTAGTGTGGTACCCTTTGGGTGACACGCGACGTAGTCACTCTCAAATCATAGTCTCTAGTGCGTCAGAGATTGCAAACGAACTAAAAAAAACACTTCTTTCGTAAAAGATTCCAAACAAACATCAAGGTGTCATTTTTGTCCGCTTGGACTCTTAATCAAGAAAAACCCTTTCATAAGGTAATAAAAAACAGTCAGACAAGCTTGTGTCTTCCGTAGCCCGAACTACGTTTGCTCTGATCTTTCATGCTGTATGAAAGTACGTAGGCATAGGATGTCGTATCCTAGCGAGCAACCTCCCCCTCCTTTCCCGTAGGTAGGCGAACTACGTTGACTCTGATTTCTCGTTCCAGACGGGAATACGTAGGCATAAAGTGCGATACTTTGTCGAGTCATTTCCTTTTCTTTTTAACCCTTGACCTTTAGAGTAGGTAGAATAACAATCTGTACTAGAAAACAAGCGTGGATCCCGTCGAGTACGACGGACGTGAGGGGTGCTAATACCTTCCCCTTGCGTAATCGACTCCCGAATCCAAGATTTGGTTGCGATGACCATTCCTTTCCCTCTTTGCGTTAGGTTTACTCTGAGCGTTTCCTTTCCCTCAGTTGGGATAAATAATGCACGGTGGCGACTCTTCTGTCATAGCCGGCGCCGATTTTCGCAGTAGCGACAATATCCTTTAAAAGTAAATTCATTTCTCCCCCTCATCTGAACGATCATTTCTTCGACAATAAAGACCAATCTTTTGTACTAGTTGATTAAAATTTCTACTTGGGAGTGAATTTGCAAAAAGGTCTCATGTAATGCTAAAAGTTTTGCATGACTAGATAATGTTGTTGCGGTTTATTTCATCGATCTCCATGAAATAGACGTACCCCCAGATTTTAACAAATAACCTATTTGTGATCTATCATTATGAGGATCTGACAAGTAACTTGCATCTACATAACCTGTCAATTTAAATATGGATACTTTGGTATTAAACAAAATCATGTCTATTGTACCTCTAAGGTAATAAAGTATATGTTTGACTCCATTTTAATGTCTTCGTATAGGTGAAGAATTGTATCTTGCTAATAGGTTGACAATAAATGATATACCAGGACGTGTATAATTAGCAAGGTACATTAGTGTTCCAATTGCACTGAGATATGGTACTTCAAGACCAAGCAACTTTTCATTCTTTTCTCGAGGTCTGAAAGAATTTTTCTCCTCATCTAATGATCTAACAACCATTGGAGTATACAACGGATGACATTTGTCCATATAGAAGTATCGCTACCGTGAAAATAAGGTGCCGGCAAAACAGAAGAGTTGCCACCTTTCGTTATTTATCCCTCAGAACGGGAAAGGAAACGATCGGAAAAACCTGACGAAAGGGTATAAGACAAGGTCATCGCAACCATTATCTGGGTTCGGGAGTCGGTTACGCAAGGGGAAGGTATTAGCACCCCTCACGTACATCGTACTCGATGGGATCCACGCTTGTTGTGTTTATCTGATGGGTTGGTTTACTATCAACCTATCAAGGCTGGTCCGAAAAGAAAAGAAAATGACTCGGAAAAGCGTCGCACTTTATGCCTACGTATTCTCATCAAAGAATGAGAAATCAGAGTCAACGTAGTTCGGCTAACTACGGGTTACGGGGGAAGGTGGCTCGCCAATACATCAGTATTGTGCCTACATACTCTCAACTGATATGAGAGATCGGAGCTTACGTAGTTCGGGATAATACGGCTTACGGGGATTCAGATTCATCTGTTTTATCGAGTAGGGTTAACAAACAGTTCCAGCAGTTTGGCGTATGCAGCTCGACCTTTGGAGACTCAGGCATTACCGTTTGTGTTAGAACTGGGAGTTAACGACACTCTTTTCTTCAGAAAAGCTTCCTTTGAATTATGGGCCCACGGGGAAAAAAGGTTTGAAGTTCGTTTTCTGTCTTTTACGGAAGAACTATTTTTTAGTTGTCTGTAGGTCGTACAACACTAGAGACTATGACCTGGGAACGAATGCGTCGCATATCGTCCAAGGGACGTATACTAAACATTCTAGACGATTGAGAGAAGGCCGCTCAACTATCATTACCCAAGTAGCTTAAGGCTCGTATCGTGCTTATACTAACTTGCCTTTATTACGTTTTTTACTGTTGTTTCAAGATGAGAAGAGAGAGGGACAACTACGGGGAGACTATCAAGTCCTACTGTTGTCATGCCAAGGATTCATCCTATGGTTGAGGTTTGAAACAGGGAACTCCTAGAAGTTATCATGCATAGGTTTCAACCTAAAGTTCTAATCATCACTTCCTTATCAAAGGAAGTGAGATTCCTAGGGGATCATGTCAATGATAAACAGAAACAAATAAAGCATCAACTTAAACAGTAAACAGTAAACGACTGTAAAATGCATGCAATGCAAGTGAGGGAGGAAATGTGTGTGGGGCATCAGCCTCCACAAGCTCGTCTCAACCTCAAGCCAAGTATGAATAACTGCAATCATAAAGGAAAATAAAATACCATCAAGTAAATCTCAAACCACACAGGCAAGGGAGCAGAGCTCTACCGAATACCCGCAAGCAAAGCCATACAGTAAAAATACAAGCAGAGGGAGCAACTCAACCTCTAATGCAATCATGCTCCTAGCTTAAAACAGTCTACACATGAACTTATTCTAATGCATCAAGCAAATCAAACAAGTCACATCAATACAGTTGCACCGAAAGAAAACAGACAGTCAAGAAAGCAGATCAACAGCTTCCACAGCTTCACAGCAAAGCAATCTTCTGACAACAGCTCAGTCCACACTCTGTAACTGTTCTTCAAGTCTATTATCTTCAAGAGAATGAAAGGTACTCCATCTTCAAGCTTAAATCTTCAATAGGCCCCACCAAGAATGAAGAGAATAATCATCAGGGAAATTGGTTGATAATGGGAAGCAGACAGTAAACCAAAGGAATCCTGTCTGACACTCAACCAGTCATCAGAGAAGGGCATCCTCAAAAGTTATACTCATTGTAAATGTCACACATCCCTCCAAAGGAGAGATGAGACTTAAACATGAGGACTTTGAATCATAGGATGAGAATGGAATGGGAACAAAACCAACCATTACTTGAAGAAATATCTATTTCTAAAGCTCTCTCCTAAAGCCCTAATTTCCTAAGCTATTCAAAGCTAACAAAAAGGAAGGAAATCTTCAATCCAAGATCCATTAGCCACTTCACACAAGCTCCATCAAGTCCATGATGTCCTCCAATGAGATCCAGAAGCCCACTATGCAAGGAAGTCCAATTTTTAGCCCATTCCATATCAATCATCAACATTGAAGCACCAAATGAACATACAAGTGGAATATTCTATCAAAAATACTAAAACACATTCTAAAACTTTGATTATTTTTCTATGGGAACAAGCATTCACTAATAACCTATAGTCAAAAAATCAGGGCCTAAATCATTCCCTAAGTCCTTCAACAATATTCTAAACTTCAAGGTATCATACCTAAACCCTAAAACGGAACTCCTAAAGTTCTAGTCCTAAAACAACACCTAACATCATCAAGAAAATGTGAGAAAAATCTAAGGGGAGCATACATATCTAGCCTAATCACAAGCCAAAAATCAAGCACAAACTCAATACCAAATGCTCAAACAAAATTCACTAAACAGATGAACTAATTAATACAATTTTATTATCAAATAAAATGGGAAAAAATCAAATAAAATGAAAATAAATGCTAATCCTAATCTTTTTGTTTCTAAAATTCCTAAATTCATTCATAAATCAGGGGAAAAAAACTCAGAATTAATTGATCAATTTTCTATTTTTAATGGATTAAAATCAAACCAACCAAAAATGAAGAAAATAAGAAAAAGAAATAGAAATTCATAAGGGGCGCATGGTGAATAGCAATTCCAATCAGTTGAATGTGTGGGTTGGGCCTAAAGGGGGGTGTGAGTTCAGTTCAAATCACTAAGCCCAGATAACTCACTAACTTGAACGTTGCGTTTGGACTTGGGGTTACGTGGCACAACTCTGCTCATACGATGCAATTACCAGTCAACTGATCCAAGGTCTTCACATGGTGCCAGCGCATTAATAAGGGCGACGTCGTTTTGCTTCAGTCAAGAGTCAACAACTCAAACTCAATCGTGGCCGTGGATGAGGGTTACCAGGTCAAGTCTTCAGCAAGATCCAATGGCTCATGGCTTTCTTCTCCGTTTGAACTTCAGTTTAGGGGGAAAACCAGACGGTGGCGCCACCGTCTTCTCCGGCGAAGACAAATACACAAGTCATCCAAAATTCACAAACCATACATCATTCTACTCAAATTTCAATGCTGATCACGAATATACCCTTAGAATCGTCTAACTCCCTATGGATTTTCAAACCCGATAGCATTTTCAAAATATACCTCAATCTTGATTCTCACCAAAGTCCAAATTAAATGCACAGATGTAATCCTCATCTCATGGTGATCATCCTATACTATCCAATCTTGATTATCAGTCCAAGAATTACCTAATCCAAGGCTCAACAGAAATTGATCACACTCCTACTTTGTCTCTAATTCACCAATTTCTAATCCTAAATCCAACTACATGTCACCAGGATCCTAACCACCTATAGAATGCTAGCTATTTCTACCTAAATCAAGCACAAAAACGAAATGTACCAACCTGTGTTCAAGCTTGTAACAAAGGTAGTTCTTGCCCTCTTCAACCTTCAAGAAAGTGCAGATACACTCCAAATCACTTGATGAACACGATGAAACCTTCAATTGATCTTGATTTGGCCTTGAACTCAGAAATCAATTCTCACTTGCACCTCTGAAATTTCAACTTCACTCTCTGCTTCAGGCTTCAATCTTTACCAAAAAATGACCTGAATGCATTCATATGCTTATATAGGATGTAATTGAATGATCTAGAACCTTCTCAAAGGTTCAGAATGAGATTTTCAAATTTCAATTTCTCTTCAATATCTCATTCATGGCAGGCGTGATATCTCATCCATTTCTCCTTCAGGAAACCTTCAACACACTCCTTGTGACCCACTGAACTTGAATGGTGGGGATTCATCCCTTGTTTTCATCCCATGGCTTGGATTTAAGATGTAACTTCTTCATGAAGTATCAAGGCAAAAGGCCATGAAAATAAGCTCAAACCCAATTTCTAATAATGTCATTGTTTCCAAAATGTATTTTCCATTCAAAAAATGCTATTACTTTGCCTCATTTGCACACATAACATTTATTTTGAATTTTTGGTCTTTAATTCTCTTTAATTCTTCCTTTTTCACAATTTCTTGAGCCATTTAAATGCCTCCTTGAAACATGGTAAAGGTTAAAACCCCATTTTGAGCAACTTTCAAGTTGCACAAAATTTCATTTGAGATGTCTAAGTTGGTGAAAATGACCCATAACCAAAAATGACCCATAATCACAACTTCCCATAATATCCTTGACTTGTCAAAGCCCTAACTTGAGTTCTACAAATCCAATCATGGACTTCTAGTACTCTATGGAAATCTAAGAGGATAAGGAACAACATTAATGTTGACCAAAAGTTCATAGGAATCATCCTTCTAGGGCAAAAGTGTCATGCAAGTTGGGTAACTTTCAAGGTCCAAATTCACATACCTCAGATGATTAGTAACTTGTCTGGCTCATAACTTGAATTCTATAAACCCTATCAAGGACTTCTAGTACTCAAATTAAAGCTAATATCATGCCCTACAGCAATCATGTTGGGGGCAAGATGAGATGACAATCATGTCTTAAGTTAAATTGCCTTGAAGACAAGGGTCAAACTAGGGGATTTTACACTGTCAAGTCTTAGAAACCCTAGCTTGAAACTTCTCAAACTCTTCAATCATGATGAGTTGACCTTGGAATCATCCTTATAACATCACAATGTATCAATCCATGATGACATGGTCCTTGAATTAAGTCTTAACTTCCTTCAAATCATCAGTTGACTTAGGGTTGACCCAGTCAAACCCTAATTGCACCACTCATGGCTGAGTCTTCTTAATCTTACACAATGACCTGTCTAGGCCTCAAAGTGATCTTCAACACTTCTCATGAGCTCTCTCAAGACCTCAAGTCCATCCTCATGGCCTCAGAATCATCTGATGACTTTCCACAACTCTCAAGTTAGGAGACCTACACACTTGGCCTCAACCACTCTCTCTGAGGATCTTCTACCTTCTCTGAAAAAGATATCAACCCTTGAACACCTGAATAAGCCTTCTTAACTAGCTTCATAGTCTTGTATAGATATTGATTGGCAATTATACCTCTTGATCTCCTGCATACATATCAATGAAATGCAAATGACAATGCTAATGTGAATGAAATGAAACATAAGTTAGGTGAAGAAATGTTGGGCAAATTTTGGGGTGCAACAAGAAGTATTTTAACACTTTTTCTATATAGCCTTCTTGATGTACAAAAATCACTTTATTCAAATGTTCAATTTGCAGACCTCGACATAATTTTGTCTTTCCTAGGTCCTTCATCTCAAACTCTTTGTTTAAATAATTCATAACTTTTGGAAGCTCTTCAGAAGTTTCAATAATATTTATGTCATCCACATAGACATCTATTATTGCAAATTCCTTTCTTGATCTTTTTATAAAATACAAGGATAAGTGGAGTTATTTGTATATCCCTCTCTAAGCAAATATTTACTGAGACGATTATACCATATTCATCCAGATTGTTTTAACCCATAGAGAGACCTATTCAATCTTATGGAGTATCTTTCTCGAGATTCAGAGTTGTGTGCATCTGGTATATTTAACCGTTCAGGGAGTTTCATGTAAATTTCACTATCAAGTGAACCATGCAGATAAGTTGTCACAACATCCATCATGCGCAAATTAAGTCCTTCATGTACTACAAACCTATTTAAATATTATAAATTAAATTGCATCCACTGCAGGTGGATATGTTTCATCAAAATAAATCTTAGGTCTTTGTGAAGATTACTGAACAACAACTGAAACTTTGTACCTTACAATTTCACCATTCTTATTTTGTTTTTTTTTCACAAAAAGTCATTTATATCCAATTGGTTTTACACCTTGAGCTCTTAGGAATACTAGTCCAAAATCGAGTCACTTGTTAAGTAAGTTTAATTTATCTTCAATTGAATATGTTCATATTGGCCAATTCTCACTTTGTCTATAATCTTTGATAGACTTTGACTCATGATCCTCATTATTATTTATCATCTTTAGCGCTATATTATATACAAAGACATTGTCAACTTTGACTTTATTTTTGTTCCATCATATTTCTTTAATGACATAATTTATCGAGATCTCTTAATTTTTATAAATTTCAGGTACTTGGTTAGTTCTTCTGGGACTTAAAATTAAATTATATCAAAGTGCTATTAAAGTTTCATATCCTCATTTGGGTCATTTTAACTTTAGTTTCTTTTCTTGGTAGAGAACTTTTAACTTTAGAACCGACTTTCCTACCACACTTCACGCGCGATTATAACTCATTTAAAATATTAGATTGTCCAATATGAGAATCCACTTTGAGTGTAGTATTAGTAGTTGATTATTTTTTTCATAAACTTTACAAATGAATTATGTTTTGAACTTCGAGGATCAAAATGATATTAAAATATTTTATTTCAAATTGTTCATTTGAACTTCTGATCCACACTTTGTGCTGCTTGTATAGAGAAAATTACTACATAGTGGTCGCTTAACTAATATTTTGTTACATATTTTGGTCATTTTTGTTAGTTTTTTTAATGAAAAAACGTTAAATATAGTCTTGCTGGACAATTTAAAGTTGATCTGGAATTCTTTTATTTAATACTTATAATTTTATTTAATATTATTGTAATAACTTTATTTAAAAAAATTAAAGTCAAAACTCAAATTATCACCAACCCACGTTTCAAACTTTAACCCTTTTTCAAAACCCCATTTCCTAGGTCGTGTCAATTTATCCCCTTCTCTTCCACTACCACCGTCAAAATCAGAACCCAAATTCAATATTCTTCAAGGTGCAAGACCAATTTATTTTTTGATTTCAATTTGAACATGTCTCATTGTGAGGTTCTTTGTTCCAAAATCAGTTGAAGTTACTGCTCAAGTATAGCAGTTGCTTTCAATCTTCCTTTCAACCATAGTTGAACTTGTTTTAAAGTGATTTGGTTGATTGTGATATCTTGTCCTTTAATTTCAAAACCTTTACTTTCAATTATTTTCACGGATTCAAACAGAGCACAACAAAACAAAAGTTAAGATTTATTTTTCTTTACAGATTTGGTGTTCTTTCATTTGTTTCTGATGAATGTTTTAACAAGTGTTTTGGTATTTTCGAGAAAATTTTAGCAAATAAATTGAGTGCACAAAGAATCGGATTTTAATCTGTTTAAGCAAAAGTTGCGTTGAAGTTTTTTTGAGTTGAAAAGGTTAAAACTTTATTATGTTCTTCAGTGATACAATAATATGGATTAGCAATTTAATAATTTTATATTTGTGTTGAAGTTTTTTTTAAGTTTAATTGTTAGATGGTGTATGATAAAAATATTTGGGTTTGTTTTAAAAGTTTCTAGGTTTTGATATAAATGTGTTGAAGGTGAGGATAAATACAAAGAAAGAGAAGTGGAGGGAGATGAAGAATTGTCTACCTGACACGTCAATTCAGCCCTAATTAATATTTTTGATCAAAACTAACGGAATGGACAAAATAGTTTAACGGAAGAGAAGTTAAAGGACAATTACATAACATTTTTTAATTAGGAGACCAAAGCAAAACTCAGCTTAAATTTTAAAAATCTAAAAACTAATTATACCTAAAAAAATTATTTTGTTAGGACAAAATTCAGTTACTAAAACGAAACTGCCTTACAATATTTAGATAAGGTCAAATATTTAACAATAAAAAACTATACTATAGTAACTAAATCACAAATTTATTTAAAATGGTGTACTTTTAATCATGTAATCAAATATAATATCTCTACTTTTATATATATATATATATATATATATATATATATATATATATATATATATATATATATATATATATATATATATATATATATATATATATATATATATATATATATATATATATATATATATATATTAAGATTACATCTATTTTTATAGAAAAATATAATATCTATTGTACAATATTTCTTTTGCATGTTAAAAATAATATTTCTCAATTTTTTATTATATATAGAAGAATTTGTTTTTTTTTGTCAACTATTAAAAAAGATCGTCTTTTATTGACTAATTAGTTAAGATTGCAATTTTTAAAATAAATAAGTATCATTTATTCTCTTTTTTTTTTTTTATGATTAGTCTAACTGTCTTTATGTTTTGGTGGAAGAAGTACATGAGTACCACTACTAAAATTAATCCGTTTTCCTGCGGATTTTGACAAAATTACCGTTTCCTGCGATTTATCCTGAGATTATTCGTTTCCAGCTAAAACCTCCGTGTGTAATTAACATAGCAGATAAAGTCGCAGGAAATAGTCGCAGGAAAATGTCGCAGTAAAAAGTCGCAGGGCAATGTCGCAAGTAAAACAGCTAAACTCGCAGGTAATACCGCAGGTAATGCCGCAGGTAATACCGCAGGTAACTTTAACGTTTGCAAGAAAAGTCGCAGCAAACTAAAATAATATAATTAATTTTGCAGGTAATTTCTCTCTCATGTTTTTATTATTAATTGTGTTTAATTCACATTTAAAATAATATAATTAATGTATTTAATAATAATATAAAAATAAAAATCTAATTTGAATAAGTCAATACAACACTAATCACATTCAAATTTTTAAAGTCAATAATAAGTACTTCTAGAGTTACATTACTAAAAATGACATAATCAAGTTACTAATAATCACTTGTCCAACCAAATTAATAAGAAAAAACAATGCAATTTCAAACTAGATAACAAATGAATTAAAAGAATAGAAGAGACAAATAACGATGCAAAAACTAAGAAACTCCAACTACAGCTTATAGCTAGTAGTGATTGATGTTCATGTTTCTCTAAGCTTCCCAACCTCTCAAAAGCGTAGCGCGAGCGACACGGTTGAGTCCAAGAGTGAAAGCTCCCATTCGCAAGTCAGTTGTGAGTTTTACACATTCCTTTTATGTTCTTAAAAGCTCTAGTCATATACCTTTTTAGCTCAAGGTTAACTTTATCTTCATCCCACATAAATCCTTGAATATTCTGCAGAAGTCACATAGGAAAATTTAAAATCTCTTAAACATGTTTTCAAGAACTGTTAATTAGCTTCTGAAATTTTCACTTATCGAGTTGATCATTACCTGGACCCATTCGAAATAGCTTACAGTCACTCCACCAGCATTCGCATAAATGTCGGGTAATATAATAACTCCTTTCTTAGACAGAATCTGCAACAAACAAATCATTTCAATTTTATAACATTAAGTAACTCTACATTGGTTGAGCAAGAACATTACCTCATTAGGGTCAGTTGGATGATTTGCAGCTTCTATGATAAACTTTGCTCTCACATCATCAGCATTTTCCCTTCATGAACAATAGACAAAGTTGAAGTTACACCGACAATATACTTTAACGGTGATTATCTATGAACTAAGGTAACATAGATGAAACATACTTGTTGAGAACACCTCTCAAAGCACATGGGATGAGAACATCACAGTCATGGGTGAGCAAGTCCTTTGGATCCATAGCATCTGCTCATGAGAAATCCATCAAACTTGCATTGTCTGCCTTGTGTTTCAGAAGAGCCGCAATATCAATCGCGTTTGGATTACAAATAACACCACTGATGTCACTCACTGCTACCACCTTGCCACCTCTCTCAAAAATTGACTTTGCAGCCCAAGTGCCCACATTTCCAAACCCCTACACAATGTAACATTAATAATCAATCACATAGATGTAGTGTTGTTAAAAATTGGCTTTAGCAGCATTGTAACAATATTGTATAGCGGTATTTGAACACATCACTATTGTTCCATGATACACTATTTAGCATAAAATAAACAACTATTTTCCACTATCTGTAATTGACAACATTGTATTGAAAAAGTGGTATATTAAATATCATGGTATGGTGGTGGTGGTGAATAAGTACCTGGATAGCGAATTTCATATCAGAAATTGATTTCCCATATTCAGCAAATAGAGCCTCTGCTCCAAAAACCACTCCTAGTCCAGTGGCGGCCTCTCTTCCCAAGGAACCTCCAAGGTCCTACAAGCCAAATATTTCAAACTGATTTCTTGAATCTTAGATAGACAAACTATCATTGTGTACACAAGAAAACTATGACCACTCAAATAGGACCTTAAAGCTACAGTTGGTAATGATTGTGTAATATTATGATACACTTACAATAGGCTTGCCAGTCACCACTGCCGGTGAATGACCATGAAACTTAGAATACTCATCAAGCATCCAAGCCATTGTTTGAGCATTGGTTCCCATATCAGGAGCAGGAACATCTCTATGAGTGCCAATGAGATCATGAATTTTTTGAGTGAAAATACGAGTGAGACGTTCCAACTCACTGATGCTCAGATCCTTCGGGTTACAACCGATTCCTCCCTTTGCTCAACCATAGGGTATGTCTGCAACAGCTGTCTTCCATGTCATTAAAGAGAGAGCTACCAGTCTCAGAAGTTGTCATACAGTTAGTGGATGAAAACTCGTCATTGTTACATCAAAAAATGTTAAAACACAAAATTATAATTATAAATGTCCTAACCAGAAGATTTGTTCTCAGAAGTGTTGGCCACATTTAATTCCGCAGGAGGACGTTGGCCTCCCACTTCCCGCTTAATTGCACCAATAGCACCAGGAAAATGTGAATCATTCAATGGAACCAGTACTGGGTCTGAAGAAGAGAAACTACCAAAGAATGACAGATAGTCTCATGTCATCTACAATAAGCAGACCTCGTACAATGACAATTCATATCTTTTATCTCTTCTGGAAATTAAAAACTTTAACAGATGTAGCAAAACTACCAAAGAATAGGATATTGAATGCAATAAGGACTATCACTGAAAGACCTACAGACGATATTCTGTTCATTTTCTGATCATATCCAAGAGTTGCAGATATATACTCTTTCACAGTGCCTTTGAATCCTGGTCCCACAATTGTTGTTTCCACATCACCAAGCTGAGATGTTATAATACCGCGTAATGTCCATTGAACAGGGCAGATATAATAGAACCAAATCCACCAACCCGGAATATTCTGAAACATCCATAATCATTATCACAATATTAGTTTTTAGAAGCCGATAGAAAATAAACTTTTGGTGGTTTAACTAGTCAGGAAAATTAATTGGATTTTAGACTCCATCTGTGAAAATAACACTACACACTCCAATTGTAAAATATACTGTTTGAACTACAGTATTATTATGACACTGTTAAATTAATGACTAATTTATTTGAGTTTGGAAAGCAACTTTCTAAATGTAAGGCATCTCAGTAACAACTTGAAAGATTTAAAAAGAATGAAACTTCAAAAATTTCTCAGTATAGCATTACTCACCGCTTTTGGGATAAGAAAACCGGAAAGAAGATTCCACAGGGAGTAAAAAGCTGAAGAAATAACAGCAGCTAGCTGTTGTGAAGCTGTAAAACCAACCGCCATCATTCCGTAAAAGGTGAAGTTGGTAAAGGTTAGGAACATGAACAATAGATAGAGAAAAAACTTCCCTGCAATAATTACAATTATAAATTAGAAGTGAAATCTCCAAACATATAAAACAACCAATATATTAATATATGGAAAGTTGATATTTTACCCGCAGTCTTCTCAAAGTTGACCATAAAATATGTTATCAAGCCAAACACCAATGTCTGAACAGCAATGTATGGGATTTCTATAATCCCCTAAAAGTCAGATTAAACAATCATTATAAGTAAATAATTTAGCTGAAAAATTAGCCATGTGATAATTTTAAGTGTTGTAATGAGACCTACACCTGGGCTGCTGCATATGGTAATGGAGAGTACATTCCTGCTGCTTTCTCTCTATAAAATATTGTCCTTTCTATTGAAACAATCGGCTGACAGAAGAAGCATTGTTTACACCAAGAAACAAGCAAGCAGAATAAAGAGCCCCCATAAGCACAAGCAGCTCATGATTTGATGCTCTACATAATATCATTGATAGTTATTGTGTCAGTCAAACTGAATAAAGCCGCTTACCCTTTTTTATTTGATTTAAAGTTACATTCATGAAATAACTCCTTTACAATAAATGAAAACTAGGAAATATTACCTTTTTGAACCAACATCCCAAAATACACTACCAAATATCAAAGCACTGATTGTGCTGAAGTATAGCCTCATTGCATTATATGCTGAGCTTCTCCAGTACACAAGATTTTGTTTCCATAAGCACAGGAAAAAGCTGGTTTCAAAATCTGCATGACAAATAACAGACAAGTTTACACATATATTGCTAATGCTTTTACAAAAAAAAAATACAGCTACTAATACAGTAGAAAGTATTACTTATTTAACTTAAGTTCAGCTGTAATCTTGGGTCCTTTCAGCTGTACGCTGTCCATACCACCAAATACAATGTCAACAAAATAGTTCCCCTGCAAAAGTATAATTCATAAACTAGCATTTAAAACCAAAAACTAATAGTGTTTTAAGTCAAACTTAACTTTTTTCCGGCTTCAAGTCCATCCTCAACAACTCAAGATATTTTCTGGCTAACCGACACTCGTCCAACTTTAGTGGATCCTCGGCAGGTGTAGATGAGCTATAGAAAGAACAAATAAGGATCAGCATTATTTTACATTTGAAACTTCCTACTATGACTCATAAATAGGAAAGTCACCATGAAGCTGCAAAGCTAGCTAGCTCACTAAAACTGTGGCGGTTGATCAGTATTTTTATATATTGTTTGAATCTGATCATACTCATTTTCATATGATCAGTTGCACTAACAAAATGACACAAAGAAATCCAGTAGCAGCAAATTCATCATCACCTGACAGTGATTTTCAGGGTTGTAGTCCTTGCGCACTTCTGCGCACTTATGTAATTTTGTACATCATGTAACTCATATAGTTTCTGATATTATATGAAGAAGTTTTGAATGTGTTTTTATGGCCACAGTGTTGCATGTGTTCTTACTAATGATACTAGGTATTCCAACATGAAAGTATCCAAACTCTTAACAATGTTATTGTTTGTAACTGCACATGTACAATTTACCTTAAAAGGGTTTTGAAGTAGAACTTTTATGCCAACAACACAGCCAGACTATGCTTAGCAACAATTAACTACATAATAATTTTACTTTATTCCTTACATTGGGGCACACATCTGAAAATACATGTTAAAATTAACTACCTAATAATCAGGAAAAGAGATTCAGAAAAAAAAAATTCATGTTCAAAAGGCAGCGCCAAAAATCTACCAATGTACTTACCTATATGGAAGAGACATGCCCATAGCTTCTATTGCAGAACCTCTGACTCAGGAGACAAATGAAGTTTTGTTTAAGTTGTGCATTTCATCAAACAGCTAGAAGTCATACAAAAAAACCTGATGCCAAGCAAATCAATAGCTAAGAAATCCAAACTGTTAGGCAAATCATAACAAGTTCGGTTTGGTGTCAGCCAAAAGATCTAACCACCATAATGAATAGCATTAAGTTTTTAAAAGCTACAACTGTTACACTGTTGATACTAATACTATCACTCACCGCCACTGTTCAGTCGTGTCCACCATCAGACAGGGTGGTACTACTAGCCTTCAGAGTAGCTCTCCATGATCCATACCTCAACATCTTCAACTCATGGACCGACACCGATTGGGAGTCATAGTGGTCGGAAAGTGGCGAAGGAATGAGTTGCGGCGGCTGTAGGGTTTTTGGAAAAGGAAGGTTTGTATCATTTGAAAGGAAAGGAAAGTTCACGTGGGATATGAAGAAAATTTGGGAGGTCCAATCTTCAAGCCCATATTCAAAGTAAACTCAAATATAAATTCTTAACATTTATTTCTCAAACTCAATTTAAAATATCAAATAAATATTTTAAATAAAATAAAATAATTTAAAGGAAAATAAGAATAAAACTAAAATGCTTTTAATATTTAATAAATTCTATTTTTACTAAAATATAAAATAAAATAAAATAAAATAAATAAAATATAATTTATTTTAATTCAAAATAAGCATATATAAGAGTAAAATTAATTTATAAATTTAAAGTTCTTTATAAAATTTAATATTTTAACTAGAGATCAAAAAAGTAACTTCCTTTAGCACATTATAATTAAAGTAGAATTTATAAAATTAAAATTTTCTAATAATTAACAAGAGATCAAATATAATTTTTTATAACAAAAAATGTATATTAAATCAATGAGGTTAAATTTAAATTTTAAAAATAATTTAAACATATATCCTTAAAGTTAAGGTATCAAAATGGAATAAGTGTTTTATTTTGAAAAAATTAATACCTATTATTTCCAAAAAAACTTGTTGTAAAAATTATTTTAAAATAGGTTTGTTTTTATATTATATATATAAATCTAAAAATTCAATATGTCAATAATATTTTACAATTTTATTTAATAATAGTAAAAATATAATTAAATAAATAAATTTATATTATGAATTACAATTATATCATAAACTTATATTTTTACAATTATATTATAAACTTCTATTTTTTATTTTTTTCTAATTTTTACAACAATAAAAAATTATTAAATAAATAAGCTTATATTTTATAATTATATTAAATTTATATTTTTGATTTTTCTAATTTTTACAACAATAAAAAGTATTAAATAAATAAATTTTCTTTAAAAAATAATTAAAAAAAACTCAATTAATATTTTAAAACTTTCTTAACAAAAACTATGATTTAATATAAAATTAAAAAAATATCTCAACAACATATTCTTGAAATCAGTATATATTTAGTAATTTTATTTATTAATAGTAAAAACATAAATAAAAACAAAAATAAACTAAAAAGTCGCAGAAACATTTACGGCAAATTCCGCAGCAAACTTCGCAGCATTTCCTGCAAAATTTCAAAGAGAAATCTGTGATTTCACTGGATAACTAATTCCTGCGAAATGTATCGCAGTTAAATCCGCAGAAAATTCATATTTTAAAAAATTGCAGCTAAATTCTATGGAACTCCTGCGAAATTTGTTGCTACATAAACTTTTGCAGGAAATAATATTTCACAATACATAGTCGCAGGTAAAATCGCAGATATAGCTGTGAATCTTTTTCCACTGTTCATCTGTGTATTTCTAGTACTGTAGGTTGAAGAGAAACTTCCGAAAAATAAGACAAAGATCATTTTGGGTATTTTGTGGTACAGCCGCAGTATTGATTTTCTTTTGTACAGTAACTAATATATTTATTTTCTAATAGCAATAATTTATTCTTTTTTATTTATGCCTCAGTTTGCTCATAAACATAATATGTTGTGTTATAGTCTATAATATTTTATATGATATATTTGTCATAAAATTAAATAAAATAATATAGAGATTAAAGAGAGGAAGAGAAGAGAGAAAGTAATATTATATTATCTTCTATCAAAGTTCACTTTACATTATAATATGGATTTTATTTATAGTAAATGATCAATGAATAATTATTAACTTAATGGATACACAAATGTTAAAAAATTAACTCATAAAAATTAAGTAATATAAAAAGATGAGTATTTACGTCTATTTACTATTATTCATAACAATATTATAATTGTTTGACAATTTATATAATTTTTCTCTACTTAATATCATGTGAATTCATAGTAGCATTGTATAGGAGCAGTATAATGGAATTGTCATAGCTTCAATGTTAAATAATAGTCAATCTATATATTTTATACAATAAAATATAGAATAAAATAATAGAAATTGATATAAATACGAGAAAAATAAATTGATATAAATATGGGAAAAATATATATTAATAATTCAAATATAAGAAAGAATTTTTTAATCTAAATATAATTAAAAAATATATTTTTTTTAAATAATAATATTTTAAAAATAAACTTGTCTTTCTGTCTTTCTCATTCTTATTATATTTTAGAAACAACTGCACGTAACACATCTGTATTTATGCGAACGCACGAGTATCTAGACTAGAACTTTTGCGAATGCACGGATTATTACATTTTTTTTTATAATTAAAAAAGTGAAAATAAAAATATTTTAAAAAAATGTAAGAATTCAAACATTGACAAAATATGTTTATTTTTGTTACTAATATTTATTTATATAATTAAAAAAATATTTACAAAATTAATACTTACATACCGAAAAATATACCGTTGATCCAAATATTTGTATATATAGAAAAACTATATTTATGCTCCAAATATAAATAAAATATGTTTTTTTTTAAATAAATTTTTTTGTTGTTAAAATAATTTTGTTTTCTTTTTTCTTCTTATTTTTATTTTAAAACAAATATGTGTCACCACCTAGTGTCCGTTGGTATTGATTTTATGTTTTTTTATATAAATTTAATTTTTATATTTACTGATTTTTATTAATTATATATTTTTTTATTTTACATGTAAATAAATGCGCGTCACTGACAGGTACCCATACAAAGGCACGAGTTTTCCATTAGTTTTAATTAAATAGTAAATTAGAGTGTTAGTAGTAGGTATCTTCCATTATTAGTTAGATAGTTGAAAGCAACAATCAAACACTTTGTCAGTATGGAGAAGAAGGGGAATAAAACTAACAACCAAACAATATGCGTAGAAGAGAGTTTAAAATAATTACTATACAAAAATTATTTTAGAAAAATTAAAAAAAAATAGTTTGGAAGGTTTTGTCAAATATTTAAAAAATTTATTGTTGTAGTTTGGGAGGCTTTGTCAAATATTTAAAAGAATTATTGTAAAAAAATACTTAAAAAATAAATACTGGTTTTAATAGGAGCTGAACATGTAACATTGAGCTTGAACAAAATGACCTTGGACACTTGACTCTCATCTAGATTTGACTACTAATACACATGATATTAATCCTTAAGGGTTAGTTTAGTGGTAGAGGCTTGAGTCTTGAGAGTTTCTTTCAAAGTCTCAAATTTGAATTCAACTAGGTGCAATCAATCTTTGTGGGAATCAGTCCATACAGAGCTTTGCTCTGACTTTAAACGGGACCCTTGCGCAAGACTGGATAGCAAGATTTCTAAAAAAACGCATGATATTTATATAAATATAACTTTTAATAATTATTTTAGGGTGACCATCCCCAGGAGTAATTTGAACCAGGTATAGGGATAAACTCAGATGATAACTTTTAAATTTATATTATAATAAGATTTTTTTGTCAACTCTAAAAATTCATAAACCTGTCAAGATTGGTGTATTTAGAGTCAGATAGTCAATTTTTACAATTAATTTTTTTTTTAAATAATTGTCTTCATAATATTTTTCATCCGCATTTTTTATTCTTTTTATTAACGATGGTTAACATATTCTAACATAGCATACAATGTGGAAGATTTTTGTTGACTAGATGTACAAATGGCAATGCATGTGTTGAAAAGACATTGACATGGCATTGTCGCATGACTAAGATCAAACATCTTACTTGAATCAGGAAAGTGTAGCAAATCTGTAGCAAATTATATCTCCTGGACAATTCTTCAACCTTTTTCATCCTTTCATGATTTTATGCATGCACATTAATCACTTAATATGCATATCTCTCACAAATTTGGAGTTTTTTATTTTTATTTTGTACTAACTGTCATTTTTTCATGAAATAGAAACAAATCAAATTTGATTTATGTTGAATTTTGAGCTAATATTTTGCAGAGATTTCCTTCAAAATGCATAAAAAAGATCTACAAAGTTTTTTTGAAATTTCAAATAAGTCTCAATTAATTTTAGTTTTTCTAGTAAAAAACATATAAATATAGGGCTACACTTAATCGTAAATGTCATAACAAACATCATGATATAAAACAAAAAAGGATTCAAAGCTAGCACTTATTCGTTCACAAGGTCATTGATATTCATCTCCAAAGTCGAAGTAATAGAATCATCCACCTTCATTAACACTTTCAATCAACTTTTCCGAATTCAAATCCTAAAAGACAAAATGAGTACGGAAAAAGTTAGTCTGACAATGTTTATCTTGAGCTAACTTGCCGACTGATATCAAACTACAACACTACTACGGAAAACCCATTTAACAACGGTTGAGAATGGTATATAATCACAAGGGAACAGACGTTATGTAGAGTGCCATTGTATATATGATACTTACAATCACGGTCCAGTAACCGTTGTAATAAACTAGAAAGCGCTCGCCTTATCACAACAGGTTTTCCAAAAAACCGTTGTGATAAATAAATGGTCCTAGTTTCGATTCCCAGCTGCACCGTTTTGATATATTTTTTTTCAGGATAGCGCGCGGGATATTATAACGGTTATGATATATAACCGTTGTTAAATTTTTTACAGAATTAACAAATATTATCACGATTATGATATATAATTGTTGTTACATTTTCTGCAGAATTAATAAATATCTCGCTAGTCGGCTTCCGGTCGGTGATGATTCTTCGTATATCCTTAAAGATCTTCATATATCGCTCTATTAGATACATCCACCTTAAATAAACCGGACCATAAATTCTGATTTCTCTAATTAGACGAACAAGTAAGTGAACCATAATGTCAAAAAATGACGATGGAGGAAAATACATCTCCAATTGACACAAGATTATGGAATCCTCATCTTCTAATTCATCTAATTTTTTGAAATCAAGAACTTTATTACATATCCCATTGAAGAATAAGCACAATTTCGTTATAGTTACTCTCACATTTTTTGGTAGGATCCCACTGATAGCCACTGGTAGAAGCTATTGCATTAAGACATGACAATCATGAGATTTTAAACCAATTAACTTGAGATCTTTCATTGATGCAAGTTTCTTGATGTTTGATGAGTAACCTTGCGGAACTTTAATACCTTGAAAACACTCACAGAAAATCTTCTTTTCCTTTTTAGATAAAGTGTGACATGCTAGAGGCAGATAAGTTCTTTTTCCTTTCTCTATTGGAGCCAACTGTTTTTGTATACCCATCTTCTCCATATCAAGACGGGAAGTCATACTATCTTTAGTTTTGCCTTGAATGTTTAGAAGTGTATCAATCAAGCTATCACACACATTTTTCTCCATGTGTATCACATCAAGACAATGTCTAACATCAAGACGATCAATATGAAAGATCAAAGAAGATGGACCTCTTTTCCAAAGACAACATTAATGTGTTTCGGCCGTTGATAAACTTCATCTCTGGTTAAAGATCCAGGAGCCTCGTCAGACTCTTATTCTCCATTAAAAGCCTTCCGCAATCTACGATAAGGATGATCGGGTTTTAGAAGTTTTCGATGCCCAAGGTAAACGGTCTTTTTTCCAAACTCAAGTCGGTGATAACAAGTATCATTTTCACATATAGGACACACTCTATATCCTTTAACACTATATCCAACCAAGTTACCGTAAGCAAAAAAGTCAATGATTGTGTAAAATAACATTGCACGCATCTTAAACTTTTCCCCAGAATATGCATCATCAACTTTAACGCCTTCATCCCACAAGATTCATAAATCATCAATTAATGGACTTAGATAAACATCTATGTCATTATCAGATTGTCGTGGTCTAGAAATCATCATACTTAACAGTATATACTTACATTTCATGTACAACCAAGGAGATAGGTTATAAATAGTGAGAAGAATAGGCTACGAAGTATGATTAATGCTCAAATTACCAAAGGGGTTTGTTCCATCGGTGGCAAGCCCAAGCCTAATGTTTCTTGGTTCAACTCCAAAATTTGGAAACAATGAATCAATTTTCTTCCATTGCAATGAATCAACTACATGGAAAATGTTTCCATCACGAGTCCTTTCATCTGCAAGCCATCTAAGATTCTTTGCACAATTCAAATTAGAAAAAAAGTATCTTAAATCGTGAAATCATTGGCAAGTACCATAACACTTTGTCGCATCACTGCGAAAAAGGAGAAGCCGGCTGAGTAACAAAAGAGTCGCCAACGTTCGTTATTTATCCCAACGAGAGGGAAAGGAAACGATCGAAGAAAACTTGACGAAAAGGGAAAAGACAAGGTCATCTCAACCAAATCTTGGGTTCGAGAGTCGATTATGCAAGGGGAAGGTATGGGCACCCCTCACGTCCGTTGTACTCAACGGGATCCACGCTTGTTGTTTATCTATGGGTGAAAACTATCTAATGCTACTGCTAAACGGGGGTGAAGAGAAAGAACTGACTTGATAAGACATCATCGTCATATGCCTACGTATTCCCTCATGCAATGGGAAAGTCAGAGTCAACGTAGTTCGAGAAACTACAGGTGATGGGGGAAGGTTACTCGCCAAGATATCGCCGTCTTGTGCCTATTTATCCTCATCTGGTATGAGAAATCAGAGAAAACGTAGTTCGGGCTGACACGACCACTGGTTGGTTCAAGTGTTTTAATGAGTAGGGTTAAATCTTTGTTCTAGCAGTTAGGGACAATACCTGTTTGCGGTAGAACCAAGACTTAACACACTCTTTCTGAAAATGATTTGCAAACAATCCCGAAGGATAAAAAGGTTTGATATGTTATTTTGTGTTTTTATGACAAGAAGTGAATTGAGTTAGATTTGAAACTCATGTTGCACTAAAGACTATGACTTGAGAGCGAATGTGTCGCATATCACTCAAAGGGCATTCGCTAAACACTCTAGACAAGGTGAGAGGAGGCCCCCCACTCATCATTCCTCAAGTACTTAAGGATCGTAGCATACAATAATTGTTAACCTTTATTAGGTGTCTTATGAAGTTATGAGAAGAGAAGAGAAGAAACAACACTCTAAGGGGAACTGGTCAACCCTAATGTTATCATGCAATGTGATCCTAAAGTTGGGATTGAAAAGGGGACTACCTAATGTTATCATGCAAAGGATTGAACGCCTAATGTCTCTCCTACTCTCATCTTAAACAGAGGGACTAGGAATCCTAAGGGAACATGGTAAAAGAGCACAAGTAAACACTTAGAAATTCAATCACAGATGAAGAGAGATGAGAGATGAAAGTGACTTAAACAAGTCAAAGCAAGATGAAATGCAAACATGAAATACAAGTATGCAAAAATGCAACCAAGACTCAACAACAAGAGACTCAAACATAAGCAAATGACTTAGACAAGTCAAGAAAAATGAGATGAAATGGGAGAAGTGAAACTCCTACAACCATCAAACATCAATCATCAATCATCAAATAAGAATGCTAATCATAAAGCAAAGGCGAAGAGCCATGATCAAAGAAATTATGGGAGAAAGATGATAGGGCAGTAACCACATTAAGGTTATCTCAACCAAACATTCATCTTTGATCATACCATTGAGCCCGATATTAGTGATCACATTGTCATTACCACTTCCATTCCCCCCGGTCACGGGGATGCCCCCTGAGGAGTTTCAACAGGAGGAGGGACTGGAACGCTCCCTCCATGCAGCACACCATTGCTGTCAACCCTTGAGATCAGAGGCTGGACCAGTGTTCTGAGCTGGTCTTGGCCGTTGGCAACCACTTGCATGAGCTCCATGAAGCGGTCCATCCTCTCTCGGAGTTCCTGGACGTCAGTTTGCACTTGTTCCATTTCTCTATCTTGATTCGCTCTGGTCGGATAGCGGTGGATCGGTCTTCGGTCAATCCTGGAACAACCTGCATACACAAAGGGTTAGAAAAATGACAAGGTGCTCGTCATGCAAATGATTCATGCAAATGCAAACGTGTGTCTGTGCCTTGGGGAGATTCCCCCCCCCCCCCCCCCCCCCGATCCTAGTTTCCGAGACAAATAAAGTCTATCATCCAAACATGGAAAAGAAATCCTCATATATTCATCTGAAAAGCCCGCTCGGGTAGCGTACCATTGTAATCACATACAACTGAAGCAACAAGGCATGACCTCAACCAACAGACCTGGCGGTGATCAGCATATCAATGCATAAAATGTACAAAGAAAATACAAAAAGATCAGGTGCGACCACGGGCACGAAGATCTTCTAACAACTTCCTTGTAGCGGGATGATCTGACTGAGTAAGAAAACCCTGTCTTCCAGTCATTAAAGAGAGAGCTGTCTTCCATGTCATTAAAGAGAGAGCTACTAGTCTCAGAATTTGTCATACAGTTAGTGGATGAAAACTCGTCATTGTTACATCAAAAAATGTTAAAACACAAAATTATAATTATAAATGTCCTAACCAGAAGATTTGTTCTCAGAAGTGTTGGCCACATTTAATTCCGCAGGAGGACGTTGGCCTCCCACTTCCCGCTTAATTGCACCAATAGCACCAGGAAAACGTGAATCATTCGATGGAACCAGTACTGGGTCTGAAGAAGAGAAACTACCAAGGAATGACAGATAGTCTCATGTCATCTACAATAAGCAGACCTCGTACAATGACAATTCATATCTTTTATCTCTTCTGGAAATTAAAAACTTTAACAGATGTAGCAAAACTACCAAAGAATAGGATATTGAATGCAATAAGGACTATCACTGAAAGACCTACAGACGATATTCTGTTCATTTTCTGATCATATCCAAGAGTTGCAGATATATACTCTTTCACAGTGCCTTTGAATCTTGGTCCCACAACTGTTGTTTCCACATCACCAAGCTGAGATGTTATAATACCGCGTAATGTCCATTGAACAGGGCAGATATAATAGAACCAAATCCACCAACCCGGAATATTCTGAAACATCCATAATCATTATCACAATATTAGTTTTTAGAAGCCGATAAAAAATAAACTTTTGGTGGTTTAGCTAGTCAGGAAAATTAATTGGATTTTAGACTCCATCTGTGAAAATAACACTACACACTCCAATTGTAAAATATACTGTTTAAACTACAGTATTATTATGACACTGTTAAATTAATGACTAATTTATTTGAGTTTGGAAAGCAACTTTCTAAATGTAAGGCATCTCAGTAACAACTTGAAAGATTTAAAAAGAATGAAACTTCAAAAATTTCTCAGTATAGCATTACTCACCGCTTTTGGGATAAGAAAACCGGAAAGAAGATTCCACAGGGAGTAAAAAGCTGAAGAAATAACAGCAGCTAGCTGTTGTGAAGCTGTAAAACTAACCGCCATCATTCCGTAAAAGGTGCAGTTGGTAAAGGTTAGGAACATGAACAATAGATAGAGAAAAAACTTCCCTGCAATAATTACAATTATACATTAGAAGTGAAATCTCCAAACATATAAAACAACCAATATATTAATATATGGAAAGTTGATATTTTACCCGCAGTCTTCTCAAAGTTGACCATAAAATATGTTATCAAGCCAAACACCAATGTCTGAACAGCAATGTATGGGATTTCTATAAGCCCCTGAAAATCAGATTAAACAATCATTATAAGTAAATAATTTAGCTGAAAAATTAGCCATGTGATAATTTTAAGTGTTGTAATGAAACCTACACCTGGGCTGCTGCATATGGTAATGGAGAGTACATTCCTGCTGCTTTCTCTCTATAAAATATTGTCCTTTCTATTGAAACAATCGGCTGACAGAAGAAGCATTGTTTACACCAAGAAACAAGCAAGCAGAATAAAGAGCTCCCATAAGCACAAGCAGCTCATGATTTGATGCTCTACATAATATCATTGATAGTTACTGTGTCAGTCAAACTGAATAAAGCCGCTTACCCTTTTTTATTTGATTTAAAGTTACATTCATGAAATAACTCCTTTACAATAAATGAAAACTAGGAAATATTACCTTTTTGAACCAACATCCCAAAATACACTACCAAATATCAAAGCACTGATTGTGGTGAAGTATAGCCTCATTGCATTATATGTTGAGCTTCTCCAGTACACAAGATTTTGTTTCCATAAGCACAGGAAAAAGCTGGTTTCAAAATCTGCATGACAAATAACAGACAAGTTTACACATATATTGATAATGCTTTTACAAAAAAAAATACAGCTACTAATACAGTAGAAAGTATTACTTATTTTACTTAAGTTCAGCTGTAATCTTGGGTCCTTTCAGATGTACGCTGTCCATACCACCAAATACAATGTCAACAAAATAGTTCCCCTGCAAAAGTATAATTCATAAACTAGCATTTAAAACCAAAAACTAACAGTGTTTTAAGTCAAACTTAACTTTTTTTCGGCTTCAAGTCCATCCTCAACAACTCAAGATATTTTCTGGCTAACCGACACTCGTCCAACTTTAGTGGATCCACGGCAGGTGTAGATGAGCTATAGAAAGAACAAATAAGGATTAGCATTATTTTACATTTGAAACTTCCTACTATGACTCATAAATAGGAAAGTCACCATGAAGCTGCAAAGCTAGCTAGCTCACTAAAACTGTGGCGGTTGATCAGTATTTTTATATATTGTTTGAATCTGATCATACTCATTTTCATATGATCAGTTGCACTAACAAAATGACACAAAGAAATCCAGTAGCAGCAAATTCATCATCACCTGAAAGTGATTTTCAGGGTTGTAGTCCTTGCGCACTTCTGCGCACTTATGTAATTTTGTACATCATGTAACTCATATAGTTTCTGATATTATATGAAGAAGTTTTGGATGTGTTTTTATGGCCACAGTGCTGCATGTGTTCTTACTAATGATACTAGGTATTCCAACATGAAAATATCCAAACTCTTAACAATGTTATTGTTTGTAACTGCACATGTACAATTTACCTTAAAAGGGTTTTGAAGTAGAACTTTTATGCCAACAATACAGCCAGACTATGCTTAGCAACAATTAACTACATAGTAATTTTACTTTATTCCTTACATTGGGGCACACATCTGAAAATACATGTTAAAATTAACTACCTAATAATCAGGAAAAGAGATTCAGAAAAAAAAAATTCATGTTCAAAAGGCAGCGCCAAAAATCTACCAATGTACTTACCTATATGGAAGAGACATGCCCATAGCTTCTATTGCAGAACCTCTGACTCAGGAGACAAATGAAGTTTTGTTTAAGTTGTGCATTTCATCAAACAGCTAGAAGTCATACAAAAAAACCTGATGCCAAGCAAATCAATAGCTAAGAAATCCAAACTGTTAGGCAAATCATAACAAGTTCGGTTTGGTGTCAGACAAAAGATCTAACCACCATAATGAATAGCATTAAGTTTTTAAAAGCTACAACTGTTACACTGCTGATACTAATACTATCACTCACCGCCACTGTTCAGTCGTGTCCACCATCAGACAGGGTGGTACTACTAGCCTTCAGAGTAGCTTTCCACGATCCATACCTCAACATCTTCAACTCATGGACCGACACCGATTGGGAGTCATAGTGGTCGGAAAGTGGCGAAGGAATGAGTTGCGGCGGCTGTAGGGTTTTTGGAAAAGGAATGTTTGTCTCATTTGAAAGGAAAGGAAAGTTCACGTGGGATATGAAGAAAATTTGGGAGGTCCAATCTTCAAGCCCATATTCAAAGTAAACTCAAATATAAATTCTTAACATTTATTTCTCAAACTCAATTTAAAATATCAAATAAATATTTTAAATAAAATAAAATAATTTAAAGGAAAATAAGAATAAAACTAAAATACTTTTAATATTTAATAAATTCTATTTTTACTAAAATATAAAATAAAATAAAATAAATAAAATATAACTTATTTTAATTCAAAATAAGCATATATAAGAGTAAAATTAATTTATAAATTTAAAGTTCTTTATAAAATTTAATATTTTAACTAGAGATCAAAAATGTAACTTCCTTTAGCACATTATAATTAAAGTAGAATTTCTAAAATTAAAATTTTCTAATAATTAACAAGAGATCAAATATAATTTTTTATAACAAAAAATGTATATTAAATCAATGAGGTTAAATTTAAATTTTAAAAATAATTTAAACATATATCCTTAAAGTTAAGGTATCAAAATGGAATAAGTGTTTTATTTTGAAAAAATTAATACCTATTAATATTTCTAAAAAGAACTTGTTGTAAAAATTATTTTAAAATAGGTTTGTTTTTATATTATATATATAAATCTAAAAATTCAATATGTCAATAATATTTTACAATTTTATTTAATAATAGTAAAAATATAATTAAATAAATAAACTTATATTATGAATTACAATTATATCATAAACTTATATTTTTACAATTATATTATAAACTTATATTTTTTATTTTTTTCTAATTTTTACAACAATAAAAAATTATTAAATAAATAAGCTTATATTTTACAATTATATTAAATTTATATTTTTGATTTTTCTAATTTTACAACAATAAAAAGTATTAAATAAATAAATTTTCTTTAAAAAATAATTAAAAAAAACTCAATTAATATTTTAAAACTTTCTTAACAAAAACTATGATTTAATATAAAATTAAAAAATATCTCAACAACATATTCTTGAAATCAGTATATATTTAGTAATTTTATTTATTAATAGTAAAAACATAAATAAAAACAAAAATAAACTAAAAAGTCGCAGAAATATTTACGGCAAATTCCGCAGCAAACTTCGCAGCATTTCCTGCAATATTTCCAAGAGAGTTCTGTGATTTCACTGGATAACTAATTCCTGCGAAATGTATCGCAGTTAAATCCGCAGAAAATTCATATTTTAAAAAATTGCAGCTAAATTCTGTGGAACTCCTGCGAAATTTGTTGCTACATAAACTTTTGCAGGAAATAATATTTCACAATACATAGTCGCAGGTAAAATCGCAGATATAGCTGTGAATCTTTTTCCACTGTTAATCTGTGTATTTCTAGTACAGTAGGTTGAAGAGAAACTTCCGAAAAATAAGACAAAGATCATTTTGGGTATTTTGTGGTACAGCTGCAGTATTGATTTTCTTTTGTACAGTAACTAATATATTTATTTTCTAATAGCAATAATTTATTCTTTTTTATTTATGCCTCAGTTTGCTCATAAACATAATATGTTGTGTTATAGTCTATAATATTTTATATGATATATTTGACATAAAATTAAATAAAATAATATAGAGATTAAAGAGAGGAAGAGAAGAGAGAAAGTAATATTATATTATCTTCTATCAAAGTTCACTTTATATTATAATATGGATTTTATTTATAATAAATAATCAATGAATAATTATTAATTTAATGGATACATAAATGTTAAAAAATTAACTCATAAAAATTAAATAATATAAAAAGATGAGTATTTACGTCTATTTACTATTATTCATAACAATATTATAATTGTTTGACAATTTATATAATTTTTCTCTACTTAATATCATGTGAATTCATAGTAGCATTGTATAGGAGCAGTATAATGGAATTGTCATAGCTTCAATGTTAAATAATAGTCAATCTATATATTTTATACAATAAAATATAGAATAAAATAATAGAAATTGATATAAATACGAGAAAAATAAATTGATATAAATATGGGAAAAATATATATTAATAATTCAAATATAAGAAAGAATTTTTTAATCTAAATATAATTAAAAAATATATTTTTTTTAAATAATAATATTTTAAAAATAAACTTGTCTTTCTGTCTTTCTCATTCTTATTATATTTTAGAAACAACTGCACGTAACACATCTGTATTTATGCGAATGCACGAGTATCTAGACTAGAACTTTTGCGAATGCACGGATTATTACATTTTTTTTATAATTAAAAAAGTGAAAATAAAAATATTTTAAAAAAATGTAAGAATTCAAACATTGACAAAATATGTTTATTTTTGTTACTAATATTTATTTATATAATTAAAAAAATATTTACAAAATTAATACTTACATACCGAAAAATATACTGTTGATCCAAATATTTGTATATATAGAAAAACTATATTTATGCTCCAAATATAAATAAAATATGTTTTTTTTTTAAATAATTTTTTTTGTTGTTAAAATAATTTTGTTTTCTTTCTTCTTCTTATTTTTATTTTAAAACAAATATGTGTCACCACCTAGTGTCCGCTGGTATTGATTTTATGTTTTTTTAATATAAATTTAATTTTTATATTTACTGATTTTTATTAATTATATATTTTTTTTATTTTACATGTAAATAAATGCGCGTCACTGACGGGTACCCATACAAAGACATGAGTTTTCCGTTAGTTTTAATTAAATAGTAAATTAGAGTGTTAGTAGTAGGTATCTTCCATTATTAGTTAGATACTTGAAAGCAACAATCAAACACTTTGTAAGTATGGAGAAGAAGGGGAATAAAACTAACAACCAAACAATATGCGTAGAAGAGAGTTTAAAATAATTACTATACAAAAATTATTTTAGAAAAATTATAAAAAAAATAGTTTGGAAGGTTTTGTCAAATATTTAAAAAATTTATTGTTGTAGTTTGGGAGGCTTTGTCAAATATATAAAAGAATTATTGTAAAAAAAATACTTAAAAAATAAATACTGGTTTTAATAGGAGCTGAACATGTAACATTGAGCTTGAACAAAATGACCTTGGACACTTGACTCTCATCCAGATTTGACTACTAATACGCATGATATTAATCCTTAAGGGTTAGTCTAGTGGTAGAGGCTTGAGTCTTGAGAGTGTGTTTCTTTCAAAGTCTCAAATTTAAATTCAACTAGGTGCAATCAATCTTTGTGTGGATCAGTCCATACAGAGCTTTGCTCTGACTTTAAACGGGACCCTTGCGCAAGACTGGATAGCAAGATTTCTAAAAAAACGCATGATATTTATATAAATATAACTTTTAATAATTATTTTAGGGTGACCATCCCCATGAGTAATTTGAACCAGGTATAGGGATAAACTCAGATGATAACTTTTAAATTTATATTATAATAAGATTTTTTTGTCAACTCTAAAAATTCATAAACCTGTCAAGATTGGTGTATTTTGAGTCAGATAGTCAATTTTTACAATTAATTTTTTTTTTAAATAATTGTCTTCATAATATTTTTCATCCGCATTTTTTATTCTTTTTATTAACGTTGGTTAACATATTCTAACATAGCATACAATGTGGAAGATTTTTGTTGACTAGATGTACAAATGGCAATGCATGTGTTGAAAAGACATTGACATGGCATTGTCGCATGACTAAGATCAAACATCTTACTTGAATCAGGAAAGTGTAGCAAATCTGTAGCAAATTATATCTCCTGGACAATTCTTCAACCTTTTTCATCCTTTCATGATTTTATGCATGCACATTAATCACTTAATATGCATATCTCCCACAAATTTGGAGTTTTTTATTTTTATTTTGTACTAACTGGCATTTTTTCATGAAATAGAAACAAATCAAATTTGATTTATGTTGAATTTTGAGCTAATATTTTGTAGAGATTTCCTTCAAAATGCATAAAAAAGGTCTACAAAGTTTTTTTGAAATTTCAAATAAGTCTCAATTAATTTTAGTTTTTCTAGTAAAACACATATAAATATAGGGCTAGACTTAATCGTAAATGTCATAACAAACATCATGATATAAAACAAAAAAGGATTCAAAGCTAGGACTTATTCGTTCACAAGGTCATTGATATTCATCTCCAAAGTCGAAGTAATAGAATCATCCACCTTCATTAACACTTTCAATCAACTTTTCCGAATTCAAATCCTAAAAGACAAAATGAGTACGGAAAAAGTTAGTCTGACAATGTTTATCTTGGGCTAACTTGCCGACTGATATCAAACTACAACACTACTACGGAAAACCCATTTAACAACGGTTGAGAATGGTATATAATCACAAGGGAACAGACGTTATGTAGAGTGCCATTGTATATATGATACTTACAATCACGGTCCAGTAACCGTTGTAATAAACTAGAAAGCGCTCGCCTTATCACAACAGGTTTTCCAAAAAACCGTTGTGATAAATAAATGGTCCTAGTTTCGATTCCCAGCTGCACCGTTTTGATATTTTTTTTTCAGGATAGCGCGCGGGATATTATAACGGTTATGATATATAACCGTTGTTAAATTTTTTACAGAATTAACAAATATTATCACGATTATGATATATAATTGTTGTTACATTTTCTGCAGAATTAATAAATATCTCGCTAGTCGGCTTCCGGTCGGTGATGATTCTTCGTATATCCTTAAAGATCTTCATATATCGCTCTATTAGATACATCCACCTTAAATAAACCGGACCATAAATTCTGATTTCTCTGATTAGACGAACAAGTAAGTGAACCATAATGTCAAAAAATGACGATGGAGGAAAATACATCTCCAATTGACACAAGATTATGGAATCCTCATCTTCTAATTCATCTAATTTTTTGAAATCAAGAACTTTATTACATATCCCATTGAAGAATAAGCACAATTTCGTTATAGTTATTCTCACATTTTTTGGTAGGATCCCACTGATAGCCACTGGTAGAAGCTATTGCATTAAGACGTGACAATCATGAGATTTTAAACCAATTAACTTGAGATCTTTCATTGATGCAAGTTTCTTGATGTTTGATGAGTAACCTTGCGGAACTTTAATACCTTGAAAACACTCACAGAAAATCTTCTTTTCCTTTTTAGATAAAGTGTGACATGCTAGAGGCAGATAAGTTCTTTTTCCTTTCTCTATTGGAGCCAACTGTTTTTGTATACCCATCTTCTCCATATCAAGACGGGAAGTCATACTATCTTTAGTTTTGCCTTGAATGTTTAGAAGTGTATCAATCAAGCTATCACACACATTTTTCTCCATGTGTATCACATCAAGACAATGTCTAACATCAAGACGATTAATATGAAAGATCAAAGAAGATGGACCTCTTTTCCAAAGACAACATTAATGTGTTTCGGCCGTTGATAAACTTCATCTCTGGTTAAAGATCCAGGAGCCTCGTCAAACTCTTATTCTCCATTAAAAGCCTTCCGCAATCTACGATAAGGATGATCGAGTTTTAGAAGTTTTCGATGCCCAAGGTAAACGGTCTTTTTTCTAAACTCAAGTCGGTGATAACAAGTATCATTTTCACATATAGGACACACTCTATATCCTTTAACACTATATCCAACCAAGTTACCGTAAGCAAAAAAGTCAATGATTGTGTAAAATAACATTGCACGCATCTTAAACTTTCCCCCAGAATATGCATCATCAACTTTAACGCCTTCATCCCACAAGATTCATAAATCATCAATTAATGGACTTAGATAAACATCTATGTCATTATCAGATTGTCGTGGTCTAGAAATCATCATACTTAACAGTATATACTTACATTTCATGTACAACCAAGGAGATAGGTTATAAATAGTGAGAAGAATAGGCTACGAAGTATGATTAATGCTCAAATTACCAAAGGGGTTTGTTCCATCGGTGGCAAGCCCAAGCCTAATGTTTCTTGGTTCAACTCCAAAATTTGGAAACAATGAATCAATTTTCTTCCATTGCAATGAATCAACTACATGGAAAATGTTTCCATCACGAGTCCTTTCATCTGCAAGCCATCTAAGATTCTTTGCACAATTCAAATTAGAAAAAAAGTATCTTAAATCGTGAAATCATTGGCAAGTACCATAACACTTTGTCGCATCGCTGCGAAAAAGGAGAAGCCGGCTGAGTAACAAAAGAGCCGCCAACGTTCGTTATTTATCCCAACGAGAGGGAAAGGAAACGATCAAAGAAAACTTGACGAAAAGGGAAAAGACAAGGTCATCTCAACCAAATCTTGGGTTCGAGATTCGATTATGCAAGGGGAAGGTATGGGCACCCCTCACGTCCGTTGTACTTAACGGGATCCACGCTTGTTGTCTATCTATGGGTGAAAACTATCTAATGCTACTGCTAAACGGGGGTGAAGAGAAAGAACTGACTTGATAGGACATCATCGTCCTATGCCTACGTATTCCCTCATGCAATGGGAAAGTCAGAGTCAACGTAGTTCGAGAAACTACAGGTGATGGGGGAAGGTTACTCTCCAAGACATCGTCGTCTTGTGCCTACGTATCCTCATCTGGTATGAGAAATCAGAGAAAACGTAGTTCGGGCTGACACGACCACTGGTTGGTTCAAGTGTTTTAATGAGTAGGGTTAAATCTTTGTTCTAGCAGTTAGGGACAATACCTGTTTGCAGTAGAACCAAGACTTTACACACTCTTTCTGAAAATGATTTGCAAACAATCCCGAAGGATAAAAAGGTTTGATGTGTTATTTTGTGTTTTTATGACAAGAAGTGAATTGAGTTAGATTTGAAACTCATGTTGCACTAAAGACTATGACTTGAGAGCGAATGCGTCGCATATCACTCAAAGGGCATTCGCTAAACACTCTAGACAAGGTGAGAGGAGGCCCCCCACTCATCATTCCTCAAGTACTTAAGGATCGTAGCATACAATAATTGTTAACCTTTATTAGGTGTCTTATGAAGTTATGAGAAGAGAAGAGAAGAAACAACACTCTAAGGGGAACTGGTCAACCCTAATGTTATCATGCAATGTGATCCTAAAGTTGGGATTGAAAAGGGGACTACCTAATGTTATCATGCAAAGGATTGAACGCCTAATGTCTCTCCTACTCTCATCTTAAACAGAGGGACTATGAATCCTAAGGGAACATGGCAAAAGAGCACAAGTAAACACTTAGAAATTCAATCACAGATGAAGAGAGATGAGAGATGAAAGTGACTTAAACAAGTCAAAGCAAGATGAAATGCAAACATGAAATACATGTATGCAAAAATGCAACCAAGACTCAACAACAAGAGACTCAAACATAAGCAAATGACTTAGACAAGTCAAGAAAAATGAGATGAAATGGGAGAAGTGAAACTCCTACAACCATCAAACATCAATCATCAATCATCAAAGAAGAATGCTAATCATAAAGCAAAGGCAAAGAGCCATGATCAAAGAAATTATGGGAGAAAGATGATAGGGAAATAACCACATTAAGGTTATCTCAACCAAACATTCATCTTTGATCATACAAAAGGAGCAAGCAAACAAAATGCAAGAAATAGGCTAATTGTCCAAGACAAACTCAAAGTGTATATATGACACCAAATCATCTTGAATAAATGGTAAACCACAAGGGGCAGAAGTAAAACACAATGTAAATGATCCAAAATCATCCACAAAACAAGAGGTAAAACACAAGTATGATTATAGGAAGTGGAAGAACCAAAGTCCTAACACAATCTCAACACTTAAGACAAGTGGAGAAACATGATTCAAAGATGACTTGTAATGCAAGCTACACATGCAAACGACCCATGGCAAGGTAAAACAGCACCTCAGGTATGTCAAAATGAGGTAACAAAACTCAAAAGGTGATTAAGGGATCACTTGAGATCATATCCCAAAGAAACTAGGTCAAACTAGCATGTGTAAACAACCATAAAAGTAACTTGACTTGCAAGATTCACCAAAAATATAAGGAAAGCTCAACAAATCTCAAGCCAATATTGGTCAATCAAGAAACATCATTCCAAAGTTCAAGTTCAAATTCAACTCAAGGCACCACCAAATAATTCCAAAAGGTATGGTGCTCCACCTTGTCGAGGGTTTATCGAGGGTCCACAAAAGTCTAATCAAAACTAAATGAAAATTGATCAACAATGAACCAAATCAACCCTCAAGGATACATCAATTCATAACCTAAGTGATGGAGAAGAATTAGTCATATGGGATTTAACAATAGGGTTCAAATGTTCAAGATCAAATTAGGTAATCACCATAAAACACCTCAAATCAATAATTCCAAAATAAATAATAAAATAAATGGAAAATGAAAATAAAAAATTTGGAAATTAAATAACATATCAAACTGTTAGAAAAATATTTTTTTGGAATTTTTATAAAATCAGAACTATTTTTAATCAATTAAAATGAAAACAACAATTAAAATGAGATAAAATAAACATAAAGACCAAGAGGGGTGTGGCCAACAATAACAAATGAACTGATTCTCTTTGTTAGCATGCAAATGGGCCAAGAAGGGAGGTGTCAAAAGCAAAATGACCCAAAGCCCAGACCACGTGAAAACATAGTTTTAATGAAACTCTATGTTTCATTAAATGATGTGGATTCAACGCCCCACATGGCACAATCAAACCAATGCAAGCAAGACACCTCAACTGGTCAACAATTCAACCAAGGCCAACTCAGCTTTCCACCTGAGATGAACCAGACGCCGGAGCTTAGGGTTCAAATCTCAATAAAAATGGCAAACTCTGGTACCATTTGAAAGCTCTCATCATCAGCAACATGAATCTACCAATTAAATTGCAAAAAGGCTCTTAAATAAGCATGAAATCAAGCCACGATTTTGAGATGCACAAACTGAAAACTCAACATACATGCAAACCAAACATTCAAAAATTGCCTATAATGCATAGGACTTCATATGCAACCCAAGATGATCCTAATACATGTCTAGAATAAGAGAAAAAGTTGAAGAAAACCTACCAAACGGAGCAGTTCCGTTGACTCGTCAAATGGAAAGCAAGCTTCACTCTAAGCTTTCCAATCTCTTCCTTAAGTTTCTGTGGATGAGAATTGAGCACTAGCTTGAAGCAAAATCTCAAGAATAACCAGATTTGAGGAACTGAATTTTTGTGAAATTTCCAAGTTCTCTCTTCTTTCTCACGCAGCAGCTACCACTTCTGATGATTAGGGCAAGTCAATTGGCTTTTATGTGATGGATTTTATATGACCATGAAGGCCCATGTTGGCTGCATTGTGCACTTTCAATCCTTTTGGCCACACATTTCCACTTTGCACCACACACGGGTCAGATATCATTCTACCAATATTGGGTCAGCAATCAAGTATTTAGGGTGTGTAGAAAACATATGGAATGGTTTTGGTCATATAACAAAGCTTTACATCAAGTCTTGATTCAACACTTTTTATGATGAAAAATGTGAAAAGTGGTACATGACATGATTCCATGTTGGTCCAAATATGGTAAAGAATGGCATGACAATATTTGATGACACTATGATGTACAAAGTTCAAAGACAGAGTCATTTGATGACTTGTAAATGAAGAAAACCAAACCATGACCAAAAGTTTAATTTTCAAGCTTAAAATGGTTCACATGATCATACCATCCACCAAATTCCATGTATTTTAAGTTCATGATGACGTTGAATGTGATACAACATTCTTGTGACACAAAATTGCATTTGAGGTCTCAAAGTTCATGAAATTTACCATTGAAGAAAATGACCTATAATGAAATTTCCTAAAATGCTATTGCCTTGTGAAGTCCATAACTTGAGATGTACACATGAGAATAAGGAATTCTAGGACTTTTTGGAAAGCTAAGACCATGAGGAACAACTTTCATGTTCACTTGAAGTTGAGGAGAAGCTTGATTCCATGTCAAAAATGCCTGGGAAGTAAGTTGACTTTGAGTTGACCAAAATTCTCTTCATTTGAGGACACCAACTTGTTGACATCATAATTTGAGATATACAACCTTAATAGATGAGTTCTTGTACTAAATATAAAGCTTGAGAGATGATGAACAAGTCCCATGTTTTCATGAAAATGAGATTGAGCTTGCATCATAAGGAAAATTGTCCTTGAAGTTAGGCACCAAAGAAGGAGATTTTACACTGAAATCATCTGAAACCCTAATTTAGCAACTCCTTGAACTCTTGAATCTCCTTGATTTGATCTTAACATGACATCTTAGATGCTTTGGGATGACTTCCCATGTCTCAATGACCTAGAAACAAATCTTGAACTCTCTCAATCTTTGATAGACTTTGGGTTGACCAGATGAAACCCTAACACCATATCCTTTGACTGGGGCTTTTGCAAATGAATTGAATGACTACACAAGCTCCAAAAAGACCTCTCAAGGTACGCAATGAGCTTTTAAATCATGTCTTATCCAAGTAAGTGACCTCATGATCCTCTGATGACCCTCTGATGATCCTCAAGATAAGAGGTGACACCCATACACAAACCTCTCTCCTCTCAAGGAGCTCTGAAACTTTACCCTGATGATGACAATGAGCTCTTGATGGCTTGAACAAGTACCCTGGCTTGAGCTTGAACAAAGAAGCTCTCCTCTTGAATGACAAAACAAAACCTCTTGATCCCCTGCTAGGAACAATGTTATGCAAATGAAAATGCTAAATGAAAAGAAACATAAGCCAAGTCAAAAGAAAAAGGTTGGTCAAATTTTGGGGTACAACACACTTTAGCAGGAGCATGCTTCCTACTAACATTGTCATAGTCATTGTCATCACCATTGTTGGCCTTCAGCTTGTAACGCGACACACCATATTTCGGACATTGATACAAGTCTTCATACTATTTCCGGTATAATATGTAATCATTAGGGCAAGCATGTATTTTGATATACTCTAGACCCATTAGATACAATATCTTCTTGGCATCATAGAAACGATCCGAAAATTTGTTATCTTCTTATAACATTTGCTTTAACAATTCAAATAATTCCGGGAAAGTTTTATCTGACCATCCATTTTTAGCCTTCAGATTAAACAACTTTAACACCACCGAAAATCGTATAAAACCTGTGCATCCCTTATATAAAGGGGAATCTTTATCCCTATATAAAGTATCATAAGTATAAACATTCTTAAAAGAAGATTCCCCAATATCACGGAACATATCCTCTAGTTAATCTTCCATATATTCATCTTCATCCACTCTTTGACTTTGTAACACCCGACTTTCCTCTTTATTCACCTCACCATGCCACGTCCATATTATATAATTTTGACATATACCATCATAATAAAGATGATGGAATATTTCTTTCTTTGTATCCTTTTTGATATTCGTGCAAACAACACAAGGACAATAAAATATACCATTATTGTCGGGAAGATGTTTATCAGCGTATTCGAGGAATTCAAGAACTCTGTTCTCATAAACTGGACCTAATCTATCGGCTTTCATCCAACTACGATCCATAACAACTTCTGAAATTTATACAAGTATAATAATGTGAATGACACACCAAAATCTAATCCAAAAACTTAAGCATATGCATATGCAAATCTAAACCTAAAGTATATAAAACATGTACTCTCATACTGACTTGAGCATATACAACATAAAAAAAGAAAAGAGGAATGAAGATGTTGAAGAATACCGTACTTCGAAGTTGAAGAATCTTATCCACGTAAGAAATGAAGATGTTGAAGAGTACCGTACTTCGAAGCTGAAGAATCAAATGAGCAAAGATTTGAGCTCCAAATGAATGGATACAAAGAGGATAAAGATTACGCCACCGCTGTCGTCTCTGGCTCGCTTGTTTGCCTAGGGCGTCATATGAAAGAAATACATAATGAGTTTTGTTTTAATTTATCAATAAACCCTTTAATCGCGGTTGGACAACTCAACCGTAGTGGAATTGTAAGTCCTCTAACAACGGTTGGTTTACTTAACCGTTGTAAAATCATTTACAATTTATTTTTTAAATATTGGACTTAAGTGACACACGCTTAAGTGAAGCTTGCTACACATCCTTTATTACTACGGTTTTTTAAGACAACCGTCATTAAATTACTGTTTATAAATCCAGGTACACAATGAGCGCGGAAAGTTTAACCTATTACAACGGTTTATATGAATCCGTTGTAAACCTGACGTTATTGTTTGCGCGTTTTGTAGTAGTGCAAGAAAGATTTGGGATATGAAGGACATCTATAAGGATTAGACTTTGAAACAACACAGTTGAATCTTTACTCGCAATGGCTGAAAAAGAGCCATCTCTGACTTTTATCTTATTATTACATGCACGAAGACTATATGAAAAAAATGTAGATTCATTTGTCATATCATCAGTAGTACCTGAATCTACTATTTAGGTACGATCGAGACTAACACTAAAAAATGTACCTTTTTGAGTTATAGACCGCGAAGGAGTTGTTGAGTCAAGAAGTTTTAACAATTTGTTTATTTGTTCTCAAGTGAATGGAAGCTGAGTTGAGGACGACTTCTACCACAATTTGTTTTTTTTTTCTTGAGTTAGAAAATTGTGAGTATTTTCACTAATAATCTGGACTCTAATATCATGTTAAAAATGTGGTTGAGCTAATTCATCCATACAAAACCGATTGCAGAGTGAAGATTTTCCCTACCAATAAACACATATTTAAGCTATAAATGTTCGATGTGAGATTCTATCATGCCTCAAATTAGAAATCTTAAGCATGAAAAGAAATAGTAAGTGACCTGATAGCGAAAATTTAATAACAGATAGCTTAACCGATCTTAAATGAAACTCTAGTATAATATTAGTGAATATGGAACACTATTTTATTTTATTCTTAAATAATAGTTGATATAAATAGGGAGATTACAACTTCAAATAAATAAATAAAATATTCTAGGAAAATGTTATTATAATAAAAAAGATTAAATATAAAAGTTAAGTAAACTAAAAACTTATAAAGTATTTGTATCGTGTCTCGGTGTCTTATGTAAAAGTTTTTGGTTCACAAAAGTCTAATAGTAAGAAAAATTAAATCCAAATAAGAATTAAGAATTAGTACTAAACATGAAATATAACATGAACAGTTTTTATTTAGTTATATTAGCACCAACATATGCAACTATGCATCATATATGATCTATGTTAAGTACAATATATACATTAAGAACTGTTTAGAAATCTGATAATTTCTCTAGTTCTGCTTCACTACTAGAGGACTCATAACTTTGTGTTTGCCTTCAGACCACAACAAGTGACCAAACACATAACCTGAAGTTGGTTTGGTTACCTTAAAAATAACCTGGAATGTCTTCTTTTCACCAACTTCATTAAACTTTAATGATATTGGCTTAACCAAAACAGAAATCCCATAAGGTTCCTTGACATGCACTTGATATGTACCTTGTGACCCTACATTTGTAACTGTACGAGTAATAACTTGTACAGAATGTTTGCTTAGATTAGGCACTGTGATTGAAGGATAGTTAAAATCTAACATGTTATAATACTTAGGACAAGTGAAGAGATTCCTAGAAAACATTTTCTTTTGTGTTTGGTTGTAACCATGAGAACATAGGAAGTTCATGTAATCAACAGTGCTTAGATCATAGATAAGTCCAGGGTCCATAGCAAGTTCTGGTCGTATGTGTCCGGCACCATAACCAAATGGAGTCGCATCTTCCTTAGATTGATCTTTAATTTCTCTGTCATTATTGTCTAGTATTGTTGCTGAAAGTACATAAATAAATTTCAGCAAGTTAGGAAAATGATGGACTATTTTGACCGATGCCTGCAATTTTGAGGACTCGAATTGAAAGGTCTTAAATGTAAGAATAAAAAAGTTGCTAGCATATTTTGCAGGAAAATATTAAAGAACTTGTGTAATGCATGTTAGTTAATTTAGCTGTAGTCATGATTGCAGATTTAAAGGCTGCAGGTAGGGCTGAAAATGAGTCGAGTCGAGTCGAACTCACGTCAGTTCGGTTCGACTCGTTAAGAATTGTTCGAGTTCGAGTTCGAGTTTGAGTTCGACACGAACTTTTTTTTAAGTTCAAACTCGACTCGTTATAAGTTTACGAACAGTTCGATTCAACTCGTTAGGTTCATCTCATTAGGTTCAGTTCATATGATTCATGGACTAAAAAACTATTTTTTTAAATATATATATTTTTTTAGTATATTTGACATTTTAAATAAATATATTTTTTTAAAAATAAAATATTAAAATAAAATAAAAGTTATCATATTGAAATTTAACTTTATCTTTAAAATCTACTAATTTAAAACCTACACAACTTTCAAGAGATGCATTTGAGAGTCTAATTCAAAAACTACTAAATTGAAAATTAAATTTGTCTAAATTTGGAGTAAATATTTAAACATAATCTTAAAGACAATATGATTCTTCTCATATGTAATTGAGTTGACTCATGAACCTAACGAGCGAATTTAATTTTTCGCTCATACTCAACTCATTTGGTTTATGAACCTAGTTCAACGATTTAATTGTCGAATCGAATTCCGAACTATTTTCGAGTTGGTTCGGTTCATTGTCAGCCCTAGCTGCAGAAGTCCAAGAGGGATAGATTGTTTTGAGAAGGGCAACAATGGCAGAAACATGAGGGCATGATACAGAAGTTCCGGACCCTATATTATATGGAATCCGACGATTATCTGATGCAAGACCAGTTGGACTTATGGCTCCTACGTAAGCATAAAGAATGTCCACGCCTGGTGCACTGATATCGGGCTGAAAATCAAAACCAACGTCATCTTAAGATTATTAACACATGAGACTAATTGGATTGAATGTACTAACGGAAAACAAAATGGACCTTGAGGATAATCGGTTGGATGGGATTAGGTCCCCTTGATGAGAGCGAAGCTATTACTGGAGCTGGTTTTACTCCCACTTCAGTTTTCGCCTTACTCATGTAAGCCACAGGGTTCCTTCAATATATGGATAGATAGATAGATACATTAGTAGATAAGTTTGAATAAGTCAAAAGAAATTAGTCTAAGAGAAAGATAACTTACTTGGTGGCTTTGACGAAGGAATGAACAAATTCAGCATCTGTGTAATTGATATGTGAAGTTGGCAACAAATGCGCATATGCCATAATGTCGTTAGCACGTTGCTTATTGTTTCCCAAAATTAGCCCTATTGCACCACCCGAAACAGCTTCTTCCTCTGCATAGACCAATCCATTATTCTCTCTTAGGAGGCAGAACAAGATTTTTCCTTTAACCTTGTTTGGATCAAGACTTCCAATGTTACAAATTTCACTGCCATGAATCATAGACATATATACAATGATGTAGAGAATAAAAACATAACACAAAACTTAGAGGCAGAGCTATCGATACTTACACATCTTCTGTTGTTGCTGTCACGAAATTTGGCTTGATGCCTTTCTCATTGCCTTTCATACTATATATAATAGTGTCGGTAATTACAACTCATAATAACTAATTATAGCTGATAATGACTAATTACAATTCATAATGACTAATTTCCTATTCTATAAATGTAAATTATTCACAATAACTGCAAAGATTATTTCCTAATTAACATCCCCCCTCAAATTGATGCGGCTGGTCAAGGAGCATCAATTTGCTAACAAGAAACTGATGTCTTGGGCGTGGAACAGCCTTGGTAAGAATATCTGCAACCTGCAACTGCGTACTGACGTGAGGAAGTGATATTATTCGATCATCGTAGGCGTCACGTATTGAATGACAATCAACTTCGATATGTTTGGTGCGTTCATGAAAAACAGGATTTGCAACAATTTGGATGGCACTTGTATTGTCAGCATAAAGTGAAGTTGACTCTGTTTGGGGAAATCCAAGTTCAGCCAAAAGACCACGAAGCCAAAGTATTTCTGAACACGCAGCAGACATGGCACGATACTCTGATTCAGTAGAAGATTTAGAAACTCTTGCTTGCTTCTTACTTTTCCAAGAGATCAATGAAGAACCAAGAAACATACACCAACCAGTAACAGATCGACGAGTATCAGGACACCCTGCCCAATCAGCATCACTATAAGCGCTCAACTGAAGAGAAGTTCCAACGGAAAAGAATAATCCGCGGTGAGAGGTTCCTTTTAAGTAGCGAATTATACGATGAACTGCAGCCAAGTGAAGATGGCGAGGAGAATGCATGAATTGACTTACTTGTTGAACAGCAAAAGATATGTCAGGGCGAGTAATAGTCAAGTAGTTGAGGCTACCCACAAGTTGTCGATACAATAAGGGATCAGGCAACAGATCCCCATCATCACGATGATATTTAACATTAACCTCAAGAGGAGTATCTACTGGATTAGCCGATTCAAGACCGGCCATAGAAATCAAATCTGTAGCATACTTGTGTTGATGGAGAAAGATGCCCTTGGATGTAGAATGAACCTCAAGACCAAGAAAATAATGTAGATTACCCAGATCCTTCATATGAAATGAGGCCTGTAGCTGTTGCTTAAGTCGCTGAATGGAAGCATGATCCGAACCAGTAATAACCATATCATCAACATACAAAAGAAGCAGAACAATACCCGCAGATGTGCTATGAATAAATAAAGATGAATCATACTGACTCTGAGTAAAGGAGAATCCAAGTATAGTGGCGCGGAATTTCTCGTACCATGCTCGAGGTGCCTGTTTCAAACCATATAAGGAGCGTTTGAGCTTACACACGCCTTTAGATGAAGAGAATAAGCCTTGAGGTGGAGTCATATAAATATCTTCTGTCAGGTCACCATGGAGAAAAGCATTCTTCACATCCATTTGATGAAGAGTCCACCCATTAGAAGCAGCTATAGACATGATTGTGCGGACAGTTGTCATTTTGGCAACCGGTGCAAATGTCTCATCATAATCAATTCCATATTCCTGCTTGTTTCCTAACGCAATCAAACGAGCCTTGTAACGGTTGAGGGACCCATCAGAATTCAGTTTCACAGAATACACCCATTTGCAACCTATAGGTTTTACATTTGGAGGACAAGTGACGATATCCCATGTGAAATTCTCTTGAAGAGCTTGGAGCTCTTCAGTCATTGCTTTTATCCATCGCACATCTTTAACAGCCTGTGAGTAACAAGTAGGAATAGATATGCTAGAGAGTGTGGCAGTCAGAGAAGTATGTGAGGAATCATACCTGTCTGGTGAATATCTATCTGGTGCGCGGGATATTCGACCAGAACGTCGTGGTTCAACCGGTACAGGATCAGGTGGCAGTTCAGCATCGGGAAGGGGTGTGGGAACCTGTTGTCTGTGTTTTCTGACATATACATGACCTGGTTTATAACGTTCTATAGCTTGAGGCATAATAGAAAACTTAGGAAGAGTAACAATATCATTAATGGCAGGAGAACCACAGGGAAACATAAACTGATTATCAAAAAATGTCACATTTCTAGAAATGCGAAAACGATGGTTAGAGACATCATAACACACAAATCCCTTATGAGAGTTACTATATCCCATAAATGCACATTGAACGGATTGTGCTCCAAGCTTATGCCTTTCAAAAGGAGGTAAGTGAACAAAACACACACACCCAAAAGTATGTAAAGCACTATAATCAGGATGAATTTTAAATAGACGGAAGAAAGGAGAATCAAGATCAATAACTGTAGAAGGAATACGATTGATCAAGAAGACAGCCGTGGAAAGAGCCTCCACCCAAAAACGGGATGGTACAGAAGCTTGGAGAAGTAAGGTGCGTGTTACATCAAGCAAATGACGATTCTTACGTTCTGCCGTGCCATTTTGTTGAGGGGTATTGGGACAAGACCGTTGAGACAAGATGCCTTTTTGTTGAAGGTATTCCTGAAACTCATGAGACATGTACTCACCACCAGAGTCAGATCGAAAAATTTTAACACTTGCTTGAAATTGAGTTTCAACATATGTCAAATATTTCTTAAACATAGAAAACACTTCGGATTTAGAACGGAGAAAATATATCCAAGTAAAACGACTATAATCATCAATAAATGTGACAAAATATTTATAGTGAGCATGAGAAACCACAGGAGACATTCCCCATACATCACTATGAATCATCTCAAAACAAGTGGAAGCACGATTAGCACCAGACGAAAAAGGAAGTGTCTTACTTTTAGCCAATTTGCAAACAGAACATGAAACAGAGGCATCAGGAATAACATTTTTATTTCCCAACAAACCACTTTTACATAAATGAGACAAAACAGAAGAGTTTGGATGACCTAGTTTTCTATGCCAATCCTCATAGGAATTCAAAACATTATGACAAGCAAGAGACAAATGATTAGAAATAAACTGTATTGGAAACAATCTTCCCACTTTAGGCCCCTTCGCGATCACTTTCCCCGACACCTGCTCCTGCACAAGACAACCAGATCGAGAAAAATTAACATTACAATTATTGTCCACCAATTGACCAACAGACAATAAATTAGAAGCAAGTCCAGGTGAGACAAGCACATTCTGAAAATCCGAGTTTATGTCCCCAACGTTAGTGATAGACAAGGTATTACCATTAGCAATCTGAATTTTCTGATTACCATGATAAGAATGTAAATTGTGCAAGTTTTCAGATGAACCTGTCATGTGATTGGATGCACCAGAATCAATAAACCATGGACGAGAAACATGAGAAGACTTACCCTTAATACCCAAGGCTGAAAGGGCAGAAAGTACCATGTGTTGAATCATTTCAGGTTGTAGAGCATTGCCATCTGATGCACCAGTGGTGGAAGAGCCAATTGTATGGCCTGTAGTGGCATGAAATGCCTTCACCGAATGATGTGCTGGTCGTGGAGGACGCGTGGGACAGTCAGAAATGATATGACCTTGTTGTTTGCAATAATTACAAAACTTCTTACTGCAGCTACGAGCAATATGTCCAAACTGTTTGCAAGAAAAACATTGGACATGTTGCATATCACGACCTTTATTTCTACTTTGAGCAGCATATGCAATTGCCACAGGCTCAGAACTGACAGTATCATGAGACATGGTTCCTTGAGTAAGGAGACGTTGTTCCTCCCTGAGAAGTTCACCAACACATGTATCCAAAGAAGGAACAGGATTCCTATTTAGCAAAGCACCTCTGACAACCTCAAATTCTAGACGAAGCTTCATAAGAAATTGATCTCGCCTACTTGTGTTGTAGACCTCTTGAACAGCCGCAAGAGAGGTCTTGGGAACATTAGCATGTATAATAGCAGAGTGTTCTGCCCAAAGATTTAAAAAACCAGAATAGTATTCTTGAATAGACAAATCACCTTGTTTGTAGTTGGCGATGTCTAACTCCAACTGAAAACGTTTTGCCGAATTGTCCTGGTTGTAAATGCGCTTCAGATAATTCCACATTTCTTGAGCAGTTGAAAAAGAACGCAAATTATTTATCATCTGAGGATCAATACTGTTTAGAATCCAAGTGATAATTTGAGCATCTTTAGTTTCCCACGCATCTAAAGCAGTTTTCTCCGTTGGTGCCTTAGAAACATCATCTAAGTGACTCCATAATCCCTTTCCTTTAACATACATCTTGAACTGAAATTCCCATGCCGAATAATTCTTGCCGGTAAAACGAACACAAAAATTATCTCTTTCTTTTTCGGAAGCCATCTAAATTATTAAACCACCAGATACAATCTCACTAATATTATTTTATTATTATTATAATAATAATTATAATAATAATAATAATAATAATAACTATAATATAATAACAGTAACTGTAATCACAGTTACTAGAGCAGCAACAAGAAACAATACCCACGAACCAACGAACAACAGCACGATCAAATCCACGATTTGGAAGGAGCGGCAAAATAGAAGATTATGACGATCCAGAATCACGAAGCAACAACAGCCAAGAACCAAAAAAAATTGATTGCAATATCAGCGCAACAACGAGAATCTCCAAGACGAAATCACGAACCGGCAACCAAAGATTTAGAATCTCAGACAGCTGCAAGGTTTCTATTTCAAACGAAAGAATTTCGAAACGAACACGATTACGAGAGCGAACCAGTGGGGTATCGCTGATCAGCCAATATAATAATATTTTCCAGGTTTGATCGAACCTACTGATACCATGTCACGAAATTTGGCTTGATGCCTTTCTCATTGCCTTTCATACTATATATAATAGTGTCGGTAATTACAACTCATAATAACTAATTATAGCTGATAATGACTAATTACAATTCATAATGACTAATTTCCTATTCTATAAATGTAAATTATTCACAATCACTGCAAAGATTATTTCCTAATTAACAGTTGCATTAGCAACTCTAGCATCTACAGAACTGATCAAGGAGTAGAACTTCTCGTATGGCAAACCTGTTGAAAGACTAGTTCCCTGCCAGAAAACAAACATGTTTATTATTTATGTACAAAATAAGATGCAACTTGAAGCCAATGTTTTAAAAAACAGGCTGGAAATCGAACCAGATAGCTTCAAATCATAGTTCAATTGGTCTAGCCATAGTTGAACCATCCGTGGTTAAAAAGTGGTTCAATCCGGTTCACCAAGACTATGACACAGTGGAATAAAACAAACCGGTGAACTGACCATTTTTTTCGGTTCAACCAGTTAAATCGGACGTTTTTTAAAACATTTTGTGAACTTATTACACATAATAACCACTAAGCCTTATAAACTGACATGGAAGGCAAAAAAACAAAAATGTTACCATTATTATATGCTTCCTGTCACCAAGTTGAAGATAATTAACAAAGTTTCTATCGATTGTGCTAGCACTAACACTAAACAACCAAGGTGCCAAATTAGTAACAGTTTCGAATTTCGGTCCTGAATTACCTCCGCCAGCAACAACTATTACACCATTCTGAACTGCATGAAAAGCCCCTAAAGAAATTCCATCTTCGAAAAATTCTGTAGGACTACCTTTACCTAAAGAGCATGAAATCACATCAACACCATCACTTATAGCATCCTCAAAAGCTTTCATGATATCTGCATCAGTGCATTCAATCTCAACTGTTCCAAGCCAACACACTTTGTAGGCTGCAACATGAGATCTTGGTGATCCACCTTTAGCAGTGCCGTTGGCGAAGCCAAAAACATTAGCTCCTGAAACAAAGTTGCCCCCCGCAATTGATAATGTTGGTGTTCCATGTCCTAATACGTCTCGTGATGTATAAAGGGATTGGTTTAGTCTTCTAAATTTTGATTCGTAGCCTTTGCTGTAGAATCTTGCTCCTATCAATTTCCAGTATAATTTTGTTGAACATCAATTTAAGTGATAGAGATTTTGTTGAAGTAAATATGCACAAATAACGAAGTCCAAACCTATTGCAGTGAAAATTGTCAAGTTGGCAGATTCCACACCACCTTGATGGGACCGGACCCATTCCATCGTCACTAAAACTTTGAGACTCAGGCGAAACACCTATTCAAGAACAAAACAAACAATTTGTTAGGAAAAGGACAAGAACCAGCCTCCACTTTTGAAAATCTAATGTAGAAAATTAACTTTTGAGTGCAATGATGACGATAGATACATAACAAACTGACCTGAATCAATGTTCGCAATGATTGTACCTTTACCATATCTTGCCTTATCCCATATGGAGTCTTTGGGAACCACTCCATAATTATTCTCTAGCCCAAGAAATTCCTATGATCTTGTGGTTTGCAATTCATGTCCTTTGTTCTCAAACACAGACACTACATTTGGATGTTCTGATGTGCACAAATCAAAATTGAGCAAAAGAGATACCAAAATCTACATGTATTAGGATTTGGTAAATGTGAAGATTCACTTACTTGCAATTTTTGTTGCTTCTTCTACTTCAAGTACAGCAGCAAAACCATTGATGTGTTTATTATATGAGTAAAACATTGCTTCCTTAGCTTTCTGATGGCTATGAAGGTGATAATAATATATAGTAAAGGAGGAGAGTTAATTAGTTTAATCTCTCTCATAACAAAAGTTTATTGAGTTCTATAGACCAGGGTTTAAAAGAAAAGGTTTGCGGCCCTACGGTATTGGCAGGTGCCGATACTGATACAGATATTCACCATTTATACATTAAAGAACAAATTGTGATTAATTCACACCGCGACGACTGAATCAGTGTCGCGACACCTGTATCAACCAAAATTGCAAAGCCTTTATGCGACCAAAATCTCAAAAGCCTTTATGGGACGGCGAACATTTCTTAAAACTTTGCTATAGACCATACATACCTTCCCAAGTGTGAGCCAAGTAAATTGTAATGGGAATTTGTTGCAGATTGAAGATCAGTTGCTGAAGGGTTTGGTCCATGAGAATGTGATCCTAAGTAGACAATATAAGACTGCAACAAAAGAATTTTAGTTTTCAAACAATTGAACTATGCTTCATAAACCAATTATCATGTATATTAAAAAATAACTTGGAAAAGTTGAGCTTGCCTTTTTGATGGCATGGGAAGATTGTTGCAAGAAAGGGAAAAGAATGAAGAATGAGATAAGGTGGAGAATAGAGAAACTCATTATGGTACACAAAGTGATAGGTGAAGACTAAACTTATTATATTGTTCACTTGGCTTTTAATTTCCAGAGCTTCGTTTTCAGTTTGAAAGCAACTCGTATGACATAATCAATCAATCATACCAAGAGATAACCTTAACTGGAACAGAAGTTTGATTGATTTGAGATGTCATACTCTTGGTGCAGTGGTATGAATCTTCGATACTACTGCAGTAGAGTGAATCTGGAAAATTAACATTCAATTAATTAAGTCATTGGTTTTTTTATTAAAATGCTTCGCCTTAAAATAGTATGGATTAAATTGTCACAAGTTATAAAAAAAATTAATTATAGTGCCACAACTTTTGTTAGGGCTTGTCTAATGAAAAGACTAATCTATGAAAAAGAATTTTAGGTTGAATGGATTCGGCCAACCATTGACCGAATCATTGAAGGTCCATTTTTTTTTATTAAAAATATAAATATATAAATTTTATTATATTTTAATATATTTAATTGTTTTTTAAATATTAAAAACTATTTTGATAATTTAAAATATTTAAAACTTATATAATAGAGATTATAATTTAAGAAATATTTTAAAAAATAAATAAGTTAATTTAAACGGATCGATTTGACGGGTCTGCTACATTCAGATATTTTTTATGCATATGACCAATTTCTCGACAAATTCCACATCTTCTCTTTTCTTTCTCAAGATCGCCCATTTCGGTTCTAATTTGTACTATTTGGACGCCCTTTCTTATTCCTTCGCATTGTCTCGTCATGGCAAAGAGTAAATCCTTCATATGTTGGTCAATTTTTGTGGTGTGAAAGTCCAAGGAAGCTTTCGTTGTAGACTTTGAATACACACAAAACCTTAAAAACATATGGTATGTGTATGTTGTGGTCCTGCCGTATACTAGCACATGCTGCGATTACATGGGAGCAAGGTAAATGAAATGTTTGAAACCTCCCACAATCACACCACCCTCCTGAGATCAACTTTAAAAGTACCTAATAACCGACAATCGTGTTGATTAATCCTTTCGGCAACCATAAAATAGAATCTCTCGCGATCAAAATTGGATGACATTATGGTTGATAGATTTACTCGCTTCGTCGGCCATTTCCTTATTATAGTTATCTGTGAAAGTTTGACCAGATGCCAATAGTTTTGTCCAATCGTCTCCTTGTTTTCCAAACAGTGATCCCAGACGATAGAACATTGACTTAACCAATGCAGTAATAGGAAGGTTTTGGGTAGCCTTAAGTACCGAGTTCATAACTTCGGCCAAATTTGTTGTCATGTGTCCCCACCGTTGTCCTCTGTCAAATGCCCTCGACCACTTCTCTCTAGGAATACTGTCTATTCACTCCAAAGCTGCTATATTTATTCTTCATATTTCGTCCTGGTAGTAGTTAAATGTTGTCTCCGTTAATGCATATCCTGTAGGAAAAATGTAAAGTAAAAATGTAAAGTAAAACATATGAAAATCAAGTAGTCAATAAATATTTATTGAAACATTAACACGTGAAGATTTAGGCATACCTATGTTGACAACTGTTTTCCGTAGTTCTTTGTCTCTGAACTCACGCATGAAGTTTTGTGCAATGTGTTTGATACAGTAAACATGTGAAGATGGAGGATACTGCCACCCATTTTCAGGATCATCGTAAGCACTCTTGATTGATAGATGTCGGTCGGATATGAGACAAAGATTGGCCTGAGGGTCACATTCAGTCTCAAATTCCTGAGAAAGAAACTCCAGTCATCCTTGGTCTCACCTTCAACCAGTGCAAATGCTATCGGAAAAATGTTACCATTTCCATCTTGTGTCACAACCATCAACAAAGTCCCTTTGTACTTGTCATACAACCATGTTCCGTCAATTTACATAATCTCTAAATAGATGCTAACATCTATATTTAAACTCTAACTATTATATTTTTTGTAACAGTTTATTTGGAGGCCCTACCTGAACTACCCAGAATACGTCCTTGCAGATAGCTAGATTTGGAGTGCGACCACTTCAATCATCATTTTTCATATTGTTGAAATGCATCAAGCTGATAGGGTCAAATTGTAGTTTGGGTTTCAATAAGATATCCCTTCTCAGCCTAGATGTCTATGCAAACAATATAAAACTGAAATGCCCAATACATGGGGAGATCATTGGCGCAATGTAAATAGAGAAGAGAACAACGAGTGGAAAAACAGGAAAAAAATTGACCTTGCAAGGTAACATGGTTAATGGTAACTATGTTCATAGCGCTGCATATATGCAATGGTTTTTATCCATTCCATTTATGAATGCTTCTCAAGGACAGTTCCTAGAAGACCCCCGTCAATATGCATCATCTTCATCACAACAAAGATCCTCGTCATCCATGCCTCAGGAAATCCCTCAGATGAACCCTTCGCAATTTCAATCCCAGACATCTTCATTCCCCTAGAAAGCATACCAACACCCCTAACCTACACAACCCCAACTAACATATCAAAGCACTCATACCAAATTCTTTGCACCTCTTCTCAACAACCAACACCGTACACCCCAACCCCGCAACCTAACTTCTACTACCACCAAGAATACTAGGAACAAACCACATTTCGACCATCCTTCATATTCACTCTAATTCCTCGACACCAAACATTTAACCCTTCACTCTCTCAACCCACTTCTACATGCCGCACTAACGATGTTTATTACCCTCCCATCCAACAAAGCCCTCTAACAACCTTCAACCAACCATCCCAGTCAGCCTCCAACTATCTCCTAACTGATGATCAACTCATGGAATGGCCAGGTCTTTCTGTTATCGATGTGGATATGGTCGATACATCATATCAACCTGAAAATGTATGTGAAGATGAAGAGTTGTCTTCCAACTCTACTTCATCACCTACAAGACGACAACTCGAAGAGTTAGGCAGGGGAAAATGCATGAAAAAGAGTAAAATGTGTGGAACTGGCGGTCATTTACGTAGACAAAAATGATGTATTTTTTTCACTCAATAATATTAATAAAATTGCTTATATTTATGATTTTATTTAATAAAAAATTATTTTAATTAATTAGATAATTAATTAAATGTTATGGAAAATATTTAATAATATTATAAATTTAATTAAATTATTTATTCATTAATATTTTAAATCATCAAAATAGTTTTTAATATTTAAAAAACAATTAAATATATTAAAATATAATAAAATTTATATTTTTATATTTTTAATAATTAAAAAAAAGGGCCTTCAATGGTTCGGCCAATGGTTGGCCGAGCCTATTCAACGTGAAATAATTCTTCATAGGTTCGTTCTTCCACTAGACGAGCCCTAACAAAAGTTGTGGCATTCTGGTACATTTTTTTTCAACTTGTGACAATTTGATACATACTATTTCAAATCGTGGCATTTTAATAAAAAAATCCAAATTAGTTACGTAGTCAAAGAACAAGTCAAATGTAAGTCTATAAAAAAGTGTGTAGCTTATATATCTTGCATAAGCAAATTATATATGTTGGATAATTTTAATAGGCTTCAAATCATTGAATAGTATATAAATACTTTTATATAAGTGAACAATCATATGCTTATTTTAATTGAGAAGTGTTTATAATTCAAACGAATAAGAAAGACGTGCTGTAAGAAATACTCGCCAGTCATTTTAATTCATTCATGATAATATATTAAATATTAACATTTATATTTTAATAAATACTGTCGCTACTCGAAAAATGCGTCGCGCAACGACGGGAAGGCGAAAAAGAAAGACAGAAGAGTCGCCACCGAACTTTATTTATCCCATGAGGGGAAAGGAAAATATCGAGAAAACCTTAAGAAATAAATGGATAAGATGGTCTCGCAACCATGAACGGGTTCAGAAGCCGGTTATGCGAAGGGAAGGTATTAGCACCCCTCGCATCCATCGTACTCGATGGGAACCTTTTGTTTGTCGATGTGTGAATTTATTTGCTTAAACATTATGCTATAAGAAGTGTTCCACGGGGTAAAAGAAGGGTTAGAAACAAGAAAGAGAGGTAAAGGAGGAAAGAAAAGACTCGATAGGACTTCGCGGTCCTAGGCCTACGTATTCTCAACGGATGAGAAAGTCAGAGTCGACGTAGTTCGGGGCTACGGATATTGGGGGGAAAGTGCTCGACAAGGATTATGGCCCTTGTGCCTACGTATCTTTACTTGAACGAAGTAAAGAATCAGAGCAGCCGTAGTTCGGCCTACGGTGTGTTGATGTTTTTTATGGATGATGCTATCGTGCACATTCCAGCAGTTTAGGCGTATTGCTGCTCGCTCGTTGGAGACTTAGGTGTTACCTGTTTGCGGTAGAACGAACGTAACATATCCTTTTTGAAATGATTAGGTTTTCGCCATGCGAGGCAAGATGTCACATTTGATTGATTGGATTGTTTTTTAGGGGTGAGACATGTCCTCGGATAATAACCCCTACGGGCGGTACCCAATTCTTTATCTCAAAGTTTTTTGTTATGAAAAGGTGTGGCGAACGAGGTGTCTTTGTATTGAAAGACGAGCGTCGAAACCACCCTCACTACAGTGGGCATCCCAACACTCAAAGAGGAAGAGGTCTACACCTAATCCTCTCTCTTTAGTTCAATGCAAAGAGAACTTCGTTCTCTTATTAAAATATTTTTGGTTTTGAATGGTAAGTGCTTTGTGACAGAGAACCCTACGGTAAACGTCAGCACTCGGGATAGGAGAAGGCCTACGCCTAACCACTCCACGACCATTCAAGTTTTTGTTGTGAAAATAATTTGAAATGCACTCGGTGCGGGACCGAGGTTTTTAGGTGACAAGGGTTGCGGGATGAAGTTGTGAAAGTGAGAGGTGGTGGACAAAGTCGCATCTTTGTATTGAAAGACGAGTATCGAGACCACCCTCACTACAGTGGGCATCCCAACACTCGAAGAAGAAGAGGTCTACACCCAATCCTCTCGCTTTAATTCAATACAAAGAATTGATTTTAGAAAAGGTTTGAAAATGTCTTCATATTGAAAGACGAGCGTCTAAACCACCCTCACTACAGTGGGCGTCCCAACGCTCGAAGAAGAAAAGGTCTACACCCAATCCCCTATTTTTAATTCAATACAAAGAATTTAATTACAAGATGGTTTGAGAAAAGAAGTAAGATGCAAAGTAACAGCCCTAACAAAGGACCAACTTTCAAGTAAGCCGAGGGCATTGAGAATACCAATAATTTGAAATGTTATTTCATTAAATGAAAATAGTCATCATTGTGAACAATTTGCAAAAAGAATGAATCAAAAATATTGAAGTATGCAGAAGTTATGAATTTTGGAATTTGTATAGTTAAAACAAAATAATAAGGAATTAAACTAACAAAAGAAATAAAAAGCAAAGGGTGGGAATTGAACCCACCCCCTTTGGTTTATAGCTAACAAACTTATCCACTAGGGCACACGCGCACACGCTGATATGGGAATGGAAGAGAAAAAAGAAAAAATAAGATGTGAAGAATAAAATAAAGCAAAGCGAAAAAAATGGCCCCAGCTGGGCTCGAACTCACGACATGGCGTTGCAAAGTGACTTAAGGCATGGCTAATAACCACTGGGGTGGCGATACATCCGTGTATTTATGCCACCCCATCAAATTAAATACTTAACCAATGCGAATTTCTGGGCAACACAAAATATGGCAAACCGTCCAAATACGTTTCGACCCGTAACTTACTCATACCTCAACCAAACGGGACAAACCTTACGTCAAACTCAGCCAGAATTTTACAAGGAAGAAGATAGCATCAACGGTTTTTAAAATACAATACACACACAAAAATTCGAAGGCTTATGCAATGAGGTGTCTTGAGATACGTTTTGAAATTTACGAACCAAACTAGATGTAAACAGCGGTAGAAAATGTCTTGAGCAAGCTCCAAATATGCAAAAGAATGAGTTTCAGCAAGGGGTCCAATCAAAAGACATTAAAACGAAAACATCGTATGTGATTTGCAAGTGGATGAAATCGATGTTATAGGAAGAAAATTGCCAAACCAATAGTGTTAGTGCAGCTCTAATACAAATACACATAAGTAGCAGCAGGCCCTTAATGATCAACACAAATAGAATTCAATTCCCAAGAACTTCTTGACCACACAAAATCAACAAAATCTATAAAAAAAATTATTGATCATCACAAATACGCAGAAATGAGTTTCAGCAAAACAACATCATGCCAAGAATCTCTCAAACACACAAACTTGCAAAGAAAAATCTGATCAAAGATGACAAAATAGAGGTTAGCAAACCTTCAAACAGGGACTTGATAATCAACCACATAAACATAGTCTCAACAGCAATTGTGGTGAGCCTTACCAACAGTGCTCTTACAAACATCCTCACAATCCAAACTAGTCTAAAACAGCCAACAACTTTATCATGGTGAAAAGCAATTTCAACAAAATCTAGATCAGCATAATTCTGTTTTAAAACAGGAATAACAGCGAATTCGGTCGCAACAATGTCAAGCCTAAATGGAAAAACGAACACACAACCGAAACTAAATCTAAGAGGACTCGACATATCCAACCTTCACCAACTGGGAACAATCTTACGCACATAACTCTGTGACAGCAGCCAGGGTATTGTATGCAGGGCAAATTGAGTGATTTTGACAAAACTAAAAACTAAGCCAGGCATAAATGAGCTTACACGAACTGACATACTCAGAATGGCCTCCCCAGGGCCAAAGAAAACTCTAAAGCCAACAGTAATCGATGCCTATACAGATGGCATTATAAACAAACAAAAAATGCAGCAGGCTTAAATCCAAAACAGATCCAACAATGCAAGTTATGAATTCAAATGTGGCAATGTTCAAGGCATCCTACTGCATGTGATAATTGTTAATTTGTAAACAAATCCAGGCATGGCAGACAGATTTTAGCAGTTATGCATTCAAACATGTTTCAACAACCAGGATTAACATTTTTACCAAAACAACACTTACACATGTTATCAATGCAGCAAGCAAGGGACAACAATAAAACCACAGTTTACAATAGCCTGGAGATATATTTGTCATGGCATTGTCAAGCATCCTACTCAATATGCATTTAGAAATTGATCAACCAAATTGTTGAGCTTCAGATTCAGCAGCAGTCTATACCACATTAAAAAGTGCTCCTCATGGCCACGCTTAAAGGGATAAGCTCAACTTGGCCACAAATCACCAGATGACTATTAAATGCCAATGAAGGAAATAGTGTGTGTTCTTTTTATTAAAGAAATGCATATGCTCACGATGTTAAAATAATGAGTTGACAGATCAACTTATCAAAGCCAAATGCAACAGGTTAGTGAATTTATCACATGTAAGTTGCAGCAATCAGGAAGCTTGATAACACTTTAATGCAAGAACTTAACATTTCACACACAAGCATCCAGCAGTTATGACAAGAACCAAACTAAACTCAAAAACAAATGCAACTAAATTGGGAGATTTAGTTCTCAAGCACAGGTAGAGGCAACAAAACTAGCCTAAACAGATTGAAACCCAACTTAAACCAAACAAACCAAAATTTAAAGTCACATCCAGAACTTAACACAAAGAGTTACCAACTCTGAGCATCTAATATGAACTACCAAAATCCTGGTATGCATCAGAACAAATCAAGCAATGACAAAACAACTCAGGTGACAGTATCATAATGACAAGTCTTAAAGGTCTCACAAAACAAAAACATGGTTGAGCAGACTTTGGTTGGAACAGAATAACATTCTTAAACTCAAACTGTAGCACGCCAAGGATCTCCATTACATACAAAACACGAAACGAGACATGTATGCTCAAAATAGTTGTCCAACAACAATGTAGACCTATTTAATGTGCTGACAGTGTAGTATTCTTAACAAAACAACAATAGCCACAAAACTGTGCCAATGACAGTCACTTAACCAAACCAACATGGTATTCAAGTTTTAACAGCCAGCAAAACAACCAGTTAGACATGCTTGAACAGATGGTATTATAGACAAACCAAAACTAAACAAACTCGATACAGTTAGCACATACGAAATACACACATGCTCAGAACAGTTTTAAATCTAAACAAAATATTTGATGCACACATTATTTTGTCTTATGTATTTTGAAGTTAAGTCACAGCTCTAGCATAAATAATGTCAAAACATGGTTTATATACACATGATGAAATGACTCAGGATTAAATACCTCTTGCAGACCCTCAACAGGAGCAAACAGCTTGCAACCTTGAGCAAGGTAAAACTTTCTTTGAACAAAGCTTGACACCCCTTCCTTCTCGAAGCAACACTCAGCTTTGGAGAAAAACCCTAAAAAAAAACCCAGACTCTCTTTCTGATTTTGCATAAAAAATGGTGGCCCTCTCCTAGGGTTTCCATCCTTTAGCTTTTATACTTCAGTTTCAAAAACCCTCTAACTACTGAATTTGTCTTGCTTGCTTTTTGGTTGGAGTGGAGAGTGGTTTTGTCTAGGGCTGCAGTAGGTCAGAGTAGTGGCTGCCTCCATTGCCTTGTCTGGTAAAGGATTTCAAAAACCTAACAAGTAAGTACCCCACATGCTGGTCCTGATAAGGCAAGGTTTGGTACAAGTTTTGTGAAAAACCAAATTTGCTCCAACTTGCAATTTCACTTGCATCTCAAAACACACACCTAAATCATGAAAACTAAACATACCACATTAATCCTTGCAAAAAAACAAATAGGATTGGCTTTTGTTTCACTGAAAATGGTTGAGTTTTGCTCAACTTCTCTTCCTTCACGTATGGCCATTTTTGAGTTCAAAATTTGCCCAGCCATGAAATAAAATAGAGTACTTATGAATTTTGGGGTGGGATAATCAACGGATGTATCACCACCCCAGTGGTTAAAGCAAGCGCGCAGCAAGTGTAGTGTCCCTGGTTCGATTCCTGGTGGAGACAAAAACCCACCCTTTTATTTTCCAGCGCTTTTCCCATTTTTAAACATATATTTCTCCTTCTTTTGTTATTCACATAAGCATGAGTGGATGAGCTGGTAAGGCAATATGCTTGCAAACCAATGGTGGTGGGTTCAAACCTCACCTTGTGCATTTTATTCCTTTATTACTTTTTCAGTTGGATTTCTTTTATATATGTCCTTGGGAACCACATATGCTTGTCTGCCTATCTCCAAAGATCCTGACTTGTATCTGATGACTTGAACACAAACTCTTAATGAGGTCTATAAATCCTTGACAACAATTTTTAGACACACATTTCTCGAACCCCAGTAAAAATGCAGAAAATGTTATGCAATGTAATATTTTATGCAATATGCTGATGCACTGAAATGAAACACAAGGCAAAGAGGTTGGTCAAATTTTGGGGTACAACAGTTGCCCCTATTCAAACGGCTTGGGCCTGAAGGGATGAAAGGTAAGCGACTTTCATACAATCAAGGTAAAAGACGGTTGAATACCCAAGGACCCGGAAATTTGACAACCGCGAAACGAACTTCTGACATCGCCGCCAGGCGCCCATATTAAGTAGAACGTCTGGCCTCGCCGTCAGCTCTTTAATAGCATCTAACCTCGCCGTCAGATCTCAGCGTCAAAATTACAAATTAACTGACTTCATCGTCGGTCTTCAATATTTTCTGACTTCGCCGTCAATTTTTTTTACAGAACTTTGGTAAAGCCCCTGACTTCGCCGTCAGCTCTTCAAAATAATCTTCTGACCTCACTGTCAAATTTACAATATTTTCTGACTTCGTCGTCAAAACAAATTTTCCAAAATCGTCTTCTGACTTCGCCGTCAATCCCCAGAATGATCTGACCTCGCCGCCAATTTTTCCGTTAAATACGAACAGCCATTAAATTCAAAGATATAATTACTTTTGACATCGCCGTCAAAACAAACTTTCAACATTGCCGTCGAAGAATACAATTACTTTTGACATTGCCGTCAAAACAAACATCTCAACATCGCCGTCGAAGAATTCGATTACTTTTGACATCGCCGTCAAAACAAACTTTCAACATCGCCGTTGAAGAACTAAGCCATCTGACATCGTCGCCAAAAACAAACTTCTCAACACCGTCGTTGAAAAACTAGATCACTTGACATCGCCGCCAAGAACAGACTTTCAACATCGCCGCTGAGAGACACAATCACTTGACATCGCCGCCAAGAACAGATTTCTAGCATCACCACTGAAAAATCAAATTATTGACATCGCCGTCAAAACAAATATTCAGCATCACCGCTGAAAAATCAAATCATTGACATCGCCGTCAAAACAAATATTCAGCATCACCGCTGAAAAATCAAATCATTGACATCGCCGTCAAAACAAATATTCAGCATCACCGCTGAAAAATCAAATTATTGACATCGCCGCCAACCCTTCGCTAAATATAAGCGAGCAACAAGATTCAAACGAATTTAAGACCATCCATTGGTGACAATCACAAAAGAAATCCACTGGGGAGACAGCATGAGCTGGGGTCTAGCCAACACACGGGCAAAGATACTAGTCATCTGCGGGATTCACTTGAAACAAAAGGGTAACGACTCAGCTTATGTTTCACATGCATATGTTTGGATATGACGAAATGCTCCATACGAAATGGAAATGCTTCGCGTTCGGGTGGATGTTATGCATGTATGTAGATGCAAATGAACCACTTTAGCAAAGTAAATGCTAAAGAGAAAGAGCCAACTCCGTTGTGTCAGAGCTAGGTACGCCTAGCGCAAACAAACTCATGCTGGGGAATACAAGCCCTGGATGGCTTCCGATAAAAACTTCTGGGTAAAACTGCTTCGTTAAGAACAAAACCACTCTGCCGGGGATCCAAATCAAACTCTGCTGCGGTAAACGTCCCGGATGGCCTATCAGCCTACAACTCTTTTGGGAAACAAACAACTTGGCTGGAGACAACAACTCCACTCTGCCGGGGAAATCAACCGTGAACGATTAGCCAGAATAACTCTACTGGGAAAACACAGTTGATTGCTGAGGAATAACTCTCTTCTGCCGTCAATTGAATCCACCATCTGCTAGGGATGTTGAATAAGATTTACTGGGAATTTATCCCGTACTATCCCCGCTGGGGATGGAGATGAACCATCTTTGAGTCGATTCCACTATGTGGGGAAGAAAACTAACTCCGCTGACTTGGCCATGGATTAGATAAGGAGGGAATCAGTATCAACCTCTGCTTGGGGAAAGAAAACACAAATAGACAAATGTGTTGTACAGCCGGCACCAAATTATCACTTATGTCTTTATTTAAACCAAAAAACACAAATGTCTTGATTAATAGTTAGCAAAGCCCACAAGTTTATGTATGCAATGTTTTTTCATCAAAAACATCAGGCGTCTTTTGCAAACAAAAACGGTAAAAGTTAAAACAAGAATAAAAGCTTTTCTGAATAGTGTATTTTATTGATAAAGGGCCTGAAACTAGGCAATTTTACATCGGGTGCAACTCCTGAAAAGAGAAAGTTGCGCAAAAAAGATAATTGCAAGAAAAATATACAAAATGTCGGCAATATGGTACAGACAAACACCATGTGACGACTCATCCATGACTTGCGTGACTTTGACGCTTTCCGATATTTTAACTTCTGAAGAGACTGATTTGAAAGGTCGATCTTCGAGTTCTCCCTAGAGTCCATTATGTTTGGGGTGATCAATGCGCAGGCCGCAGTCATTTGCTTTAAAATCCCTAATTTTTGCCTGAATCGCCCTTGCAGGTTTTCAATTCACCGGGATACCCATTTTTGCCAAAGTTGCCCTTTCAGGTTTTCAACTTTGCGAGTTCACATTTTTCTTATATCCCTAACTTTTTCCCGAACCTATCCTTTTATGGTTCTCCGGGATGCCCCATTTTTGCCTGGATATTCTTTTTTTCCAGCGGGTTCATCTTAAGCGAAGTATTTTTTGACTGCGTCTGCATTCACAGGGGATGTAAAATCTTCACCATCCATAGTTGAAAGTAGCAAGGCTCCTCCTGAGAACACCTTTCTTACAACATATGGCCCTTCGTAGTTGGGAGTCCATTTGCCTCTGTGATCGTTCTGTGGTGGGAGAATTCGCTTCAACACCAAGTCGCCTGCCTGAAAGCTCCGAGGACGTATCTTTTTATCATAGGCGCTCTTCATCCTTTTCTGGTACAAACGACCGTACACGAGAGACGCCAATCTTTTCTCATCCATCAAACTGAGTTGGTTCAACCTGTTCTTCACCCATTTTGTTTCATCTATTTTGACATCTGCCAGTACCCTCAAAGAAGGGATCTCGACCTCCAATGGCAAAACAGCTTCCATGCCATATACCAACGAGAAAGGAGTTGCCCCAGTTGAAGTACGCACCGAAGTGCGATATCCATGTAAAGCAAAGGGCAACATCTCGTGCCAATCCTTATAAGTTACCACCATCTTCTGTACTATCTTCTTAATGTTCTTGTTATCCGCTTCCACGACGCCATTCATTTTCGGACGATAGGGAGAAGAATTGTGATGCTCGATTTTGAAACTCTGGCACAGTTCCTTCATCATCTTGTTATTCAGATTAGAACCATTATCAGTAATGATCCTCTCAGGTATTCCAGATCGACAGATGATGTCCATTTTGATAAATCGGGCTACGACTTGCTTCGTGACATTGGCGTAAGAAGCTGCTTCGACCCATTTGGTGAAATAGTTGATAGCTACTAAGATAAAACGGTGCCCATTGGATGCGGTTGGCTCGATCTTTCCAATCATATCAATGCCCCACATGGAAAAAGGCCATGGTGATGACATGACATTCAAGGGGCACGGCGGCACATGAATCTTGTCGGCATAAATTTGACATTTGTGGCATTTCTTGGCGTACTTGAAGCAATCTGACTCCATAGTTAACCAATAATACCCTGCCCTTAACAACTTCCGAGACATGGCATGTCCACCTGCATGTGTTCCGAAAGCACCTTCGTAGACCTCTTCCATAAGCAAATTTGCTTCTTTTTCGTCCACACATCTTAGTAGCACTAAGTCATGGTTTCTCCGATAGAGCGCACCGTCTGGATTCAGATAGAAGTTACCAGACAACCTCCTCAAAGTCTTCTTATCTTGGGTCGATGCCCCAGGCGGATACTCTTGATTTTTAAGAAAGTTCTGGATGTCATAAAACCATGGTTTACCATCAGAAGCTTCATCTATCGCGAACACAAATGCCGGTCTATCGAGCCGTGAAATGACGATTATCGGAGCATCATTCCAGAAGTTTACTTTGTACATTGAGGACAATGTAGCCAAAGCATCGGCCATCTGATTTTCTGCTCTTGGCACATGGTGAAGCTCCACTCGGTCAAAGAAAGGTAGCAACCTTCTTGCGTAGTTCATGTATGGGATCAGATTTGGCTGGCGTGTTTCCTACTCCCCCTTGATTTGGTTGACCACTAAGGCTGAATCTCCATATATATCAAGGTTCTTGATTCTCAAATCGATTGCTTCTTCAATACCCATGATACATGCTTCGTACTCGGCCTCGTTATTGGTGCATGGGAATGTTAACCTTGCGGTGAATGTTATATGGGAACCATGGGGAGTTGTAATGATTGCCCCAATCCAACTACCGTAGGAGTTAACAGCGCCGTCAAAGATCAACTTCCACTGGGAACCTAATTTCGGTCCCTCGTCCGGCAACGGCTCATCGCAATCTTTCATTTTCAAGTACATAATGTCTTCGTCAGGGAAGTCAAACTTCATTGGCTGATAATCATCGACTAGCTGCTCTGCGAGGTATTCTAATAGAACACTACCTTTAATAGCTTTTTGAGATACATATTGAATATCATATTCTGTCAGAATCATCTGCCACCTAGCGATCCTTCCCGATAGCGCCTGCTTTTCGAACACATACTTAATTGGATCCATCTTTAAAATTAACATGGTTGTGTGGTTTAGCATATACTGTCTTAGGCGTTTGGCGGCCCAAGCAAGTGCGCAACAAGTCTTTTATAACATTGAATATCTGGATTCACAGTCGGTGAATTTTTTACTCAAGTAGTAAATTGCATGCTCCTTTCTTCCAGTCTCGTCGTGCTGACCGAGAACACAACCCATGGAATTCTCAAGAACTGTTAAGTACATTATCAACGGTCTTCCAGCCACCGGGGGCATCAGTATTGGAGGCTCTTGTAGATATTCTTTTATTTTCTCAAACGCCTTCTGGCAATTCTCGTTCCAAACGACCGCCTGATCCTTCTTTAGAAGTTTAAACAATGGCTCACAAGTGGCGGTGAGGTGAGATATGAACCTTGCAATATAGTTCAATCTACCTAAGAAACCACGAACCTGCTTCTCGGTCTTTGGTGCTGGCATTTCTTGAATTGCCTTGATCTTCGCGGGATCAACCTCAATACCTTTCTCACTAACGATGAACCCCAACAGCTTTCCTGACCGTACGCCGAAAGTACATTTACTTGGATTCAACCTCAATTTGAACTTCCTCAACCTCTCAAACAATTTTAGAAGATTTACCAGGTTCCCCTCCTCTGTTTGGGACTTTGCAATCATATCGTCGACATAAACTTCGATTTCGTGATGCATCATGTCGTGAAAGAGTGTGACCATTGCTCGTTGATAAGTTGCCCCTGTGTTCTTCAACCCGAAAGGCATCACTTTATAGCAAAAAGTCCCCCAAGGTGTGATAAAAGTCGTTTTCTCCATATCCTCCGGCGCCATCTTAATTTGATTATATCCGGAGAAACCGTCCATGAAGGAAAACACTGAGTACTGTGCGGTGTTATCAACAAGCACGTCAATATGAGGAAGCGGGAAATCATCCTTTGGGCTTGCTCTATTCAGGTCCCTATAATCAACACACATCCTAACTTTGTCGTCCTTTTTAGGCACGGGCACGATGTTAGCGACCCAAGGAGGGTAGTTGGCCACAGCAAGAAATCCGGCATCTAACTGTTTCTGAACTTCTTCCTTGATCTTCACTGCCATGTCTGGCCTTGTTCTTCTCAATTTCTGTTTGACAGGAGGACACTCTTCACGAAGAGGCAGACGATGAACCACGATATCCGTGTCGAGTCCTGGCATATCTTCATATGAACAAGCAAAAACATCCTTGTACTTTTGGAGTAACTCAACCAATCGTTGCTTGACATTACTTTGCAGCGTAGCCCCTACTCTGACCTCCTTCTTATCTTCTTCTGTTCCCAGGTTGATAACTTCAACTTCCTCCTGATGAGGCAGGATGACCTTCTCCTCTTGTCTTAGCAATCTGGCAAGCTCCTCAGGCAGGTCTTCGTCTTCTTCGATCTCTTCTTCGGCTTGAAAGATCGGATTGTCAAAGTCATACCGAGTCATAGACGAGTCTGAGTCGGTGGCATCTGAAATGTGTAACCTGCGATGATGATGATTTTATGCTTTTAAATGATATGCAAAAAAAACACAAACCATATTGCCATTTTATTGTTAAAGATTAAAAAAAAAAAAACAAGAACAACAAGGATCACAAAATTTTGAGTGAAAAGACGCCTTTTAATTGATGATAAAAAGATTGTTCACATGCATAAAAGGTAGGGCCCTACAAATAAAGTCCATTATGCCTTGGGCAGAGCATATGGAAATACATTAATCAGGACAAAACAATTACTCTTCATAAGTCACTGTGATAACTTCTTCCATGCTCCAATTCTTCAAGCCCTGGCCAGGGATGCACGGCTGGATCCATGCATCCATATCGCAGTCGCTGTCTCCTTCCTCGTCTGATATGGCATCGATTCGATCGAAAATGACCCCACTGCTAGTAAATTGGACAGGACCTTTGTAGCATGGAGCGCTTTGTGAAGATGACCCATGTGGGCTATATCCCAATCCGAACTTGTCTTGTTTGTTTGGGACGCTTATCACCTGTCCCCATCCTTGTGTTGATCTGGATTCCACCACGGCCCGCGCTTCTTTGTATGACGACATGGCAACCTCGGGAGCCTTGACCTCAACCGGCGCCTTCTCCTTGATTTGGACGGTCTCAAAGGCCTGGCACAGCGTTTCTTGAATTTCACCGTCGACTTCCACATATTTGAATGAAGACAAATGGCTCACCATGATGTCTTCTTCTCCACAAACAGTCACAATATTCCCATCCACCATATATTTCAATTTCTGGTGCAAAGTCGATGTTACAGCACCTACTAAGTGTATCCAAGGCCGACCCAAAAGACAGCTATAAGCAGGATGGATATCCATGATGTAAAAAACTGTTTCAAACACTTCCGGGCCTACTTGGATAGGCAGAGTTATCTCCCCAAAGACAGATCTTCGGGTTCCATCGAAAGCCCGCACAACCAAATCACTGGGCATACAATAAAGACCCTGATGATCAATCTTCATCAATGCTTTCTTTGGCAACACATTCAAGGACGACCCTGTATCAACAAGTACATGTGACATCACTGTTCCTCGGCATTCAAGTGAAATATGCAGAGCCAGGTTGTGGTTCCTCCCTTTTGGTGTCAAATCGCGGTCAGTGAACCCCAACCCGTTACCTGCATTAACATGGGCCACCACGCCTTCCAACTGGTTAACGGATATCTCTTGAGGTACATAAGCATTATTCAAAACTCTGAGCAAAGAATTCCTGTGAGCCTCATAACATAACAGCAATGACAAGATAGAAATCTTTGAAGGAGTTTGTTGTAAATGATCCACAATTTTGTAGTCACTTTTCCTTATCAAGCGCATGAATTCCTTCGCGTCCTTCAGCAAAGTTTCCTTTTCTCTAGCCTGAGAACTCTCTTCCACTATCTTTCCTTTACCCTTGTCGATCTTTTCTGCGTTTATTTCGGGTGATGCAAACACTCTCCCACTTCTAGTCATTCCTCCAGTTCCCGCCAAATTATCAACAGAATCCAACGACAAATCCCTCAGTTCCTGCTTTTGACCATTGCAGTAGACCTTGGCCCCATAGTTCCAAGGAATCGCTTTAGAACTTTCATAGGGTACGGGCCTTGCCTTTGTGAATATAATAGTGGGCCTCGCCGGAGGCGCGAAAATTGTAATTGTTTTGTATGGGATGGATATGGTGGCCACTTCGTCCTTATCTTTGATGACTACCTCTTCAACCTTCTTCTCACAGATTCTATCAAATTGCAACAAACCGTCATCCATCATGTGCTGTATATGGTTCTTCAGGTTCCGACATCCTTCGGGACAGATCGTACAGTCTTCACAATCCTCCCCACAACCTGGGAACACCCCTCCTTCTAACAACTTGCTCTTCACGAAACCTAACGGCGTCTTCAGATCCTCTACCTTGGACACCAAGTTCAGGCCTTCCTCACTGTCAATAGCGTTCACGCCACCACCCCTACCATGGTTAGGCATGGGATTTTGATCCACATTTGGCGCATCCTGATTGAAATTGATAGCTTTACTATCAATAAGGTCTTGTACCTTATGTTTGAAGGCTTTACAGTTGTCAATACTGTGGCCGGGGGCGCCAGAGTGGAATTCACACCTAGCGCTGGCGTCATATCCAGGAGGTGGTTGGCCAGTTAGAGGTGCCATTGTCCTTTTCTGGACTAACTGCAGTTGAATTAAGTGTTGCAGTAACTGAGCGTAGGGCATTGGCGGTGTGTCAAAGTGTCTATCCGCCACCCTTCTCTTATCTTGGAACTGTCTCGGTGCATAATTCTGTTGTTGAGGTCGTTGCTGCTGTTGTTGATGTGGTTGTTGTTGCGGAGGCTGTGTCGCTGGGATGGCAATACTTTCTACTTGTGGTGGTTGTTGGTAATACGGTCGCTGCAGACGCTGATCCAGGTATCGTTTTCGGCTGTTAAAGCCGTACACTGCATTTGTTTCAATATCCCTTTTCTTCGCACCAAAAAACTTTCTTCCACCTCCATATGAGGTCCCTTCCGCTGCTTGAATTTTCCCCATTTTTATACCGTTTTCAACTCTTTCGCCCGTGATAATCAAATCTGAGAAGCTTCCTGACATGTTGCTCACCAACTTCTCGTAGTAGATTCCGGGCAATGTGGCCACGAATAAATCGATTAGTTCTCTTTCCACCATGGGAGGTTGAACCCTAGCGGCAAGCTCTCTCCACCTTTGAGCGTATTCTTTAAAACACTCATTGCTCCTTTGGGATAAACTCTGCAACTGCACTCGATTTGGTGCCAAGTCACTATTGTACTGGTAGTGCTGGACAAAGGCCTCTGCTAAATTCTTCCAGCTCCGAATATTGACAGGTTCCAAACCCATGTACCACTCTAGAGAAGGCCCTGACAGACTATCTTGGAAGAAGTGCATAAGCAACTTCTCATCATCGGAGTATGCCGACATCCTTAGGAAATAGGAGCGGATATGCACCTTTGGGCACGTCGTTCCTTTGTATTTATCGAAATCTGGTACTTTGAACTTTGGAGGAATCCTAAGTCCTGGAATCAATCCCAGATTGGACATGTCAAGTCCCATAGTGTTCTGGTTTTCAAGAATGCTCTTCATCTTTTCTTCTATTTCATCGAACCTTCTATTAGTGTCGGATTGTAACCCTCCCCCAAGGTCTCTCATGGAGAAGATATCATCCTGTTCATCTTGGTCCCACTGAGGATTCACGCTAGTAGGTATGGCGCCTGCCACAACTGGGATGGGGATTCCGGCTTGGTCTCTTCCGCCCGGAAGGTTGACTACAGTTGGGCCACCATTGACTTGCGAGGTTCTGCCATTAAACGGAGGAGGAATAACAGTAGTTCCTCCATGCAAAACGCCACTCCCATCCACTTGAGCTATTAAAGGTTGAACCAAGGTCCTTAACTGGTCCTGCCCATTGGCCACCCCCTGCATCATCTCCATGAATTGCGTCATCCTCTCACGAAACTCCAAAAGCTCGGCTTGAACCTGATCCATAATTCTCTGCTGATTTCCCCGCATGTTGTAGGAGTGTTGAGAAGTCAGCTTGCTCTTTCTCTTTCTCTCTCTCTCTGAAATGGCAAGCGGTGTGAGGTCGGGTTTTAGGGAATGCAAAATGATGCGTAAATATATGCAATGTTCAAGAGACTTTCAAGGCTTATGATTACCATCGGTATTATAGAACTGCGGATGAATAAATAAATAAAGAAGGCACAATTTTGACCAAAAAGCGAACTTTCATTAATTTGGGAAGATTCAATACAAGCATTTACTGACTAAGCTGAAAATAACAATTCATATTACAAGGAAAACTGAATAACTGAAAATCAAGAATGACTAGAAATTCTTCTTTTGGAGACGCTCCTCGAGCTTCTTCGTTTCGAACATGAACCTCCTAACCATTTGGTCGCAGAGCTGGATAAAGTGGTGAATAGAAGGAGGGATATCATTTCCTTCTAAGTCTTGAATTGCGCTCTCCAACCTCCATGGGATATCACGGATCATGAGGTTGCAATGCTCCACCAAATTGTTGTACCTAGCACGACACATATCTAGAGTCGACTGGTAATAACAAATAGAATCCACATGGGTGTCCAACAACTCATTGAGCTGAGCCTCCTTCTTGAGCCACTGCGCACCATCTCTTTGCAAAGCCTCGAAACGATTCCTCCATAGGGCGGTAGTTTCTTGGGCAGTTTCCAACTCTAGACATTTGCTACTCCACATGTCAGGTGTGACATATGAAGCTCTCAATGCCTCCTCTTTGAGTCTTCGTTCATCTTCCACTAGGCTCAAGGCATTTCTCAGTTGTTCTTCAAGATCCCCAATATCAGCCTCAAGATTCTTTCTTATTTCCTTCTTTCCGGCAGAGGCTATCTCAAAGAAGTGCCATGCCCTATCACAAGAGGCCTTGGTGTCCTTTAGGCGCTGTCGGAGAGTTATTAATGACGCATCAACCCCTTCAAAACCTTGTTGGTACCTGACTCTCAGATCCATTTCTAACTTCAGCTTCTTGCTACTCTCAGCCGCTTGATCTTGTTCAAACTCCACCTTTCTTTTGTACTGTCCACTCTCCACATTTGCTTGGTGGACTTCATTCTGAAGGTCCTGATTCTCCTTAGTCAACCTTTCTACCACTAGTTTTAGTTTTTCATATTCTTCTATGGATACATGAGTGGGAGCAGGAGGTGCTTCTCGCATAGATGGCTCTGAGGGAAATGGTAACGACCTTTCAGCTACTCTAGCTAGTAACCACTGGTTGTATGGCTCCTTTGCCACACAATTCTTTGCTTTTAACTCCTTCCTCCCCTTTGTATGAATCTTGCCCTAAGCCTTAGCAATCTTCCTGACAAACGCAGGGTCCTCTGATGTGGCTAGCAAAAAGAAACTCTGAACCTTCTCTGCTTCGGGCTCGTCTTCCATGGCATAGCCCAACTGGCGTAATGCCATGACTGGGTTATAGTTAATACAACCGGCCCTACTGATCAATGGTACATTACTGAATTCTCCACAACTAAAAATGATTTCCACATCATAGTACTCATGAGAGTACCAAGCAATATCACTAGCTTCTAGAGACATGATGCGTTGAGACCATTTCAATTCCTTCTTGTTTTCCACGAACGGCCCTTTCTTTGGCAAATGAGAAGCATACCACTTGTATAGTAGGTGAGAGCAGCATTGGATCATTCCTGCTTTCTTTTCACTCCTCCAATGAATAGAGTGATAAACATCGGCGAGAAGCGTGGGGATGGGGTTCTTCTGCATGAAGAGAATGATGGCAGTGATGTCTACGAAATTGTCCACATTTGGAAAGAGGATAATCCCATAAATCATCATAGCAACACTAATACCGAACTTTTCCCAATCTCCATCAACCTTATATTGAGCAGCCTTTTCTAGCAGAAACTTCAATGGAAAACCCTGAACACCCCCCTTACTGGTTAGACCCTCCTTGACTTCTTCTTTGGTCATATGAAGAGCGAGAGCAATGACAGCAGGCTTTGGTTCTTCTTCCAAACCAGTATAGACAGGTTGATCCTTAATCTTAATATTCAAAATGTGAGAATATTCCTCCAAGGTAGGAGCCAATTGATAGTCTTGGAAAGTGAAGCATCTGAGAGGCGCATCATAAAACTGAGCCATAGCGAACAAGGCCCAAGTATCGACTCTAGAATGGAGAAGATCAAGCAATTTCCCATGTTTTCCTTGAAAGTTAATCTTGATAACTTTTGGCACGCCAATCAGAAGGTCTTGAATTGATTCCACCTTTGGTTCCCTAAACTTTATGGAATTTGTGCTTCTTTTTCTTTGATCGGCCATTGAGTTCACCAATACCTGAGATAATCATAGCTTCTTAAGTCTCTTGATATGCAAAATGATATGCAATGCAATGTTTTATGAATGCACATGATAATAGAACACCATCAAGATCAAAGTCACAAATCCTGCAAGACAACATCAAAAGGTATCTTTCCCCAACGGGTGAGCAATCTATTGGTTTAAGAGGGTATTCCAAAGGCTTTTCAAACAAAGTCCCATGTACTAACCCTCAAAAAGTTTCCCATCATAACGACTACTCGTAAGACGGTAATCCTTTCAAAAGGATGAACACAGAGTTATGTTTTAGCAACCTTCGGAATAAGGTTCTACAAAAGGTCCTCAGAATCGCGGACTCCCAATTGGAAATAAAGACGCCGTTACGACTACACGTAAGACATAATCATCCCAAAGGGGTCTTATCTGAGCGGTGGAATTCAAACCAACTCAACGAGTCCTACGTCTCGCAAATCAGAAAGAAACCACCTTCTAATCTTAGTGTATACTAGAAAGCTCGGGTAGAAAGCTTTTATCCTCACAAACCAACCAATAAACCCAACAGGTAAAAGGAACACAACATAATAAACAGTTAAAAGAAAACAAATAAAACATGTGACAAACAAATTAGGCTTGGCTTGCTAGGTTTTCCCCAGCAGAGTCGTCAGCTGTCGCTACTCGAAAATGCGTCGCGCAACGACGGGAAGGCGAAAAAGAAAGACAGAAGAGTCGCCACCGAACTTTATTTATCCCATGAGGGGAAAGGAAAATATCGAGAAAACCTTAAGAAAGAAATGGATAAGATGGTCTCACAACCATGAACGGGTTCGGAAGCCGGTTATGCGAAGGGAAGGTATTAGCACCCCTCGCATCCATCGTACTCGATGGGAACCTTTTGTTTGTCGGTGTGTGAATTTATTTGCTTAAACATTATGCTATAATAAGTGTTCCACGGGGTAAAAGAAGGGTTAGAAACCAGAAAGAGAGGTAAAGGAGGAAAGAAAAGACTCGATAGGACTTTGCGGTCCTAGGCCTACGTATTCTCAACGGATGAGAAAGTCAGAGTCGACGTAGTTCGGGGCTACGGATATTAGGGGGAAAGTGCTCGACAAGGATTGTGGCCCTTGTGCCTACGTATCTTTACTTGAACGAAGTAAAGAATCAGAGCAGCCGTAGTTCGGCCTACGGTGTGTTGATGTTTTTTATGGATGATGCTATCGTGCGCATTCCAGCAGTTTAGGCGTATTGCTGCTCGCTCGTTGGAGACTTAGGCGTTACCTGTTTGCGGTAGAACGGACGTAACATATCCTTTTTGAAATGATTAGGTTTTCGCCATGCGAGGCAAGATGTCACGTTTGATTGATTGGATTGTTTTTTAGGGGTGAGACATGTCCTCGGATAATAACCCCTACGAGCGGTACCCAATTCTTTATCTCAAAGTTTTTTGTTATGAAAAGGTGTGGCGAACGAGGCGTCTTTGTATTGAAAGACGAGTGTCGAAACCACCCTCACTACAGTGGGCATCCCAACACTCGAAGAGGAAGAGGTCTACACCTAATCCTCTCTCTTTAGTTCAATGCAAAGAGAACTTCGTTCTCTTATTAAAATATTTTTGGTTTTGAATGGTAAGTGCTTTGCGACAGAGAACCCTACGGTAAACGTCAGCACTCGGGATAGGAGAAGGCCTACGCCTAACCACTCCACGACCATTCAAGTTTTTGTTGTGAAAATAATTTGAAATGCACTCGGTGCGGGACCGAGGTTTTTAGGTGACAAGGGCTGCGGGATGAAGTTGTGAAAGTGAGAGGTGGTGGACAAAGTCGCATCTTCGTATTGAAAGACGAGTATCGAGACCACCCTCACTACAGTGGGCATCCCAACACTCGAAGAAGAAGAGGTCTACACCCGATCCTCTCGCTTTAATTCAATACAAAGAATTGATTTTAGAAAAGGTTTGAAAATGTCTTCATATTGAAAGACGAGCGTCTAAACCACCCTCACTACAGTGGGCGTCCCAACGCTCAAAGAAGAAAAGGTCTACACCCAATCCCCTATTTTTAATTCAATACAAAGAATTTAATTACAAGATGGTTTGAGAAAAGAAGTAAGATGCAAAGTAACGGCCCTAACAAAGGACCAACTTTCAAGTAAGCCGAGGGAATTGAGAATACCAATAATTTGAAATGTTATTTCATTAAATGAAAATAGTCATCATTGTGAACAATTTGCAAAAAGAATGAATCAAAAATATTGAAGTATGCAGAAGTTATGAATTTTGGAATTTGTATAGTTAAAACAAAATAATAAGGAATTAAACTAACAAAAGAAATAAAAAGCAAAGGGTGGGAATTGAACCCACCCCCTTTGGTTTATAGCTAACAAACTTATCCACTAGGGCACACGCGCGCACGCTGATATGGGAATGGAAGAGAAAAAAGAAAAAATAAGATGTGAAGAATAAAATAAAGCAAAGCGAAAAAAATGGCCCCAGCTGGGCTCGAACTCACGACATGGCGTTGCAAAGTGACTTAAGGCATGGCTAATAACCACTGGGGTGGCGATACATCCGTCTATTTATGCCACCCCATCAAATTAAATACTTAACCAATGCGAGTTTCTGGGCAACACAAAATATGGCAAACCGTCCAAATACGTTTCGACCCGTAACTTACTCATACCTCAACCAAACGGGACAAACCTTACGTCAAACTCAGCCAGAATTTTACAAGGAAGAAGATAACACCAACGGTTTTTTAAAATACAATACACACACAAAAATTCGAAGGCTTATGCAATGAGGTGTCTTGAGATACGTTTTGAAATTTACGAACCAAACTAGATGTAAACAGCGGTAGAAAATGTCTTGAGCAAGCTCCAAATATGCAGAAGAATGAGTTTCAGCAAGGGGTCCAATCAAAAGACATTAAAACGAAAACATCGTATGTGATTTGCAAGTGGATGAAATCGATGTTATAGGAAGAAAATTGCCAAACCAATAGTGTTAGTGCAGCTCTAATACAAATACACATAAGTAGCAGCAGGCCCTTAATGATCAACACAAATAGAATTCAATTCCCAAGAACTTCTTGACCACACAAAATCAACAAAATCTATAAAAATAATTATTGATCATCACAAATACGCAGAAATGAGTTTCAGCAAAACAACATCATGCCAAGAATCTCTCAAACACACAAACTTGCAAAGAAAAATCTGATCAAAGATGACAAAATAGAGGTTAGCAAACCTTCAAACAGGGACTTGATAATCAACCACATAAACATAGTCTCAACAGCAATTGTGGTGAGCCTTACCAGCAGTGCTCTTACAAACATCCTCACAATCCAAACTAGTCTAAAACAGCCAACAGCTTTATCATGGTGAAAAGCAATTTCAACAAAATCTAGATCAGCACAATTCTGTTTTAAAACAGGAATAACAGCGAATTCGGTCGCAACAATGTCAAGCCTAAATGGAAAAACGAACACACAACTGAAACTAAATCTAAGAGGACTCGACATATCCAACCTTCACCAACTGGGAACAATCCTACGCACATAACTCTGTGACAGCAGCCAGGGTATTGTATGCAGGGCAAATTGAGTGATTTTGACAAAACTAAAAACTAAGCCAGGCATAAATGAGCTTACACGAACTGACATACTCAGAATGGCCTCCCCAGGGCCAAAGAAAACTCTAAAGCCAACAGTAATCGATGCCTATACAGATGGCATTATAAACAAACAAAAACTGCAGCAGGCTTAAATCCAAAACAGATCCAACAATGCAAGTTATGAATTCAAATGTGGCAATGTTCAAGGCATCCTACTGCATGTGATAATTGTTAATTTGTAAACAAATCCAGGCATGGCAGACAGATTTTAGAAGTTATGCATTCAAACATGTTTCAACAACCAGGATTAACATTTTTACCAAAACAACACTTACACATGTTATCAATGCAGCAAGCAAGGGACAAGAATAAAACCACAGTTTACAATGGCCTGGAGATATATTTGTCATGGCATTGTCAAGCATCCTACTCAATATGCATTTAGAAATTGATCAACCAAACTGTTGAGCTTCAGATTCAGCAGCAGTCTATACCACATTAAAAAGTGCTCCTCATGGCCACGCTTAAAGGGATAAGCTCAACTTGGCCACAAATCACCAGATGACTATTAAATGCCAATGAAGGAAATAGTGTGTGTTCTTTTTATTAAAGAAATGCATATGCTCACGATGTTAAAATAATGAGTTGACAGATCAACTTATCAAAGCCAAATGCAACAGGTTAGTGAATTTATCACATGTAAGTTGCAGCAATCAGGAAGCTTGATAACATTTTAATGCAAGAACTTAACATTTCACACACAAGCATCCAGCAGTTATGACAAGAACCAAACTAAACTCAAAAACAAATGCAACTAAATTGGGAGATTTAGTTCTCAAGCACAGATAGAGGCAACAAAACTAGCCTGAACAGATTGAAACCCAACTTAAACCAAACAAACCAAAATTTAAAGTCACAGCCAGAACTTAACACAAAGAGTTACCAACTCTGAGCATCTAATATGAACTACCAAAATCCTGGTATGCATCAGAACAAATCAAGCAATGACAAAACAACTCAGGTGACAGTATCATAATGACAAGTCTTAAAGGTCTCACAAAACAAAAACATGGTTGAGCAGACTTTGGTTGGAACAGAATAACATTCTTAAACTCAAACTGTAGCACGCCAAGGATCTCCATTACATACAAAACACGAAACGAGACATGTGCGCTCAAAATAGTTGTCCAACAACAATGTAGACCTGTTTAATGTGCTGACAGTGTAGTATTCTTAACCAAACAACAATAGCCACAAAACTGTGCCAATGACAGTCACTTAACCAAATCAACATGGTATTCAAGTTTTAACAGCCAGCAAAACAACCAGTTAGACATGCTTGAACAGATGGTATTATAGACAAACCAAAACTAAACAAACTCGATACAGTTAGCACATACGAAATACACACATGCTCAGAACAGTTTTAAATCCAAACAAAATATTTGATGCACACATTATTTTGTCTTATGTATTTTGAAGTTAAGTCACAGCTCTAGCATAAATAATGTCAAAACATGGTTTATATACACATGATGAAATGACTCAGGATTAAATACCTCTTGCAGACCCTCAACAGGAGCAAACAGCTTGCAACCTTGAGCAAGGTAAAACTTTCTTTGAACAAAGCTTGACACCCCTTCCTTCTCGAAGCAACACTCAGCTTTGGAGAAAAACCCTCAAAAAAAACCCAGACTCTCTTTCTGATTTTGCATAAAAAATGGTGGCCCTCTCCTAGGGTTTCCATCCTTTAGCTTTTATACTTCAGTTTCAAAAACCCTCTAACTACTGAATTTGTCTTGCTTGCTTTTTGGTTGGAGTGGAGAGTGGTTTTGTCTAGGGCTGCAGTAGGTCAGAGTAGTGGCTCCCTCCATTTCCTTGTCTGGTAAAGGATTTCAAAAACCTAACAAGTAAGTACCCCACATGCTGGTCCTGATAAGGCAAGGTTTGGTACAAGTTTTGTGAAAAACCAAATTTGCTCCAACTTGCAATTTCACTTGCATCTCAAAACACACACCTAAATCATGAAAACTAAACATACCACATTAATCCTTGCAAAAAAACAAATAGGATTGGCTTTTGTTTCACTGAAAATGGTTGAGTTTTGCTCAACTTCTCTTCCTTCACGTATGGCCATTTTTGAGTTCAAAATTAGCCCAGCCATGAAATAAAATAGAGTACTTATGAATTTTGGGGTGGGATAATCAACGGATGTATCACCACCCCAGTGGTTAAAGCAAGCGTGCAGCAAGTGTAGTGTCCCTGGTTCGATTCCTGGTGGAGACAAAAACCCACCCTTTTATTTTCCAGCGCTTTTCCCATTTTTAAACATATATTTCTCCTTCTTTTGTTATTCGCATAAGCATGAGTGGATGAGCTGGTAAGACAATATGCTTGCAAACCAATGGTGGTGGGTTCAAACCTCACCTTGTGCATTTTATTCCTTTATTACTTTTTCAGTTGGATTTTTTTTATATATGTCCTTGGGAACCACATATGCTTGTCTGCCTATCTCCAAAGACCCTGACTTGTATCTGATGACTTGAACACAAACTCTTGATGAGGTCTATAAATCCTTGACAACAATTTTTAGACACACATTTCTCGAACCCCAGTAAAAATGCAGAAAATGCTATGCAATGTAATATTTTATGCAATATGTTGATGTACTGAAATGAAGCACAAGCCAAAGAGGTTGGTCAAATTTTGGGGTACAACAAATACGTATAAAAAACACAATTTTAGACCAAACTTTCTTTCACCGTGTCTCATTATAACTATGTTTTAACACATGCATATTAAATTACATATTTATATGCATAAGTAAGAAAGTCTTAATATAATTTGTTTTAAACATGTGTTGTGTTGGACCTAGGAGAGTGTTGAAGAAGAAGGTATACAGAATAAGTGAATCTTCATTTTTATCAAGAACAAATGATCACACCCTCCATTATGTTTTTTAGTATTGGATCTAATCGAAGAGTAACTTATATAAAGTATTGAACGTTAAAGTGCCAATTTTGTAGGGGCACCTCCTTTTCACTGTATTGGAAGTATGATCAATTGCATCTGAGGTCTATTTTATCACTTAATCACCTATCTCTAGTTCCTGAACGGAGTAATGGTGTCGTCTGTAGAATTAGAGTGTTGAATCCTGCCATTTTTCCACGAAAAAATCATTTTTTCTTCACCGGAGATTCAAATCATCGATCTTCTTCTCATGAGGCACCAATCTCTTTCTCCAACATATTAGATATCAAGCTCGCAAAGCCATGGTGACATCGAAGATTACTCTACCAACCACTCAACATCACGTTGTTGTTATGGTTTCTAAATGTAACAATGCTTTTCCTCTTCCCTGATATAAGATGATCTAGTTCTAGTGACCTTTCCTTCTATTCTTACACAACATGATTTTGTGCCTCCAAGAGTTGATCGAGAAAAATTTTAAGTCGTTCCATTTTTCCAATCTCTACAATAGCTTTGTCGAGACTAACCATAGAAGCAATCTATGTCGCGATCATTAATACATGGACAAGAGATGCTCTTAAATTTTCGAGAACTGTAAGCTAACCTATGCATGGAAATAACTTTTGATCTGGTGAAGAGGGTATATAACCTATTACAACAAAAAAAGCTATCAAGTCTTGGCGGACATGATACCTAGGAAATAAGAGAACCTACAATGCAGTTCTACAAGAACCAATACCATGAGCTAGGCAGCTTCACGCAGTAACAAAGGACTCATGTTGCAGTCGAATCCAATAGAAGCAACTTCAATGCACTAAATAAACCAAATACCTCCATATAGTAACCAAAATAGAGGACATCAAACTCCCTACCGACTGAAGAGGTAGAAACGACAGTCTTACTCCATCGGGGATTCTCCCTCCTCATCGCTCCCCAACATACTACTCCCAAAGATGAGAGAGGTACGATGCAAATACACCAACCTCTAATAAAAAGAGGAGCCTAGTCTCCATACACATTCTCGAAAATAGGTTCTCGAGGTCCCTTGAGAAGCCCCCCAAAGGTAGAAAATTATGATGTTATAGTGGGTGCAGACAAACACGTTGAACATGTGGATAAAAAAATTGGATTACTACCATGCCTAATGAGCTTTGAAATGCAAGTTCTTCGCATGAACCCTCAAGCGAGATGTTATGACTAGATTTAAAACCCTCTCATATGAGAGTACAGATTCATGGAAGGAACTAAGTAACCGGTTTACAACTCAGTTTACTGCTCGAATATGGCTATCCACCACTATGGATCTACTCAGTAGGATCATGCAGAAGAAGAGAGAGAATTTACAAGTGTACTTCGATCGATTTACCAAGGTATCGTAGAAAGTAGGATGTACATATGAAGGGTTAAAATTTTGGATATTCAAAAAGGGGGTTGAGGTAAGATTGCATGTTTCAGAAAAAAAATTAAGGATGGAAAAAGCTTGGAGCTTAAGAGAATTGCTGAAAAGCGTCTAACCCAACATCAACTACGAGGAAGAGATTTTAGTCGGAGAGAAGAACCAAGAAATAAGAAACCTCAAATAAGGTCGAGATCAAGAAAAAGATACTAGTCATCATAGAGATAACCAGGACCTAAGACGTTGAGCCAACTTTTTTAGATACACTCTTTTGAACACATCAAAGGAGAATATCAGGTGAGAATGCACAACTACTGAATTCAAAGAAGTCAAGACCAAGAATAAATATTCGATTAAAGTGTTAACTAGGATGGATAAGTTGAAATAGTTTTGTTTCATAAAAGTCAAGGTCATAACACTAATAAAGGCATCCACTTGAAGAATATGATTAAAGAATTGATAAAAAAAAGGACGACTCAATGAATGTAATTATGAAGTAAGCCAAAGATATGACCGAGACTGAAAGAGGGACCATTGTGTAGATCTATGTATTTTCAGGTACATAAGACTGCAACTAATACTTTGATCACATATTAATCATGGTGATTTTGATGATGAATCCAATGTTAGGTGAAATTATGATGCTTGATCATGTTGATCTCTAATGTTATCTTTCCAACTGTCTTTGATGTGATGCTCATATTGAAGTTATCTTAAGCTTTGTTAGGGAGTAGAATCAAGGTTATAGTGAATTTCTAAAGTAAAATATAATGTTGCAAGGAACCTGAAGCTTCAAAGTTGTGAAAGAGAGGAATTGTGAAAGCTTGCATGGTTGATAGTGCGCTTAAAGTAGAGTCTGAGTTACTAGAGTCTTGTAAAAAATTTAGAGTAACTCATGAGTTACTAAGTAAATTCTCACACACTCACCAAAAGCTTTTGAGAACCTTTTCTTTTTGATAAAAGCACCAGAAAATGTCTTTTTGCGACTAGCTATTTGATTACAAGCACAAATAATCCTTTATGAGTGAAAATTATACTAGGTAGTCAATAAGCACTTAGAGATAGTTGATTATATCTTTTGTAACACCACATAATCGAATATTAGAACTTATAATCAATTAGTAACAATACAATTTGAAAACTTTCCATATTTACACTACATAACCGATTATACCTATGGCATAATCAATCAAGAGCGTTAAAAAGACGATAAATCATTTTTCTTTTTGAGCTATAAAGTGCCTCTTCACTATTATTTACACCATAATTCAAAACCCAATCATTCTTTTCTTAGTCTAACCTCTCACACACAATCTCTCTCTCTCCCTCTCTCTCTCTCTCTCTCTCTCTCTCTCTCTCTCTCTCTCTCTCTCTCTCTCTCTCTCTCTCTCTCTCTCTCTCTCTCTCTCTCTCTCTCTCTCACACACACACACACACACACACACACACACACACACACATTTTTATTTCAATAATAGTTGCCTTAGTGTAGTTATTAGATGGCATTTTTGATTGGCTACATTTAGCAAAACAAAACATGGAGAAATGTCCAAGTGTTTAGTATTGATCAAGCTTTCTTAAGTTGTATAAGGGACACATGATGAGCGTAATGGTCCATCATTTGTGTACGACATTTGGGCCATGCTTAACAAGCACCAGACTGCTACATTTTGAATGAATCTTTGGAGAATATTCATTTCTATTTGATTGCTTTTATTTAGAAATATGTTTAAGTCATTTGTTTGACAACTGGATAAAAATTAATTTGGATTTAAATGAAGATTTCAATTTGAATTTAAAATGAAATAAATCATATCTTGTTAAATATATTCAAGGAACAAATCAAATATCTAATAGATTTGCATTAATTCTAGACGAAATCAATCTCAAATCCATGAAGAAAAGCCCAAAACGTTTATTCTATATAAGGAGCTCAAAACCTACATAGGAAGCAAAGAAATACATAAAAGATTTAAAGTGCTATGGTTTATTTTTTGAGTCCTTGTTATTGTTGTATGTACACCTCTATGTTTTAGTGACTTGGTATAAAAGGTTTGTCTAGAGTTGAGTGATAGTGTTCAACATTGATTATTGAGTTATAATCTCCAATCACGAGTTGTGTGATTGAGAAGAAAGTGAATAGGTTCTCATGTTTAGGGGGAGCCCTAAATAGAAAGTCATTGGATAACGTTAGGAATAGGCATTTAAAAACATAGGGTTTGTTGTTGCTTGTAAGACTAATAGTAATAAGATAATAATAGTGAATTTCCTTTCTTGGGGTATGGACTCAGGCCCCCACACTTAGGTGTAGTTTCACTGAACTAGGTAAATAACTATTGTGTTATTTACTACTTTTCTACTCCATCATCTAGTACTTGATGTTTCTAGTTTAACTTGTCAAACTAGTTGTCTAGGACATCATGTTCGATATCTATTCCCTAAGGAACATAAATTCAGTTAGTATCAGAGCAAGCACCCTAGCCTGTTGGGTGAGTTCTAGGGAAGATAAATTATGCTAAAAAACACAATGAAAGATGGAGGATCAGTCAACAAACCATCATTTTTGGATGGAACCAATTATGATTATTGGAAGGAAATAGTGGTGGTATTTCTCAAATCCATGGGAAACAAAGCATGGAAAAAAGCGATAAAATGGAGGGAAATATCTAGTGATCACTTCTAAAGATGAAACTACGACCTTAAAACCAGAAGCTGAATTGATTGATGCTGAAGATGACGAAGCTTTTGGAAACTCCAAGGATTTGAATGTTATCTTCAATGGGGTGGACAAGAAAATGTTCATGTTGATCAACACATGTTCAGTATCGAAAAAAGCATGAGAGATTCTCAAAACTGCACATGAAGGCACCTCTAAAGTTCATATGTCAAGGCTGCGGCTTCTTACCACTAAGTTTGAGAATATGATGATGAATGAAGAAGAATTAATCTGTGATTTCCACATCAGATTACATGATATCTCCAACACCTCTTTTTCCTTAGGTGAAAAGATGTCTGAAGAAAAGATTTCCAGAAAAATTCCCATATCATTGCCTGAGAGGTTTGATATGAAAGTAACTGTTATTGAAGAAGCTCAGGAATTGAGCAGTATAAAGGTTAATGAACTCATTGGTTTCCTACAAAACTTTGACATGTTCATCACTGAAAGTTATGAAAATAAGAACAAAGGGATATGTTTTATTTCCAATCCTGAAGAAAGTCAATGGGACATAGAAGAGAACTTTCCAGATGTTATAGCTCTTCTAAGTAAGAGGTTCAAAAATCCTTGAAATATCTAAAAAAATGAAGGACAAATGTACAAGACAAAATGTCAGACATCAATCCCCATATCAAAAGCAGAAGTGAGGAAAACCCAATGATGACAATGGTACTCATTGTTTTGTGTGTAAGGAAAACCCAATGATGATAATGGTACATCAATGTTTTATTGATTCATATAGGCTCTTACTCACTAAATGGGAAGAAACGTGCTTAACCATAGATAATCAGAAGAAAACCATAAGATTGCTTCAAGAGGAAACATAAAGCTTGCCTCAACCATCAAAAATGTAGATAAGGAGATTTTATTGTTAAATAAAGGCGACTTATCTAGAGGGGGTGAATAGAAAAAAAAATTGCTTTACAAAAACTGTATTGAAAAACAATGACTAGCGGAAGAGACTCAAATTGATTCTCCTAAACCGAACCGCTATTGAAAAGCTCAGATATGCGTATATGAAAACTAATTAAAGATAATGATAAGCAATTCAATCAATATTCTTTAATCGCAATCCCTTGAAGGATACTTAACAAGTAACATTATTCCCAACGATAAATCACACAAATATTATTGAGACAAATTATCGAACACCTTGTGTGCAATCAATTTTGTTTGGAAATTTGTATAGTTTTATTGATCTCAAAATCCAACAATAATCTAAAGGATTGTGATCAAGTCAAAAAAAAGTTTTTCAAATGGTTTTCAAAAGAATTTACCAAACATATTAATCGCACAAATGATGAACTCAACAATTTGCAAATGAAAGAGAGAGAGAGAGAGAGAGAGAGAGAGTGAGAGAGAGAGAGAGAGAGAGAGGAAGAAAGAGAAAGAGTATACAAGGATTGGTTTAGGCAGTTCCCCTAATCGACCTTGCTATGGGTACGTCTGCCCTCAATTCGAACTCGAATTGAGATATGAAATATAACATTACTTTGCAAAAGTAGTTTACCATAGAAATGTAGCAATGAAACCCTACAAACCCTATGTTTGATGTTGATCCTAACACTTTCTCTTCCCTTGAACTGAGCTTGATCAAGTTACCCAACAATGCCAATTTGATTCACCGGATCGGGCTACTCCTTTGCAAGAACCCTCTGTTCTTCAAAGCCTTCACTCTATCGAATCCAAATCGTGATCCAGGAACAATCTAGATATTTTGTTTACCAAATATATGACAGCTTAAACTAAGGTAATAAACTCAGGGGACCAAAGTTTAATCCAAGAACAATCTAGAGAGAAATGGTCAAATAAGACTCGGCCTAACAAATAAATATCTCAGATGGGGATTAGTTTTGTCCAAATAATGAACTGGGAGGAAAAAATCTTTCACAAGGAGCAAACATAGTGGGGAATTAGAAAGGATATACACTTTATGCTTAAGGATGACAACTCTATTGGGAGAGAGGAAAAACATCACTTGGGGATAAATACAACCAAAGTGAGTGAAGTAAACAACATCATGAAAATGTGAAATACACATGTATCATGTATATATGTATGAATGTATGTATGTCATGTTATGTTTACACTGACAAAATAGACGAAAGAGATAAGCTAGAGATGAAATAAACATCACAGTACAACCGAGCACTCGGCTAATCTCAAGAAGATGGAAACATCACTAGGGATAAACCCAGTGTCACTAATGGAACAAAGTCCTGCTATAAGGCTAAAATCTCTATAGGAGAGGAAGATACTTTACTTGGGGACAACCTAAAATAATCTTCTATCATCAAAGATCCACTAAGGGATAGCAACATAAAGATCCACTGAGGGATAACAACATGAACTCTGACTCAAGGGAGAGAAAGATCCATTGGGGAAGGGATCACCCATAACTGGAGAAACATGAATAAAAATTGTATCTGGAGATACCAAACTTAAAGACTTCATAGGGGATAAAATAAATATCCTGCTGGCGAAAAAGAACACATCCTACCAGGGAAATTGGGATTCATGAATCAAGGCTTAGTTAGGAATTCAGGCTTAATACTTTGTTGGGGAGTACTAAGTTCATAAGAAACCTACTGGGGAACTCCTAAGTCACTCACCAAACATGTCATAGCTACACGGAGTAAAGAATTATAACTAGGAATATGTGTAAGACAGATCACAAGAACACACTATTTAAAAGAACAACGTAGTTCTGCACTAGTGAATTGCATGGTGATCATCACAAATGAACAACAGTTCTTGTGAATGGATAAAAAAATAAACTTGAACTCTCAAATTCCCTAGATTACATGGCTTATGAGAAGAAATCATATCAAGAGGATTTTACAAAAAACTTGGCATCTAAAATGCCCTAGTGTCTTCAAACTCTTGGAGAGATTTATCGAATCTCGACGTAACTGCCTCAGATTGACTGTATTCGGCATAACCGAGTCTTCGAACTTGCCCCTTAGGGATGATAAGATTATGAAAGCAACAACTTGGAAAACAACTTTCCCCTGTTTAACGAGTATTAAGCTCATCACTGATGCTCATATACATCTTTCTTGATATCAAGCAATGTTAGCAAGAAAAAATGTTAATTCTGAGAATGCTAATGCAACACACATGTTAGTCTTGAAGTTTTTTATTGAAAAGATATCGCAATAAACTATAGTCGAATCACTAGTTAGGATATGACACTAATTATGTTTTTACAAAAATAACACAGATTTTGAGCACAGCTCATAGGAGTCAGAAAACGCTATCTCATTGAGTATGCTTTCAAAGGTCTCTTAAGGGTTGTAACGTGGCCTGGTTCACGGTTTTTTTCAAAAAAGATTTTTAGGCGAAAAGTTTATTTGTACCCACTCACTCTTCGTGATGTTCTTCTGTCCTACATTCAGATAATTTGACTTGAGCACTCATCTCTCAAAAGGAGTTTTGATATGGTTGAGAAGACATTGAGGCTTTGGACATGACAATCACTTACCTTTTTGCTTTTTGTGTCTGATCACACAACTTTGTTCTTTGCTAAGGATTTTTTTATTTTTTGATCCTTTTAGTTTCTTAAGCATTTTCCCTAACTTTTTCCTAGACTGAGTCTTTTGACCTTGAAGTCCAGCGGGATACTTCAAATTTGCCTATATCTCCTTCATAGGTTTTGACTTTTCGGGATTCTTTTTTTTTTCTTTTCATTTTTGGTTTATGAACAAATCGTGTGACTCTAAGTCATTTTGACTTGTTGAAAAGATTATGACAGCCTCATTCCTTAGCTAGTTGAGGGATAATTATTATGAATTTGACTCCTAGTCTCCTAATGTGTGAGGTATAGGTATGGTGGATCCTCGGATGTTCACTCTCTTTTTGAAAGTCTAGGCGCTCGATCAACTAAACTGAAGACTACCCTACCCCAGTTTAAAATTGAGGGTTTTTTTGTACAAAAGGAAACTCCTACTTTAAGGCTCAAAGAGGGTAACAAGGGAATATCTCCCTTATATCCCTGGTGTTTGGGGATTTGAAACAATGCCTTATATCGTCAGCAGGGTTTTATTCAAAAGCATACAACCAAAGACCTTGCGTTTTTCACATTCGTCATCCTCCCTCCAATTCTCTGCTCAGGCAAGAGAATGGGTAGCATTGGCATTGTAAAGTAGAAAAAACATTATATGAGTGAATACAAATGGATTACTTCAAGACAAACATACTCATTGCATTAATCATTCAAAACAAACAAGTTCTTACATGCATAATCAGTGCATTAACAAACAAGGAAAGTTACATAAGAAAAAGAAATAAATGAACTAAAAATTTGAAAAGATACATGATTAAATAACGTCCTTAAACTCCATAGCATTAATAAACCATGTCCACAGAGGAACCCGCTCCATGCTTGAGCAACAAAGTGACTTGGATCTTGAGATCTGTCGTTTTAAAGGACATAATACCCTATTTGATCAACTTTTGCACTTCCTTCTTGAGAACAAAATAATCTTCAATGTCGTGCCCGTGTGCTCCTTAATAAAATGCACAGAAAGAATCTTCTTTGAAATACCCCATATGTCTCTTAGGGATAGCAGGTGGTGCCTTTGTCTTGACCCACCCCTTCTGCAATAGGACAGGATACAGTTTGGCATAAGACACCTGAATAACATCAAACTCATTCCTCCTCTAATTAGGTTGTTAAGTAGAAGGAGGAGAATGAGACCGACACTGATAAGAGACCAGAGATTCAACCAAAGCAATTAAACATTCCCTACCAATCTTCAAACTAGCAACCTCTTCACGGAGTGCACAATTCTCTTGTTCCAATTGATCCATCCTTCCTCGTCGAATGGCTCAAGTGTTGTATTGATGAAACAACTTGACTAATAGACAGAGGACAAGGTTAAACTCGAATGCAAAATGCAATGTTGAATGATATATGATTGTGAAATAAAAATGAATTAGTTAGTTTTCAAGGAACTAAATGATCATAAAAATTGTAAACATCATAAAAGAGATAACACTTATTTGAATAGATGAACAAAAACTTCATTTTATTAATATTGGGAAGGATTACAAATTGAAGTACATTTCAAAAGATCCTAAAATACAAAAGGAAAACAACTAAAATTATATGAGTCCTAAGGAATCCCTGCTGAAAAAGGTCCAATGCCTTGCTGATGTTTCCTCTTCTACCTCTTTAGTTGAGAATTCTCAATCAAAAGCTTTTCAACAATATTCTTCCAAGCACCGGAGGTGGGAGGAATTTCAGAATACTTATGAATGCTAGGAACTGGTTGAATGCTAGAGAAAAATAAATTATCTTGCTCCCCTTGCTTCTCCATAACACGCTGCTCAAGCTCCTCGATCAGATCATCTTTCTCTTTCAACTGCTTCTTCAACTCCATCTTCTAGGCATTTGAAGCGTGGAACTTGATTTCCCAAGTGTCTCTCTCCAACTTCATCCTTTCCAGAATTTCCTAAAACTCTTCCCTATTCTCAATAGGAATGGTGGAGGATGAGGATATGACAAATGGTATAGAAGGTCTCTCAAGGGGATATGGCATCTTGAGTTCACGGACCCTAGCTTGCACCCACTAAGTATAGGGCTCAAAAGCAACACAGTTCCTCTTCTCCAATTGATCCTTACCCTTCTTGTGGACATTTCTCCATGCACGCACAACCTTATCCTTCAAAACTAGATCCTCTTCTCCGTTGAGATAAAATAAACTTGTAACCAGAATGCTACCAGGCTTGTCCTTCATGGGATACCCAAATTGACGTCTTGTGTGAATAGATTTGTAGTTAATTCCCCATTAAATACCAAGAAGAGGTACAGTAGGGGATTCCCCACAACTGTCAATGATTACTCCAGTGTCATAAGTAGGTTCATACCAATACAAATTATCTTGAGTGATAGACATAAGTCTTTGAGACCATCTGGGTTTGTCTGGATTATCTACGAAAAGTCAGGATCAAAGCAAGTGTGACTCAAACCACTTGTGTAGTAGAGGTGCGCAACATGTGATAGCTCCACCATCCCTAAGAGTCCTAAGGTGAATAGAGTGTTAAGTGTCTCCAAGTAAAGTGGGCACTAGGTTACCAATCAGAAATATCCAAATGGCATTAACATCGACGAAGTTCTTAATGTTCGGAAACAACACAAGACCGTAGATGAGTAGTGCAAGAACAACTTTGAAAGCCTCCATACTATATGCTTTGGCTAAGACAAAATCTTTCCCCGTCAATAATCTAGAGGTCAACCCTTGCATTCCACCTTTATAAGTAAAACTAGCTTTCACATCAGAGGTCTCCAAGTGTAATGCTTTTGTAATATCTGAGGGTGTAGGGATATTCTCTAAACCACTAAACGGTATCTTATCTAAGACTAGTAAACCAATCCAATAGGAGTACTCTTCAAAAGTAGGAACAAACTAGTAATTCGGTAATGTGAAACAATGGTAGAGAGGGTTATAGAGATAAACAAGGGTGTTAAGAATCCCATCTTCAACCTTAGTGTTCAGAATACTCAAAAGCTTCCCATGACGAACTCTAAAATCCTCCATATTAGATACCATAGACACTGGCTTTCTCAACTCTGTTAGATCATGACTTTTGAAGTTATACTTCTTAGTGTTCCTCCTTCCAAAATCCATGATAATACCTATGATGTTTACAAAGAAATACATCTAAGTCCTTGAAACCAAATAAAAAGAGTTTTCATGGATGCATGAATGCATGAATGCATCAACCACAAACAAGGTTACAAACATGTGAGGTTCAAAGGTTCGACTTCGTGAGCATGGAGTCATGGGTCTAACCATCCCACAAGGTATGCACTATGGGTTTACTGCCTGTAGAACAAGGTTATAAGAGGTTCCCAGAGTCATAGATCCATCTTTCTGATATTATCAGCTTGAACAACTACTTTTGCGGGCCAAGAGTATTCTCTAGAGAAACTCGTCTGAGTGTAGTATCGCGTAACAAATACCTCAGGTCTACACCTTGATAATCACCGCACTACATCCTAAAATGGCTAAGAAGGGTTAATGGGTTCTAAAGGTCCTCGGCTTCTTGGACTCCCAGATCAACAATAATAATTTCATTACGACTACTCACAATGACAAATATTACCATCAAAGGGGCCTCCACTGAGTGTGGTTACATCATATTCGCGATTAGTCCTGACATGTAACTTTTGATCATACCAAAATCATATCTTATTGTACACTCAAGTTCGGTCTAGGACTTATCTCACCTCTCATGGATCACCCAAACACCCACAAACAGAGAATCCAATCAAAAATAGCAAACAATAATAAAAACACAAATAATAATAAGATAGGTGTAACCCTCTTGGGAAGGTGCCCTCAGTGAAGTCGCCATTTTTTTTGCGGTGAAGAATTGGAGACCATAGCTATTGGTTAGCTATGACTCACAAAACATAATATATCACCACCGATCTTTAATTTATCCAAAGGAATGGGAAAAGAACGAATAAACCCAAAGTAAACATGCAAAGCATAAAGTAAAACTAAAAGCTAAGCAAGAAAAGAGATCTAAGGTACGTGGGTTGATTATACTAAGGGAAGGTACTAACACCCTAAGTATCTATAGTATCATATAGGAACCTCTTGTATTATTTGTGCTATGTTAAAAGTGTTTGCTATAAAATTGATTGGGGAGATGAGAAAATAAGTATTTTTTTTATTGTTTTTGTGTTTGGAAAGACATAAAGTCTTGTGCCTACGTACCAATAAAGGATCAAAACCTTGTAGTTCGGGGTACAAATTAAAAAGGGTTTGTTATGGTGGATTTTAATGAAGAAGATACAAGTTGTCATCTTAAGGAGAATACCCAAATAATTCATCACAAACATGTGGAAGATGGATCTTTTCTTTACAATGAGAGAAGGGCTCCAACTTGGATATATAATCAACAAGTATGCCATGTACCTCCCTCAAGTGGAAAAGAGTCAACATCTTTCTCAACAATGTCATGAGGTTAGAGATTTATATCTCAACTAGGGATGACTAATGTCTAATCTCTTTTAAGAAAAGTTTTTAAAGTGAAAAGTCAAGTGGCAAAAGGTTTTAAATGTGGTTTGTGTCTTTTAGTTTTATGAAAAGGCTTTGATATGCTTTAGATGTCTTGAAGTATTTATTAAGAAAAGGTTTGAAAAAAAGTCAATGACCTAATGTCAAGGTTTCTTGTGAAAAAGATTTGAGTTTGAAAAGAGGGAAACCTAGTAGTGAGTCATCTAAGGGAAACATAACCTAAGAGTCAACAACCTAGTGTAAACAATCTAAGCATGAACAATAATCACATAATGAGTGAAAAAATATGAAGGAGACAACAATGCATATGCGCATGATAACAAAGTCAACCATAAACCCTCCCCTTGGATTCAAACATACTGAAACATAAATATTCAAGAGTCACAAGTAAATATCAAATAAGACAGGCATCATGAAGATAACATCCAAAGAGCACAAAGCAAAGCCTCAAGCCTCAAAGGCTAAGCTCATAAACAAGTAACAATACACGTGTAAAGAAAACATCAAGATGTGTGATAAACTCAAAAGGAAAAGCATCTCAACTCAAATAACCATCACATGAAAGGCATACAAGTATTCACATTTCAAGTATTAACTTATGAATCAACAAAAGTAATAGTCAAAGTGTAGCATGATCATGGTATTCATCACAACAACATAATGAGATAAAAGCCAAGCAACAAATCATCAATAAGCTATAACAAGCTAAAGAATAATCAACCAGTCATGTGATCATAATAACTAACAACAAAAAATACAACAATCTTTTTTAGTTTTTTAATACAAAATACCAAATGATAAAATAGATATTTAAAAGAAGAATAAAATATTTTTGGTTTTAAACATGAAAATAAATAATTAAAAGATAAATAAATATTTCTTTAGGTTTTTAAATATGAAAATGCAAATAAATAATCAAGAGAAAAATAATAAATATTTTTGGCATTTCTAAATATTTCCAAATTAAAAAAAATAATTAAACAAGTAATTAAATATATCACAACATAAACCTAAAATCAAATACAAACATATTAAATCAACATATAAACGCTATCTATTTTAAAAGGGTAAACTAATAAAGTCTTAAAAAAAGAGGTGAATTATTCACATTATTATAATCAAATAAGTCAAAAATTTTAAAATATGAATAATATAATTAAATTAGAAAGAATTGGAATAATAAAAAAAGAATTAGAAACAAAAAGGGGAAAGAAATAACTGTGATACTTATCAACTTTGGTCCTTTTAGCCTCTATTATGTTGTCAAATGCATTACCAATCTTCTTAATGGCAACTTCCTTACATGTCTAAGCATTTACAGCAGCAAAAACAATATCATAAGCACCTCTACTGACAGAACAAATAGGAGTGTTAAATCGAGCTCGTGTTTGGCGCAACAGAGAGCTCGGTTGTTTGAAGTTTGAAAGATTTGGGTGGTTCAAGCTAATGGAAAGAAGCTGAAAGTTTGAGATGTAGCGAAGGTATGTGTTGTTGCTTCACAGCATAATACGGTGAATGAAGCTTAGAGATTAAGGTTCCATGAGAAAAAAATGAAGTTGGAGTGAGGTATTATGAGACCATGAAGGAGAGTGTAGAGTATTGGCTATGTGTCGTTACTGCAAAAAAAGCGGCAGAAATAAATAGAAGAGTCACCACCGAACGTTATTTATCCCAACGCAGGGAAAGGAAACGATCGAAGAAAACCTAAAGAATGGGAAAAGACAAGGTCATCGCAACTAAATCTTGGGTTCGGGAATCGGTTACGCAAGGGAAATGTATGAGCACCCCTCACGTCTGTTGTACTCAACGAGATCCATACTTGTTGTCTAATCAAAGGGTGTGTCATCTAAAAGCTATTTCTAAATAGAGACGGGAAACAAAGGAAAATAAAGAGACTCGATAGGATATCGCTGCCCTATGTCTACGTATTCCCTCGTGCAATGGGAAAGTTAGAGTTAATGTAGTTCAGAAAACTACGGGTGATGGGGGAAGGTTGCTCTCCAAGACATCTCCGTCTTGTGCCTACGTATCCCCATCTAGTATGAGAAATCAGAGTAAACATAGTTCAGGTAATGAAGAAACCACAGGTTGGTTAAGTGTTTTTTATGAGTAATGTTAAATTCTCATTCTAGCAGTTAAGGTCGATGTCTGTTTGCGATAGAACGACAAAGTAATTTACCCTTTCTGAAAATTAGTTTGAAACACAAATCCCGAAGGATAAAAGGTTTGAATTTTGTTTGTGAGTTTTAGTGAAGTGAATTAGTTTGCTATGTGATTCACGTTGCACTAAAGACTATGATATAGGAGTGAATGTGTTGCATATCACACATGGGGCGTACACTAAACACTCTAGACAAGTAAGGAAAAACCCCCCACTCATCATTTACCATATGCTTAAGGCTTGTGGCGTACAATGTTCATCGTCTTTATTAAATGTGTTAGCATTGTTTTGAGATGAGAAGAGAGAAAGACGCACGAAAGGTCTAAGGTAAACTTGGTCCTAACGTTGTCATGCAAAGTGACCCTAAGGTCGGGATGCAAAAGGAAATTCTATCCTAATGTTAGCATGCAAAAGATGGACCTAAGGTTGAGGTTGAAAGGGACTAGCCTACTTGTTATCATACATGGATTACACTCCTAATGTCTATCCTAATCTAAACTTTAATCGGAAATTAAGTTGGACTAGGAGTCCTAAGGGAGCATGCAAAAAGCAAGGCAAAGACAAGAGAAAACAAGAAAAAACATCAGCTACAACAACGCCTCTGACATAAAACAACAATGAAATCCATCAAGGCAGTACAACAACATTTAACAGCTACTAATTCAGCATAAAAGCAGGTGTAAAAGGCAGGCAACAAGAAAGCATAACATAGACAACATGCAAATTCAGAATAACACAACTGTAAAAAGTAGGGTAGCAAGCATGTTTCAATGCAATCAACATGAGCAAACATCAACCATGAGCAAGTATCATGCAAGGATGGACATGCATCAACAATTAAGCACAAGTGTTCAACAATATTGCATCAACAAGAATTAACAAGAACAACATGCCTTGTTCATCAATTCAAACAATTAAACGATCATGCAACAAACGAAATCGAAAGCAAATACTAACATGCATCACAAGTCCAGCAAGATAATCATCAACAATTAATCATTAACATTATTTAAGCAAGCAAAGCATATGATCATCACATCAATCAAGCAACATGAACATGTTAAGCATTCAAACAGAAACCAAAAGTCACGCGTCGAAGAATCGCAATCAAACAATCCAGCATGATGAAACAGGTCGAGAACATTCCTCACAAATGCATCATATCAATCCATGAAGGTTAGAGGTGGAAAGAAATCAAAACATGCTTGAAAACAACAAAAAATCACATTCTAGTCTAGTGTTAATCGATTAACCATTTGCCAGTGCAAATTGGTTAATCGATTAACCACTTAAAAATGGCTGAATTTACAATGGTTAATCAATTAACTAGTTTTGTACTACAACTGGTTAATCGACTAATACTGCACCAGAAGAAGAAAAACAACAATTCAAATCACTTTCAGCAATTAATCCAACGTGAAATCATCCAAATGATCATTTAATCAATTATGCACGAATTTAACACCAAAAATCAGTGATCAAATATCAATCAAACTTAATCAAGCATTGAGATCACAAATCACGTAGATCAAAATCACCTAAATCAATTAAATTTGAAGATCTACATTGTGATTATCCAAATAAGCTCAAAACAGAAATGGATATAGAATTAACTAACCTTCAAAGCTGAGATTTGCTTTGGTAATTGTTTATTTACTGCAAATTGTTTGATCCAAGCTAGAAACCCAAGAAAACTTCAAGATCCAAGAGATTTCTTGCAAGATAAGTGAAGAACAAGCCAAAATAAACCAAAATTGATCCGAAAATCACTTACAAGCTTGCTTCCAAAATCAGATTCAAATCCAAACAAAAATCAAATGATGAATTAAAGATGATGGAGATGAATGATGGAGGTTTAGCTCTAGAATTCAAGGATTCTAATGAAGAATCAAAGAATTCAATTGAAAGAGATCTAATGGAGTTTTGAAGTGTAGAAAAGTTGAGAGAATGTGAGAGCAATGTGTAGAAAGATCAGAAAAAATGAACTTTATTATGAGAGGTTTGGAGCAAATTCACTTAAATAAACTCTTGGTTAGGGGTAGAATTATGGTTAGGAGTGAGGGTTTGAAAATTGGAATGGGATTAGGAATGGAAAATTGGATTGATTTTGAAAGTTAATCAAAACTTAGAATGATTATAGATCCTTCTTCTGGTGTAAAAATCAATTCACAAGTGATCAAAATAAACCCCAAAAGTGGCAGCATTAAAAATGCACGTATTTGGGCAAATGTTCCTTTGGTTAATTGATCTACCATTTGCCAGTGCAAATTGGTTAATCAATTAACCACTCACAAAATTTGAAAAATTCGCTATTTGGAGGGAAACTTGCACATTCTCCCGTTTTCACCCGTTTTGAGCATGTTAAGCCTAAAAAACTAGCCCTTTGACATTATAACTGTGAAAGTGCCTAAGATAACATGTGACCTGTCTCATGTGCTGAAAATAACCTGTTGAATAAATCAGTCACTCAATTGCTGGACAAAATAAATGCTGACGCCTATGACGCTCGCAGCTTAAACTCTTGCAATAAAAGGGAATCTCGAGCCATAGAAATACCTTGATCCCATGTCTCAAGAACAAATGCCATGATATGTAGAAATGCAAAATATAGAGAAACACAAGCCAGTAAATCAAAAAAATGATGAGGCAAATTTGGGAGTGCTGCACTATGTCTCTTGAAAAATTGAAGGTGGAAACTGAAAAAGAAGGAAAATAAGTGGAGGGAGATCAACAAAGAAAATGAAGTGATGTATTCATTATAGTGTTCAAGAAGATTCAAAAAAAATATTGGAAGAAAGGTGAATAGTAATGTGTGTAAGTATGTTTACTACATGAGTAAAGAATGTTAGAACACAAATTGGTGTTTCTTATATCTCTATGTTTTGATGATAACTGTTATGGAATTTTGTAGTAAGAAAACATACACTCTAAAATTTGTTCAAAGTATTATTGTTTCAGGTATATAATTAAATACTCTTAAAGAAGCAAAATACATAAGTACAAAGAAACTATGCAAAGCTCTGAAGCATCAGATGCAAGACTATCAGAAGATTCTGAAGCGCTGCCAGAAGGATCTGAAGCAGAAGCTACAGAATGATCTGAAGCGTTAATGAAAGGAGTGTACAAAAGTTGAGGCTTTGACAATCAGACTCTTATCATTAATATTCACGCTCTTAGCACATACTGCTGCATACTCTGATGAAGACTCTAATCAAGATTGAGACTCTGATACATTAAAGATCTGATCATCTATCAAGACTCTAAACTTATCATTCATCTTAAGCTCTGATCATCTTCAAGCATTCCATACCTTTTAAGCTTACTACAAGTTCTGAAGTGCAGATTATGAAGACTTCATCTTGAAGGAAGCTTGTTGAAGAAGCTGTAAACTTGATTAGACGTGGTGCTACTTCCAAAGTAACCAACGACTAATTTGTCCAAAGAAGTGACGTGGTGCAAATCCCAAGGCTTCTACAACCACACCTTTCTGCAGAAAGCATATCTCTGCCCATACTTTTGGTGATGAAAAGTCATACAATCAAATATTATATTCAGCTGCACATCACTCAAAGCATTTGAAAAAGCTATAAAAGGAGAACTACTTCAACATTTTGAGGTTGCTAATTCACCACTCATCATTCTGCTCATTGCTAGATCATTCAGAAAGAAATACACGCTTGATTCATAAAAGAGAAAATCTCTCAAGATCTTACTCATTTGATCTCTCATAAAACCATATAGTTTTTTGTTGTACTTAATCTTAAGTGTAAACATCACAGTTGTGATACAGCTTATTAGAAGCATTTAAACACTTGTTAGTTTACATTAAATTGTAAGAAGTTCCTTAAGAAGACCAAGGTGTGGTCAGTAGTTCTTGAGAAGACTAAGATAGTTGTTCTTAGTGATTTCTATTGTAATCAGTTGATCAATAGTGGATTAAGTCCTTGCAGAGAAAGGCAAATCATCTTTGATAAGGTGGACTGGAGTAGTTGAGTTCAACGAACCAGGATAAAAATCTTAAGTTGTTTTTATTGCCATATTTCTTAAACTCTTATTCAACCCCCCTTCTAAGTGTTTTTCTCACCTTCAAAGAAAAGGTGTGTGGAAATAATGAAGTATGTGATGAGGTATGGAAGGCAAGTTATTTGAGCTTTAAAAAGGGAGGAGAATGGAGTCATGTCATGTTTGAAGATGGAGTCATGGTTATGTATAGAAATGGGTGGCGCAAAGAAGTATTAGAGAGGACAATTTTAAAATGAAAATGTGTATCAGTTGTAGGTTTTTTTTTGTTGAAGGTGAGTGAGAAAGGTTAAGTTGATGTGTAGAAAAGTGGGAGTCTTTTATTTTAATAAGGGTGGTGTGTGATGGCTGGTTGAAGGAATATTGGTGGTTGTTTTAGATCGGGTATGAAGGATATGTTGTTGCTTGAAGTACATGTGAATGGTTGTGTCATGTTTTTTATTTCATTTTTCATGGAGATATGGTAGTATGTAGTTTGTATGTAGTAGCATGAAGGTGTTAAATGATGGACACTTGAAGATGGTGAAATGATGGAAGGCAGTGATGTTAATGAAGGTGTTTTATTTTTTGTAGGATGTAGTATGAAGGGTGATGATGCTATGCGTAGGAAGGTGAGAGAGAGTTATGAGAATGGTGAGGCGATGACATAGTTTAGTACCATCATCTAGGTTTTTTGTTGTTAGTTTTATATTGAGTGGCGATGAAGAGTGGAAAAGTCTATGAAAAAGAAAATGCCTCCGCGTGTGAAAATGAAAATTAGAGTATTATAGATTTTGTGTGTTATCCCTTTTTTGTTATTTTTCTAAAATATGCAAGTTTTTTCAAAGATACCAACCAAGAGTTGGGATAACAACACTAGTACCAAAGATACCAGTCAAGAGTTGGGATAAAAACACTTGTAGAAACCAAAATTTGGAATAAACAACCAAATGATATCAACCAATATTTGGGATAAAGGCTACTCCATAGGGAACAAAAAACTAAGAATACCAACCAAAAGTTAGGATAAAGACTACTAACCAAAAGTTAGAATCATTGGAACGCCGACTGAAGGCGATCTGGCGGGGAAAAAATACCAACCAAAAGTTGAGATAGAGGAAAAAACCCAAGTAAACGGTGACTTCACGGAGGAGGGTACCAACCAAAAGTTGGAATGAAAGCAAAGGCTACCAACACTGGAACACCAAACAAATTGGATCCACAAACAAAGAGTACCAACCAAAAGTTGGAATGGTCCACAAGTTGCCAACCAAAAGTTGGGATACAAGGCTACTAACCAAAAGTTAGGATCGCCGGAACGCCGACCGAAGGAGAACTTTGCGGGGAAAGAAACCAACCCCAATAGTTGAATCCACAAAAGAATACTACCAACCAAAAGTTAGAATGGTCAACACAAAAATACCAACCAAAAGTTGAAATACAAGGCTACTAACCAAAAGTTAGGATCGTCGGAACGCCAAATAAATACGAACTTACCAAAATAAAGACTACCAACCAAAAGTTGGGATCATCAACAAAAAAATACCAACCAAAAGTTGGAATACAAGTCTACTAACCAAAAGTTAGGATCTTCGGAACGCTGACCGAAGGCGAACACGCCAAAATAAAGACTACCAACCAAAAGTTGGGATAACGACTTTGCAGGGAAAAAATACTAACCAAGTTCGAATAAAGCTGGAGACTACCAACCAAAAGTTGGAATGATCAACAAAAAGGGTACTAACCGAAAGTTAGAATAACCCAATATGATACCAACCAAAAGTTAGAATACGGTCCAAAAGATACCAACCAAAAGTTAGGATCACCGGAACACTGACTGAAGGTGAACATACAAAAATGAAGACTACCAACCAAAAGTTGAGATCATCAACAAAGAAATACCAACCAAAATTTGGAATAAAAGGCTGGGGATTACCAACCAAAAGTTGGAATAACCAAAGGACTACCAACCAAAAGTTAGGATAACATCCAAGACAAACAGAAAGTAGAAGCAACCTACTCACAACCTAGAAATAATACTCCACCAGGGAAAGAGAGGTTTAAGCAAACGACATTGTCGGGGAGAACCAAGTAAGATGAACATAATCATCCATGATTTCTGATGAGGATAAAATAAACACAAAATCCCCTGAATCATGCCATTATCTGCTGGAGAAACGAATGGCGACAAAGATATCAAACCTGGCTTATGCTTTAGATGCATATGTTTGAATATGGCGTAATGATCCATATGAAATGGAAATATTATGCATTTGGGAGGATGCTATGAAAAACGTAAATGCAAAAGAATTCTACCTGGAGAAGGGATGAGAAAATCTGTAAACCAACTCTGCTGAGGAAAACACACCGGACGACCTTCCTGAATAAAATTATTTTGGGGAAAATTCCACCCTGCTGAGGAATAAACAAAACTCCACTCAGTGGGGAAACTATGAATAACACCTATTGAGAAATCCACCCTGCTGGGGACAAAGAGGAACATCTGCTGGGAATGCCACTCAACTAGGAATTAAGAGTAACACCTGTTGAGAAATCAACTCTGAAGGGGAATGGAAGAGTAGAACCCGTTGAACAATCCACCTTACTGAGGATAATAACTTCTGCTTAAAACTCCCCTCTGAGGGGAAATGAAAATGCCAACTGTTGGGAGATCGTTCCAAAGGTCTGATTCAGAAAGATGTAATGATTGTTGGACTTTGCTGGAGATATCAACCTGCTGTTGATTGTATCTATTAAGAGAATCATCACCAAACTATGCTTGGGGAGTGAAGTCAAAGATATCGATCTTGCTGGGGAAAGACGTCACAGACGTCGATCTTGCTGAAGAGTAATACTGAATTTACCCTGCCACTGAGGGAATATCCTTCATCCTTACCCTGTTGGGGATAAGTGTACACCTCTGCTGGTAACAATACTTCTGATCTGATAACAAGACTCTGTGGGGAAAGATAAAATCCCTACTGAATAAATGCTTGAGTGCATATCAACACCATTCTACCTGGAGTAGTCAATCTATAAACACTCACTGGGAGTACAAATAAAATCTGGTTGGGAAATACAATCTTCTGAACTCCTGCTAAGGGAGGAATGATTCACCATGCGCTGCTGTTAGAATTTCGCGGTTGGAGAGAAAAGCTCTACTAGGGATAGGATCTTATCATCTTGCAAATAAATAAAGAAACAATAGGATGTTCTACATGCGAAATGGCTACCTCGGTTGCCACTAAGGATACCTATCATTCAAGTAAATTCATTATTTTCAATATGCTCTATAAAGCCTTATGTTTTCACATGTAATGTTTACCAAAAACATCATACGCTTTCGCAAACAAAACAGTAAAAGTAAAAATAAGAATGAAAAGCTCTTTAAATAAAATAAATACTTTATTAATGAAAGGCCTGTAAATAGGCAAGTTACAATTTGGATGTAATTCCTAAAAAGAGGTAATTGCGTAAAAAGCAAAAGAATACACACAAATGTCGACAATGTGGAAGCAAATATCGACCATGTGTCGATTCAGCTATGATATGTATGTCTTTGATGTTCACAAATGCTTTTCCTTCTAAAATGACTGACTGGACTGATTCATTTCCTTCGAGATAACTATGTATCGAGATAAGTTCACAGATCGAACGCAGACCGCAGTCGTTTGCTTTCAAATCCCTAACTTTTGCTTGGATTGCCCTTTCAGGTTTTCAATCCACCGGGATACCCATTTTTGTCAAAGTCGCCTTTTCAGGTTTTCAACTTTGCGGGTTTTTTCTTTTTTCTTTTATCCATAATTTTTTCCCAAACCCTTTCTTTTTATGGTTCACCGGGATGCCCCATTTTTGCCTGGACTTTTCTTTTTCTGTCAAGCGGGTCTCTCTTAAGCAAAGTATTTTTTGACTACGTCTGCATTCACAGGCGACATAAAGTCTTCGTCATCCATAGTAGATAGTAATAAGGCTCCACCATAGAAAACCTTTCTTACCACATATGAACCTTCATATTTTGGAGTCCATTTGCCCTTGTGATCTGTCTGAGGAGGAATGATCCATTTCAAAACCAAATCACCTGTCTGGAAGCACCGAAGACGCACTTTCTAATCAAAGGCTTTCTTCATCCTGCTCTAGTACAACCGGACATGAGCAATGGATGCCACTCTCTTCTCGTCGATAAGACTCAACTGATTCAACGTAGCTTGCACCCATTCAGCTTCGTCAAGCTTCACATCAGCCAACACTCTCAAAGAAGGAATCTCAACTTCTAATGGTAGGACTACTTTCTACCATACACTAGTGAGAAAGGAGTTGCCCCGGTTGATGTGCACACCAAAGTAAGATAACTGTGTAGAGTAAATGGAAACATCTCGTGCCAATCCTTGTAGATTACAACCATCTTCTGCACAACCTTCTTGATATTCTTGTTCACTGCCTCAACAACTCCATTCACCTTTAGACGATACAAAGAAGAATTATGATGTTCAATCTTGAAACTCTGGCACAGTTCCTTCATCATATCATTGTTCAAATTTGAACCATTATCAATAATGATTTGCTCTAGGATTCCATAACGATAAATGATGTCCTTCTTTATGAATCAGGCGACCATCTGCTTCGTAACATTAGCAAACGAGGCTGCCTCCACCCACTTGGTAAAGTAATCAATAGTAACCAGAATGAAGAGATGCTGATTGGAAGCAGTCGACTCAATCTTTCCAATCATATCAATGCCTCATATAGCAAAGGGTCAAGAAGGTGTCGACGACACATGCACCTTATTAGCATAAATCTAGCATTTATGGCACTTTCTGATGTATTTGAAACAATCAGATTCCATATTCATCCAATAATACCCAAATCTCAACAATTTTCTGGCCATTGCATGTCCACTGATATGAGTACCAAAGGAACCCTCGTGGACTTCTTCCATCAACAGGCTTGCTTCGTGTTCGTCAACGCACCACAATAAGACCATGTCGAAGTTTCCCCTGTACAACACATCATCCTTGTTCATGTAGAAGTTACCGACTAGCCTCCTCAGAGTCTTCTTATCTTTTCCAGATGCCCCAGATGGGTACTCTTGAGTCTTGAGAAAGTGCTTGATATCAAAATACCAAGGCTTTCCATCTGATGCCTTCTCAACTGCAAACACAAAGGCAGGTCTATCAAGACACATGATGGTGACCACTAGAGCTTCATTCAAGAAATTCACTATATATTGATGATAGCGTAGCCAATGCATCCACCATATGATTTTTAGCCCTAGGCACATGATGAATTTCAACTTTGTCGAAGAAAGGTAGTAGTCTTCTAGCATAGTTCTTGTACAACACCAAGTTGGCCTAACGAGTTTCCCATTCTCCTTTGATTTGATTTACAACCAGTGCTGAATCGCCATATACATCAAGATTCTTGATCCTCAGATCAATGGCCTCTTCTAAACCCATAATGCACACTTCATATTCTGCTTCATTATTGGTGCAAGAGAATGTCAATCAGGCAGTGAACAGTATATGAGAACCGTGAGGAGTTGTAATGATTGCCCCGATACCATTACCATATGAGTTAACAACACCGTAGAAAACCAACGTCCATTAAGATCCAACCTCAGGACCCTCGTCAGGCAAAGGTTCATCACAATCCTTCATCTTCAAAAATATGACGTGTTCGTTTGTAAATTCAAACTTCATCGGCTAATAGTCTTTAATTGGTTGTTCAGCAAGATATTCTGACACAACACTTCCCTTAATGGATTTTTGAGAAACATACTGAATATCATACTTTGTTAAAACCATTTGCCATTGGGAAATCCTTTCGGAGAGTGCTTTCTTTTCAAACACGTACTTGATCGGATCCATCTTTGAAATCAACAGGGTTGTGTGGTTTAACATGTACTGTCTCAAACGCTTAGCAGCCCAAGCGAGTGCACAATATGTTTTTTCCAGCATCGAGTACCTCGTCTCACAATCAGTGAATTTCTTACTCAGGTAGTAGATGGCGTGCTTATTTCTACACGTCTCGTCCTGTTGACCGAGCACACATCCCATCGAATTCTCAAGAACCGTGAGATACATTATCAGAGGTTTCCCTGCTACTGGAGGCATGAGTATTGGAGGCTCCCGCAAATACTTTTTTATTTTTTCAAACGCCTTCTGCCAATTTTTGTTCCACTTGATTGCTTGATCTTTTTTTAATAATTTGAATATTGGTTCGCAAGTGGCTGTAAGATGAGAGATGAAGCTTGAAATGTAGTTCAACCTCCCTAAGAAATCACGAACCTCTTTTTCTGTTCTCGACTCAGGCATTTCTTGTATAACTTTGATTTTGGCAGAATCTACCTTAATACCCATTTCACTAACAATGAACCCCAGTAGTTTTCCAGATCTCACCCCGAAGGTGCACTTATTAGAATTTAGCCTCAACTTGAATTTCCTTAGTCTTTCAAACAACTTCAGAAGATTGACCAAATGTTCTTCCTCCGTCTGTGACTTCGTAATCATGTCATCAACATAGACCTCGATCTCTTGATGAATCATATCATGAAAGAGAATTACCATCGCCCACTGATAGGTTGCCCCGACATTCTTCAATCCAAAAGGGATCACATTATAGCAAAAATTCCCCCACGGTGTAATGAAAGTAGTTTTCTCCATGTCCTTTAGGGCCATTTTGATTTGGTTATACCCAGAGAAGCCATCCATGAAGGAAAACACAGAATATTGAGCGGTGTTATCAACCAACACGTCAATGTGAGGGAGCAGGAAATCATCTTTTGGGCTCGCTCTATTTAGATCTCTGTAGTCAATACACATCCTGACCTTTCCATCTTTCTTAGGTACAGGAACAATGTTAGCAACCCATGAAGGATAATTTGTGACAGCAAGAGATCTAGCGCTCAACTACTTCTGAACTTCTTCTTTAATCTTAACTGCCATGTCCGACCTTATCCTTCTCAACATTTTCTTGACCGGCGGACATTCCTCTCAGAGAGACAACCGGTGTACCACAATATATGTATCCAGCCCGGGCATGTCTTGGTAAGACCAAGCGAAGATATCTTTATACTCACGGAGCATTTCAACCAATCTTCTCTTGACAATTTCCTCCAAAGCAGTCCCAATTCTGACTTCTTTCTTGTCGTCTTCGGTACCTAGATTGATGACTTCAATGTCCTCCTAATGAGGCATAATGACCTTTTTCTCTTGCTTTAGAAGTGTGGATAACTCTTTAGGTAGTTCATAGTCTTCATCAGTCTCTTCTTCAACTTGATAAATGGGATTATCAGAGTCATACTGAGCCATATCTGAATCAGAATCGGTGGTATCTGAGAGAAAGGACTTGCATGATTGATGTTTATGTTTATTATGAAATGCAACAAACAAAACACATTGCCATTTTTCTGTTAATAAAATGAAAAAACAAGAAAAAAGAAAAACAGGTATCACAACATTTGAATGCGAAAATGTCCTTTATTTATGATAATGTGCAAATAACAAAAGGCCCCGCAGATTGGGTCACTATGTTTTGGATAGAACATAGGGCTGAACATAATCAAAATAGTGAACATTACTCTGCAGTAGTAACATGAATGACTTGCTCGGTAGTCCAATTGCACAACTTTTAGTCGGGAGCATATGGACGAATCAAGCATCTATATTGCAGTCGCTATCACCTTCATCATCCTTTACGGCATGAATCCTGTCAAATATGACTCCACCACTGGTGAATTGAATAGGTCCCCTGTATCTTAGAGGATCTTGAGAAGAATTGGAGGGCTTGTATCCTAGGCTGAATTTATCTTGTTTGACGGGAACATTAAGCATTTGGCCCCACCTTTGAGAAGTTCCAAAGTCAACAACATCACGGGCTTCTTTGAAAGACAACATTGAAACCTCTGGGCCTTTGACTTTGATAGGAGTCTTCTCTTGAATTTGTATAGCTTCAAAGGCTTGACAGAGCATTTCGTGGATCTCCCCATCCACCTCAACATACTTGAAGGATGACAGATGACTAACCAAGATATCTTCTTTACCGCACACCGTAACAACCTTTCCTTCCATCATGTACTTCAGCTTTTGATGAAAAGTTGAAGTAACTGCTCCTAAAGCATGTATCCATGGTCGGCCTAACAAGCAGCTGTACACCGGCTAGATATCTATTATGTAGAAAGTTGCATAAAAAACTTCAGGTCCTACCTGAATAGGAATTGTAATCTCTCCAAACACAGACCTTTTTAAACCGTCAAATGCTCTCACCACCAAATCACTGGGTGTATAAATTAACCCCTAGGTGTCCAATTTCATTAACGCCTTCTTTGGCAACATGTTGAGTAACGGTCTTGTGTCAACCAGGACATGTGACAATAATGATCCTCTGCACTCCATGGAAATGCAAAGCATGGTTGTGATTTCTCCTAGCAGGAGTTAAATCTAGGCCAGTGAAACCTAAACCATTACCAGCGTTGACGTGCACTGTGAGGGCAATCCTCATAGGTAGCTACACTTGTTTCAATGATTTCAAAACTTAGATTGATAGAAAAATACACTTTGGATGGTATCATCGTGTCACATGTGCATTTCTTATCCCTCGTGAGTCAAACATTCGTCAAAAACATTGTTGATACATATAGAAATGGCTAAATCTATGCTTCATGTAGCGTTGGTCAAGCTCGTCAAGCTTACTATGTAATAGAGTTCCTCAAAAGTGACTTGATACATGAAAATAAGCATTTTTGCATATTTCAGGGCTTTGGGTCGACTCAAAGCTAGCTCCGGTTGACTCATACAAATAGATTTTTTTTAAAAAGTCTTAGGAGGGCTCGCGTCGACCCTCCGGTCGACTCATACTGTGTCCATTTCTATTTGCCTAAATCTGCATGCTTGGCATCGATGCATGACCTGCTCTGGTCGGTGCAAATGTGTGTTTTTTTGCACAATCAGGAATTCGGGTAAGCTTAGGTCGACCCTCCCTTTTGCATAGGTCGACCGCTCGCTTATGTTTAGTGAAAAATCTGTTATGTGAAACAGTCTTGGTGTTAGTTTTGTTTATTAACCAGTTATGCCTTGTATATAAAGTGACTTTTTCTCTTCCTTGTTTACCAACTAGAAAAACAAGAAAAGTGAAAATAACATACTGATTTGTTCTCATCATCTTCATCCTCTTCATAGCATTTTCTCAATAACTACACATAATCACTTTTTTTGTGCATTCTGCTTGCTAGAGGTGATAACTTCCAAACATAGGATTGGTGTAATCTGGTTTGGGTTGAGTAATCAGTAGGTTTTTCTTGAATAAAACCATTAGGGTTTTGTCCTCAAAGAATCTTGGATTTTGGGTTTTTTTTGCACGAATCGGTCCATTACAGATTTAGCCGAGCGAAGGTAATCGAAGAACGGGTGGTTCTATCGGTTTAGTAGTGGTAACCGGAGGATTGTGAGTGGAAGATTTAGGTTTGACATGTGGGTGACTGAAATCATCCGGGAAAGATTTGAAGACCGTGGGGTTGTTCAAAATGCGTGCCGTAGTCGGAGGTTTACTCATCTTGTTCGAAGGACTTGATTCACTTGAATCAAGGGATGAGAAGAAATAGGCTCTACATCAACAAATTATGTTTGATCGTTTGATCTCTATTTGCTTCTCGTGTAAACATTAACCAACAGGTTATATCTATATATACAGGTCTCAATTCTATTGTTAGAATTGAGGGTAAACGTATCCCGAGCGAGAACGACGGGGGAACTGCCTCAACAAATCGATGTTTCTTTCTTTACTCTTACATTGCTTAAATTCTGAGTTTTGAGTGCAAATAATTGTGTTAATCAAATTCTGATGTGAATAGTGCTAAATCATTTTTAAGCTTGTTACAATCCTTGATTGTAATAGAACACTTGAGCACTTTAATCTCACATTGGAATTCACTTGTAGTGTCTTGCACTCCAAGTGTTTGACCAATTGTGTGAACTAAAAACAATTGTACTGTCTTTTCAAATTGTCTATATTTTAAAGCATTGAAAATAGTCACACATTATAGTGAACAAAATCTGATTGAAGTGTGATCAAATTAGTGATTCATAAATCTCGTTTTTATCGAATGGGCTTTACGCATATCTGGCTTTTTTTGGTAAAGGTTTGTTTTAGACGAATATAGTTCCTCGACCGCTTCCGCCTAAAACATTTTTAAAAACCAAATTTTGGTAGTGTTGACTCTATTTCAAGAAAGCAATCTATTCAACCCCCCTTCTAGATCTACGTCATCATCTAACATGCGCCACTACCCCTTCCAATTGGTTAACTAAAATTTTCTACGGTACATAAGCTGAATTCAAGATCTTCAACAAAGTATTTTGGTGTGCCTCTGAACACAACAACAATAACAAAATAGATATTTTGGACGGAGTTTGATTCAAGTGATCCACAATCTTGTAGTCACTCTTACAAATTAGCCTCATAAATTCCTTAGCATCTTTAGAAAATGAACTGTCACCACCAGCCTATTACTGTCCATTATTCTTAACCACTACCTTTCCTTTTCCCTTATTAGTCTTATCAGTATTAACATCAGAAGGAGAAAAGACCCTTCCACTTCGAGTGATCCCACCTGCACCAACTATATTTTCAACAGTAGAACCACCATATGACGAACGGGTCAACTCTTACTTCTGCCCCATAGTTCCATGGGATGGCTTTGGTGCTCTCGTACGACACGGGTGTTGGAACAGTAATGATTACTGGTGCGAGCCTAACAGGCGCTGAAATATTAATGGTCCAGTAAGGAATTGAAATCGTGGCAATACCTCTTCCATCATTACTAACCCCATCATCAACGTCTTCCTCAATAAATCATTTAAATTGTAAATAACCATCATCAGTCATCCTTTAGATACCGTTCTTTAAAAGATCACAGCCCACAGGTTGTACTTCACAATATGAACAATCAGTAGAACATCCTGTGAATACTCCCCCTTCAACAACTTGTCTTTTACGAAACTTAAAGGTGTCTTCAAATCCTCAACATCCGTTATTAGATTTAATCTTTCTCCATCAATAACAACATTTGATCTTGCCACACCATGATTTGACATTGTGTTTTGGTTAACATTAGGCCTCTCGTTGGTAAAGTTAATAACCTTTGAGTCAAACAAGTCCGAAACCTTGTGTTTGAAGGCTTTACAATTATCAATGTGATGGCCTGGGGCACTGTCATTCCCCAAATTTGTCCTACTTGTTTATCATTTTCGTCTGTACATCCATCCACTAATCATATCCAAAAAATATGTTGATTCTTCTTGTGGTATAAGTTCAGAGTTTTTTTTTGCAAGTTTAAATTGGGTGAAGCAAGTGTCAATAAGGGCTTGTTTGAGGGTTTCTAGGACAGTGTGGGTGCAATTGATTCAAGTGGTTGTGCCTGAGGTTTCAATTAGGGTTTGTGAAAATTCAAGTCATTGTGTATGGATCAAATTCTCAGATGTATCAAGGCAGGAGGCTATTAATTGAGGATCATCAAAGATCAGTATATTTTGCAGTCAGGGTTTTGGACAATATAGTTCATTTTTTAAGTCATGTTCTTTTGATTTCAAGGCAGTTTCTGATTTGTTTGGTTCATTAGGAAGGATCTGATATATTGGTATTCAAGTGTCCAGGTGCAAATGAATTCATTGATTCAAAGTTTCAGTTTATTCAAAAGATCAATATTGATTTATGGATTAATTCAAGATCTTATTTCAAGTAAAAAGAATGAAATTTGATTTCGTGATTCACCTAGAGAATTCATATTGTCATAATCTTTCAATCAAGAATTAAGGATCATTCAAGTTTAGTCATAAGTAGCACATGGAGGTGTGATTAATTCTTCAAGGTTCTAATAAAAATTATATGGCCAAAATGTTACAAAAACGTTTCTACAAAAATAAGGTGATTCATGATGTGTTCAAACTATGAAGCCTACTGCCAAAGGCCATTGATTTTTTCAAGTTTACCAAAATCCATTATGTAAATCCATTACAAAAATGTCTCACAAACTAAGTTGCAAAAATAATGAAGTCCATTCAAAGCCCATTCCACAAAAATATTATTACAATTCCTAAGTTAATAAAATCCACTATATTTATTATAAAAAATAATACAATGATACATTAAGAGCCCATGTTGATTACAAACCATTGACCAAAAATAATACAATAAGGAGAAAGCCCAGTTATTGGCCCACACAGTTTGAGAGAATTCTAAGCAGTTTGGTGTTACATGTATCCCCAGTTGCACCAAAAGCCAAAGGTCATGCTGGCCCATACAAGTCATGATTTTCATACCAAGCTGGTTGCAAATGCCAACAGGGGCCACCACGAAAACTCGCCTCATGTGAAACGAAAAGTAGGCACATTTAAATTGGGTGTTTGTTTGCAGCATTTACAGGTTTCTAATGCATTGCCGTGAATCGTGACCCCGCGCACGACAATCACGGTGCATCCACTTTTTAAACAACCTGCAATATGACAAAAAAGGGTGATATGATTCACATATATGATCAAAACTATTGCAAAAAATGAAGAACAATAACCTGCATAAAATCCAAACCATGACAGCACAGATAACCCCTCCAATTTTTGTGCAACTTGCAACGTTACCATTAATGTGTATACTCTACATCATAGCAAGACCAAGCAACCAGTGCCCACATCTTGAGTCAACAACCATAATATGCTATCGCGCATGTTCACCTTCTAGAACCGTGTATTCTGCATATCACCACAGGTTTTCACCCAGCAAACGCGTAAACCACTCAAAAACGATTCCAAAGTACAAATAACCAAAATGACCTATGACAAATTCAGGACGACATCTTCTTCTTTCCGTTTTTACCCTCCACTCCTCGATAAGTAACTGATCCAATTCATTCGTCTACCGGGGGGATAGCCAACGAATTGTTATCTTTTCACTCCACAAATCTTCAAATCAACCACAATTTTCCCAACACTCTAAAACCAGACAAACCCATAAAATCTTCTTCTTCTGCAACCCAAACCTAAAAATCTCAAATCACTCACAAACCTTCAGACCGCTCAAACCTAACCTTCTCAATTCTACCTAAACCGCGATGCCCTCCTTCACCCTTCATCAATTTCCTTCAACTTTCTTCATCTGCCGTAACAAACACTCACCCAAAAAACAACAACAAACCGAGATCCAGAATCAAGAAGAGAAGAAGAGATGAAATGAAAACGAGAGGAGAGACCAAGGAAAAAAAGGATAGATAAAGCCAAATCAAACCTGGAATTAGAATCGAAGAGAGGACGAGCCATAGGCTACAAACTCAAGGAAAATTCGTGATATTGAGTGAAAGCACAATTGGACAAAAGAGATTAAGAAGGAGATCATGCGAGAGGGTTGGATATGATTCTTGACCTTGCGTCCCCTTCGTTGTTCATGGAATCGATTTTGTTTTCAGTTTGATTTGAAAAATGAGTGATGCTCAAAAGAAACACGCTACTGGTGACTTGTATCTCCGTTTTTTTATTAAATGAAAATATATTTGAATTTCTGCCATTTATTCTGATGTTGTTGCTTAGTTAAAATGGACAATGGGCTTTTAATTCTAGCCCATATGACTCCAATTTATTGCCACATGCTCATGTTCTAGATTTTTTTTTTTAAAACTAGCTATGTATTAAAAACAAATTACCATTTAAATATCAATTTTAAAAAATTTACGAATCCAACTATGTTCCATCAAGCAGTCGCCATCTCAATTGGCGAAACAGACAAAAAGTGAAATGACATTTGTATAAATTCGCCAATTCATCTGGCGAATTAGACAAATGAGTTGAATTTCGCCCTTCCAATTGGCGAATCAGGCCGAATAATTAGGCTTTTTCCATTTTTTAAATTTTGCTTAATGTTTTAAGAAGTTTTAATAAATATTATTTATGTTTATTCTTTTTAAATAAATATTAATAAAGATTATGTTTATTCTTAAATTTATAAAGAATTTAAAAAATATTTTAATTACCTATTAAATACATTAAGTTTATTATTAATTTTATAAATATTTGAATGATCTATTAATAAATATTTGTCAATAAATTATTTTGTTTTTTTTATAATGAATTGAAATTTAAATAACCTTAGAATAAAATAGAATTGTTAAAAATATTAAAATATATAAAATTACAATATAATAAAAATTACAACAACAAAAAAAAAACTAATGGCCGGCTCTATCCAAGCGACCACCGGTGCCACACTGTGGAGGATGGGCGTTGCGGCGAGGTCTACGACGAGGTTGTTGTGGTGTGTCGGGCCGTTGTGTGTTGAGTTGTGGAGGAGGATGTTGTTGGGACGGTCCCGGCGTATCAGATAGATTTTGCATCATTTAACCCTAAGAGTCGGGAGGTCCACTGTCAAAGGCGGTGTCGTAGTTAAGCCCAATGCCCATGTTTTTGAAGGATTGTCGGGGAGGTTGGTATGGACGGTATGGTTGTCCGAATGTGTACATGGAATTGGGTTGGTCTAGGTGTGTTAGTTGTTGTGGGGTGTGGTAGTCAAATAGTGGATAGTTGGAGGGGTAGTTGGATGGGTAGTTGGAGGGGGTAGGATCATATGAGTTGTCTGGGCTATAGGTGGAGGGGGTGGGCTCAAAAGACGTATCAGGGTTGTAATGATATGGTGGTTGAGGCTGGGATTGGGTGGGTGGCATGTAAGGTTGTCTTTGTTGCTGTGTGTTGGACGAAGATTCGCGTTTCCTTGGGTCGGCCAAATAGGTTGGCTGGGACAGGAAAGGCTGAGTTATCGTGACAGACCTAAACCAAGTCATGTATTGAAGACTTGGCCTGGCGCCGTAAACAATACGGTCGGTTAAGACATATTGCCTTCTTTTTTTCCAATGTATACGCAACTCCTTCGCAAACTCCTTCCAGTCACTCACACTCCATTGTGCGTCCACCCGCTTTTGATGCCACTGCCCCAAGTCTGCCGGAGCATCTGGAATATCCTGATGCATCCCAAATTGAAGTTTCACACGGTCACTTTGGTGCATCTCCACCGTAGTGAACCTAATTAAGGGCGTCCTTGATGTCCACACAGCGGCATCATCGGAGTTGGGCAGGTGGTCGAGACCCTCGTACGACATCCATACAAACTACAATAAAGTTGGACAAATAAGTTAGACAGAGTTTGAGAGGTGTATGCATATACATAAAAAAAATTAATGGTAAATAACTTACATCATCTGGCCCTAGGTGGTCGAGGAGGTTGCGGTATTGAATAATAGAGTGCCTGGGACATCTCTGATAATTCATCCTGGGAACAGACCATCTAAAAAAATAAACACATATAAATTAGCGACTAAAACACATCTCAGAAATTATTCACTTAAAAAGGAAAAGTAGTTGCTAAATAATATTGAAAAGATACTTACTTGTTGGCGTACGGGAATGTAAAAGAATTTTGGTTTATTGGAGCAAGCATTGGCATCCTAGACCAACCCCACGCTTGCAGAAGATAAGCACAACCATAAAAAGTACATGAATTTTTTTTTTGATGTTTTACAAAGTGCGCTATACAGATGGGCGAGGACAGCTGATCCCCAACTATATTCGCACACTTTGTTAATATTCCCCAATAATGGTAAATACATAGTATGGACAATATTTCCAGTGTCCTCTGTCGCTTTCGCGAAAATAAGGTGCCGGCACAACAGAAGAGTCGCCACCTTTCGTTATTTATCCCTCGGAGCGGGAAAGGAAACGATCGGAAAAACCTTACGAAAAAGGGTAAGACAAGGTCGTCGCAACCATTGTCTGGGTTCGGGAGTCGGTTACGCAAGGGGAAGGTATTAGCATCCCTCACGTCCGCCGTACTCGATGGGATCCACGCTTGTTGTGTTTACTGGACGGGTTGGTTTATCTATCTACCTATCAAGGCTGGCTTAAAAAGAAAAGAAAACGACTCGGCAAAGCGTCGCGCTTTATGCCTACGTATTCTCATCAGAGAATGAGAAATCAGAGTCAACGTAGTTCGACCTACGACGGGTTATGGGGGAGGTAGCTCGCCAATACATCAGTATTGTGCCTACGTACTCTCAACAGGTATGAGAGATCAGAGCTTACGTAGTTCGGGACACTACGGATTATTTTCTGTCTTTTACGGAAGAAGTGTTTTTTATTGTGTTTGCAATTTCAATCGCACTAGAGACTATGACCTGAGAGTGAATGCGTCGCATGTCACCCAAAGGGTACCATACTAAACATCCAGATTGTGGAAAAGAAACTCTCCCACAATCCTCTCTCATATAGCTTAAGGCTCGTAACGTACGAAAGAAATCATTCATGATTACTGTATCTTAAACTGTTTTGAGATGAGAAGAGAACATGCCCAACTAGGCGGGAGACTATCAAGTCCTACTGTTGTCATGCCAAGGATTCATCCTATGGTTGAGGTTTGAAACAGGGAACTCCTAGAAGTTGTCATGCATAGGTTTCAACCTAAAGTTCTATCATCATTCCCTTATCAAAGGAAATGAGAGTCCTAAGGGATCATGTCAATGATACACAGAAACAGATAAAGCATCAGCTTAAATAGTAAACAGTAATACGGTAAAATGCATGCAATGCAAGTGAGGGAGGAAATGTGTGTGGGGCATCATCCTCCACAAGCTCATCTCAACCTCAAGCCAGATATGAATAACAGTAATCATACTGAAGAAATAAAACATGCTATCAAGCAAAAACAGTAAACTGCAATCATACAGAAGAAATGAAATAAGATGCCATCAGGCAAACAAACCACATGGGCAAGGGAGCAGGGCTCTACCGAATACCCGCAAGCAAAGCCATACAGTAACAATACAAGCAGAGGGAGCAACTCAACCTCTAGTGCAATCATGCTCCTAGATTAAAGTCTAGTCTAGATATGAACTTATTCTAATGCATCAAGCAAGTCAAACAAGGCACATCAATACAGAAGAGAAACAAAGAAGAAAGCAGATCCACTCCTATCTCAACTCCAAGCTTCAGCTCTTCTAACAGCAACTCAGTCTTCAGACCTCCATCACTCTTGACAAATATCAATATGCTTCCCCAGGTTTCAACCCTTTCAACATAAGTTTCAACTTATCTTCTTCTTCAAGCTTCAGCTCCTTAATCAGTTCCACCTTCAGGCTTCACTCTTAACCACAAGTATCAACTTGATTCCTTCAGGATCTCCAAGCTTCAAAGTAAGTATCAACTTATCCTTTGATCTTCAAGCGTCAGCTCTTCAGTTAATCTCAATTGCTTAGATGTGTCAACTTCATCCTTCAATCTTTACTGGATCTTCATTAGGTCTTCAAGCATCAACTTGTTCTTGTTGCTTTCCAAGCTCTTCAAGCTTCAGCTGAAATGGCAATGCTCAGGGAATCATCATCTTCCATACTCTTCAATGAAGTATTCATCTTCACACTCAAGCCCAATATCTCTCAAGATACTCAAACTAGAAGAAATCACTTAACTGGATAAGCAGGGGTGTTAAACTGCTTATTGACCACCAAAGGTGATCTATAAGGGTTCAACATCAAAAGAAGGGTTCCCTCAAAGGTTTTACCTCCTAGGTACCATCACTTATCCCTCCAAAGGAGGGAGGTGAATACCATGGAAGGACCTTGAATCATGGGGAGGAATGGAGGTGAAAGATACCATCCATGTTTAAGAAAGAAACTAGCTAGGTCTAAGCTCTACTTAACCCCTAACCCTAAAACAACAACAAAACAAACAAGATTCTCAAGCTCTCAAGCTCCTTCTTCTACTCTCAAATCTTCTACTATGCTTCTCCATGCTCCTCAAAGCAAAACCAAGCTCACCAAGCCCACAAAGCAAAGCAAACAAAATACAAGCCCACAAGGGCAACACAACCAACAATCAACTGCAAAAATCAATCAAAAATAGTATACTATTATATTAAAATCTAATATAATTTCTAGGGGATCCTATATACCTACCCTTAATACCATATATGTCCCAATATCTAACTTGACCTAGAAACCCAAAATTCTAGTGTTTTTGTGGACCTATGTTAAGGATTGACCTAATTCTATACAACCTAAAGTCATCTAACCAAAACTAATCAAACATTAATCACAAAATTATGGAATAAATCCAGAGGGGAGCTAAAGTCCTAATCTAACTATCCTAAAAAGAATGGCCTAAAAATTCAAAGGGGACTAGCTAAACAAAATTCTACAAATCCATGCATCAACATAAAAGGAATTAAAATGCTATTGAAAGAGAAAATACACAAAAAAAATAAAATGCATGAAATTCAAATATTATGGTTTTATAATTTTCTAGACATTATCATGAAATGGGAGAAAAAATCCCCATGCAAAAATCATCATTTTTCTATTTATTATGATTTTTCAAAGATTAATGAAAAATGGAGAAAAGGAAATTAAAATATGAAAACCTTGGTGTGAATAGCAATGCCAGACAGTACAAATTCCAGATGGGCTCAAAATGGGGGTGCAAACAACATAAGCGCTGGGCCCAATTACTTAATCAGAAAATCAATTGAAAATCATAAAGAAAAAGAAAAAGAAGCAGTGCAGTTAGCAAGGAAAATCAGTACAAAATCCAAGTGGGCCATGAATGGGGGTGGGGATATCAATTGAGCCCAATCTCCCTTTTAATGAAACGACGCGTTTTGGGTGTCTTCAGAATTTCCCTCTTCAAGCGAAATTGAATCTCAGCCACACGATCCAAGTCCCAGTCAATGAGTCTTGCCTCATCCAACAGCCATGGCATTGTCTTCTTCCTCTAGCCAAGGTTTGAACTGAAGAATCCATGGAAACAGCTTCATAGCTCAAGCTTACCCTAACTCGTATCACCTCAATTCTCCATGAAAAACTAAAATTCAAAACCCTAATCTGTCCAGAATTTCACCCTGGATCTAACCATGGCATCAAAATCCATTGAATCACCCTAAATCTCCAAACCCGATCCAAGATCAAAGATATGCTCAAACTTCAACTTCAACAATTCTTGCAATTAGTTACCTCAGAATGATCACCACCTCACACTGGTTAATTCTTGATATCACATTCATGCTATAACTCACTATATCTTGAGTTCTTGGTCCAAACAAAAATGGTGTCACCAACTGAAACCTCACCAATTGATCCCAAACTTCCCAGAATCCAACACCTAATTGTCTCTAACTGTTCTATCCTAACAATTCTGCCTAATTATGCTTAAATCATGGTGTAGAAGAAAAGTTACTAACCTGTCAAATCTTGATTAACAGATAGGGTAAACCTTCACTTCAAGCTTTCAAACTCTTCTGAATCAATCCTTGAATGATGCTCTTGCTACTGTTTGCAAAAGATTGGGCCAAGAAAGCTTGAATCTCCAAATCCGATTGTCACTTGCAACCTTCAAAATCCAAGTGCTATCTCTTCAATTCTCCATGGTTTTGCCTTCAATTTGGTCTGCACAGCTTCAATGTGATCAAGGGAATGTGTTTGGATTGAAAGAAGAAATGGAAATGAATCAGAATGTAGAATTGGATTTCAACTTGCAATGGAAGCAATTGAAATGGCTATCTCACTCTTCTCTCAAATCTCTCACCAACCTTGCATCTGAGCAAGTTCTAAATCATATATAGAATGGTTTAGACTCATCTAGAACCATCTGGAATCATCCAATGAGAAATTGGAATTCTCATGCCATGAGTTTATGATTTCATCTTATCTCATGCCTCATCTCATGCCATAGCCCTTGCAGCAACTTATCCTGACCTGAAATTCTCCTTAAATGAGATATGGGATGTGTTGAGATGCTTAGCAAGCTTGTACATTGCCTTTCCTTGAGTTTTGCATTTGTACCTTATTATGCAAGCAAGCATTTTCCAAAGCAACCCCATGATCTAGGCCTCAATTCAAAAAAGTGGTTGAACCATTGTTTCTAAAATGTTCTTTGGAGTCAAAATGACCTATCATATGCCATGGTTTGGATGTGTAACTTGGAAATCTCAATTTCCAACTTCAACTTATTTAACTTATGCCTCCATTTTAGGTCATTTTTATCACTTTTTGCTACAAGCCTTTTCAACATCTCATGACCTCCCTAATAGCCTTAAAACATCATTCTAAGCAAGTTTTATGTTGAATATTTTTCCATTTGAAGCTTGGAAATAGGAGTTATGGCCTTATGCTTGAAATGACCTGTAATTTCCAAATGACCAAAATGCCCTTGACTTGTCAAAGCCATAACTTGAGTTCTACAAATCCTATCAAGGACTTATAGTACTCTCTAGAAATCCAAGAAGATGAGGAACAACATTCATGTTGACCAAAAGTTCATAGGAATCATCCTTCTTGGGCAAAAGTTGGATGCAAGTTGGGTGACTTTCAAGGCCCCAGATTCACATACCTCAGATGACCTGTAACTTGTCAAAGCCATAACTTGAGCTCTACAAATCCTATCAAGGACTTCTAGCACTAAAATTAAAGCTAAGAGCAAGCTCTACAACATTCATGTTGTAGGAAAGATGATATGACAATCACATCTTGAGCTAAACTGCCTTGAAGATAGGGATCAAACTAGGGGATTTTACACTGTCAAGCCTTAGAAACCCTAGCTTGAAACTTCTCAAAATCTTCAATCATGATGAGTTGATCTTGGAATCATCCTTATAGCATCTCAATGCATCAATCCATGATCACATGGCCCTTGGATTAGGCCTCAACCCTCTCCAACTCATCAGTTGACCTAGGGTTGACCTAGTCAAACCCTAACTGCACTACTCATGGCTGAGTCTTCTTATTCTTGTACAATGGCCTATCTAGTCTTCATGATGGCTTTCAAGACATATCATAAGCTCTCTCAAAGCTTCAAGTCCATCCTCATATCCTCAGAATCATCTGAGGAGCTCCCACAGCTCTCAAGTTAGGAGACACACATCCTTGGTTTCAACCAATCTCTCTGAGGATCTTCTCACTTCTCTGACAAGGATATCAACCCTTGAACACTTGAATAACCTTCTTGGCTAGCTTCAAAGTCTCATAGTGCTCTTGATTGGTAATCATACCTCTTGATGAACACAAGCTAGGTAAATAAATGTTGGTCAAATTTTGGGGTGCAACAGCTGCCCCTATTCAAACGGCTTGAACCTGACTGGGTGAGGAGCGAACGACTCTCAACCAATCAAGGTAAAAGACGGTTGAATACCGATAAACCCGGAAATTTTCCAACTGCACAAGTACACGGTACTCTGATGGGAACAAATCTTGAAAACGGAAACATTAGCTGCACGTCAACTAGCTGGAGAATTGGTCACACGGTAACCGGTTATACATGGTCGATCATGTCGTCAGGCATCAAGATTCCTCGGGACTCATCAGTTCAACCATCAGGTTGATCATGTTAAATCATGCCGTCAGGCATTCAAAGAAAACTTTCGGGCATCAGCCGGACTTCATCAGCAAGTCGGGAATAGAATTCTTGGTCAATCATGAACCAATTGGGAATATCCAAACCTCTGCCATCAGGCACTCCGCATCAGCTGAGAGAACTGCTTCATTAAACACGGTCGAACTTCAATCATCAAGTCTTCGAGGGAAGTTTCAACTTCGTTGTTCAGAAACCTGCTGGGGATGACGCACCTTCGCTGGGGATTCTGGAGAACTATCAAGTAACTCTGCTTCGGGGATCCAGAAATCATTCTGGATGAATCAACTCTGCTGAGGACTTCAAGAATCATCTTGGACACATAACTCCGCCGGGGACTTCAAGAATCATCCTGAACCGATAACCATGCTGGAGCTTTCAGGAATCATCCTGGGCAAACACTCTGCCGGGGACTCTAAGCATCAGCTTGAGCAACCAACTCTGGAGACTGCACTGGGGATCTTAAGAATCATCTTAAGCAAACGACCTCGCTAGGGCATTCAAGAATCATCTTGAGCCGAAGACTTCGCTGGGGACTTCAAGAATCATCTTGAGCAAGCGACTTCGTTGGGGAGAATTTCAGGAATCATCCTGAGCAATCAATTCTGTGGCGGAACACCTGCAAAACAAGAACGGTAACAACCTAGATCATGTTTATTATGAATATGCTTTGGCAATGGCACAATGCTCCACACGGTGGAAATGCTATGCGTTCATGATAAATGCTATGCAGTCATGCACAATGATGCGATTCCGTCAGCAAAATAAATGCTGACGAGAGAATCCTCCTGTCAAGGAGAAAGAACCACTCAGATAGGGGGAGGAATCATCCTGCCGAGGAGCACAAGGTCACACCAATCTCAATTGGACTCCGCAGGGGACACAACTTCAGTTGACTGCTGCGGGGGAACGAAGCTCTGCGAGAACCTGGACCTGCTGAGGGAAAGCGATATCAATCGCGGGAATAGACTGCACGGCCTTCACGGCTACTTCCCTGGGAATAACGACTCCGGTGGGGAAATGTGGCATCAGCTATTCAACACTCCACTGGGGAAAACCATACATGGCCCGAGCGGCTTCCAAGGACTCGGCTCTCTTGGGGAATCTGCAAACTTGGCTGAGGAAGAAGAAATCACTCTGCTTACCAGGGAGAGTACGACTCTGTGTGGAATCTCAATTCCGTTGGGGAAGAAGGAATCATCCGGCTTCAGGGGAGAGTACGACTCTGCGGGGAATCTCAATTCCGATGGAGACTTCAGTCTTGAACCATCAGTTGCTGCACACTTCGGCATAACTCAGCTGAGGAGATGACGTTCCTTCACTCTGACAGCTGATTGGGGAGAGAATCTTCTCTGTCTGGGGAGACATATCAATGCTCACGATCTCATTTTCAGACTCTGCAGGGAGAGGCTGCTGAATTTTGCGGGAGGAGGAGGAATCATCCTGCTTGGGGATACGCACGGCGCACTGCCTGGAATATGCTACACCTGTAACAACACAAATAAACAGACAAGATACCCTTCTCAAAGGGACCTATCAAGGTTATTATCTCATGACAATGTTGAAGTAATTCATTGTTTCAACAATCAATGGCCTAGGCCAGTAAGTTTATGTATGCGCATTTTATCAAAAACATCGGCGTTCTTTTTCGCAGACAAAACAGGTAAATGCTAAACAGGCAAACAGAATTGCTGAATAGTATACATTTTATTGATAACGAACCCCTGGATGAGTAAAAATGTTTTACAACAGATGCAAGCTCCTGGAATGAGGAAGCCGCGCAAAAATAAAACATAAATATACATCAGTATATACAAATGTCGGCAACGAGGCGTAGACGAACACCATGAGTTGATCCCTCTATGACCCACTCGACTTCGATACTTCTCCGACGCTTCAGCTTCAGAAGAGATTGATTTAGATAAACGGCCCTCAGGTCTCCCAAACCACTAAACAAATAAAGTCCATACGCGGAACGCAGTCATTTGCTTTTTCAAATCCCTAACTTTTGCGTGAACCGCCCTTTGCGGGTTTTCAGTTCACCGGGATACCCCTTTTTAGCCAAAGTCGCCCATCCGGGTTTTCAACTTTGTGGGTGTACATTTTTTCAATTTATATCCCTAATTTTTGCCCGAACCTTCTTCCCTTTTTTATGGTCCGCTGGGATGCCCCATTTTTGCCTGGACTCTCTTTTTACTGTCCAGCGGGTCGCTTTCAAGCAAAGTATTTTTTAACTGCGTCCGCGTTCACCGGGGATGCAAAATCTTCACCATCCATCGTGGATAACAACAAAGCTCCTCCCGAGAAGACCTTGTTGACGACGTACGAACCTTCGTAATTGGGAGTCCACTTGCCCCGGTGATTGGAGTGTGGAGGAAGAATCTTCTTCAGGACGAGATCACCCGTCTGAAAGCTTCTAGGACGCACCTTCTTATCATACGCTTTCTTCATTCGGCTCTGGTATAAACGACCATGTGCAATCGATGCCAACCTCTTCTCGTCCATCAGGCTGAGTTGGTTCAGTCGGTTCGTAATCCATTCTGCCTCGTCGAGTTTCACATCAACCAAAACTCGCAAAGAGGGGATCTCCACTTCTAACGGTAGGACTGCTTCCATACCGTACACCAAGGAGAAAGGAGTTGCCCCGGTTGACGTACGTACCGTCGTACGATAACCGTGCAACACAAATGGCAGCACCTCGTGCCAATCTTTGTAGGTCACAACCATCTTCTGAACAATCTTCTTTATGTTCTTGTTGGCCGCTTCAACGGCACCATTCATCTTCGGCCGGTAAGGAGATGAGTTGTGGTGTTCAATCTTGAAACTCTGGCACAACTCCTTCATCATCTTGTTATTCAGATTCGAACCATTATCGGTAATGATCCGCTCAGGAATTCCGTAACGACAGATGATGTCCCTCTTTATGAATTTAGCTACCACTTGCTTGGTCACATTAGCATATGAGGCTGCCTCCACCCACTTGGTGAAGTAGTCGATAGCTACTAGAATGAAGCGATGACCGTTAGACGCAGTGGGCTCGATCTTACCTATCATGTCGATGCCCCACATGGAGAACGGCCACGGGGAGGACATAACATTTAACGGGCACGGCGGCACATGAACTTTATCAGCATAAATCTGGCATTTGTGACATCTCCTCGCGAATTTAAAGCAATCCGATTCCATCGTCAGCCAGTAATATCCTGCTCTCAGGATCTTTCTTGTCATGGCATGCCCGCCGGCGTGCGTACCAAATGTGCCTTCATGGACTTCTTCCATGAGCATACTCGCCTCTTTCTCATCTACACATCTGAGTAGCACGAGATTGTGGTTTCTCTTATACAACACTCCATCAGGATTGAGATAAAAATTTCCAAACAGCCTCCTCAGAGTCTTCTTATCCTGGGTTGACGCTCCCTCAGGATACTCCTTAGTCATAAGGAAGGTTTGGATATCATGGAACCATGGCTTGCCGTCGGAGGCTTCCTCGATTGCAAATACGAATGCCGGTCTATTGAGACGAGAAAGGATAATTCTTGGAGCCTCATTCCAAAAATTGACTTTATACATTGAAGCCAACGTGGCTAAGGCATCAGCCATCTGATTTTCTGCTCTGGGCACATGATGGAGTTCCACTCGATCAAAGAACAGAAGCAGCCTTCTGGCATAATTCATGTACGACACCAAATTCGATTGACGAGTCTCCCACTCCCCTTTAATCTGGTTAATCACAAGCGCCGAGTCACCATATACGTCTAGATTCTTGATTCTCAAATCAATAGCCTCTTCTAGACCCATAATGCATGCTTCGTACTCCGCTTCATTATTGGTGACTAGAAACGTCAGTCTCGCAGTGAACGGGATATGGGATCCGTGGGGAGTCGTGATGACCGCCCCTATGCCACTTCCGTAGGAATTAACAGCCCCGTCAAATATCAACTTCCACTGGGACTTCCTATCTGGCCCCTCGTCAGGCAACGGCTCATCGCAATCCTTCGCTTTGAGAAACATAGTATCCTCATCAGGGAATTCAAATTTCATCGACTGGTAATCCTCGATCGGCTGTTCGGCAAGGTAATTAGACAATACGCTTCCCTTAATGGCCTTCTGGGAAACATACTGAATATCATATTCCGTTAACACCATTTGCCATCTGGAAATCCTGCCTGAAAGAGCCTGCTTCTCGAAGACGTACTTGATCGGATCCATCTTCGAAATTAGCATGGTGGTGTGATTGAGCATGTACTGTCGTAGACGTTTGGCAGCCCAGGCTAGTGCACAACACGTCTTCTCCAGCATCGAGTAACGAGATTCACAGTCTGTGAACTTTTTACTCAAGTAGTAAATGGCATGCTCCTTTCTGCCCGTCTCGTCGTGCTGACCGAGAACACACCCCATACTATTCTCAAGAAATGTCAAGTACATGATTAGCGGCTGTCCAACCACTGGGGGTATCAAGATTAGAGGTTCTTGAAGATACTGCTTTATCTTGTCGAATGCCTTCTGGCAATCCTCGTTCCAGATGATCGCCTGATCTTTCTTTAAAAGCTTGAACATCGGTTCACACGTGGCCGTGAGCTGAGAGATAAACCTTGCAATGTAGTTTATTCGGCCCAGGAAACCACGAACTTCTTTTTCTGTTTTTGGCACTGGCATTTCTTGTATGGCTTTTATCTTCGCAGGATCAACCTCGATGCCTCTTTCGCTCACGATAAACCCCCGTAACTTTCCGGACCGTACTCCGAAAGTACATTTGTTAGGATTCAGCCTCAACCTGAACTTCCTAAGCCTCTCAAAGAGCTTCAGCAAATTGACCAGATGTCCCTCCTCCGTTTGGGACTTCGCAATCATGTCATCAACATAGACTTCAATCTCGTGATGAATCATGTCATGAAACAAAGTTACCATTGCTCGTTGGTAAGTGGCCCCTGCGTTCTTCAGACCGAAGGGCGTTACTTTATAGCAAAATGTTCCCCATGGAGTGATAAACGTCGTTTTCTCCATGTCCTCCGGCGCCATCTTAATCTGGTTGTAACCGGAGAAGCCATCCATGAACGAAAACACGGAGAACTGGGCTGTGTTGTCGACCAACACATCGATATGAGGCAGCGGGAAATCATCTTTAGGGCTCGCCCTATTCAAATCCCGATAATCGACGCACATTCGTACCTTACCGTCCTTCTTCGGTACAGGCACTATGTTGGCGACCCACGGAGGGTAAGTAGTGACCGCTAAGAAGCCAGCATCAAGCTGTTTTTGCACTTCTTCTTTGATCTTAACGACCATATCTGGTCGCGTCCTCCTAAGCTTCTGCTTAACGGGAGGACAATCTTCTCGCAGCGGCAAGTGGTGGACCACGATGTCAGTATCAAGTCCGGGCATATCTTCGTATGACCAAGCAAAGACATCACTATACTCTCTTAGCATCTCGACCAATCTCTGCTTGACATCGCTCTGCAATGCAGCCCCTATCCTGACGTTTCTGACGAGTTCTTCAGAACCCAGATTCACGATCTCGATTTCCTCTTCATGAGGAAGAATAACTTTCTCCTCTTGCTTCAACAAGCGGGCCAACTCCTCAGGAAGGTCTTCGTCTTCATCAATCTCTTCTTCGGCTTGATAGATCGGGCAATCGAAGTCGAAGTGAGTCGTAGAAGGTCCAGAGTCGATGTCATCTGTTATGTGGATCCTGCAATAACAAGGGTTAAGTTTAAAACAAGGATGTGCAGGCTAGCACAAACCCCATTGCCATTTTATTATTTTTCAAAACAAATATAAAACAGGAATAACAGAGATCACAATATTTGAATACGAAGGAAACACCTTTGATTTATTAACAAAATGCATGTACATAATCCAACAAGGCCCTGACAATAAAACCACTATGCCCCGGGTAAGACATAGGGTTGTACAATGATTGGAAAAAGTAAATCATTACTCTTCGCCTGTCATCTGGATGATATCCTTAATGGACCAATTGTTGAGGCCCTCGCCTGGCTTGCTTGGCTGGATCCAAGAGTCGAGGTCACAGTCGCTATCTCCGCTGTCTTCAGACACCGTGTTGATGCTTTCGAAAATCACTCCGCCGCTAGTAAACTGGATTGGCCCTTTACCTCGAGACGCACTGCTAGACGAAGAAGAAGCTTCAACTCCAGGAGAATATCCCAACCCAAACTTATCTTGCTTGTTAGGTATCTCCAAAATTCGCCCCCAGCCTGGGGTAGATCCGGCTTGGACAACGGCCCGAGCTTCCTTGAAGGAGGAGAGAGTCATCTCTGGCTTTTCTGTGACTACAGGAGCTACGTCCTTCGCTCTGACAACTTCGAACGCTTGGCATAGAGTCTCATGGATTTCGCCATCCATCTCCACATACTTGAAGGACGATAAATGGCTCACCATTATGTCTTCCTCACCACACACGGTTACGATGCTACCTCCGACAGCATATTTGAGCTTTTGGTGCAACGTGGAGGTCACGGCACCAGCAGCATGGATCCACGCCCGGCCCAAGAGACAACTGTAGGCAGGCATGATGTCCATAATATAAAAAGACCGCGTCGAACGTTTCCGGCCCGACTTGGATCGGCAGGGTCACCTCCCCGAAAACGTGTCGTTTAGTTCCGTCGAACGCCTTCACAACCAGATCATTGGGTGTGCAAATCACTCCCCGAGTGTCCAACTTCATTAATGCCTTCTTCAGAAGAACATTAAGTGACGAACCCGTGTCCACCAACACGTGCGACATGATTGTGCCCCTACACTCTATCGAGATGTGCAGGGCGCTATTATGGTTTCTCCCCTTCGGCATCAGCTCCAGGTCCGTGAAACCTAGCTCGTTTCCAGCATTCACACGGTCTACGACCTCTTCTAGCTGATTTACCGATATTTCTTGCGGTACATATGCAGCGTTCAACATCTTCAGCAGCGCGTTGCGGTGTGCTTCAGAACACAGCAACAAGTTTAGAATGGAAATCTTCGAGGGCGTCTGATGGAGATGATCTACAATCTTGTAGTCACTCTTTTTAATCAACCGCATAAACTCCTCGGCATCTTTAACAAGCAAGTCTTTTTCTACCCCACACGGGGCCTCATCAACGACTTTACTTTTACCCTTATCAGCCGCATCAGCTCTGACCGCTTTATCCGCCGCGGCCTCTGGTGGTGCAAACACTCTTCCGCTGCGAGTGATACCACTGACTCCCGCAAGGTTCTCCACAGTCGTCCCAAACGGTTCTAGCTCCAGCCTCTGTCCGTTGCAGTAGACTTCAGCCCCATAGTGCCACGGGACGGCGTTAGTGCTTTCGAACGGTATTGGCCCAGCTTTGGTGATAGTAATTGTGGGCGGCCTGGGTGCAGAAATAGTTATCGGTCGACGAGGGATGGTGATGGTGGCGACTTCATCGGCCTGCTTCAGCATTACCTCTCCTGATCCACGTTCGACCCTCCGGCTAAACTGTAAAATCCCCTCAGTCATCAGACTTTGGATTCCCTCTACCAACTGCCCACATCCATCAGAACGTGTGGCACAGTCCATGCATAACTCTCCACAACCTGGAAAGAACCCTCTTTTCAGCAACTTAGCTTTAACGAAGCTAAGCGGCGTCTTCAGATCTCTGACATCAGTCAAAAAATCCAAATTCTCTTCTTCGATAATGGCGTTCACTCCGCCTCCCCTATGATTCGGCATAGGATTCTTCGTGACATTTGGCACATTATTGGAGAAGTTGATGATCTTGGCATCCACCATGTCCTGCACCTTATGCTTGAAGGCTTTGCAGTTCTCTATTGTGTGGCCTGGTGCCCCTGAGTGAAAATCACAAGTGGAATTCGCGTCGTACCCTGGAGGAGGTGCCCCTGTCAAGGGAGCCAGCGTCCTCTTCTGGATCAACTGTAGCTGAAGCAAAGTCTGCAAGAGTTGCGCGTACGACATGGGCGGTGTCTCGAAGTGACGGTTCGCCAAAGGTGCCCGATTCTGATACTTCCTGTATCCCTGTTGATTCGGTTGCTGCTGCTGCTGCTACTGCGGAGCTGCCGGGATATTTATACTGGCCACCTGCTGGTGAGGGCCTTTGCCCTTTCTTCGAGCGTTGGTCACGGCGCTCGCTTCTCCTTCCCTTCTTTTGCCAGCATAAGGTTTCTTTCCTCCTCCGGCTGAGGATGACTCACCTTGAATTTTCCCGATCTTGATCCCATTTTTGACGTGCTCACCCGTGATAATGAGATCTGAGAACGTCCCAGACATACCGCTGACTAACTTCTCATAGTAAACCCCTGGGAGGGTGGCTACAAACATCTGCACGAGCTCACGTTCAACCATCGGCGGCTGAACCCTAGCTGCCAACTCATGCCACCGCTGGGCGTACTCCTTAAACCCTTCGTTACTCCTCTGCGACAGATTCTGCAACTGGACTCGGTTCGGGGCCAAGTCGCTATTGTATTGGTAGTGTTGCACAAATGCTTCAGCAAGATCCTTCCATGTGCACACTGTTGCACCTTAAAATTTGCTCAACCTACTTCACTTAGTTTATGTTTCAATTGCATTGCCATTTGCATAAAAAGTCATGTACATAGTCTAATCATTTGCATAGCATAGCATAACAAGTCATCTGACAAGGGATCAAGTGCTATTTTTCATCTTAAGGAATGTATTCAAGAGGCTCTTATCAAGATTCAAGCCTATTCAAATCACCAAGAAAGAAATTGAAGCTTTGGGAAGTTTAAAGGCCAAGCAGTGGATTTCTCTCCTATCTTGAGGGTATGTGAAGATCATCAGAGAAGTTATGGGTTATGAATTGAGGGAATGGAAGACCTAGAGGGTCCTTTTGAAAGTAAGACAAGTCATTGGCATGGTTACAAGAGCCAGAGGTGAAGACAGTCAACTAGGGTGTCATCTGGGTCAACCCTGGGTCAACCCTAGGTCAAATGCTTGATTGAAGGGCATCAAGGCCTATTTGGAGGATGTGGGATTCATAATTTGATATGTGGATATGGATATGGTGTTGTTCCAAGGATAAATCAAAAGAAATCAAGAAGAGGAGAAGTTTCTAAATTAGGGTTTCTGAGTAAAATTTCCTGATTTAGGTCAAACTTCCAAGCAAAGTAATTCAAAATGAAAGTCTCAAATGGATCCTTGGCCAACATGAAACTTGTAGAGTATCTCAAGACCTTTAATTTGAGTGGTGGAAGGCATCAAGGAGATTTGTAGAACTCCAGTTATGGTTCTTGCAAGTTACAAGTCCTCAGAGGCATCTGAAATTTGTCTGTGAAAGTTACTTGACTTCCAAGCAACTTTTACCCCTAAATGAATTTTCAAATGGATTTTTGGCCAACATGAAAGTTGTTCCCCATGATCTTAGCTTTCTAGAAAGGTATGGTATGCCTCAATCTGATTTGTGGAGCTCTACTTATGATCTTGGCAAGCCAAGGGCATTTTGGTCATTTGGAGGTTATAAGTCATTTCAAGCATAAGGCCATATCTCCTACTTCCAAGATTCAAATGGAAAAATCTTCAACATCAAACTTGCTTAGAATGATGTTTTAAGGCTAGTAGGGAGGTCATGAGATGTTGAAAAGGCTCATATCAAAAAGTGATAAAAATGGCCTAAAAATGAGGCATAAGTTAATTCAAGTGAATTTGAAAAATGGAAATCCCAAGTTACAAGTCCAAACCATGTCATGTAATAGGTCATTTTGACTCCAAATGACATTCTAAGAACAATGGTTCAGCCACAATTTTGGTTTGAGGCTTGTATCATAGGTTTGCTTTGTAATTTGATTGCTTGCATAATAGGGTACCAAACCAAAACTCAAAATAACTCAACAAACAAGGAAGTTATGCATTGTATCTCATCTTAGATCTCATGTAAGGAGAAATTCAAGTTAGTTACTAAGATTACAAGGCATTTGGAATGAGATACCATGTTATGAGAAATGAGAATTCAAAATACCATTGCATGAAAAGATGAATTTCTCATTAGATGATCCTAGATGGTTCTAGACTGTTCTAATCCATTCTATATAACAAGTGTAACTTGCATTGATGCAAGGTTGGTGTTAATTGGTGTAGAGAAGAGAGATTGAAATCCAAAAAGCTTCATTTGCAAATCATATTCAAGCTCTTGATTCTTCTTCATTGCAATCCATTCTTTCTCCATAAACCTTCTCCATATAGCTTGCTGAGTGTGTTCATGCTGAGTTGAAGCTCCATTGATGGAGAATTGAAGGTGTTCACATTGAATTTGCAAGAAGGCAATTGTCATTGGATCTTGAAGTACAAGCTCTCTCTTCCAAATCTTTTGCATACAGAAGAGTTTTCATCATCCAAGGAGTGTTCTTGAAGAGGTGCAAGGCTTGAATTGAAGATCTACATCATCTACCATATCCAAGAACCAGGTTTGCAAAACCATTTCTACACCCTTATCTAGGCATGGCTAGGGTAATTTATTAGTGTAGACTTGTTAGAGACAATTAGGTGATCATTTTTGATGAGTTTGGGAGTAATTGGTGAAGTTTCAACTATGGAGGTCAATTCTTGATGGAGCAAGAACATGCTATATAGTGAATGATAATGCTAGTTTAATGGCTGATTCTGATTAGTGTAACATAAGGATCATTTTGATACCAAGAATTCTGAGTTTGGTTGAAATGGAAAACTGATGATATTGTGAGGTTCATGGAGTTTCCCCATTCGGTTTGCATGATTTAGACTCTTTCAATGGAAACCAATGCCATAGTTGTGTGCAGCGTGGAATTCTAAGCAATTTAGGTTTTTACATCGTGGGATTTGGTGCTGAAATGAAGGAACACGAGCAGCTAGAAATTTGTTGCATGGCATGTGTTCATGGAAGTTTTTCTGAAAACCCTAGTCTCAAGGAAGAAGAAGATCTCTCGCCCGTTAGATCGCGCTTGACCGCTTGACTGAGAAATAGATCCCACGGTCCAGATTTGAACTCGTTTGTGGAGGGAATCAGAAGCAGCGATGAAACGCTGCGTTTCATTAAAGCGCCGTTCTGGGCTTTAGTGGATTATTGCTAACGCCACCCCCATTCAAGGCCCATCTCCAGTTTGAACTGAGATTTGTTTCTATTCGCACCATATTTTTTCCATTTTCCTTATGATTTTCTCAATTATTTTCTGTTTTAAAATGGGCCTGGCGCGCTTTGTTATTGCCACCCCCGGTCTAGGCCCAAGTGTAAAATGCATTGAAATCTGTTTCTTCTTGCACCGCGTTTTTTCCTTTTTTCTTTTAATTTTCTTAATTGTTTTTGCTGATACATTGGGACCTAGCGTATTTCTATACGCACCCCCCAGTATGGGCCCAGGTGTGATTAGAACTGCCTTATCTTGCTATCTGCACCCATCTCATAATTTTCCATATTATTTTTACTCCATTTTTTTTCATATTTTTAGAAAATCATATCAAACTGAAAAATCAATATTTTTTAATGGGAGTTTTTTCTCCCTTTTCATATTTTTGTCTAGAAAAATATAAAATGAAAACATTTTGCATATCATGCATTTTAATATTTTTTGCATATTTTTCATTTTAATTGCTTTTTAATTTCTTTTTGTTGATATATGATTTTGTAGATTTTAGTTTAGGTAGTTCCCTTTAGAATTTTAGGTCAATCTTTTTAGGTTAGTTAGATATATGTTTTAGGTTCCCCCTGGATTAATTCCATATTTTTGTGATGATTTTTAGGATAGTTTGATTAGATTCTATTAGGTTGTATATAATTAGGTTAAAACTTCAACTTAGGTGCAATAACAATTTCTTTTGGGTTTTTTTAGGACAAGTTAGGCTATGGGGCATATATGGGTATTAAGGGTAGGTTTATTAGATCCCCTAGAAATAATATTAGAATTTTCCCTACTATATTAATATTTTTAGTATATTTTGCAATTGTCTGCTTGTTTGGTGTGCCCTTTTGGGGTTTATTTTGTTTGTATGGGCTTATTGGGCTTGCTTGGGGTGTGGGCTTGGTTTGAAGAGCATGATGATGAAGCAAAGAATTGAAGGCCAAGTTCAAAGTTGATGAAGATGCTAGGCTTGCTTGAAGATTGTTTGAAGACCTAGGACCTAAGAGCTAGAGAGAGCCTTAGAATAGAAAATTTCTTCACAAATATGGATGGCTTCTGTTGCCTCCATTCTTCTCTATGATTCAAAGTCTCTCTTTGATACTCACCTCCTTCCTTTGGAAGGCTTAGTGACACTATCTAGGAGATAGAACTTTTGAGAGAAACAGTCTGTATTTTGTTAACAGTCTGTATGCCACCTTTGGCGGTCAACTGACTGTTTAACATCCCAAATCATCTTGTGAACTATTACTCATCTAGGAGAGCTTGCTTTGAAGAACTTTGAAGATTGAAGATGAAGTCCCTTGCCTTGAAGACTGATAGAAGCAGGAGTTTGTGCTGTCAAGTTTTGTTGTTTAGAGCTGCTGGTGCTGTGTAGAGCTGGTGATGTATTGTTTGAGTTTCTTGACTGTATTGTTTGTTAATTTTCCCCTTGAGGTTGAAGTGAAGTTGTTTCACTTTGCCCATTGTTTTCTAGGTTCGAGGTTGAGTGGGACTCCCTTGCCTCGCTTGTACTGTTGCATTCATGCATTTTACTGCTTTACTGTATATATGCTATTGCTTTTCCGTTTATCCCCTAGGATCTCTGTTTCTCTCTGCGCAAGAGAGAAACATGACAGACATTAGGATTTCATCCATGCATGAAAACATTAGGTTAGTTTTTTGATTCCCTTTTTAACCATAGGTTTTAGAGTTGTTGTTTCTCTTCTTTCTCAAAACAATCAGAAAAATGCAATAAAAGGATAAACATCAATAAAGACAGTTCTTGCGTAAAAGACTGTAAACCAATCAAAAAACGTCATTTTTGTCCGCTTGGACCCATAATCAGGAGAAAACCTTTTTTCAGAAGGATAAAAACAATCAAGACAGACTTGTGTCGTACGTGGCCCGAACTACGTTTGCTCTGATCTTTCATGCTGTATGAAAGTACGTAGGCATAGGATGCGATATCCTAGCGAGCAACCTTCCCCTCCTTTCCCGTAGGTAGGCAAACTACGTTGACTCTGATTTCTCGTTCCAGACGGGAATACGTAGGCATAAAGTGCGATACTTTGCCGAGTCATTTTCTTTTCTTTTAACCCCAGACCTGTAGAATAGATAGAATAACAATCCGTACCAGAAAACAAGCGTGGATCCCGTCGAGTACGACGGACGTGAGGGGTGCTAATACCTTCCCCTTGCGTAACCGACTCCCGAATCCAGGATTTGGTTGCGATGACCATTCCTTTCCCGTCTTTGCGGTAGGTTTACTTCGAGCGTTTCCTTTCCCTCCTTTGGGATAAATAACGCACGGTGGCAACTCTTCTGTTCAGCCGGCGCCGATTTTCGCAGTAGCGACAACTGGCGACTCTGCTGGGGACTCCAACGGTTCCCTACGCGAGTCAATCCTAGCGCTTGTTTTCCCGTCGAGGAATTTGTATGGATTTTCATTTATGTCATTTACCTTCAGCACTATATTTTTGATTATTGCTGTTTATTGGGTGTTGGGGTTCTGTTATTGAGAGATAAGTCGGACCTGGGCTTGAGCGTACTTAGAATTAGAGTGGAAAGTAGCGGGCGCGCACATGCTTTGCATGTCCTAGTGTCCCGCAAAATCCACACTCAGACGAGGTTCTTCTGGTTGGCCTCTTGTCCCACCCATTGGGTGGCATGGGTTGCTGGTTAGTTGGATTGTCGACTCTGGGAACTGATCAATTGGAAGTTGGCTAAGTGAGGCCTCTTCAGGATTTGATGATGCCACTCCTTCTGGGAATCGTATCATCAACCCTGAAAGTCTGTGACGCCGACGACCGCATAGGATGCCATACTTTGTGTCAGTTATTAGGACACCTACCTGTGAGAGGGGTTGGGGCACGCAGGTAACTTGACCTCCAGATTACCGGTTTTCTTGATTGAGATTCAGTGGTATTTGAGGACAACATTATGAGGTCTGTTGGAGACCAGGTTCGAGTACTGTTTTGGTTTGTTGACACCAGGTTCGAGCAGTGTTATGGGTCTGACTAAGACCAGTATGGTGGATTGGACTTCTCAGCCAGGGGCACTTGGTCCCTTGTGTGTTCATTTTGCATTGTTGCATGACTGTTTGCATTTGCATTTCATTTTGCATATTCATCCTCATCCGAAACAGGGAGCTTACCCGTTTTTGTCCGCTTCATCAGTTGATTTCCCGACATTCGTTTTGGACTTGAGTTAGCATCTGGAAAGATCATGGCTTCAGAAGAGCAGGACTTGGTTGTTACTCAGGCAGAGTTTGAATTGTTGCAGTACCAGGTGAGTCAGATCATGGAAGTCGTCACAGCTATAAATGGAGGAGGAAACAATGGTCAAAGAGCTCAGATGAACAATGTTGCTCAGCCAGTGCAAACCCCTGTCAGAGGTCCATATTCTCTCAATGACTCCGAGTATCACTATTTCACTTTCTCTACACCAGATTCTCCAAGGATTGTTCCATCCCCAAGAGTTGTTCCGCAGGTTAATATTCAGGACCCACTGACTGTTGAGTATATGAGGAGACTTCAGACGTTGGAAGATCAGATTGCCGCCCTGGTGAATAAGAATACTCTTGATCTGAATGCTGCAAGCATGTGTTTGGTGTCAGGTCTTGTATTGCCTCCGAAGTTCAAAGCACCCAATTTCGAGAAGTACAAAGGGGATAGCTGTCCGAAGCTACATTTGGTTATGTTCTGCAGATGTGGACTCACTGCAGAGTTCGTACTTTGAAAGAATGCTTGGAATTGCGTCAAATTTCTCTAACTTGGTAGGATTTGGAGAACGCATTGAGCATGCCGTAAAAATTGAGAAAATTCATATTGTTTCGGGCGGTCAGGCTAGTGAAAATGAATCTCTCTATAGCTACCAAGCTGAAGAATGAGTTGTGATCAATGCAATCATGCTAGATGTTGAATGTCCTCGAGGTAAATCGGTGAAATCTGTTGGTTCTTCATCTTCTCAGAGACCAGTACCTCCTGTGGCTTGTTATGCTGGACAGACAATTGTGCCCAGGGCACCATATCAGGAACGTTATGTCACTTCTCTTGCAAATCAGCGAACTCGTGGCCGAGGTTATCGAAATCAGCGCCAGAATCAGAACAGACTTCGTGACAACTTGGAACGAAGGAATGCTCCTTCCCACCCAGTGCCTATGCCGTATAGCCAAATTCTGCCATCTTTGATTCAGAATTCTTTGGTGGAACCGAAAGCTCTTAAGCCTGTGCCAGAGCCTTACCCTCCTGGGTACAATCCCCACGTTCGGAGTGGTTACCATGGCGGATACCCGGGGCACTCAACTGAAGATTGCAAAGCTTTTCAGGCAAAAGTACAACAGTTGATCGACCAAGAGTACATTTCCCTTCCAGAAGGAGTTTTGTTTGTTCATGCCAACCTCTCAGCTGTCTAAGCTCATAGATTCAGAGGGTCCTTTTCAAGAAGCCAGTGGTCCAGACAGGCGGGCACCCTCAGCATTGGCAGTCCTCATGCTTTTTATCATTTGCATTTGTAGTTTCTTTTCTGTTAGTTACTACTCGCTATTAAACATTGTTTGTTTCGAATGGTAAGATTGGTAAAATGACTATGCATTTTTTTGAATTAATCATGTCGCTGTCGCTCATTTATTGCATTGCATTGACACTTGCATTTTATTTACTCCACTTTATCACTATGATTAGCAACATTTTGAGGGAGGATGACGAAACTGAATACTCATAACCGATGATCGTATGCTTTCAGATAAAACCTTGCCGATGACGTACAAGGCATTATTTCAAATCCCCTAAACACTGGAGATATAAGGAGTTAGTCCCTTGTTAACCATTTCGAGCCAGGAAGTAGAAGTTTTTTCGGACTTTTTAACCCTCACGTCTTAATTCGGGGCAGGGTAGTTGTCAGTTAGCTTGACCGAGTGTTCAGGTCTTACAGAGGAGTGTTGCCTTTCGAGGACCAATCAGTTTATACCTCTCAAGAGGTCGTATATTGCCAACCACAATGGTTAAACCTCACCAACCAGGAGTGGGATAGTTACAAACCTTTCGGAGCAATCAAGACAATCAGTGTCACACGACTTTGTTCCAAGAGAAAAAAAAAAAGAAAAAAGAAAGCCCGCTAAGTAAAAAGAAAAAGAAAAAGCTGGAAAGCTAATAGTTAGGCAAAAATTAGGGCATCCCGCTGGACTTCAAAAGAAAAAATCGAAAAGAACTCAAAGGGAGTCAGTCCAGGCAAAAGTCAGGGAATCGAAAGAACAAAGGAAAAAAAAGGATATAAAAAGAAAAATCCCCGAACAAGGACAAAGTCGTGTGGATACAGACACCGAAAATGAAAAGGAGTAACTGTTACTCCAAAAAACCTTGTGAGTTTTCCTTAACCATGGTCCCTACCATGCAACATGTCTCTCGAAGAGGCGAGCGCTCGAGCCACGTTAACTGAACTTTAGGATCGAAGATCATCACGTAGAAGGGGTGGGTACAAAACATAATTTGAGCCAAATATCCTTTGTTTCACGAACAGTGAACCCGACCACGATACAACCCTTAAAAGACCTAATTGAGGCAGGGTTTATTCTGAAAGCGCATTACGATAAGGTTGAGTAACCTGACTCCTTCATGATTTGCTAATCATATCCTTGGTGTATTTTTTTTCACTGATCAAATCAGCACTGCGTTTGAACTATTGGTTCATTCGCCACTCACAATCATGACATGTAAATGAGTGACAGCACAACTTTTTTTCAAAAATTTGCATGAACACTGCATTAAAATTACCATTCGGGACTGAACAATTTTACTTGCAGGTTAGTAGTTGACAGGAAAGAAATTTCAACAGGGAATAATCAAACAGGATTGAATAATTCAACAGTCTGGATCAGAATGGTGTATGTTGTGAAACCCTGTAAATCTGGGGCATTGATTTCCAGTGAGTTCGGAATCAATTAGTCTGAGGAAAAGTCCCGAAGCATCGGTTGATTATGGGGCAGCTTACTTGAGAAGCAGTTGATCAGAAGCGAATCTTCTCGAGAGCCAATCAGGAGCAGCTATCCAGAATGCTATGTTTGATCAGGGTAGGTTAAGTCGCTCAACGCTCGTTCAGGGGCAAGTCACGATGTTGATAGTTGTCGAATTGAGGGAAACACCAGGGTGAGCCACCGCAAGGTCGTATTGTAGCAAGGTGCTTTCGATTCAGAATGGGTTTTTGCCAAGAATCAGATTAGGGCAAAGTCATTACAGACAGGGGCATGCCATCCTAAGAGCGCAGGGATTTTTCTTTATTCAAGAGGCGTTCGATTCGAAGTATCTCGCGGAAGTTCAGAATACTGGGGCAGTTCATATTAAACCGCCAGGGTACAGATTTTCAGACTATCCCACAGAGGTTCCTGCAGGCCGGGGCATAACAGAGGCGAAAGAATTGTTCTTCTTAGTGTCATCAGAGTTATTCAGAGCTACTTGAGCAGATTCAGCCAACCTTCAAGTTTGAGACAAATATCGGGAAATCGTGACCCTTCTACTAGAAGCCGTGAATTCAGACAGGATATTGTCCAGCATCAGGCATGTATGACCCACCACGAATGTACAGAAGTCCAACCATACGGGGCACAGTCGGTTATCCCCAGTAAAGTCATATGGTCGAGAATCAGTTAATCTGGGGCATTTAGGTCGAGATTTGACAAATCTCTCACAGCTATGGGCTACTCCACAAATCAGTCGATTAGGGGCAAAAGATTATTGCAAGACTGGGGCAGAACACCCTAAAAACAAAAATGTTGTTGGGACATTCTTTTGGGGTTTGACGTGCAGAAACAGTACAGATCTAACCGTCAGGGTACAGAGATCGAAGAGTCCTTATCGGAAGGTTGGTGCCGATTCAGGGGCAAGGTATTGTGAGTAGCACTATGGCTAGCCTTTCCTTTCCAGGCGAAATGCTCGGACTGGGGCATGTTGGTATTTATGGGGCAAATTTCCGAGAAGTAATAGAGTTCATGTTGCCCTAACCAGAGGCTTTTGATGAAAGGCCTGATCGTTACGTGAAGTGAATCCCCATGCAGGTCGCGCTTCTGAGATAACAATGTCCCTTACTAAAGAAGGATCAAATTCCCCAGCTAGTCGCAGCTTATCCGAAGGACATTCTCCAGCAGGGTCGTTTACCCTCAGCAGAGTTGACGATTCCAAGATCGAAGGCTGTATTCAGACAGTGTGGTGTCCCCCAAAAGGATCCCCCATCCCGAGCAGAGTGGTTTAGCCTCAGAAGACTAATATTTCCAACTTGTGAGCTGTACCCAGACAGTCTACTCTTCCTAGTAGAGATTCCCTTCCCAGTAGGGTCATTTACTCTCCCCCAGCGGAGACAGTTGATTTTCCCCAAGAGGGTTGTTTCGTCCCCAGCGGAGTTCTCTCTTTTTCAGCAAGTATTTTCTTTCCTTCCAGTGGAACTCGAAGGTTAAAACTCTTCCTGACAGAGTTGGTTGTGTGGCCTGGCATTTATTTTGCCGGAATACCGTGTGATACCCGTTCACTCCCCAACAGGGTGATATTTGTCCTCGACGGCCAAGATTGAGGAAACAAGCTTGTTAGAGCTATCCCAGCAGTTCGAGCCTGCATATGCATCGGCATATAGTGTCATACTTGCATCCACCAAATAAAAAACGTGTAGCATTTCCATGTCGAATGGAGCATTACGCCATTGTCAAACATATGCATTTTGAAACATAAGCCAGGTTGGTTAACCTTTTGTTTTCAAGTGTTGTTTCCCTTGCAGGTGAAGGGAGCTCTTGCTCAAATTAATTGCCAAACATTCAAGGTCTCGGCGTGAGACATGTAATAATAATGTCAGTTTTGGCATTATTCCCCACAGAGTTGCTTGTTTAAGTTTCTCTTACCCCTCCAGCGGAGTATTTCTTCAAGGTTGTTGTTAGGTCGTTATCAAAAGATTTCGTGAATCGATTTTTGGAAGTTGCCGCCTATGTTAAAGTAGGTGTCTGGCAGTGTGGATTCAGAAAATCCCCAGTAGAGTCCTTCTCAGATTTGCTGCCATGTCAGCACTGAAAATTGGAAGACTAGACTCATATTGTGTTACCCATGTGATTGATGGAGCTAGCTGCTGCAAAGATAGGCAGAAAAGCTCTACCAGAGTTATTTTCCCGTAGTGGTGACGGAGTTATTTCCCGTAGTGGTGGCGGAGTTATTTCCCGTAGTGGTGGCGGAGTTATTTCCCGTAGTGGTGGCGGAGTTATTTCCCGTAGTGGTGGCGGAGTTATTTCCCGTAGTGGTGGCAGAGTTATTTCCCGTAGTGGTGGCGGAGTTATTACCCGTAGTGATGGCGGTGTTATTTTCCCGTAGTGGTGACAGAGTTATTTCCCGTAGTGGTGACGGAGTTATTTCCCGTAATGGTGACAGAGTTATTTCCCGTAGTGGTGACGGAGTTATTTCCCGTAGTGGTGGAGGAGTTATTTTCCCGTAGTGGTGGCGGAGTTATTTCCCGTAGTGGTGGCGGAGTTATTTCCCGTAGTGGTGGCGGAGTTATTACCCGTAGTGATGGCGGTGTTATTTTCCCGTAGTGGTGACGGAGTTATTTCCCGTAGTGGTGACGGAGTTATTTCCCGTAGTGGTGACAGAGTTATTTCCCGTAGTGGTGACGGAGTTATTTTCCCGTAGTGGTGGCGGAGTTATTTCCCGTAGTGGTGGCGGAGTTATTTCCCGTAGTGGTGGCGGAGTTATTACCCGTAGTGATGGCGGTGTTATTTTCCCGTAGTGGTGACAGAGTTATTTCCCGTAGTGGTGACGGACTTATTTCCCGTAGTGGTGACGGAGTTATTTTTCGTAGTGGTGACAGAGTTATTTCCCGTAGTGGTGGCGGAGTTATTTTCCCGTAGTGGTGGCGGAGTTATTTCCCGTAGTGGTGGCGGAGTTATTTCCCGTAGTGGTGGCGGAGTTATTTTCCTGTAATGATGGCGGTGTTATTTTCCTGTAATGATGGCGGTGTTATTTTTTCTGTAGCAATGGCAGATTATTACCCGTAGTGATGGCGGTGTTATTTTCCTGTAGTGATGGCGGTGTTATTTTCCTGTAATAGTGGTGGAGTTAGTACCCGTAGCGATGGCGGTGTTATTTTTCTGTAGTGGTGGCGGAGTTATTTCCCGTAGTGGTGGCGGAGTTATTTCCCGTAGTGGTGGCGGAGTTATTTTCCCGTAGTGGTGGCGGAGTTATTTCCCGTAGTGGTGGCGGAGTTATTTCCCGTAGTGGTGACGGAGTTATTTCCCGTAGTGGTGGCGGAGTTATTTCTCGTAGTGGTGACGGAGTTATTTCCCGTAGTGGTGGCGGAGTTATTTCCCGTAGTGGTGACGGAGTTATTTCCCGTAGTGGTGGCGGAGTTATTTCCCGTAGTGGTGGCGGAGTTATTTCCCGTAGTGGTGGCGAAATTATTTCCCGTAGTGGTGACAGAGGTATTACCCGTAGCGATGGCGGTGTTATTTTCCCAGATTATTTCCCGTAGTGGTGGCAGAGTGATTTCCCGTAGTGATGGCGGGGTTATTTTCCTGTATCATTGGCAGGGTCATGTTTTGTTGACAGAAGTACTTCCCCAGTGAAGTCGTCCAGGTTATTTATATATTGACAAGTGTGATGTTGCATAGATGGTTAGTGTTGAAATCAGATCGGTATCAGGTGGTTGGTCAATTGTTACCGTGACGATCAGGTTCACGTGATAGATTTTGTTCCCCAAACAGTTGTGCAGTTTATTTCTGCGGTTGGCAAATTTCCGGGTTCTTAGTATTCAACCGTCTCGTACCTAGAATGTTTGAAGGCCGTTCGCTCTTCACCCAGTCGGGTCCAAGTCGTTTGAATAGGGGTAGCTGTTGCACCCTAAAATTTGCTCAACCTACTTCACTTGGTTTATGTTTCAATTGCATTGTCATTTGCATAAAAAGTCATGTACATAGTCTAATCATTTGCATAGCATAGCATAACAAGTCATCTGACAAGGGATCAAGTGCTATTTTTCATCTCAAGGAATGTATTCAAGAGGCTCTTATCAAGATTCAAGCCTATTCAAATCACCAAGAAAGAAATTGAAGCTTTGGGAAGTTTAAAGGCCAAGCAGTGGATTTCTCTCCTATCTTGAGGGTGTGTGAAGATCATCAGAGAAGTTATGGCTTATGAATTGAGGGCATGGAAGACCTAGAGGGTCCTTTTGAAAGTAAGACAAGTCATTGGCATGGTTACAAGAGCCAGAGGTGAAGACAGTCAACTAGGGTGTCATCTGGGTCAACCCTAGGTCAAATGCTTGATTGAAGGGCATCAAGGCCTATTTGGAGGATGTGGGATTCATCATTTGATATGTGGATATGGATATGGTGTTGTGCCAAGGAGAAATCAAAAGAAATCAAGAAGAGGAGAAGTTTCTAAATTAGGGTTTCTGAGTAAAATTCCCTGATTTAGGTCAAACTTCCAAGCAAAGTAATTCAAAATGCAAGTCTCAAATGGATCCTTGGCCAACATGAAACTTGTAGAGTATCTCAAGAACTTTAATTTGAGTGGTGGAAGGCATCAATGAGATTTGTATAACTCCAGTTATGGTTCTTGCAAGTTATAGGTCCTTAGAGGCATCTGAAATTTGTCTGTGAAAGTTACTTGACTTCCAAGCAACTTTTACCCCTTAAGGAGTTTTCAAATGGATTTTTGGCCAACATGAAAGTTGCTCCCCATGATCTTAGCTTTCTAGAAAGGTATGGTATGCCTCAATCTGATTTGTGGAGCTCTACTTATGATCTTGGTAAGCCAAGGGCATTTTGGTCATTTGGAGGTTATAAGTCATTTCAAGCATAAGGCCATATCTCCTACTTCCAAGCTTCAAATGGAAAAATATTCAACATCAAACTTTCTTAGAATGATGTTTTAAGGCTAGAAGGGAGGTCATGAGATGTTGAAAAGGCTCATATCAAAAAGTGATAAAAATGGCCTAAAAATGAGGCATAAGTTAATTCAAGTGAATTTGAAAAATGGAAATCGCAAGTTACAAGTCCAAACCATGTCATGTAATAGGTCATTTTGACTCCAAATGACATTCTAAGAATAATGGTTCAGCCACAATTTTGATTTGAGGCTTGGATCATAGAGTTGCTTTGTAATTTGATTGCTTGCATAATAGGGTACCAAACCAAAACTCAAAATAACTCAACAAACAAGGAAGTTATGCATTGTATCTCATCTTAGATCTCATGTAAGGAGAAATTCAAGTCAGTTACTAAGATTACAAGGCATTTGGCATGAGATACCATGTTATGAGAAATGAGAATTCAAAATACCATTGCATGAAAAGATGAATTTCTCATTAGATGATCCTAGATGGTTCTAGACTGTTCTAATCCATTCTATATAACAAGTGCAACTTGCATTGATGCAAGGTTGGTGTTAATTGGTGTAGACAAGAGAGATTGAAATCCAAAAAGCTTCATTTGCAAATCATATTCAAGCTCTTGATTCTTCTTCATTGCAATCCATTCTTTCTCCATAAACCTTCTCCATATAGCTTGCTGAGTGTGTTCATGCTGAGTTGAAGCTCCATTGATGGAGAATTGAAGGTGTTCACATTGAATTTGCAAGAAGGCAATTATCATTGGATCTTGAAGTACAAGCTCTCTCTTCCAAATCTTTTGCATACAAAAGAGTTTTCATCATCCAAGGAGTGTTCTTGAAGAGTTGCAAGGCTTGAATTGAAGATCTACATCATCTACCATATCTAAGAACCAGGTTTGCAAAACCATTTCTACACCCTTATCTAGGCATGGCTAGGGTAATTTATTAGTGTAGACTTTTTAGAGACAATTAGGTGATCATTTTTGATGAGTTTGGGAGTAATTGGTGAAGTTTCAACTATGGAGGTCAATTCTTGATGGAGCAAGAACATGCTATATAGTGAATGATAATGCTAGTTTAATGGCTGATTCTGATTAGTGTAACATAAGGATCATTTTGATACCAAGAATTCTGAGTTTGGTTGAAATGGAAAACTGATGATATTGTGAGGTTCATGGAGTTTCCCCATTCGGTTTGCATGATTTAGACTCTTTCAATGGAAACCAATGCCATAGCCGTGTGAAGCGTGGAATTCTGAGCAATTTAGGTTTTTACATCGTGGGATTTGGTGCTGAAATGAAGGAACACGAGCAGCTAGAAATCTGTTGCATGGCATGTGTTCATGGAAGTTTTTCTGAAAACCCTAGTCTCAAGGAAGAATAAGATCTCTCGCCCGTTAGATCGCGCTTGACCGCTTAACTGAGAAATAGATCCCACGGTCCAGATTTGAACTCGTTTGTGGAGGGAATCAGAAGCAGCGATGAAACGCTGCGTTTCATTAAAGCGCCGTTCTGGGCTTTAGTGGATTATTGCTAACGCCACCCCCATGCAAGGCCCATCTCCAGTTTGAACTGAGATTTGTTTCTATTCACACCATATTTTTTCCATTTTCCTTATGATTTTCTCAATTATTTTCTGTTTTAAAATGGGCCTGGCGCGCTTTGTTATTGCCACCCCCGGTCTTGGCCCAAGTGTAAAATGCATTGAAATCTGTTTCTTCTTGCACCGCGTTTTTTCCTTTTTTCTTTTAATTTTCTTAATTGTTTTTGTTGATACATTGGGCCCTAGCATATTTCTATTCGCACCCCCCAGTATGGGCCCAGGTGTGATTAGAACTGCTTTATTTTGCTATCTGCACCCATCTCATAATTTTCCATATTATTTTTACTCCATTTTTTTCATATTTTTAGAAAATCATATCAAATTGAAAAATCAATATTTTTTAATGGGAGTTTTTTCTCCCTTTTCATATTTTTGTCTAGAAAAATATAAAATGAAAACATTTTGCATATCATGCATTTTAATATTTTTTGCATATTTTTCATTTTAATTGCTTTTTAATTTCTTTATGTTGATATATGATTTTGTAGATTTTAGTTTAGGTAGTTCCCTTTAGATTTTTAGGTCAATCCTTTTAGGTTAGTTAGATATATGTTTTAGGTTCCCCTGGATTAATTCCATATTTTTGTGATGATTTTTAGGATAGTTTGATTAGATGCTATTAGGTTGTATATAATTAGGTTAAAACTTCAACTTAGGTGCAATAACAATTTCTTTTGGGTTTTTTTAGGACAAGTTAGGCTATGGGGCATATATGGGTATTAAGGGTAGGTTTAGTAGATCATCTAGAAATAATATTAGAATTTTCCCTACTATATTAATATTTTTAGTATATTTTGCAATTGTCTGCTTGTTTGGTGTGCCCTTTTGGGGTTTATTTTGTTTGTATGGGCTTATTGGGCTTGCTTGGGGTGTGGGCTTGGTTTGAAGAGAATGATGATGAAGCAAAGAATTGAAGGCCAAGTTCAAATTTGATGAAGATGCTAGGCTTGCTTGAAGATTGTTTGAAGACCTAGGACCTAGGAGCTAGAGAGAGCCTTAGAATAGAAAATTTCTTCACAAATATGGATGGCTTCTGTTGCCTCCATTCTTATCTATGATTCAAAGTCTCTCTTTGATACTCACCTCCTTCCTTTGGAAGGCTTAGTGACAGTATCTAGGAGATAGAACTTTTGAGAGAAACAGTCTGTATTTTGTTAACAGTCTGTATGCCACCTTTGGTGGTCAACTGACTGTTTAACATCCCAAATCATCTTGTGAACTATTACTCATCTAGGAGAGCTTGCTTTGAAGAACTTTGAAGATTGAAGATGAAGTCCCTTGCCTTGAAGACTGATAGAAGCAGGAGTTTGTGCTGTCAAGTTTTGTTGTTTAGAGCTGCTGGTGCTGTGTAGAGCTGGTGATGTATTGTTTGAGTTTCTTGACTGTATTGTTTGTTAATTTTCCCCTTGAGGTTGAAGTGAAGTTGTTTCACTTTGCCCATTGTTTTCTAGGTTCGAGGTTGAGTGGGACTCCCTTGCCTCGCTTGTACTGTTGCATTCATGCATTTTACTGCTTTACTGTATATATGCTATTGCTTTTCCGTTTATCCCCTAGGATCTCTGTTTCTCTCTGCGCAAGAGAGAAACATGACAGACATTAGGATTTCATCCATGCATGACAACATTAGGTTAGTTTTTTGATTCCCTTTTTAACCATAGGTTTTAGAGTTTTTGTTTCTCTTCTTTCTCAAAACAATCAGAAAAATGCAATAAAAGGATAAACATCAATAAAGACAGTTCTTGCGTAAAAGACTGTAAACCAATCAAAAAACGTCATTTTTGTCCGCTTGGACCCATAATCAGGAGAAAACCTTTTTTCAGAAGGATAAAAACAATCAAGACAGACTTGTGTCGTACGTGGCCCGAACTACGTTTGCTCTGATCTTTCATGCTGTATGAAAGTATGTAGGCATAGGATGCGATATCCTAGCGAGCAACCTTCCCCTCCTTTCCCGTAGGTAGGCGAACTATGTTGACTCTGATTTCTCGTTCCAGACGGGAATACGTAGGCATAAAGTACGATACTTTGCCGAGTCATTTTCTTTTCTTTTAACCCCAGACCTGTAGAATAGATAGAATAACAATCCGTACCAGAAAACAAGCGTGGATCCCGTCGAGTACGACGGACGTGAGGGGTGCTAATACCTTCCCCTTGCGTAACCGACTCCCGAATCCAGGATTTGGTTGCGATGACCATTCCTTTCCCGTCTTTGCGGTAGGTTTACTTCGAGTGTTTCCTTTCCCTCCTTTGGGATAAATAACGCACGGTGGCGACTCTTCTGTTCAGCCGGCGCCGATTTTCGCAGTAGCGACACACACACTAGTGGGCTCCAGACCCATGTACCACTCGAGGGATGGCCCGGAAAGACTGTCTTGGAAGAAGTGCATCAGCAACTTCTCGTCTTCGGAATGAGCAGACATCTTCCTGTAATACGATCTCAGGTGGACACGAGGGCAAGTGGTGCCCTTATATTTTTCAAAATCAGGTACCTTGAACTTAGGAGGCACCTTAAAATCAGCAATTAATCTCAACTTGGACATATCAACGCCCAAGGTATTCTGATTCTCGATGTCTCTCATCTTATCTTCAAGTGCCTTGAATCTAAGCCGTGCTTCAGCATTCAGCTGCCCTTCAGCACCTTTCTGAGAGAACACGTCATCCTGACGATCCTCTAGCCATGGCTGGGGCACAAACAGATTCCCGATGCCTGCATTGCCGTTGCCCGGCCCGATATTGACATTAGCTCCCAGACTCCCATTACTGACGCCTGTCGTATTGAGTCCCAGATTGGCCATCACATTGCCGCTAGCACTGCCGTTTCCCCCGGTCACGGGGACACCATTCTGCGGAGTTTCAACTGGTGGAGGAGTAGGCACAGTCCCCCCATGGAGTACGCCGTTGCTATCAACCCTCGAGATCAAAGGCTGAACCAAAGTTCTGAGCTGCTCCTGGCCATTAGCGACCACTTGCGTGAGCTCCATGAAGCGATCCATTCTTTCGCGGAGTTCCTGAACCTTAGTTTGCACTTGCTCCATGATCCTGATTTGATTAGCTCTAGTCGGATAGCGGTGAATCGGTCTTTGATCAATCCTGGAACCACCTGAAACAACTTGAAGCAACCTGAAATAACCTGGAAAACACAAAAGGGTTAGGAAAACAACAAAATGCTCGTCATGCAAATGCATGCGTGTGTCTGTGCGTTGGGGAGATCTCCCCCGATCCTAGTGCCTGAGTGCCAGTGCTGATAATAAGAAGAAGTCCAAGTCCAATCATGGAAATAACAATCTCATATATAAAGAAAGCCTATCAAGGCAGTACACAACATCAGCGAGTACAGGATGAATCAACAGCGTGACCTCAGCCAACAAGCCTGGTGATGGTCAGCATACAACAATGATCAAAACAAAAGGAATATAAATAGTCAAGTACGGCCACGAGCGCGATACTCTTCTAACAACTCCTTCGTTTCTGGATGATCAGGCAGAGTAAGCAACCCCTCGACGAGTAACTCCCTCTGCACAATGGTATACTGAAGTCCTTCGACAGAACCTTCCCATGCTCCTTCGCCGAAGCAATCTTCTAACTTCCGCTTCTTGGACTCAAACGTCAGTTTGCGTTCCTTTAGGTTAGCGAGAGCCCTGTTGAGCTGGCCTTCGGCGGCGTATCTGCGAGCGGTCTCCTCATCAAACCTCCTCTCACTATCCTTCACCTGGGCTTCCAGCTTGGAGATCTGTAGCATCAGCTTATCCTCCCGCTCTTTCCTGGTGGCCAGGGAAGCCTTCCAGTGTTGGTTGAACTTGGATATCCTCTGATATGCTTCGTCCAAGTGCTGCTTCTTCGTAGTCAGTACGTCGTTGACAGCTTTGAAGTCTTGACCCATGCGTTCACGCTCGACTATCTGCTTAGTCAGGTCTGTACCCAGCTGGTTCACCAGCTCTGTTTGCCTTTTGAAAGAATGAACGACTTCGTTCCTCTCGCTTCAGAGCTGAGCCAATTCTTTCTCCAGTTCCTCATTCGCCCGCTTCAATTCATCTCGCTCAGCTAACACCTGATTATGCTGCTGAATGGGCACAGTAGTAGGCTCTTCAATCATTGGAGGGCTTTCTGGCTTGGCAAGAAGAAACGGCATCCCTATAGCATATGCTCTGGCTTTGATCCAAGTCACATACGGAGGGTAGGCTTGATTGTTGCTTCTCCCCAGCAATGGCTTTCCTCGCTTACTGATACCATTCCAGGCGCGCTGAAGCTTGGATAACAAATACCCCTCTAGAAGACCAGTGAGGTACAGAGATTCCTGCACCTCTTCATCCTTCGGCGGAGCTCTCAAAGCGTAGGCGAACTGTCGGACCAGCAAGGACGGATTGTAGTTTATACAGCCTTTCCTGCCTATCAAAGGCACATTTGGAAACCCGCTGCAGCTGAAGATCACCTCAGTACCCAACCTATCCCTGTCGAACCAGTCAATAGATAAACCCATCAGACGCTCGGACCACTCAGCCGTGGCTGCAGACGAAACAAAAGGACCCCTCTTGGGCAGATGACTATCAAGCCATTTATAAAGCAATGGTACATAGCATGAGACATTCTTGCCCCTCCTGTTTTTGTTTTTGTAGTGGATAGAATGGTAGACATCTCCTATCAAGGTAGGGACTGGATTCCCTGAAGCAAAGATATGAAATGCATCGAGGTCTACAAAATCGGGCATATTGGGGAACAGAATAATGCCATATATGCACAAAGCGAGAATGGCGTTGAACGCAACCCAACATCCGTCTTTGGCGCACTGATGAGCCTTTCCCACTAGAACCTGCAAGGAGAACCCAGGAACCTTGTTCCAACTAGTCAATACCAACTCGGAGGCATCCAGATGAAGTGAAGGAGCTAAACCAACCAGATCAGGCTCAGCGTCCATATGAACAAAAGGCATCTGCCTCTTAGCACACCTAGCAAATCAGCATATTCTTCCAGCGTGGGTGCGAGAACAAAATCTTGAAGAGTGAAACATCTCAACGGAGGGTCGTAGAACTGCAGCAGAGCGTGCAACCCATTCACCTCGAACGTAGAAGGTTTATGAACCAAACTGAGCAACCTGCCGTAAGATTTTCTGAACTCATCCCTCACAGAATCATCTGCTAAAGCTATCAAACCAGTCAACTTAACCACATCAGGAGCAGGGAACTTGTAAGCCACGGTCTTCCTCAGAGAACCCATAACAATACACTAGGAGGCAAGAAATCCTGGATCGGGGAAAACGGTACCTGCAACATAGACACACGTTAATGAAATGCAAATGAGTATGCAAAATAATGTAAAATGCAATCATGCAGCAGGAGATCAAGGCAACTGTGCTGTGGAGAATCTGTATCAACAAAACCACAACGCTGCTCTATTAAGAACAACCACTGATAAGAAGAGAACCCCGGTATCGGACCACAAATCTGCTCTGTCAAGAACAACCATCTGATAGGGCCATATACATAGGATCATAATTCTGCTCTGTCAAGAACAAACGTCTGATAATAAAGACCTCTGATATAGGACCAAGAGATCTGCTCTATCAAGAACAAACATCCGATAATAAAACCCTGTTCTATCAAGAACAAACATACATCTGCTGATGAGATCTTCAGACCCCAATCATAAATCTGCTCTATCAAGAACAACCAACTGATGACCCAAAACTCTGCTCTATCAAAAACAAATATCTGGTAATAAGACTCTGCTCTATCAAGAACAAACATCTGATAATAAAATTCTGCTCTATCAAGAACAAACATTTGGTAATAAAACTCTGCTCTATCTAGAACAAAACATTTGATAATGGAATTCTGCTCTATCAAGAACAAACATTTGGTAATAAAACTCTGCCCTATCAAGAACAAAACATCTGATAATGGGATCTTCAGACCCTAGTCATTAACCTGCTCTGTCGAGAACAAATACACATCCGCTGATGAGATCCTCTGATCAAAACCTGCTCTATCAAGAACAAATACACATCTGATGATAAGATCCTCTGATCAAAACCTGCTCTATTAAGAACAAATACACATCTGATGATAAGATCCTCTGGTCAAAACCTGCTCTATCAAGAACAAATACACATCTGATGATAAGATCCTCTGATCAAAACCTGCTCTATCAAGAACAAATACACATCTGATGATAAGATCCTCTGGTCAAAACCTGCTCTATCAAGAACAAATACACATCTGATGATAAGATCCTCTGATCAAAACCTGCTCTATCAAGAATAAATACATTTGCAGATGGGATCCTCAGATCCCAACAAAACTGATCCACTGTCAAGAAAACCAGGTAGTCTGAAGGTCAAAGTTTCCTGCAATGAACCCAACCCTGCTCACAGGTATGGACATAAACTGACTCAAGTTCAGCATCCTATGCGTTCATCAGCGTCACAAACATTCAAGAGGGGTGATACGATACCCAGAAGGTGTGGCATCACCAGCTCATGAAGCGGCCTCACTCGGCTGAATCACAAATGATCGGTCCCCAGAGTCGACAATCCACTAAACCAGCAACCGTCTCAACCCAAAGGGTTGAAAGAGAAGCCAACCGGGAGAATCTCGTCTGAGCGTGGATTTCATGAGACACTAGTGCCTGCAAAGCAAGCACGCGCCCACTAATTTCCACAACTAATGCTATGTTCACTCAAGCCTGGGTCTGGCTTCTCACTCATCAGAATGCCCCTTCCCACAACAGCACAGATAATCATATCATACTGAAAATAAAGTGCGGGAAATAAAATGCGATAAATAAACACAACCCCACAAGTAATCATACAAGCGCTAGGATTGACCCTCGCATAGGGAACCGGAGAACCAGAAATTCTGGGTTCGATCCCCAGCAGAGTCGCCAGCTGTTGCTTTCGCGAAAATAAGGTGCCGGCACAACAGAAGAGTCGCCACCTTTCGTTATTTATCCCTCGGAGCGGGAAAGGAAACGATCGGAAAAACCTTACGAAAAAGGGTAAGACAAGGTCGTCGCAACCATTGTCTGGGTTCGGGAGTCGGTTACGCAATGGGAAGGTATTAGCACCCCTCACGTCCGCCGTACTCGACGGGATCCACGCTTGTTGTGTTTACTGGACAGGTTGGTTTATCTATCTACCTATCAAGGCTGGCTTAAAAAGAAAAGAAAACGACTCGGCAAAGCGTCGTGCTTTATGCCTACGTATTCTCATCAGAGAATGAGAAATCAGAGTCAACGTAGTTCGACCTACGACGGGTTATGGGGGAGGTAGCTCGCCAATACATCAGTATTGTGCCTATGTACTCTCAATAGGTATGAGAGATCAGAGCTTACGTAGTTCGGGACACTATGAATTATTTTCTGTCTTTTACGGAAGAAGTGTTTTTTATTGTGTTTGCAATTTCAATCGCACTAGAGACTATGACCTGAGAGTGAATGCGTCGCATGTTACCCAAAGGGTACCATACTAAACATCCAGACTGTGGAAAAGAAACTCTCCCACAATCCTCTCTCAGACAGCTTAAGGCTCGTAACGTACGAAAGAAATCATTCATGATTACTGTATCTTAAACTGTTTTGAGATGAGAAGAGAACAGGCCCAACTAGGCGGGAGACTATCAAGTCCTACTGTTGTCATGCCAAGGATTCATCCTATGGTTGAGGTTTGAAACAGGGAACTCCTAGAAGTTGTCATGCATAGGTTTCAACCTAAAGTTCTATCATCATTCCCTTATCAAAGGAAATGAGAGTCCTAAGGGATCATGTCAATGATACACAGAAACAGATAAAGCATCAGCTTAAACAGTAAACAATAATATGGTAAAATGCATGCAATGCAAGTGAGGGAGGAAATGTGTGTGGGGCATCAGCCTCCACAAGCTCATCTCAACCTCAAGCCAGATATGAATAACAATAATCATACTGAAGAAATAAAACATGCTATCAAGCAAAAACAGTAAACTGCAACCATACAGAAGAAATGAAATAAGATGCCATCAGGCAAACAAACCACATGGGCAAGGGAGCAGGGCTCTACCGAATACCCGCAAGCAAAGCCATACAATAACAATACAAGCAGAGGGAGCAACTCAACCTCTAGTGCAATCATGCTCCTAGATTAAAGTCTAGTCTAGATATGAACTTATTCTAATGCATCAAGCAAGTCAAACAAGGCACATCAATACAGAAGAGAAACAAAGAAGAAAGCATATCCAGTCCTATCTCAACTCCAAGCTTCAGCTCTTCTAACAGCAACTCAGTCTTCAGACCTCCATCACTCTTGACAACTATCAATTTGCTTCCCCAGGTTTCAACCCTTTCAACATAAGTTTCAACTTATCTTCTTCTTCAAGCTTCAGCTCCTTAATCAGTTTCACCTTCAGGCTTCACTCTTAACCACAAGTATCAACTTGATTCCTTCAGGATCTCCAAGCTTCAAAGTAAGTATCAACTTATCCTTTGATCTTCAAGCTTCAGCTCTTCAGTTAATCTCAATTGCTTAGAAGTGTCAACTTCATCCTTCAATCTTTACTGGATCTTCATTGGGTCTTCAAGCATCAACTTGTTCTTGTTGCTTTCCAAGCTCTTCAAGCTTCAGCTGAAATGACAATGCTCAGGGAATCATCCTCTTCCATACTCTTCAATGAAGTCTTCATCTTCACACTCAAGCCCAATATCTCTCAAGATACTCAAACCAGAAGAAATCACTTAACTGGATAAGCAGGGGTGTTAAACTGCTTATTGACCACCAAAGGTGACCTATAAGGGTTCAACATCAAAAGAAGGGTTCCCTCAAAGGTTCTACCTCCTAGGTACCATCACTTATCCCTCCAAATGAGGGAGGTGAATACCATGGAAGGACCTTGAATCATGGGGAGGAATGGAGGTGAAAGATACCATCCATGTTTAAGAAAGAAACTAGCTAGGTCTAAGCTCTACTTAACCCCTAACCCTAAAACAACAACAAAACAAACAAGATTCTCAAGCTCTCAAGCTCCTTCTTCTACTCTAAAATCTTCTACTCTAAAATCTTCTACTATGCTCCTCCATACTCCTCAAAGCAAAACCAAGCTCACCAAGCCCACAAAGCAAATCAAACAAAATACAAGCCCACAAGGGCAACACAACCAACAATCAACTGCAAAAATCAATCAAAAATAGTATACTATTATATTAAAATCTAATATAATTTCTAGGGGATCCTATATACCTACCCTTAATACCCTATATGTCCCAATATCTAACTTGACCTAGAAACCCAAAATTCTAGTGTTTTTGTGGACCTATGTTAAGGATTGACCTAATTCTATACAACCTAAAGTCATCTAACCAAAACTAATCAAAAATTAATCACAAAATTATGGAATAAATACAGAGGGGAGCTAAAGTCCTAATCTAACTATCCTAGAAAGAATGGCCTAAAAATTCAAAGGGGACTAGCTAAACAAAATTTTACAAATCCATGCATCAACATAAAAGGAATTAAAATGCTATTGAAAGAGAAAATACACAAAAAATATTAAAATTGCATGAAATTCAAATATTATGGTTTTATAATTTTCTAGACATTATCATGAAATGGGAGAAAAAATACCCATGCAAAAATCATCATTTTTCTATTTATTATGATTTTTCAAAGATTAATGAAAATGGAGAAAAGGAAATTAAAATATGAAAACCTTGGTGTGAATAGCAATGCCAGACAGTACAAATTCCAGATGGGCTCAAAATGGGGGTGCAAACAACATAAGCGCTGGGCCCAATTACTTAATCAGAAAATCAATTGAAAATCATAAAGAAAAAGAAAAAGAAGCAGTGCAGTTAGCAAGGAAAATCAGTACAAAATCCAAGTGGGCCATGAATGGGGGTGGGGATATGAATTGAGCCCAATCTCCCTTTTAATGAAACGACGCGTTTTGGGTGTCTTCAGAATTTCCCTCTTCAAGCGAAATTGAATCTCAACCACATGACCCAAGTCCCAGTCAATGAGTCTTGCCTCATCCAACAGCCATGGCATTGTCTTCTTCCTCTAGCCAAGGTTTGAACTGAAGAATCCATGGAAACAGCTTCATAGCTCAAGCTTACCCTAACTCGTATCACCTCAATTCTCCATGAAAAACTAAAATTCAAAACCCTAATCTGTCCAGAATTTCACCCTGAATCTAACCATGGCATCAAAATCCATTGAATCACCCTAAATCTCCAAACCCGATCCAAGATCAAAGATATGCTCAAACTTCAACTTCAACAATTCTTGCAATTAATTACCTCAGAATGATCACCACCTTACACTGGTCAATTCTTGATATCACATTCATGCTATAACTCACTATATCTTGAGTTCTTGGTCCAAACAAAAATGGTGTCACCAACTGAAACCTCACCAATTGATCCCAAACTTCCCAGAATCCAACACCTAATTGTCTCTAACCGTTCTATCCTAACAATTCTGCCTAATTATGCTTAAATCATGGTGTAGAAGAAAAGTTACTAACCTGTCAAATCTTGATTAACAGATAGGGTAAACCTTCACTTCAAGCTTTCAAACTCTTCTGAATCAATCCTTGAATGATGCTCTTGCTACTGTTTGCAAAAGATTGGGCCAAGAAAGCTTGAATCTCCAAATCCGATTGTCACTTGCAACCTTCAAAATCCAAGTGCTATCTCTTCAATTCTCCATGGTTTTGCCTTCAATTTGGTCTGCACGGCTTCAGTGTGATCAAGGGAATGTGTTTGGATTGAAAGAAGAAATGGAAATGAATCAGAATGTAGAATTGGATTTCAAGTTGCAATGGAAGCAATTGAAATGGCTATCTCACTCTTCTCTCAAATCTCTCACCAACCTTGCATCTGAGTAAGTTCTAAATCATATATAGAATCGTTTAGACTCATCTAGAACCATCTGGAATCATCCAATGAGAAATTGGAATTCTCATGCCATGAGTTTATGATTTCATCTTATCTCATGCCTCATCTCATGCCATAGCCCTTGCAGCAACTTATCCTGACCTGAAATTCTCCTTAAATGAGATATGGGATGTGTTGAGATGCTTAGCAAGCTTGTACATTGCCTTTCCTTGAGTTTTACATTTGTACCTTATTATGCAAGCAAGCATTTTCCAAAGCAACCCCATGATCTAGGCCTCAATTCAAAAACGTGGCTGAACCATTGTTTCTAAAATGTTCTTTGGAGTCAAAATGACCTATCATATGGCATGGTTTGGATGTGTAACTTGGAAATCTCAATTTCCAACTTCAACTTATTTAACTTATGCCTCCATTTTAGGTCATTTTTATCACTTTTTGCTACAAGCCTTTTCAACATCTCATGACCTCCCTACTAGCCTTAAAACATCATTCTAAGCAAGTTTGATGTTGAAGATTTTTCCATTTGAAGCTTGGAAATAGGAGTTATGGCCTTATGCTTGAAATGACCTGTAATTTCCAAATGACCAAAATGCCCTTGATTTGTCAAAGCCATAACTTGAGTTCTACAAATACTATCAAGGACTTCTATTACTCTATAGAAAGCCAAGAAGATGAGGAACAACATTCATGTTGACCAAAAGTTCATAGGAATCATCCTTCTTGGGCAAAAGTTGGATGCAAGTTGGGTGACTTTCAAGGCCCCAGATTCACATACCTCAGATGACCTGTAACTTGTCAAAGCTATAACTTGAGCTCTACAAATCCTATCAAGGACTTCTAGCACTAAAATTAAAGCTAAGATCAAGCTCTACAACATTAATGTTGTAGGAAATATGAGATGACAATCACATCTTGAGCTAAACTGCCTTGAAGATAGGGATCAAACTAGGGGATTTTACACTGTCAAGCCTTAGAAACCCTAGCTTGAAACTTCTCAACCTCTTAAATCATGATGAGTTGATCTTGGAATAATCCTTATAGCATCTCAATGCATCAATCCATGATCACATGGCCCTTGGATTAGGCCTCAACCCTCTCCAACTCATCAGTTGACCTAGGGTTGACCCAGTCAAACCCTAACTGCACCACTCATGGATGAGTCTTCTTATTCTTGTACAATGGCCTCTCTAGGCTTCATGATGGCTTTAAAGACATCTCATAAGCTCTCTCAAAGCTTAAAGTCCATCCTCATAGCCTCAGAATCATCTGAGGAGCTCCCACAGCTCTCAAGTTAGGAGACACACATCCTTGGTTTCAACCAATCTCTCTGAGGATCTTCTCACTTCTCTGACAAGGATATCAACCCTTGAACACTTGAATAACCTTCTTGGCTAGCTTCAAAGTCTCATAGTGCTCTTGATTGGTAATCATACCTCTTGATGAACACAAGCTAGGTAAATAAATGTTGGTCAAATTTTGGGGTGCAACACCCTCTGGAAACAAAAAGTGTCCGAATAAAATCATAATATAGCAGACGTAACCTCGTCGAAATACGCAGGCATACGACAATGGGGTGCGATGGGGCCACATAACAACTAACCTCGTCGAATCAATGAATTCCGTTTTTAAGGGAATCCGAAACCTCCCAATAACTGCCTTGGTAAAGGAAACCTATTTTAGGCTAGGATCACTCTTTGATAGCAGACGTACGAAGTGGGGTTCTGTATTACAATCGGGTCAGCTGTACAGCGATACTTCAATGAAATTCATGAAAGAGGAAGCGCCAAGGCCAACACACACGTGGTGACAATCTTTGACCGTACAACTGGTCAGTTCAGTGTTGCCGAGTCTATGGATCACAACGAAGGAAGGCCGAGGGGATGTTACCGTGTTGAATTGGATAAGAACTGGTGTGATTGTGGAAAGTTTCAAGCATTTCGTATACCTTGCTCTCATGTCATAGCAACATGTTTGAAGTTGTGTCAGGACCCAACCAACCTTCTTTCTGCAGTTCACCAAGTAATTAGTGTATGCAATATCTACGCATGCAGCTTTCAAGTGGTGGCAAAGGAGGACTATTGGCCTCAATACGAAGGCGAAATTGTTTGGCATAATGACTTGATGCGCATACAGAAAAAGGTTCGGCCTAACAGCACGCGCATTCGAACTGAGATGGATACCACAGACAAGCTGGTGAGATTGTGTAGTTGGTGTCGGCAACCAGGACACAATCAAACAAAATGTTCTAACGTAGGATCAAGCAGCATATCATAGTTTCAAATGTAATCTTGTCCCGTTAAATCAATATCAAATTTCATTTGATTAATAGCAACTTTCATTCCATTAATAGAAAATTTCATTAGAATAATACCAAGTTTCAATAAATTAAAAGCATAGTTAACTGACACAACAACATGAAAACAGAACACTATGCGAAGGCAACATAAATTAAACAAACATAACAACAATGTAAAGACTTAAAACATAACACTGCACCAAGGAGTCTACGATATCAAGACCATCAACTTTATCTTCTTTGGTGTCAACATCATCACAAGGACACCGACATCATTTTCCACTTTTCTCCATTCACGAGTCACTCCGTTTCTCCCGGTCTCCTCGACCAGCCTCTCGATTTTCCTAATCTTTTCTCCTGGACCAATATCTCCTTCTAGCCAGCGGTTCAGTTTCCTATGCAAATGCTCCAACGTCTGTGTATTCCACAGGAGCGCCTTCATCGGAGGCTTTGTTGCTGAAAACACAACTACGACGTTTCTTTTCATTAGATCGAACTCTGGAAACGGTTCCTCCGATGCTGATGACGACGACGACGATGAACGTTGATTTAGAAATGCAGACATTCTAGACTTCACTCCACTCAAAATGTTGTGAAAACATATATGTGTTTGCAGTCGTATTTATAGAAAAATAAAATACTACGTCCCATATATGATATGTCTTAAATACCCTTATAAAATTTATACACTTTAATAATATTTATGAAACAATTAAAAACATTATATGAAAAAATTAAATATATTATGAAAATATTAAAAAAATTATATGAAAAAATTAAATATATTATGAAAATATTAAAATCATTATATGAAAAAATTAAATATGTTATGAAAAAATTAAAACTTTATTTTAAATAATAACATTAATAATAATTATGTTTTATTTAGACCTAATTATTTTAAATAATAACATTAATAATAATTATGTTTTATTTAGACCTAATTATTTTAAGTTTATTAATAATAATTATGTTTAAAAACAAAATAATTTTCAAAAGTTCCATAAAATTAATGATATTAAATACATTAAAACATTAATTGAAATTAAAAAATAATTAAAATAAAATTAAGAAAAAAGATAATCAAAATTAAATACAGTAAGAAAATAAGTGGAAACCCTAAGCCAAGACTAATTCGCCAAATGAGATGGCGAGTTTGTTACTCATTTGCCTAATTCGCCAGATGAATTGGCGAATTTATATAAATCCCATTTCACTTTTTGTCTGTTTCGCCAATTGAGATGGCGACTGCTTGCTGAAACATAGTTGGATTCGTAAATTTTTTGAAATTGATATTTAAATGGTAATTTGTTTTTAATACATAGCTAGTTTAAAAAAAATTCCATGTTCTATCTCCACCCTTTTAGTTTTTAATATATTTTGTTTTTTATTTAAAAAAGGAGAACTTGTTTCTACTTGGTAGAACTTTTCGTTTTTGTGTTTGGTTTAGATTTTATGATTGGATTTTTCATTTCTATCTTATTTTTCATCTTTGATTTTATTTTATTTGAATTTTATTTTATTTGGTCGATGGCGAAATTAAAAAGTCACGCTAGTCAAATTATTGATAAATGGTGATGAATCCGATACCACTTCTTTTTCTCTTTTCATTTTCTTCATTTCTCTTTTTATCTCGATTTTTATTTCTATTTATCGATCGATGAAGTCTTTGAATTTGTAAATGTCAATTTGTCGAAGTCGATAACCTTCACTATGTCAAATCTATGGAAAATGACCATTTGGGTCATTTTCTATACTTTGGGATCGTGATAGGCTACCTTCGATTGATCGACATGAGTTTATGATTAAGACGAGATCCCCCTCTTTTGATCTGTGCAACACAATTAAATTGGAGAATGATCCTCAATATCGTTTCTCTATCTTGTTTTTAGCACAAATATCAATTTGCGTGACCTCCTATAGTTCGACTTTCGCCATAAATCGAGCTACAATGGTTTAGCGCTACATTTCGTCCCAATTCAATTCACAAATCGACTAACCACTAACTTTACTTTCCGTCAATATACAATTGCTTTATTTTCAGTCAAATATACCCTTGATTTAAATTCAGTCATTATATCTCAATTATATTATCTTGTTCATATTATTATGGATATTATCTTGATTATATTATTATATATCTTGTCATATTATTCATAATTATCATATTCATATTCATATTATTCATCTCTTATTCACACATATCCGAAAACACCTAACAATTATCGAAACGCTAAAAGCCTAAATTGGTGGATTGTTGGATCATTGGACTTTTTCAGGAACCCTAGCTTGGAGTTTTGTCTGAGTTTTGCTCAAGGCTTAGTTTAGGACACCTCGCACACACACGACTTCCTCTTGGGCTACCTGATAATGAACCCTTTTATTTCGTACAATCCCGTGTAACTTACATGTATCCCTCTCCCATTCCAATGTATGCATTCGTGCTTTGATTATGGTTTATCTTCTAGGAGCATAGATTAAACCGTTTTCAAACTAATTCTCGATTCGTCATCCAACCATTTTCAAACACCCCTCTGTAAGTCGAGTGCTCGTCCATATTCGCCATCAACCTATTGCACACACTTTCACATTTCGTCGTGGTTTCGATATTGGGAGCACCCTCAGGGACTAGTATCATTTTTCACAATCTAACCCTTGATTCGTCGTCAAGCCGGTTCCATTTTCAAACCCTCGACTCGTCGTCGAGCCATTTTCAAACCCACTTCCAATTCGCAATGGTTTTGCACGCGAATATAAGTTAAACCCTTGATCCAACGTCTAACGGATTTTCTCAATAAACTATCAATATAATTAATAACTATTCAATTATTTTCAAGGTGAAAAGAGGGGGATTGAGCCTTTGATCTCCCTTCAATTGTTTGGATGCGAGTTGTCTTACTCGTGTGCGAGCAATTGACGCCTCTAAAACATTTCCAACTTGTCAATGTTCAACCATCTTCCAACCACTCAATATTCAAACACCATTCAAACACAACTTCTTTTTAAGGTGAAAAAGAGAGAGAGTCAAGTCTTTGACTCACTCTCCCGATTACTTGGGCCCGAGGAGCCTTTCTTAAGCTTCGAGTAATCATCATCCCTACCAACCTAAACTTCAAAGCATTCAACCCCTCATCTTTTCGTGGTCGTCACCATGAACTATAGATGCTCTGATTCTTCATTCATTTTTTTGAATGTAAGATACGTAGGTATAAGATTGAGATGATCTTGGAGAGCTACCTCCCCTCCACTTTTCGTTTCCCCTCCAACCTTTCCCGTAGTTGAACTACAAGAGCTCTAATTTCTCATTCTCGTCCGAATGAGCATACGTAGGCACAAAGGACTCAATCCTTGGCGAGCACCTTATCCTATAACCACCCATTTCCCCTGGCGTCTTTATCCTTTTATTGTACCGTTTCACATTTATTATTGAGAAGAAAACAACTAACCTTAGCTAACGTTCATCACAATTCGAATTAAGAGGTTCCCGTTGATTACAACGGACGTGAGGGGTGCTAATACCTTCCCCCTGCGTAACCGACTCCCGAACCCGGAATATAGGTTGTGATAACCTTTGTTCTTGTCCTTTCGTTTTAAAAGGTTTTCTCATATTTTCCTTTCCCGTCTATTTGGGATAAATAAAGTTCGGTGGCAACTCTGTCGAACCGCATTTCCATGCCTATTGTACGAGGGTCGTATTGTTCGAATGAATTTTCGAGGTGCGACAAATGGAGACTCTGCTGGGGAAGATTTTTCTCCATGCAAGAGAGAGTCGAGGCTATCTTAGTTCGAATTGTGAACTTGTTAGCTTTGCTTATTTATTTTTCTCCTTGCTTGTTTATTTTCTCTCATATCCTTATCTTTGTTGCTTTTTTATTATTGTGACATTGTTGGGATGCTCTGCTTATGGGTGCTTTGTGAGATGACTATATGCCCAAGTCCGAGTAAAACCCTAGGATTAGGATGGTGGTTGTGTAGTGGAGACTTTCGTGGGTTCTACCATGTAAGGCCGAAGCGAAAACCCTGCTTGGAGTAGATTACCTTGGAGATGTTGTTGTTGTGGTGAGTCTTTGCCATAACAATATTGTTTTCAAGCCTGAATTGTTGATCCCAAGGAACATTAACCCGCTTTATCCATGATGGTTGGTAGTATTAACTCCTTTTGAATTAATATGAACGCCTCAATCAGATGAGATCCCTTGAACGTATAACTTCCCGACAGTAATATTTTCAACCTCGATCTATGACTCTGAGAACCTATTCTAAACCCCGTGTGTCGATGGTTATGTAGTTGATGCCTTCGAGAAGTCTTTCTCGTGCGGAAGATACGAAAACCTCACCTAGAGGAGATCCTTTTGAGGATATTATTGTCGTGATGGGGATTTGTCATGGCTATAATATCTTTGAAAGATATCCATGACTCTAGGCACTTACCCGTTTTAGAATCCTACCTGTGGGGTTTCTTTGAGCAGTGACTGTGGCTCTTGACCTGTTCATTTGGCCAACCTCAAAACTATTTGAATTTGTGATCCTACGATCTTGGATCTTGCATCGCATATCATTTGCATTGCATTGCATCTGTTGTGGATCTAGCATTTTCATTTCTTCAGCGGAATCTCACTTCTCCTTCCTTCCTTTCCAGTAAATCAAGCTAATTCCTCGACACCAGTATGCAACTAGAGCCAATACCAGACGAATGATGAAGCAGATTCAGCAAGAACAAATTGTCTTTAGAGAGGAGTTAGAATCCATTAAAGGAAAGATTGACCATATCCTAGAAGCCATCATTGCGGCCCAAAAGGAAGAAGAGCTACGTGAAACTACTGTCGTCAACAACAATGGTTAGGGGCAAGGGTCTACATCAAGACTTTTAATTCTTGTTCCCAACCCCTATGGAGTGCCAATGAACTTCGCTACCACAAATGAAGGAACCACATCTCAACCAATCCCAGTACCTGGAGTTACTGTTGGAGCTATTCCGCAAGCCCAACCCATGGTTGTTTAGATCCCTGTTCCTCATGCCGAAGAGAACCTGTTGGACCAGTATGATGATGTTCAAAACTATCATGCTACTATCCTTATTTCCAGTCTTGTTGCTGCTCAGGATTCTAAAGCCATCAAGATGTGTCGCGATCTAGCTGAAAAACTCCGAGTCATGGAGGGGAACAACTCAAACTCTCTCAGTGCTTTGGAATTGTGCTTGGTGCTCGATGTTGTCATCCCTCCCAAGTTTAAAGTGCCAGAATTCTCAAAGTACAAAGGCCTCAGTTGCCCGAACATTCATCTGAAGATGTATTGTCGAAAGATGGCTGCCTATGCCAGAGACGAAAAGCTAATGATTCATTGTTTCCAAGACAGTTTGTCTGGGGCATCACTCGAAAGGTATATGCAGTTGGAGCATAATAGTGTACACACTTGGACTGAGCTAGCTGATGCATTTGTTAAGTAGTACAAGTACAACATCGACCTTGCTTCGAGTCGTACTCAACTTCAGAGTATGGCACAAAAGGACAGCGAATCCTTTAAGGAGTACGTGCAACGATGGAGAGAGCTAGCTGCAAGGGTGCACTCACCTTTGGTCGACCGTGAATTGATTGATATATTCATGGGTACCTTGCAAGGCCAATACTATGAAAAGTTGATCGATAGTGTTTCTGCTGGATTCTCTGACTTGGTGATCATTGGTGAGAGAATTAAAGAAGGTCTGAAGAGTGGAAAGATTCAAGTAGGTTCTAGCACCCAGGCTGGTGCCAAGAAGCCTTTCAACGGAAACAAGAAGAAAGAGGGTGAAAAAATGTCGTCTCTGTGCAGAAAGGGAAAGCTCCTCAACAAGCTCCCGCTCATATGCCTTATCAAATCCCATACTTCCAGTATCCATATGTTGCTGCTGCATAGTATGCTCAAATGCCTTATCATCCAGTTGTTCAAGCTGTTCAAGCTTAAATGCCTCAGTAGCAGGCTCCTCAACAAAAATCCTACAACCAACAAGGATATCAGTATCCTCCTCAGCAACAACAACTGCAAACCTCTCAACAACAACAAGGTGCTCGCCAACAGTGCCAACCCACTCAGTAGAGGACGTGGAAACCAAATAAAGTCTTTGATCGTCTGCCAATGCCATATGCTAATATCTTTGCTCAATTGCTGGAGAAAAAGGTCATCATTCCAAGAGATTTAGCTCCTCAAAATGTCATTCCTGCTGACTATAATGCAAATGCCCATTGTGAGTTTCATAAGGGTGCTCCAGGTCATACAATTGAGAACTGTAGGGCTTTCAAGCACAAAGTTCAAGACATGATCGACAGGAATGCTATCAACTTCAATGGGAAGACTCCAAACATCATCAACAATCCTATGTCACCGTCAAGTTAGTGTCAGCATCAAATCAAGTCAAATCAAGTCAATTCAAGTTCATCTCCCCGAAGAAGGCAGTCATGTTGCCATTTTATTTACCTTCTTGTATTTCGTCTTTGTTTTTTTAAGTACTGTATGCTTTAAACATTGCTATTCGTATTTGGTTTTCATCAATGTATTGACTATGCATGTTTTGAATTAGTTATGTCGTATTCACTCATTCTTATCATAATCACTGACACATTTGTTCACTTCACTCTTTATCAATTGTTGTTTAGCATGATTGGAGGGAGGATGATAACAATGAAATACCCATAATTGCAACTGTATGCTTTCAGATAGAATCGCATCGATGATGTACAAGCATTGTTTCAATCCCCAAACACTGGAGAGACAAGGAGTTAATCCTTAGTAAACCACTTCGAGCCTAGAAGTAGTAGTTTCCTTCGGATCCTTACACTCAACTTGGGGAAGGGTAGTGTTTAGTTAATCCAATTTCACACTCGAATCACAAAGAGAAAAATCCAAAGACATAACAGTTGTTTATCAAAGACTCATGACATGGCAGTCACTATCCTCCAACAAAAATAAAAAAAATCAAAAGCCTGATAAGTCAAGCACCTCAAAGGGGACTTAGGCAAAAGTCAAGGCAATCCCGATGGACTCGCAAAAAGAAAAATCAGTCCATGAAAAAGTTAGGGATAAAAAAAATCAAAAGAGGTCCTCAAACCCTCAACAAAAAAAAGATTCATTGACCACCAAACCAAATTAAAAGGGTCACTGACATCCAGTCGAAGCAAAATAAGGTGACTATCATTTCAAGCAATCCTTGAATCACCGAGCTTACACCGTCAAGAAAAATATACGCAGAATTAACTAAACATAGGACTGGAGATCATTGTGGAGAAGGGGTGGGTACAAATCATACTTTGAGCCTGCTATCCTTTATTTCCTAAACCGTGAACCAGACCATGTTACAACCCTTGAAAGACCTAACTGAGGCGAGGTTTACTCTGAAAGCATGTTATTCTAAGGTTGCGTAAATTGACTTCCCACATGTTTGCTAATCATCAACATTGGTGTCATTATCCTTGTTGTATCTTTTACACTAATCATATTAGTACAACGTTTTGACTAACGGTCCATTCGTCTCACACTATCACGACACTTCAATAAAACGACACTTTTTCAAACTTGCCTGAACTATTGCATTAAGATTACTGTTTGTGAATGTATAAATTTTAACTGCAAATCAGTGCTAGACATCAAAGACACTCTAACAAGGGGAAATCAAAGAAGAACTTGAACTTTTGGTGGCTGACACAAGGAAGGGCTACCTCAAAACCCACAGGCTGGGGAAAATTCTTCAATCGCCCAAATAGGGGAAAGTCATCCCAAAGCATCAAAGTTCAGCTTCAACTTCAGAACTGGTTAATCAGGGGCAGACCATTACCATGTTCAGGCCGGGGTAGGACCAGGTCATCAGGCAGAGTTGTGATCTTCTCTGAAGCAAGTTCACAACAAATCACCGAGTGATCAGTCTTGGGGCATCAAGAGCATTTTCTCCTGCTTCAGTCATGGTGTTTTCAACAAATTGCATGCTAAGGAAGTCAATCCCTCCCACCATCCAAAGTCCAATCCGCATTGGAAACTACCAAAAGTCCACCACGCTGGCACCTCCCACCTGCATTTCTGATCACCCGTCTGCAATCATACGCATCATGCGCATCACATTCGATATCATATGCATCATTTACATCATGTGCATACCTAAACCTATAATACTTCCCCAGCACTTGCATCTCCCGCGTCAGCATTTTCATTTGCATTTTCATTCATTATGGAACATCATTTTATCATCAAGCATTCATATGCGCAAGTCAAGGTCCAGGATCAACCTCGAGATTTCCAAGACCGTATTTAGCCCAGTAAGGGGCAGTTTATTCAAGACCGTGGGCATTCCCCTACGAAGTTATTTCAACCTTGTGGTTGATCAGTTTTCCAAGACAATTTGCAGCCCATTCAGGAGCAGTTTATTCAAGACCGTGGGTGTTCCCCACGAAGAGTTTCAACCCCGTGGTTGATGAGAATTTCAAAAGTGAGATTCGGCCCAGTCAGGGGCATGTTATTCAAGACCATGGGCGTTCCCCACGAAGTTGTATCAATCTTTTGTTGGTAAAGTTCAAGAGTTTCAAAGCAAAACTCAGCCCAGCCAGGGGCATTTTCTGCAAATCCATGAGCGTTCTCACAAAGTTGTTCAACCTTTTGTTGAGCAAGTTCGGGAGCTCAAAGCAACCTAGCCCAGTTAGGGGCATCTTTTCCAAAGTTCATGGGCGTTCTCCATGAAGTTATTGCAACCTTTTGTTGTCAAAGTTCTAATCTCCAAGCAAGTCAGTGGGCATTCATCATTGAGTTGCGTTCTCAACCTTTTGTTATTAAAGTTGGCATCCCCATCTAAACCAATGGCTTTTCTCCGATTCAATAAGCGTTCCCCATTGATTTGTTCAATTCAAACCTTCTTTTGGGTGTTCCCTAGTGGGTTTGGGTTCTTTTCAACCTTTTGTTGACAAGGATTGTATTCCTCAGTGACTTCTTTGCTTCAACCTTTTTTAAGGTTCTCAAATAAGCATTACTCACCATATCTCCAAAAAACTTGACCTTTTGTCAAATTGCCTTACCATCATCCTTTTAGTGATGGGTCTATCATCCTTTTGGTGCCAGATTGTGCGAGTGTTCTCCATTATCCTTTTGGTAATGGCCCCTACATCCTTTTGGTATCAGGGATGTGTGTATGTCGCTCCATCATCCTTTTGGTGATGGGTTTGTCATCCTTTTAGTGCTGGATTGTGCGAGTGTTCTTCATTATCCTTTTGGTAATAACCCCTTACATCCTTTTGGTGTCAAGGCTTGTGTGTGTGAGTTCGCTCTATCATCCTTTTGGTGATGGGTCTGTCATCCTTTTGGTGCCAGATTGTGCGAGTGTTATCCATTTTCCTTTTGGTAATGGACCCCTACATCCTTTTGGTGTCAGGGCTGGGTGTGTGTCGCTCCATCATCCTTTTGGTATTGGGTCTGTCATCCTTTTGGTGTTAGATTGTGCGAGTTTTCTCCATTATCCTTTTGGTAATGGCCCCCTATATTATTTTGGTGTTAGGGCTTGTGTGTGTGAGTTTTCTGCATCATCCTTTTGGTATTGGGTCTGTCATCCTTTTGGTGTTAAATTGTGCGAGTGTTCTCCATTATCCTTTTGGTAATGACCCCCTATATTATTTTGGTGTTAGGGCTTGTGTGTGTGAGTTCGCTCCATCATCCTTTTGGTGATGGGTCTATCATCCTTTCAGTGCCAGATTGTGCGAGTGTTCTCCATTATCCTTTTAGTAATGGCCCCCTACATCCTTTTTGGTGTCAGGGCTTGTGTGTGTGACTTTACTCCATCATCCTTTTGGTGATGGGTCTGTCATCGTTTTGGTGTCAGATTGTGCGAGTGTTCTCCATTGTCCTTTTGGTAATGGCCCCCTACATCCTTTTGGTGTCAGGTCTTGTGTGTGTGAGTTCACTCCATCATCCTTTTGGTGATGAGTCTGTTATCCTTTTGGTGCCAGATTGTTCGAGTGTTCTCCATTATCCTTTTGGTAATGTTCCCCTACATCCTTTTGGTATCAAGGTTATGTGTGTTTCGCTCTATCATCCTTTTGGTGCCAGATTGTGTGAGTGTTCCCCTACATCCTTTTGGTGTCAGGGTTGTGTGTGTTTCACTTTATCATCCTTTTGGTGATGGGTATATCATTCTTTTGGTTCCAGATTGTGCGAGTGCTCCCCTATATTCTTTTGGTGTCAGGGTTGTGTGTGTTTCGCTCTATCATCTTGTTGGTGATGGGGCTGTCATCCTTTTGGTTCCAGATTGTGCGAGTGTTCCCTTACATCCTTTTGTTGTCAGGGTTGTATGTTTTTCGCTCTATTATCCTTTTGGTGATGGGTATGTCATCCTTTTGGTGCTAGATTATGCGAGTGTTCCCCTACATACTTTTGGTGTCAGGGTTGTTAGAATACAGATTGGTGTTTCTTATATCTCTATGTTTTGATGATAACTTTTATGGAATTTTGTAATGAGTAAATATACATTCTAAAATTTGTTCAAAGTATTATTGTTTCAGGTATAAAATTAAATACTCTTAAAGAAGCAAAATACATAAGTACAAAGAAACTATGCAAAGCTCTGAAGCATCAGATGCAAGACTATCAGAAGATTCTGAAACGCTGCCAGAAGGATCTGAAGCAGAAGCTACAAAATGATCTGAAGTGTTAATGAAAGAAGTATACAAAAGCTGAAAGCTCTGATCTTATCAGACTCTGAAGTTCTTTCACTACAAACTCAGAGGCTTTGATTACCAGACTCTTATCATTAATATTCACGCTCAAAGAACATACTGCTGCATACTCTGATGAAGACTCTGATCAAGACTGAGACTCTGATACTTTAAAGATCTGATCATCTATCAAAGACTCTTAACTTATCATTCATCTTAAGCTCTGATCATCTTAAAGCATTCCATACCTTTTAATCTTACCATAAGTTCTGAAGTGCAGATCATGAAGACTTCATATTGAAGAAAGCTTGTTGAAGAAGCTGTAAACTTGATTAGACGTGGTGCTACTTCCAAAGTAACCAACGGCTAATTTGTCCAAAGAAGTGACGTGGTGCAAATCCCAAGGCTTCTACAACCATACCTTTCTGCAGAAAGCATATCTCTGCCCATACTTTTGGTGATGAAAAGTCATACAATCAAATATTATATTCAGCTGCACATCACTCAAGGCATTTGAAAAAGCTATAAAAGGAGAACTACTTCAACATTTTGAGGTTGCTAATTCACTAATCACCTTTTGCTCATTGCTAGTTCACTCAGAAAGAAATACACGCTTGATTCATAAAAGAGAAAATCTCACAAGATCTTACTCATTTGATCTTTCATAAAACCATACAGTTTTTGTTGTACTTAATCTTAAGCGTAAACATCACAATTGGGATACAGCTTATTAGAAGCATCCAAACACTTGTTAGTTTACATTAAATTGTAAGAAGTTCCTTAAGAAGACCAAGGTGTGGTCAGTAGTTCTTGAGAAGACTAAGACAATTGTTCTTAGTGCTTTCTATTGTAATCAGTTGATCAATAGTGGATTAAGTCCTTGCAGAGAAAGGCAAATCATCTTTGATAAGGTGGACTGGAGTAGTTGAGTTCAACGAACCAGGATAAAAATCTTGAGTTGTTTTTATTGCTATTTTTCTTAAAACTCTTATTCAACCCCCCTTCTAAGTGTTTTTCTCACCTTCAGTTGGTATCAGAGCTCCAGTTCTGTTTGTGCTATCACTTAACCGTGACCAGAAAAGATCCAGTGGGAAAAAATCTTGATACTCTTGGTTGATATACATTATGGCTGCTGAAACTCCAACACCCAACAACAACAAATATGAAGAAAGAGTCAGCACAAAACCTCCCATGTTTGATGGAGAGAAATTTGATTATTGGAAAGATAGACTGGAAAGTTTCTTTCTAGGATTTGATGATGATCTTTGGGACTTAGTTATTGATGGATATGTTCATCCCACTGATGGGAATGGCAAGAAGGTTGACAGAAAATCAATGACTGAGGAGCAAAAGAAGGAATTCAGAAATCACCACAAGGCTAGAACTATATTGCTAAATGCTATATCTCATACTGAGTATGAGAAAATAACCAACAGAGAAACTGCCTTTGATATATTTGAATCCCTGAAGATGACTCATGAAGGGAACTCTCAAGTCAAAGAAACCAAGGCTCTGGCGCTGATCCAGAAGTATGAAGCTTTCAAGATGGAAGAATCTGAATCTATTGAAGCAATGTTTTCCAGATTCCAGATTCTCACTGCTGGCCTAAAGGTTCTGGACAAGGGTTACTCTACAGCAGATCATGTCAAGAAAATAATTAGAAGCTTACCAACCAGATGGAGATCCATGGTCACTGCTCTGAAGCTGGCAAAGGATCTGAACAAGATTACGCTGGAGGAACTAATCAGTTCTCTAAGGAGTCATGAGATTGAACTAGAGGAAGATGAGCCTCTAAAGAAAGGTAAGTCAATTGCGTTAAAATATAATAAAGCTGTTAAAGCATTGCAGGTATTAGAAGAAAGCTCTGAAGAGTCTGCTTCTGAAGATGAAGAAGAACTATCCTTGCTATCCAGAAGAATCAATAAACTCTGGAAGAATAAGCAAAGGAAGTTCAAGAACTTTAGAAAACCAGATCAACACAAAGAATCTTCTGGGCACAGAAGATCTGGAGAACACTCTGGATACAGAAGATCTGGAGAATCCTCTGGACACAGACGATCTGGAAAAAGAGAGGTTGTTTACTATGAATGCAAAGAACCTGGGCACTACAAGAGTGGTTGTCCAAGGCTTTAGAAGGAGAACCCAAAAAGAAAGTCAGATCACAAGAAGAAAGTTCTGATGGCTACCTGGGATGACTCAGATGCATCTGATTCGTCATCAGAGTCAGAAGAGGAATGTGCAAATGTAGCATTCATGGCTGACATTGAGGACAGTGCTGAATCATCTAGATCAGAATCAGAATCTGATTCTGAGGAGGTATTTGCTGAACTTTCTAGACAGGAACTTGTTGAAAGTTTATCTGATATTCTTGAAAACTATAGTAAAGTTAAACTCAAATACAAAACGCTTCTAAATCATATTGAATTTGAGAGTAACAAGTTTGAATCAGAAATAGCTGAACTAAAAGCTGAAAATCTTCAATTGAAAAATAATTTAAAACTGCTCAACTAAACTCTGATTCAAAATCTGAATCATGCTCTAAAAATATTTTACAAGAGTATGACTATAGTTTCAGGAAGTTTCTAACTAAAAGCCTAGATAGAAGAAAAATGGCTTCAATGATCTATGGTATTAGCAGAAACTATAGAAAAGGTGTTGGATATAAATCTTTCTCTTATGAAGATTCAAATCCAAAATTTGTAGATAAACTGGATATCAAGTATCCTCCTTTATATTCTCAATTTACATTTGGTCACTTGAATGATATTAAACACACAAGTTCTAATCAGAACAAACCTGTGTTTAATAAATCTAAAGCTAATCAGAACAAGTCTTATGTTGAAAGACAGAAGTTCAGAAAAAGCTTTAAGGCAACTAACCAAAAAGGACCCAAGAAAATCTGGGTACCTAAGGATAAGATAATCTATGTTGCAGACATCCTTAGCAGCAAAGTCAAGACTCCAGTCATGGTACCTGGACTCTGGATGATTACGACATATGACGGGAAAAAGGTCTATGTTCCAAAGTCTGGAGCTTAGATCTGGAGGAGATGTCAAGTTTGGAGGGAATTAGAAGGGCAAAATAATTGGCTCTGGAACCATAGGCAATGGTAAACTTCCTTCCATAACTAATGTCTTGCTAGTTGAAGGGTTAGCTCATAATCTTTTGTCCATAAGTCAATTAAGTGACAATGGTTATGACGTTATCTTCAATCAAAAATGTTGCAAAGCTGTTAGTCAAAAGGATGGCTCAATCCTCTTTAATGGTAAAAGGAAAAACAACATTTATAAAATTAGTCTTTCAGAACTTAAGGTTCAGAATGTTAAATGCCTTATGTTTGTTAATGAGGAGCAATGGGTCTGGCACAGAAGATTGGGTCATATTAATATGAGACGCATATCTTAGATTAATAAGCTTAATCTGACTTCCTAATCTGAAGTTCAACTCAGATGCTCTTTGTGAAGCATGTCAGAAAGGAAAATTTTCAAAATCATCTTTTAAATCCAAAAATGTTGTTTCAACTTCAAAACCATTAGAGTTACTTCACATTGATCTGTTTGGACCAGTGAAAACTGCATCCATCAGAGGCAAGAAGTATGGATTAGTTATTGTTGATGACTACAGCAGATGGACTTGGGTAAAATTCCTAAAACACAAGGATGAGTCACACTCTGTGTTCTTTGACTTCTGCAAACAAGTCCAAACTGAAAAAGATTTCAAAATTGTTAAAGTCAGAAGTGATCATGGTGGTGAATTTGAAAACAAACATTTTGAAAAATATTTTAATGAAAATGGCATTGCTTATGATTTCTCCTGTCCTAGAACTCCACAACAGAATGGAGTTGTAGAGAGGAAAAATAGAACTTTGCAAGAGATGGCCAGAACCATGATCAATGAGACTAACATGACAAAACATTTTTGGGCAGAGGCAATTAACTCATCATGTTACATTCAGAACAGAGTGTCAATTAGACCTCTTTTGGAAAAGACTCCTTATGAATTGTGGAGGAATAGAAAGCCAAACATTTCTTATTTCCATCCTTTTGGATGTATTTGTTTTATATTAAACACTAAAGAGAATCTTAACAAGTTTGATTCTAAAGCAGAAAAGTGTTTCATGCTTGGATATTCTGAACGCTCTAAAAGGCTACAGAGTATACAATACTGAGACACAGATTGTGGAGGAATCTATACATGTTAGATTTGATGATAAGCTTGGCAATCAAAAGCCAAAGCAGATTGAAAACTCTGCAGATGGAGAAGTTATTCTCATAGAATATGAGAAACCAGAGGTAGAGAAAGCTCAAGAAGAAGCTACGCCAGATGCAACTCCATTAGCTGCTTAGATGAATAACATGAAAATTTCTGAAGAACCAACAGTTAAAGGATCATCCAGAATCAAGGCTTCTCACCCATAAGAAATGATTATTGGGAAGAAAGATGACCCTATAAGAAAAAGGTCGTTTATCACATCATCTGGAACATCACTTCTTGGGTTGGTGTCTATTATTGAACCAACATCTGTGGATGAGGCTCTGAGTGACAATGATTGGATACTTACAATGCAAGATGAGCTAAATCAATTTACAAGAAATGATGTGTGGGATCTGGTTCCTAGACCAAAAGGTTTCAACATTATTGGAACAAAGTGGGTATTCAGAAACAAATTAAATGAGCAAGGAGAAGTTGTAAGGAACAAGGCAAGGCTGGTAGCTCAAGGGTACAATCAACAAGAAGGTATTGATTACACTGAAACTTATGCTCCAGTAGCAAGGTTAGAATCTATACGCCTTCTTATTTCATTTGCTGCACAACATAACATCACTCTATATCAGATGGATGTTAAGAGCGCCTTCTTAAATGGTATTATAGAATAAGAATTTTATGTCCATCAACCTCCTATTTTTGAAAGTGATAAATTTCCAGAACATGTTTTCAAACTAAAAAAATCTCTTTATGGTTTGAAACAAGCTCCCAGAGCTTGGTATGAAAGATTAAATAATTTTCTTCTGGAAAAGAACTTTATCAGAGGCAAAGTGGACACAACTCTTTTCTGTAAAACATTTAAGAAAGATTTACTAGTGTGTCAAATTTATGTGGATGATATTAATTTTGGATCTACCAATATTATGCTGGGAAAGGAGTTTGTTTTGTCTATGCAGGCTGAATTTGAAATGAGCATGATGGGAGAACTTAGATTCTTTCTGGGAATCCAAGTAAATAAAACTCCAGAATGCACATATATTCACCAGATTAAATATGTCAAAGAGCTTCTGAAGAAATTCAATCTGAATGAAAGCAAATTGGCTAAGACTCCAATGCATCCTACAAGCACACTTGGTAAGGAAGAGGTAAGTAAGAAAGTTGATCAAAAACTTTATAGAGGTATGATTGGATCTCTCTTATATTTGACTGCTTCAAGACCTGATATTTTATTCAGTGTGTGTCTGTGTGCTAGATTCTAATAAGATCCTAGAGAATCTCACTTAACCGCTGTTAAGAGGATTCTAAGGTATCTGAAAGGTACTACTAATATGGGTCTGTGTTACAGAAGATCTGATGAGTATAAGTTAGTTGGATTCTGTGATGCTGACTATGCTGGAGACAGAGTAGAATGTAAAAGTACTTCTGGAAGTTGTCAATTTCTTGGAAGTCATCTGATCTCTTGGTTCAGCAAGAAGCAACCCACAATTGAACTTTCAACAACAGAGGCAGAATATATTGCTGCTGCTAGTTGTAGTACCCATATGCTCTGGATGAAAAGTCAACTGGAAGATTATCAGATCTTTGAGAGTAACATTTCTATCTTCTGTGATAATACTTCTGCTATATGCTTATCTAAAAACCCTATTTTACACTCTAAAGCTAAGCATATAGAGATTAAACATCATTTCATCAGAGACTATGTTCAGAAGGGAATTATCAATTTAAACTTTGTAGATACAGATCATCAGTGGGATGATATCTTTACAAAACCCCTTGCTGAAGATAGATTTAAATTTATTTTGAAAAATATTAGTATGGACTTCTGTCCAGAATAAAATATTCATCAGATGAAATTTTTTTTGGATGATAAATGTCTAAACTCTGAAGTATTTCTTCTGTTGAATTCTGTGTTTATTTCTTTGTGTGTAAATCTGAACTAACAAGGCTAAGAGGATCTGAGCGTTGCCTAACATGTCATTTCTCAAAGAGTTTCAGAGGCACATGCAAGCAAACACGTGTAGCTCAGAATCTGGAAAGGTAGAGTGCACCATACTGAAGTGACATTTGAGGTATTGCTTTGAAAATCCAAAATCTCTTGATTTTCCCCCTTCTGTCAAAATCTTAAATGGTTGATATGATTTTATTCTTTGCATTAATTGCTTGATTTGATTATGGTTCACTTCGTTCAATGCTTGTGCACACTTGAGATTGTGTGTCTTTTTGCATGCCCTAAAATTTTTCTATAAATTCTCACAACACTTCACAAATCACACTTTACACTCTTATCATCTCTCATATGAATTTCTGCCTTCTCTATTGTTTCCATCTTATTTCAAAACCCAAAAACTATCGTAAACCCAGACGCATCTCAAGAACTTCAATGGCTTCACCTTCTTCAACACCTGCTCAGATGAAAACTTCAACTGTTGTAGTATCATCTCCTAATGCTGCTGGTTCATCCCAAACTATTGTTGTGTACAAAGCACCTGTAAGAACTCTTCTCACTCCATTCAAAGAACTTGAAGTTCTGTGTGAGAACTTTGTGGATTTTGAATCCATCAAAGAAATTGGTTTTGATCTCCTTTCAACCATCAAAGCTCAGAACTGGGAAAAGTATTTTGACAGGATGATGGGTCCTGTTTATCCAACTTTGGTAAAAGAATTATGGATACACGCTCAAGTTTGCCCTAAGTTTATTCATTCATCTGTTTTTGGGAAGGAAATTGTCATCACTGAAAAATTAATCAGACAACTACTTGAGTATAAGGAAACTGAGGGAATAACAAGTATGGCTACTGATCGTGTGGATTTGGCTGACATTTTTCAAGAAGTTTGTGTTTCTGGAGAACCATCCAATAAGGTCAGAGATCTGAAACCTGTTTACAGAATCTGGGCTAAGATCTTCATGAGTTCAATCTTTCATAGGAAATCTTCTAACTCACCAGATTATGTAAATTCAGAACAAATGTACTTCATGTTCTGTATGAGTAAAGGAAAGAAAGTGGATTTACCTTATCTTCTATTCAGTCATCTTCCGAACCATATCAAAGAAACAAGAGAAGAAGTAAGGGTTAAAGCTGGAAAAATCAGAACTTGGATCCCTATGGGAAGACTGATATCAGACATTCTAACAGAGAATGGTCTTGTGAAACATCTGTATGATGCTGGTGTAACAGAGGATCTGTCCTATGTTATAGGATCTGTCATAAATGGGAACACTCTGAAGAGAATGAAGGTCATTTTAGAGCTTGCTGGAAATCCCAAGAAATTTCACTCTAAAGACATCAGCAGAAGGAGAATTCCTTTAGCAAATTTTCCTATGTTCAGTGTTGATGAACCTAGGCACATCATTCTGACTTACATTGTTGAATGTTTAAGAGATGGTATTCCTCTGCCTGCTAACATAGTACAAAAGGAAGGAGAAGTATTGCCAAATCTTCTGAGAGAAAGGCGCAGGAAGAGAAAGGCTGAGGAAGGATCTATTGCACAGCCCAAGAGGAAAGCCTCTGATGCTGATGCCAAGCCTGAAAAGGACAAAAAGCAAAAGGAAAATCCTCCAGAAGCTACTGTGGAAGAAATCAGAGAAACAATTCGCCAGGTATTAACATCTGATCCCAAACCATCTGTACCTTCATCCTCACCTTCACCTCTACCATCTCCTCCTAAACCATCTGAACCTAAATCATTTGAACCTCATTCATCTGAACCCATTTTATCTCATACACATTCTAAACCATCTTCTGTTCAACTACCATCTGAAACCCCTCAACAGAAATCATCCGAACATCAACCCCCCTCAACCAAACCAATCTGAATCACAAAAACAACAATCCTCTGAACAACAAACACAATCAGCTCAACAAAAACAATCTCAACCACCAGAAGAACCAACCATCAAAAATCCTGAACCATCTGTCCAAAAATCATCTGAAGACATTCTGGATGTATCACCACTTGCAACCATGTATGTCCTCTCTTCAACTTCATGTCATTCAACTGAATCATCTGATTCTGATGAATCTGAAGTCCACTCACCAACTAGCTTACAAATTCTTGATCCCTATAAACCACTACCATCTGATCTACCTACATCTAACAACCCTTTTCGCTTCAAATTCAACTTCACAGATTTTATACCATCCTCATCTGATGTTGTTACATCAACACCATCTGATGCTGACACCTCCATTCCTCAACTCACCATACCACAAACATCCATACCACAACCATCTGAACATCCATCATCGAATCACCCACCTCCTGAACAAACTCAAACACCTCCTGAACCATCACAACCTGTCACCATAGAGGACTTTCTCAACCCAAAACCCAGATCAGATGTTTCTACTCTGTTCAAGAATTTCAAGAAGGAACTACGTATGGGAATTGCTTTTGTGGAGAAAGAGTGCATGGCTAGTATGGATCCTGCTGAATCTGAAGCTTCTTGGAACAGATTCATATCAAAATTCAACTCTGCTGCATCTGACCTCAGAACACTCTGTGTTGATGATGCAAAGGCTAAGTTTGCTGAAATGGTCAGACAAACTCTGCTGAACATTATCACAACTCCAGTGCTTCTTCTAGAAGATGCTTCTGCTGAAGATTCTGCAATGATAGAAGATCCTCCTGCATCTGACATGGAGATTGATCATCCAATGGCAACTGCATCTGCTTCTGAACCTTCTGCATCTGAGATGAAGACTGAGATTCCAAATGTTGTCCAAGAAGTCAAGGAAATCAGAACATGGATGATAAAACAGGAACAAACTACTGAAGAAATCAAGACTTGGATGGCCAAGCAAGAAGAGTCCACTGCTAAGATTACGGATCTTCTGACCTTGATTGCTTCTCGCCAGACCTAGTTTTCTTTTTCATGTCTTTGCATTCTTGTTTTGCACTTGTTTTCTATTTGTTCTATTTTCTATCATCTGCTCTATGAACTTCTTATGCTGTTGTGCTATTCTGATCTGATTAAATCTGGCTGTTTTGTCTTTCATTTGTGTGTTATGTTTTTCTCTTCTTCTGTTATCTTTTCTGTCTTTAAAGTTCTTTTTGATAATGACAAAAAGGGGGAGAAAGAGAATTTGAATGTTCAATCCATAAGCAAATACTAAAAATGAAATTCAGACATTGTTTTAATCTAACATTGAATCTTAATACTTTCAGATCTCATTATTTCATCTAACAAAATAATCTGAAGTTACCTTGAGAATTATCCAACCAGGCTCTGATCCTTGAAAGAAAATTTTGACTCTGATTCTGGAAGATACACCAGACTCTTCATTTTGAAAGAAATTATCAGACTCTAATTCTGGAAAGCATCCAAGCTTTGATTCTTTCTCTCAACAAGGATTTCTACCAGGTTCTGAAATATACTCAAACAAAAAGGGAAGTGTTCTCTTCTATTAGAGTATTCATTTCAAGGGGAGATTCTTAATCTCAGGGGGAGTTATTTATTTTATTTCTTCTTATTGAACAAAATTCCCTATGTTTTGTCATCATCAAAAAGGGGGAGATTGTTAGAACACAGATTGGTGTTTCTTATATCTCTATGTTTTGATAATAACTTTTATGGAATTTTGTAATGAGTAAATATACACTCTAAAATTTGTTCAAAGTATTATTGTTTCAGGTATAAAATTAAATACTCTTAAAGAAGCAAAATACATAAGTACAAAGAAACTATGCAAAGCTCTGAAGCAGCAGATGCAAGACTATCAGAAGATTCTGAAACGCTGCCAGAAGGATCTGAAGCAGAAGCTACAGAATGATCTGAAGTGTTAATGAAAGAAGTATACAAAAGCTGAAAGCTCTAATCTTATCAAACTCTGAAGTTCTTTTCACTACAAACTCAGAGGCTTTAATAACCAGACTCTTATCATTAATATTCACGCTCAAAGCACATACTGCTGCATACTCTGATGAAGACTCTGATCAAGACTGAGACTCTGATACTTTAAAGATCTAATCATCTATCAAAGACTCTGAACTTATCATTCATCTTAAGCTCTGATCATCTTAAAGCATTCCATACCTTTTAAGCTTACCACAAGTTCTGAAGTGCAGATCATGAAGACTTCATATTGAAGAAAACTTGTTAAAGAAGCTGTAAACTTGATTAGACGTGGTGCTACTTCCAAAGTAACCAACGACTAATTTGTCTAAAGAAGTGACGTGGTGCAAATCCCAAGGCTTCTACAACCATACCTTTCTGCAGAAAGCATATCTCTGCCCATACTTTTGGTGATGAAAAGTCATACAATCAAATATTATATTCAGCTGCACATCACTCAAGGCATTTGAAAAAGCTATAAAAGGAGAACTACTTCAACATTTTGAGGTTGCTAATTCACTACTCACATTTTTCTCATTGCTAGATCACTCAGAAAGAAATACACGCTTGATTCATAAAAGAGAAAATCTCACAAGATCTTACTCATTTGATCTTTCATAAAACCATATAGTTTTTGTTGTACTTAATCTTAAGTGTAAACATCACAGTTGTGATACAGCTTATTAGAAGCATTCAAACACTTGTTAGTTTACATTAAATTGTAAGAAGTTCCTTAAGAAGACCAAGGTGTGGTAAGTAGTTCTTGAGAAGACTAAGACAGTTGTTCTTAGTGCTTTCTATTGTAATCAGTTGATCAATAGTGGATTAAGTCCTTGCAGAGAAAGACAAATCATCTTTGATAAGGTGGACTGGAGTAGTTGAGTTCAACGAACCAGGATAAAAATCTTGAGTTGTTTTTATTGCCATTTTTCTTAAAACTCTTATTCAACCCCCCCTTCTAAGTGTTTTTCTCACCTTCAAGGGTTGTGTGTGTTTCGCTCTATTATCCTTTTGGTAATAACGATCTTTGCAAGATATCCAATATTTCACTTCCCAAACACTCTCTTTATTTTCAGACAAATTCAGGGTTTTCTTCATATCTAATTAACTTCTACCTCGAAAGAATGAACATCATAGCAGTTCATCCTACTTGGTCTAAGCCAATTAGATAGGGGCATTTTTCATACCCCAAATTTGTCCTACTTGTTTATCATTTTTATCTGTACATCCACCCACTAACCATATCCAATATTTCCAAAAAATATGTTGATTCTGCTTGTGGTATAAGTTCAGAGTTTTTTTTTGCAAGTTTAAATTGGGTGAAACAAGTGTCAACTAGGGCCCGTTTGAGGTTTTCCAGGACAACGTGAGTGCAATTGATTCAAGTGGTTGTGCATGAGGTTTCAATTAGGGTTTGTGACAATTCAAGTTATTATGTATGGATCAAGTTCTCAGATGTATCAAGGTAGGAGGCTATTAATTAAGGATCATCAAAGATCAAAACATTTTGCAGTCAGGGTTTTGGGCAGTATAGTTCATTTTTTAAGTCATGCTCTTCTGATTTCAAGGTAGTTTCTTGTTTGTTTGGTTCATTAGGAAGGATCTGGTGTATTGGTATTCAAGTGTCTAGGTGCAAATGAATTCATTGATTCAAAGTTTCAGTTTATTCAAAAGATCAATATTGATTTATGGATTAATTCAAGATCTTATTTCAAGTAAAAAGAATGGAATTTGATTTCGTGATTCACCTAGCGAATTCAGATTGTCATAATCTTTCAATCAAGAATTAAGGATCATTCAAGTTTAGTCATAAGTAGCACATGGAAGTGTGATTAATTCTTCAAGGTTCTAATAGAAATTATATGGCCAAAATGTTACAAAAAAGTTTCTACAAAAATATGGTGATTCATGATGTGTTCAAACTATGAAGCCTATTGCCAAAGGCTATTAATTTTTTTTCAAGTTTACCAAAATCCATTATGTAAATCCATTACAAAAATGTCTCACAAACTAAGTTGCAAAAATAATGAAGTCCATTCAAAGCCCATTCCACAAAAATATCATTACAATTCCTAAGTTAATAAAGCCCATTATCTTTATTATAAAAATATCATTTAATGATACATTAAGAGCCCATGTTGATTACAAACCATTGACCAAAAATAATACAATAAGGAGAAAGCCCAGTTATTGACCCACACGGTTTGAGTGAATTCCAAGCAGTTTGGTGTTACATGTATCCCCACTTGCACCAAAAGCCAAAGGTCATGCTGGCCCACACAAGTCATGGTTTTCATACCAAGCTGGTTGCAAATGCCAACAGGGGCCACAACAAACTTGCCTCATGTGAAACAAAAAGTAAGCACACTTAAATTGGGTGTTTGTTTGCAGCATTTACAGGTTTCTAATGCATTGCCACAAACCGTAACCCCGCGCACGACAATCGCGGTGCATCCACTCTTTACACAACCTGCAATATGAAAAAAAGGGTGCTATGATTCACATACATGATCAAACCAATTGCAAAAAATGAAGAACAATAACCTGCATAAAATCCAAACCATGACAACACAGATAACCCCTCCAATTTTTGCGCAACTTGCAACATTACCAGTAATGTGTATACTCCACATCATAGCAAACAAGATCAAGCAACCAGTGCCCACATCTTGAGTCACCAACCATAATATGCTATCGTGCATGTTCACCTTCTAGAACCGCGTATTCCGCACATCACCACAAGTTTTCACCCTGCAAACGCGTAAACGACTCAGAAACGATTCCAAAATGCGTACAAATAACCAAAACGACCTATGACAATTTCACGACGACATCTTCTTCTTTCCGTTTTTACCCTCCACTCCTCTCTAAGTAGCTGATCCAATTCATTCGTCTAGTGGGGGGTATAACCAACGAATTGTTATTTTTTCCACTCCAGAAATCTTCAAATCAACAACAATTTTCCCAATACTCTTAAAACCAGACAAAACCATAAAATCTTCTTCTTCTGCAACCCAAACCTAAAAATATCAAATCACTCACAAACCTTCAGATCGCTCAAACCTAACCTTCTCAATTCTACCTAAACCGCGACGCCCTCCTTCACCCTTCATCAATTTCCTTCAACTTTCTTCATCTGCCATAACAAAAACTCACCCAAGAAACAACAACAAACCGAGATCCAGAATCAAGAAGAGATGAAATGAAAGCGAGAGGAGAGACCGAGGAAAAAGAGGATAGGTAAAGCAAAATCAAATCTGGAGTTAGAATCAAAGAGAGGACGAGCCATAGGTGACAAACACAAGGAAAATCCATGATATTAAGTGAAAGGACGATTGAACAAAAGTGATTAAGAAGGAGATCACGCGAGAAGGTTGGATATGATTCTTGACCTTGCGCCCTTTTGTTGTTCATGTAATCGATTTTTTTTAGTTTGATTTGAAAAATAAGTGATGCTCAATAGAAACACGCTACCTGGTGACTTGTATCTCTGTTTTTTTATTAAATGAAAATATATTTGACTTTCTGCCATTTATTTTGATGTTGTTGCTTAGTTAAATTAGACGATGGGCTTTTAATTCTAGCCCATATGACTCCAATGTATTGCCACACGCTCATGTTCTATCTCCACCCCTTTTCAAAGGCCATGTTGTATTATGTTGAGAGAATGATGGGCTTCAACAGGCCCATATGATTCCACACTCTTCACACCTTCATGTTTTAGTGCACCCCTTTTAGTTTTTAATATATTTTGTTTTTTTATATAAAAAAGGAAAACTTGTTTCTACTTGGTAGAACTTTTTGTTTTTATGTTTGATTTGGATTTTTCATTTCTATCTTATTTTTCATCTTTGATTTTATTTTATTTGAATTTCATTTTTTTTGGTCGATGACGAAACTAAAAAGTCACCAGTAGGAAAACTATTGATAAATGGTGATGAATCCGAGACCACTTCTTTTTCTCTTTTCGTTTTCTTCATTTCTCTTTTTATCTCGATTTTTATTTCTATTTATCGATTGATGAAATCTTTGGATTTGTAAACGTCAATTTATCGAAGTCGATAACCTTCACTATGTCAAATCTATGGAAAATGACCATTTGGGTCATTTTATATACTTTGGGATCGTGATAGGCTACCTTTGATTAATCGACACGAATTTATGATTAAGATGAGATCCCCCTCTTTTAGTCCGTGTGACACAATTAAATTGGAGAATGATCCTCAATATCATTTCTCTATCTTGTTTTTAGCACATATATCAATTTGCGCGACCTCATATAGTTTGGATTTCGTCATAAATCGAGCTACGATGGTTTAGCGCTACATTTTGTCCCGATTCAATTCACAAATCGACTAACCACAAACTTTACTTTCCGTCAATATACAATTGCTTTATTTTTAGTCAAATATACCCTTGATTTAAATTTAGTCATTATATCTCGACTATATTATCTTGTTCATATTATTATGGATATTATCTTGATTATATTGTTATATATCTTGTCATATTATTCATAATCATCATATTCATATTCATATTCATATTGTTCATCTCTTATTCACACATATCCGAAAACACAAACAATTATCGAAATGCTAAAAGCCTAAATTAGTGGACTATTGGATAATTTGACTTTTTCAGGAACCCTAGCTTGGAGTTTTGTCCAACTTTTGCTAAAGTCTTAGTTTAGGATACCTCACACACACACGGCTTCCTCTTGGGCTACCTGACAATGAATCATTTTATTTCGTGCAATCCCGTGTAACTTACATGTATCCCTCTCCCACTCCGATGTATGCATTCGTATTGTGCTTTGATTTTGGTTTATCTTTTAGGAGCATCCATAGGGACTAGTGTAGATTAAACAGTTTTCAAACTAATTATCGATTCGTCATCAAGCCATTTTCAAACACCCCTCTGTAAGTCAAGTGCTCGTCCACATTCACCGTCAACCTATTGCACACATTTTCACATTTCATCGTGGTTTCGATATTGGGAGCACCCTCAGGGACTAGTATCGTTTCTCAAAACCTAACCCTTAATTCATTATCAAGTCGGTTCCATTTTTAAATCCTCGAATCGTCATCGAGCCATTTTCAAACCCACTTCCAATTCGCCACGGTTTTGCACACGAATATAAGTCAAACCCTTGATCTAACGTCAAACGGATGTTCTCAATAAACTATCAATAAAATTAATAACTATTCAATTCTTTTCAAGGTGAAAAGAGGGGGATTGAGCCTTTGATCTCCCTTCAATTGTTTTGATGCGAGTTGTCTTACTTGTGTGTGAGCAGTTGACGCCTCTAAAACATTTCCAACTCGTCAACATTCAACCATCTTCCAACCACTAATTATTCAAACACAACTTCTTTTCAAGGTGAAAAAGAGAGAGAGTCAAGTCTTCGACTAACTCTCCCGATTACTTGGGCCTGAGGTGCCTTTCTTAAGTTTCGAGTAATCATCATTCATACCAACCTAAACTTCAAACCATTCAACCCCTCATCTTTTCGTGATCGTCACCATGAACTACAGACACTCTGATTCTTCATTCATTTTTTTGAATGTAAGATACGTAGGCACAAGATTGTGATGATCTTGGCGAGCTACCTCCCCTCCATTTTCCGTTTCCCCTCCAACCTTTCTCGTAGTTGAACTACGAGAGTTCTAATTTCTTATTCTCGTCCGAATGAGCATACGTAGGCATAAAGTCCCCAATCCTTGGCGAGCACCCTATCCTATAACCAACCATTTTCCTCTGGAGTCTTTATCCTTTTATTGTACCGTTTCGCATTTATTATTGAGAAGAAAACAACTAAGTTTATCTAGCGTTCATCACAATTTGAATTAAGAGGTTCTCGTTGAGTACAAGGACGTAAGGGGTGCTAATACCTTCCCCTTGCGTAACCGACTCCCGAACCCGGAATATAGGTTGCGACGACCTTTATTCATGTCCTTTCGTTTTAAAAGGTTTTCTCAATATTTTCCTTTCTCATCTATTCGGGATAAATATAGTTCGGTGGCAACTTTGTCGAACCACATTTCTGCGCGTTTTGCGTGAGGGTCGTATTGTTCGAATGAATTTTTGAGGTGCGACAGGCGCCTGAATGGAACTCGCATCTTGCATTAGCATCATAACCAGAAGGAGGTGCACCGGTGAGAGGCGCCAAGGTTCTCTTTTGAATAAGCTGCAACTGAAGCAGATGTTGCAACAATTGTGAGTATGACATCGGTGGAGTCTCAAACTGTCTATTGCGTGTTCTTGGCCTACCAGGATAATGACAAGGAGCATTCGTCTGTTGCTGAGGTGCAGCCAGGATGGCTACAGTAGAAACTTACTGATTATAATAAGATTACGCTCTACCTTTACCCTTGTAAGAAATAGAATTAGCATCCTCTTCCCTCTTCTTAAGGTTTTCTATATATGGTTTCTTCATTCCTCCCGAAGAGGATCCATTTCCATTTGGAATTTTTCCAGACTTAATTCTATTTTCCACTCTCTAACCTGCCATCACCAAGTCAAAAAAACCCGTTGACATATAACCTATCAACTTCTCATAATACACTCCAGGAAATGTTGGCATAAACATGTCAATCAATTATCTCTCCACCATGGGAGGCTGCACCCTTGCTGCTAATTTCTGCCACCTCTAGGCGTATTCTTTAAAGCTCTAGTTGTTTTTCTGCGACAAACTCTGTAATTGCACCCTGTTCGGTACCATATCACTATTGTATTGATAGTGGAGAACAAAGGCCTCTTCCAATTCTCTCCAGCTTCTGACATGGATTCTCTCCAACCCCATATACCATTCCAAAGACGTTTGTGCCAGACTGTCTTAGAAAAAAATGCATTAACAGCTTCTCATCGTCAGAGTATGCATACATGTTTCTGAAGCGTGCCTGAATATGTACTATAGGGCAGGTCGTCCCTTTGTACTTGTCAAAATATGGAACCTTGAACTTTGGGGGAATTCTGACCCCTAGAACTAGACCAAGATCTAACATATTGAGACCCAAAGATTTTGGTTCTCATTAGACTTCATCTTTTCCTCGATCAGCTTAAACCTTTTGTCAGTCTCATATGGAAAACCACCTTCCATATCTCTCATAGAAAAGACATCATCTTAGTGATCCTCCCATTGAGGGCTAGCAGCCCCGTGTATAACGCACACACTTCCACCAGCAACATTACCATTTTCTTTAATAGCACCTCTGCTTGAAGGTATGACAATAGTAGGAATATTATTACCTTGTGGAACAGTGCCACCAAAAGGTGGAGGAGTAACACCATATCCTCCATGTAAAACACCCTCTTCATCAACCCGTGCTATCAGAGGTTGGACCAGAGTCCTCAATTGTTCCTGTCAGTTAGCCACATTTTGCATTAGCTCTATAAACTGAGCCATGCGAGCCCTGACTTCTTGCAACTCAGCCTGAACTTGATCCATAATCCTTTGCTGATTCCCTCGAGTTGAGTATCTATGGAAACTGAATTCCTCAATCCTATTACTGTTGAAGAAAACCAAGCAGAGATAATAAGAAAAGGCCATTGCACACACCTGCGATGCAAATGAAAATGCAAAACGCAAAATGCTAACATGTCTATGTATTTACAAGGAGATCTCCCCCTTGATTCCGGTTTCAATAAACATGAATAATAGAAATGGATAAGAATAACATAATAATATTCTCATAGATCAAGTAAGGCTGAGTCAATACATATCAACAAATGAGAAAGATCCGAATACAAAATGATATTGATCCCATCCAACAGATCTGGTTATGATCAAGATACAAAAGAAGAGAAACTACTATGACATATTAGCTAATGATCCTCTCTAACTACCATGCTCCTTGCTCCATGTTTGAGCCTCCTTGAGCATCGTTTCCGTCTGGATGATCTGGTATGGCAACCAATTCTCTGATGAGGGTGTCCCTTCTGTGTATAACATCCCTGAGACAATGATAGGACTCCTCCCAAGCATCTTCACTGAAGGCATCTTCCAACCTAGGTCTCTTCAAATCTGCCCAGATCTTGAGCTCTTCAAGCGCTGATGGAGTCTCATGGAGTTTCTTCTCACTTGTGCATCTCCTATCTTTATTTGACCTTGAGTTGCGCCTTCAGCTTATTAGTATGACCGTGAAACCGGTATTCCCTTTTCTTGTTAGCAGTTACCGCAGCATTCCATTACTCATTGAATTTGGATATCTCCAAATAGGCTATGTCTAAATCCTTCTTTCTATGTTTCAAAATACTACCCGTACTCTTCAGATCTTGACCAATGTGCTCTCGCACCCTGATCTTCTCAAATAGCTCCTTCTCCCGCTTGGTTAATGCTTTTGTCTTCACTTTAGCCAAGTGGACAACCTCATTCTTGTCATGCTTCAACTGACTGATTTCCTTTTTCAATTCTTCGTTCTCTTTGCGCAACTCTTCCTTCTCTGCCCAAAGCTTATTGTACCTCAAGACATCAATTGTTGTAGGCTCCTCAGTCAACAAAGGATGCAAGGGTTCCTCAATAGAGAAAGGCAATAGTATCTTCTCAACCCTCTTCTGAATCTATTCCATGTATCGATCGTAGGCTTTGTTGATATTTTACTCCATGCATCAACTACTCTCTCTAAAACACCAGGGTCAACTATGCCAGTATAGTACAAAGATTCCTGCACTTCTTCGTCCTTCAAGGGTCCCCTTAAAGCATATCCAAATTGTTTGACAATGAAAGAAGGGTTATAGTTAATCCCCCCTTTCCTCCCCATCAGAGGAACATTTGGGAAGCTACCACAACCAAAGATAATCTCTATTAAACCAGACAATATCTTTGGCTACCAAACCCATGAGTCTCTTAGACCATTCAGACAAATTTCTCGAATCTACGAAAGCTCCGGAACAAGGAAGATGATCCATAAACAACTTGTGGAAAAGCGGTGTACAACAAGAAATAGTCTTTCCCCTTCTCTTCTCATTCTTGTAATGTACTGAATGATACAAATCTCCTAGGAGAATGGGTACATGATTCTTGGAGACAAAGATACGAAAGGTGTCCATATCAACGAAGTCCTATATGTTAGGAAATAACACAATTCCATAGATACACAAAGCCAAGATAGCACTAAAAACCACCCAACAACCTTCTTTGGCATGTGTCTAGGATTTATCCACCAAGAAAGATAAGGTAAAGCCAAAAACCCCATTTCTGCAGACTACATTATCAACTAACTCAGACTTGCTCAAATAAAGAGCGTCAAGAAACTTCTCGAGATCAAGTTCTTCTTATGAATGAAAGAATGATACTTCATCTTGGACCGACACTCCCAAGGTAACAGCATAATCCTCTAAAGTAGGAACCAACACATAATCTGGGAAGGTGAAACATCATAGCGGAGGGTCATAAAACTGTAATAGAGTGAGAGTGGCTCTCTGCTCATAGCTTGTGACCTTACAGACAAGACTCAAAATCCTCCCATAATCCCTTATGAATACCTCAAGAGTATCGAGATTAGCCATGAAAATCAGACCAAATAAAGGTCCTAAATCTGGTGACGGAAACTTGTATAAAGTGATCTTCCTTTTCTCAGCCTCCATCTCTATGGAAAACCAGGACCAGAATCAAAGGAGAGACGAGAATCTGTAAAACACACAAACATGCAATGTTAAATGCAGGATGATTATGCAGATGTAAACAGGGGATCAAGGTATCCAATTATCAAGATTACTGTTGTGTTGTTGACTGAATATAACCAAAATTCTGCTCTAATAAGAAAGCTAAAAAACCAGAACACTGAGGTGACAAAAAACCAAAATACCCAAGATCAAAGGTCCGCTCTGACAAGAAAACCAGAAAAATGGGTTGGTTGAAGGTCAAAGTTTCCTGCAAAACCCATCCCTCTCACATGTGGGTTTCTTGGACGGTACGACATCCTATGGAGGTCATCAGTATCACAGACTCTTAGGTCGAGAGACGATGATACATTCACCATTTCTGGTTTGGCATCATGGTTAATCAAGGAGGTCTCAACTGACCTCCCAATGAACGGTCTCAAGAGTCGTTAGCTTTCTAATTCAACACCCCTAAATGTGCAGGATAAGGTATCTCCAAAGAAACCTCGTCTGGATGTGAATTTCGTGCAAACTCTTGCGTGACTAAATGCCACACAAGTCCACACTACTCTCCACACTAATATATGTGTATAGTCAAGCCTGAGTATTGGGCTTATCTCTCATGGAACAACCAACCCAACAGCACAACAACAAAAATAGTATAATATAAAATGCAACGGTAAAATGAAAATGCAGCAATATACAACAGATAATGTACATAAAAGCAAATAACTGTAAAAAAGTAAACACCTAAAGACGCAAAACATACAAGCGCTATAATTAACTTGCATAGGGAACTAGAGTCCCCAGCAGAGTTGCCAGCTGTCACTACTGCGAAAAGCACCAGTGGAAACAAATAGATGAGTTGCCACCAAACATTACTTATTCCAACACAGGGAAAGGAAATAACCAAAGAAAACCTGAAGAACGGGAAAAGACAAGGTCATCGCAACCAAATCTTGGGTTCGGAAGTCGGTTACGCAAGGGGAAGGTATGAGCACCCCTCACGTCTATTGTACTCAACAGGATCCACGCTTGTTGTCTAATCAAATGATGTGTCATCTAAAATCTATTGCTAAACAGAGACGGGAAACAAAGGAAAAGAAAGAAACTCGATAGGACATTTCCTCCCTATGCCTACGTACTCCCTCGTGCAATGGGAATGTCAGAGTCAACATGGTTTTGAAAACTACGGGTCATGGGGGAAGGTTGCTCTCCAAGACATTGTCGTCTCGTGCCTACATATCCTCATCTGTAATGAGAAATCAGAGAAAACGTAGTTCGGGTAACGAAGAAACCACAGGTTGGTTAAGTGTTTTTTATGAGTAACGTTAAATTCCCATTCTAACAGTTAGGTTCGATGCCTGTTCGCGATAGAACAAAAAAGTAATGTACTCTTTTTGAAAATGAGTTTGAAACATAAATCCCGAAGGATAAAAGGTTTGAATTTTGTTTGTGAGTTTTAGTGAAGTGAATTAGTTTGCTTTGTGATTCACGTTGCACTAAAGACTATGATATAGGAGCAAATGCGTCGCATATCGCCCACGGGGCATACACTAAACACTCTAGACAAGTGAGGAGAAACCCTTACTCATCATTTCCCATATGCTTAAGGATCATGGCGTACAATGTTCATCGTCTTTATTAAGTGCGTTAGCATTGTTTTGAGCTGAGAAGAGAGAAAGACGCACGAAAGGTCTAAGGGAAACTCGATCCTAACCTTGTCATGAAAAGTGGCCCTAAGGTCGGGATACGAAAGGAAATTTTATCCTAATGTTAGCATGCAAAAGATGGACCTAAGTTTGAGGTTAAAAGAGACTAGCCTACTTGTTATCATGCATGGATTACACTTCTAATGTCTATCCTAATCCAAACTTTAATAGGAAATTAAGTTGGACTAGGAGCCCTAAGGGAGCATGTAAAAAGCAAGGCAAAAACAAGAGAAACTAAGGAAAAACAACAACTACAACAGCGCCTCCTGCATAAAACAGTAATGAAATCCAGCAAGGCAGCACAACAACATTTAATAGCTATTAATTCATCACAAAAGCATGTGTAAACGACAGGCAACAAGCAAGCATAACATAGAAAACATGCAAATTCAGAATAACACAATTGTCAAAAGCAGGGCAGCAAGCATGTTTCAATGCAATTAACACGAAGAAACATCAACCATGAGTAAGTATCATGCAAGGATGGACATGCATCAACAATTAAGCACAAGTGTTCAACAATATTGCATCAACAAGAATTAACAAGAACAACATGCCTTATTCATCAATTCAAACAATTAAACGATCATGCGATAAACGGAATCGGAAGCAAATACTAACATGTATCACAAGTCCAACAAGATAATCATCAATAATTAATCATTAACATGTGTTGCACCCTAAAATTTGACCAACCGGGTCCCGTATCTGGTCCTATGTTTCGACGCATGACCGCATTCGCATCCGCATATCGCATACAGTGCATTTTTCATTTGTTTTGATTTTATCGGGATCACAACCCTCGTCTCGCGTCTCAGGTGTTTTTAATCAGTTTAGATAGGTAGAATCGTATTTTTGGGAAGTCGTGCTATTCCCGGTGTTTTCAGCTCACGCTGTTGTTTTTGGGGATATTTCGGTGTCCGTTTATTTTTACCGGTTATTCCGTTGCGCTCTCGCAGTCTTATTTGTCGTTTTGTGCTGTTTTTATTCCTTCTGGAATTATTAGGAATTTTCTAGATGTTATTAGCTATTAATAGAGATTTTAAATAAAATTTAATAGCCTTTTTTCTAGATTTTAAATAGATGTTAATATAGGTTTATAGATTTTTTAGAATTTAAATAGAATTTTTTTAATAGATTTTAAATAGAAATTAATAGATTTCTTTTAATAGGTTAATCTAGATTTTTTTAGATATTATTAGATTTTAACATTTTTAATAGTCTTAAATCACTTTAGAATATAATAGGTTTTGTTATAGATTTTAATAAGAAATTAATAGATTTTTTATTAGTAGGGTATTAGTTGTAAGAATATTAGTTGTAATCTAGAGTTAATCGGAACATTATTGATTAGAGTTAATTGATTAGGTTCTAATTGAGTTTAGTCCATCTTGATTAGCCTTAATGGGGTCATTAGTTTATAAATTAGATTTTAATTAGTCTTAATTGAGTCAGTTTGTTTTAATCAGCATTTAATTAGTCTTTTTTTTTAATTCAGCTTTTTTTTATCCATTTCATTTCAGTTTTTTGGGGTTTTCATTCGTATTGGGCCCAGAGTGGGGCGGAGGCCCAGTTTATGGCCATTGTTTGTCCATTTTTCAGAGTCCAAATCATTGCAATATAAAAGTCTGATCCACGTGTTGCATCAGAGGAGAGGCCACATTTTTCATTTCCACGCAGACACCTCACACTTCCCTCTCTCCTTCTCTCTTCCACGCCACTCCCACGTGGCACACATGCAACCACTCCCTCCACTAACCACGCCACGCGTCTGCCACAGATCCTCACCGGAGCCTTCACCGGTTGCATGGCCGGCGGCCATGCAACCACCGCCCCCACCATTTTCCGGCCGCCGTAACTAACTGGTAACCGTCTCCGGCCGCCCCAACTGTTCGCCAGAAAACCAAAAAACACCACATTCGTCACAATTTCCTCAGATCTTCATCCATAGTTCCTTCTGGAAAATTTTGTGTTCTTCGTGATTACCCAGCAACTCAATGATGTTCATTAGTTCTTCATCGTGTTCTTGGATTTTTTCTCAGAAACCTACGAACGAGATCCACGATCTTCAATCACCAGAAATTGTTAGCACATAAGAGCCGCCGATCAACATTCATCATCGTTCTTCGCCTTCCAAGAACACCTTCAAGGTTCTTCAGAAAAATCTCCAGAATATTCATCTTCCTCAAACGATCTTCATCAGATCTTCATGAGCATTCCAGATTCTCGTCTTCTTCGTCCAGATCTCCATCCTTCATCACGCGTTCATCAACTTCATCAAGGATCTATCCATGAACTTCCTTTAATCGTTGTTCATCAGGTGTCCAGAAGCTTCAAGAACAATCTCCAGAAACAAGCTTCAGTAAGAACATTCATCCATCATTTGCCAGATCGTCCAGATTTCTCCGTCACAACAAGATCTTCAAGGCAACCGTTATCATCATCTAGATTCGCGAAGAGCATTCCTCAACGTGTGATCGTTTCCAGGTTCCTTCAACAACGACTTCCTTCAAGAACTTACGCCGAGATCTTTGAGCCATGGTTTAGTATGCGTATCCAGATGTTAGATCGATGGAGTTGTTGTTGTTATTTCGTTGTTGTTCGTGAGATTGAGGACGAGAATTGAAGGAGGGTGAGGCTGAGAAAGATTGAAGGATTGAACAAAGTTTAGGGATTGAGAGAGACGCGAGAGTTGAGAGAAGCAAGAGACGGCGTGAACAGTGACAGGGGAGAAGGAGGAGAAGAATTAGGGTTTTTTCTGAGAAAGGAGAAGGAGGGTGGATCGTGAGGGATTGGGCCGGGCCCAACGGTGTTCATCCGTACACCCCCCTCATTTTGCCATACCCCCCCCCCCCCCGGTTTTTTTGCTTACTGATGGATTGGGCCAAGCCCATTGGTTTTACTGTCTACACCCTTCGTTCACTAACTTCCCCCTCCCCCGGTTTCATTATTTTTCTGAACTAGTGCTTTGGGCTGGGCCCAGTTCAGAATTATTTCTGCTGCTTGTACCCCTGTACTGTATTTCACCCCCCCTGTATTTTTCTTTATTATTTTTTTTTTGTTGTTTTCATTTTCTTATTTTTTGTTAGAAATATGAAAAAGAGAAATATTGAAAAAAGAATATGAAAGGGAAATATTGAAAAAAAGAAAATATTTGAGAAAAAGAAATATTAAAAAAAAGAAGAAGAGAAAAAATATGTGAAAGAATATTGAAAGAATAGAGAAAAAGAAGAAGAGAAAATACTTGAAAAATATTTTGAAAAAGAAAGATACTTGGAAAAAATAGTAAAAAATATTAGTGTAGATTTAATATTTTTTAGAATACATTTTTTCATAGAGTTTATTTACCTTTTAGAGGTAGTTTTCTTGAAGTCCACTTGTTAGGGGACTATTTTCCCTTTGATTTTTCATAGGATAGGATAGTATTTCCTAGGAGGTTTATTTTCAGTATTCAATCATTGTAACCATTTTTCAGAATGTTAATAAAACGAGATTTGAGCTGTGGTCCCGAAAGTAGCCGAACTACAGCTGCTCTGATTTCTCGTACCAGACGAGAATATGTAGGCATAGGATGCGATATCCTAGCGAACACACTAACAACTAACCTTTCTGTTCTCTCGCTGCTGTGCGATCGAGACTTTCCCGCTGACGACTAATTGTTATCCCTTTTCTCTTGCCCGAGTGCATTTGAGACCAGACCGTAGTTTTTCCCATAGGTTCCCGAACCTTTAAAACCAGTTTGATTTCTCACTGCTGTGTGAGAACGCCCAGTTTAGCCGTAGTTAGCCTGAACTACGTAAGCTCTGATCTTCCATGCAGTGTGGAAGTACATAGGCACAAGACGCGAGGTCTTGGCGAGCTAATTCCCCGTAGTCCCGAACTACGTTGACTTTGATTTTCTCTCTTGAGAATACGTAGGCATAGAGTGCGACGCTCTATCGAGTCAATTCCCTTCTGTTTAGATTTAGCAGCCGTAGATAGATTGTTTTGCATGCTTTAGACAACCCAAGCAAGCGTGGATCCCATCGAGTACGATGGACGTGAGGGGTGCTAATACCTTCCCCTCGCGTAACCGACTCCCGAACCCAGGTTTTGGTTGCGATGACCATGCCTTTTCCCGTTTTTGCGAGGTTTACTTCGAGCGTTTCCTTTCCCTCCGTTGGGATAAATAACGCACGGTGGCGACTCTTCTGTCAGCCGGCGCCGATTTTCGCAGTAGCGACAGCTGGCGACTCTGCTGGGGATCCCACGTCCCCTGGCTGCTAAGGACTGCGATAATCCCTATGCATGTGGGATCCAACGTCCCCTAAGAGAGTCAATCCTAACATTTGTTTGCTTGTCTTTTTTGGGTGTTTATTTTTTCGCTATTATCTGTTGTCGTTGTGCTGGGGAGGGTGATATTTTGAGTGATAGCCGGACCTGGGCTTCTTTTTTTTGAGTATGCACCTAGACATAGTTGCGGAGAAGTAGTAGACGAACCTGTCTGCTGGGCAGACACAGTTCCCTACGAAAATCTGCGCTCAGACGAGGTTCTCTCCGAGGTGCTTCTCTAAGGTCGTGAGGATCATAGGGGAGTCCAGACGTGAGGATTGTCGACTCTGGGGACCGATCAATTGGAAGTCAGCTAAGTGAGGCCTCTTCATGAGATGACGGTGCCACTCCTTCTGGGAATCGCATCATTCCTCATGAAAGTCTGTGACACTGATGACCGCATAGGATGCCGCGGATTAGGTCCATACCCGTGAGTGGAGGGGTTTTTTTATTTTTGCGAAACCTTGACTTCCAGACTACCAGTTATCCTGGCGTTCTCTTTTAGAGAGAGCGTACTCCGTCAGCAGTACAGCGGTACTCAGATTGTGTGGGGGCTGTGATCCCGTGTTTGCTGCATTGCATCGCATTTGCATCTTTGCATCATATTGCATAGCATTTCTCCAGCTGGCCAGAGCTCTCATCCAGCCTTTGTTTCCTGAAGGTGATTACCCGGAGTTTGGATTGAGCAACTGTTGATTGTCAGAAGACGACCTAGGGGTTGAGTAGATTTGAGCAGAATCGAGCATTGAAGTCAGCTGAAGATTATTGGTAGCTATGTCTGAAGGCAATTTCCAGTCCCCTAATACCTTGACAGGGTTCACTATGACGTCCAACCCTCTGTATGATTCTATGGAAGACTTCCCGCAAGCGAACAACGTTACTGCAGACCAAGTTGTACAGCCTTCTGTTAAGAACCGAGATCGACATGAGCAGCTTGTTGCCCGAAATGAACGTCCTCCTCCTGTTAACAATCAAGGTGTTGTTTTCCCTGTGATGAATTACCGAAGAGATATTCCAATAGCCAGGACCGTAGATCCAAGAGCTCTTGAGACGGATAGAAAACTCCGAGCGCTGGAAGAAGGAATGAAAGCTTTGAAAATGAAAGATGCTGTTAACCTGAATGCTGTAGACATGTGTTTGGTTCCTGACCTGGTGTTGCCTTATAAGTTCAAAGTGCCGAAATTTGAGAAGTACATGGGAGATAGCTGTCCGAAGAAACATTTGATGATGTTCTGTCGAAGAATGACTTTGTTTGTGCGAGATGACAAATTGATGATCCATTGCTTTCAAGATAGTCTGACTGGGGCATCTTTGAGGTGGTATATGCAGTTAGAGAGAAATCAGATTCAGTCATGGATGGATTTAGCCAGAGATTTTCTAAAGCAGTACGATTATAATCTAGACATAGCTCCCCATCGCATGAAGTTGCAAGAACTGTCTCAAGAGAACAATGAACCTATCAGGAAGTATGCTCAGAGATGGAGAGAATTTGCTGCTAGAGTGCATCCACCGCTTTTAGACCGAGAGTTGACAAGCATGTTTGTAGATTCCCTGCAAGATCCGTACTTCGAAAGATTGCTTGGACTTTCAGTAAGTTTCTCTGACGTGGTAACATTAGGAGAACTCCTTGAGTATGCCATAAGAATCGGGAAAATTCAGATTACTTCAAATGATCAAGCTGGTGAAACTGAATATCCTTGTGACTATCAGAGTGAAGAAGGAGTTGTGATCAATGCAGTCATGCCAAAGGTTGAATATCCTCGAAGCGAATCAGTGAATTTTGTTGGTTCTTCATCTTATCAGAGATCAGTACCTCCTGTGGCTTGTTATACTGAACAGACAGATGTGCCTAGGGCACCATATCAGGAATCTTATGTCGCTTCCATTGCAAAGCAGCGAACTCGTGGCCGAGGTTATCAGAATCAGCGTCAGAATCAGAATCGACCTCGCAACAATTTGGAACGAAGGAAAGCTCCTTTTCACCCAGTGCCTATGCCGTATAGCCAGCTGCTACCATCTTTGATCCAGAGTTCTTTGGTGGAACCTAAAGCTCTTAAGCCAGTTCCAGAACCTTACCCTCCTGGGTACAATCCCCACGTTCAGTGTGGTTACCATGGTGGCTCTCCCGGGCATTCGACAGAAGATTGTAAAGCATTTCAGGCGAAAGTACAATAGTTGATTGACCAAGATTGCATTTCCTTTCGAGAAGGACTTCTGTTTGTTCATACCAACCGCTCAGTTGTCTAAGCTTGTAGACTCGGAAAGTATTCCCCAGCAAAAGCCAGTGGTTCAGACATGCAGGCGCCCTCAGCATTGGCAGTCCTCAGACTTTTATATCATTTTCATTTTGTAGTTTTCTTTCTGTTAGTTACTACCTGTTTTTAAAACATTGTATGTTCTGAATGGTGATAATAATAAAGTGACTATGCATTTTTCTGAATTAATCATGTCGCTGTCGCTCATTTACTGCATTACACTGACACTTGCATTTTTATTCACTCCACTTTATCACTGCGATTAGCAAAGATTGGAGGGAGGATGACGAAACTAAACTCATAACCGATGATCGTATGCTTTCAGATAAGACCTTACCGATGACGTATAAGGCATTGTTTCAAATCCCCCAAACACTGGAGATATAAGGAGTTAGTCCCTTGTTAACCACTTCGAGCCAGGAAGTAGAAGTTTTTTCGGACTTTTAAAACCTCACATCTTAAACTGGGGCAGGGTAGTTGTCAGTTAGCTTGATCGAGCATTCAAGTCTTACAGAGGAGTGTTGTATTTCGAGGACCAATTACAGTTTATACCTCTCAAGAGGTCGTATCTCGTCAACCACAGTGGCCAAACCTCACCAATCAGGAGTGAGACAGTTACAATCCTTTCGGAGCAATCAAGACAACCAGTGTAACGCGACTTTGTTCCAAAAGAAAGAAATAAGAAAGCCCGCTAAGTAAAAAGAAAGAAAAAGCTGGAAGGCTAATACTTAGGAAAAAATCAGGGCATCCCGCTGGAATACAAAAAATCGAAAAGAATCGAACAGAACTCAAAAGGAGTTAGTCCAGGCAAAAATTAGGGAACCAAAAGAATGAAAAAGAGGGGACATCAATAGAAAAATTTTCCCCAGCAAGTCACAAAGTCGTGTACACAGACACCGAAAACAAAAAGGAGTAACTGTCACTTCGGAAAAGCCTTGTGAGTTCCTTAACTGTGGTTCTTACCATTCAACATACCTCTCGAAGAGGCGAACGCTTGTGCTAGGTTAACTGAACCTTAGGATCGGAGATCATCACGTAGAAGGGGTGGGTACAAATCAAAATTTGAGCCAAGTATCCCTTGTTTCACGAACCGTGAACCCGACCACGATACAACCCTTAAAAGACCTAATTGAGGTAGGGTTTATTCTGAAAGCGCATTACGATAAGGTTGAGTAACCTGACTCCTTCTTGACTTGCTAGTCACATCCTTGTTGTGTTTTTCACTGACCACATAAGCACTATGTTTGAACTTTGGTTCATTCGTCACTCACAATCATGGCATGTAAATGAGTGACAGCTCAAATTTTTTCAAAATCTGCATAACCACTGCATTAAGATTACCATTCGTAAACAGAAAATTTTAATTGCAGGTTAGTAGTTGGCATGAAAGAAATTCCAACAGGGAATCGTCGAGCATGACTGAGTAATTCAGCAGTCTGAACCAGGATGGTGTATGTTGTGAAACCCAGTGAATCCGGGGCATTGACTTCCAGCGAATTCAGAATCAGTTAGTCTGAGGACAAGTCCCGAAGCTTCAGTTGATCAGGGGCCGTTTGTTGATCAAAAGTGAGTCTTCTCGAGAGCCAATCAGGGGCAATTAGTCTGAGCGTGGAGATTTGAAAGCAGATACTTCAGGTGGATAATCAGATCGGGTTGAGTCGCTAGAACGCTCATTCAGGGGCAAGTCAATGCAGAGAATGGTGAAACCAGCTGGGTTGATAGGGGTTTAATGGAGATTGAATTCTGTTGTCGTATAGATACTGGAGCAAGTAATCTCGAGGTCTTCTCGTAGCAAGCTGTTCAGAGCAAGTATTCCCAAGAGTTAGATTGGGGCAAATTGATTGTACTGGGGCAAGTCATTCAAACCAGTCGGTTTATCCCCAGCCGGAGTTGAGTATCGGGGAATCATGTCATTACCCTTAACATTCCGAAAAAAGGCCTTGCTGTCGTTGGATCATTGACCTGCAGTCTAAACCTGTTGCGTGTCAGTAACCAGTCGTTTCCAAAGTCCAGTTCTCGCCTGGCAAACCGGTAACCAGTTCTCGTCTGGCCCACCATTTCGTAAGCATCAGTTCCCGTCTGGTGCAGTTTATTGTAAGCATCAGTTCCCATCTGGTGTAGTTTATTGTAACCAGTTCTCGTTTGGGTCACCGTTTCTTCAAGTGTTGTATCAGTTCTCGTCTGGTACATGTCGCAAAATCAAGTCTCGTCCGATAACCTATTTTTCTATCAGTTCTCGTCTGGTAGTCTACCTTTGAATGCTAGTTCTCGTCTAGTATTTTCCATGTCTTCCACTGTGTACATAGTCCATGTTTATCCTAAACCAGAAAAAAAACAAAAACCTAAAGGTGTCTGACCCAGTAATTCCCAATGACTCGCATGTTGTCATGTTTCCCGATACGAAGCTCGACGGATACCAGTACTCCGAGTAATGTTTGAGTTCCTTGTGGATGTTGTTCAGCAGATGACAATTGCTTATTATCCCCAGAAGAGTCGAGATTGTATTTTACCCCGTATCAGAGTAGGATCAGGAGCATCCTCAGCAGATTAAGATTGATATCCGTGATAGTAGGGGCATTTCCAGCAGTGTGCTGCGCGCAATCAACCCCAGTTTGGGTCAATCCCCGCAGAGCACAATCAGTTGCCAATGGTTTGAAGAGAGCATCCTCAAGCAGAGTTGTTTCTTTCTTTCTCCCCAAGCAGGGTTGCTTTCCATTTCTCCAGCAGGATGGCTCCCCAGCGGATTTGGTTTCCCTTTTCCAGCATTTATTTTGCTGAGATGATTCTGTGATATCAAGTTACCTTCAGTTGGAGTTGACGTTGCCTTTGGCATTTATTTTGCCAAACGGTTTGTAGACCTGGTGTTCTCTGGCAGCTCGAGCCTGCATTTACATTTGCATATATAGTCATAGCATTTATACAAACATATAGCATTTCCATGCCGTCTGGGCCTCGCATTTTCAAACAGAACGCATAACATATTCATGTCATATAGGGCATTGCATCATTTCAAGCATACGCATGTCGAAACATGGACCAGGTTGGTTACCTATTGGACTTCGAATTTGTTCCCCCGCAGAGTTGTGTGGTTAAGCTTCTCTTCTCCCCCAGCGGAGTGATTCTTCACATTTGGTTGTTACGTCGGCACTGGAAAAAAAAGATTGGCATATATCAGATTTCTGAAGCTGCGGCCTGTTGACAGAATGGGTGTCGAGCAGTCGTTTCAGAAGTTCCCCAGGAGAATTATCCTCAAGTTCGCAGTGAACTATGAGATGACAGGATTTGATCCCATAAGAGAGATGGGAATCAAGTCGTTTGCTTTTCGAAGCATTATTCCAATACTTGTGGTGTCGCACAGGTGATTGATGTTGAAAAGAAACAGCAGAAAATTTATCAGATAATTGACCAGTTATTGCCGTGACAACCAGACTTCAGTTTATTGGATGCTATTCCTCGAGCAATTTTGCAGTATATTCCCGCGGTTGGCAAATTTCAGGGTTCCATTTGTATTCAACCATCTTCTACCTTTGAATGATCAAAGGCTGGGCGCTCTTCAACCATTCAGGTCCAAGCTGCTTGAATAGGGGCAGCTGTTGCACCCTAAAATTTGACCAACCGGGTCCCGTATCTGGTCCTATGTTTCGACGCATGACCGCATTCGCATCCGCATATCGCATACAGTGCATTTTTCATTTGTTTTGATTTTATCGGGATCACAACCCTCGTCTCGCGTCTCAGGTGTTTTTAATCAGTTTAGATAGGTAGAATCGTATTTTTGGGAAGTCGTGCTATTCCCGGTGTTTTCAGCTCGCGCTGTTGTTTTTGGGGATATTTCGGTGTCCGTTTATTTTTACCGGTTATTCCGTTGCGCTCTCACAGTCTTATTTGTCGTTTTGTGCTGTTTTTATTCCTTCTGGAATTATTAGGATTTTTCTAGATGTTATTAGCTATTAATAGAGATTTTAAATAAAATTTAATAGCCTTTTTTCTAGATTTTAAATAGATGTTAATATAGGTTTATAGATTTTTTAGAATTTAAATATAATTTTTTTAATAGATTTTAAATAAAAATTAATAGATTTCTTTTAATAGGTTAATCTAGATTTTTTAGATATTATTAGATTTTAACATTTTTAATAGTCTTAAATCACTTTAGAATATAATAGGTTTTGTTATAGATTTTAATAAGAAATTAATAGATTTTTTATTAGTAGGGTATTAGTTGTAAGAATATTAGTTGTAATCTAGAGTTAATCGGAACATTATTGATTAGAGTTAATTGATTAGGTTCTAATTGAGTTTAGTCCATCTTGATTAGCCTTAATGGGGTCATTAGTTTATAAATCAGATTTTAATTAGTCTTAATTGATTCAGTTTGTTTTAATCAGCATTTAATTAGTCTTTTTTTTAATTCAGCTTTTTTTTATCCATTTCATTTCAGTTTTTTGGGGTTTTCATTCGTATTGGGCCCAGAGTGGGGCGGAGGCCCAGTTTATGGCCATTGTTTGTCCATTTTTCAGAGTCCAAATCATTGCAATATAAAAGTCTGATCCACGTGTTGCATCAGAGGAGAGGCCACGTTTTTCATTTCCACGCAGGCACCTCACACTTCCCTCTCTCCTTCTCTCTGCCACGCCACTCCCACGTGGCACACATGCAACCACTCCCTCCACTAACCACGCCACGCGTATGCCACAGATCCTCACCGGAGCCTTCACCGGTTGCATGGCCGGCGACCATGCAACCACCGCCCCCACCATTTTCTGGCCGCCGTAACTAACTGGTAACCGTCTCTGGCCGCCCCAACTGTTCGCCGGAAAACCAAAAAACACCACATTCGTCACAATTTCCTCAGATCTTCATCCATAGTTCCTTCTGGAAAATTTTGTGTTCTTCGTGATTACCCAGCAACTCCATGATGTTCATTAGTTCTTCATCATGTTCTTGGATTTTTTCTCAGAAACCTACGAACGAGATCCACGATCTTCAATCACCAGAAATTGTTAGCACATAAGAGCCGCCGATCAACATTCATCATCGTTCTTCTCCTTCCAAGAACACCTTCAAGGTTCTTCAGAAAAATCTCCAGAATATTCATCTTCCTCAAACGATCTTCATCAGATCTTCATGAGCATTCCAGATTCTCGTCTTCTTCGTCCAGATCTCCATCCTTCATCACGCGTTCATCAACTTCATCAAGGATCTATCCATGAACTTCCTTTAATCGTTGTTCATCAGGTGTCCAGAAGCTTCAAGAACAATCTCCAGAAACAAGCTTCAGCAAGAACATTCATCCATCATTTGCCAGATCGTCCAGATTTCTCCGTCACAACAAGATCTTCAAGGCAACCGTTATCATCATCTAGATTCGCGAAGAGCATTCCTCAACGTGTGATCGTTTCCAGGTTCCTTCAACAACGACTTCCTTCAAGAACTTACGCCGAGATCTTTGAGCCATGGTTTAGTATGCGTATCCAGATGTTAGATCGATGGAGTTGTTGTTGTTATTTCGTTGTTGTTCGTGAGATTGAGGACGAGAATTGAAGGAGGGTGAGGCTGAGAAAGATTGAAGGATTGAACAAAGTTTAGGGATTGAGAGAGACGCGAGACGGCGTGAACAGTGACAGGGGAGAAGGAGGAGAAGAATTAGGGTTTTTTCTGAGAAAGGAGAAGGAGGGTGGATCGTGAGGGATTGGGCCGGGCCCAACGGTGTTCATCCGTACACCCCCCTCATTTTGCCATACCCCCCCCCCCCCCCCCCCCCCGTTTTTTTGCTTACTGATGGATTGGGCCAAGCCCATTGGTTTTACTGTCTACACCCTTCGTTCACTAACTTCCCCCTCCCCCGGTTTCATTATTTTTCTGAACTAGTGCTTTGGGCTGGGCCCAGTTCAGAATTATTTCTGCTGCTTGTACCCCTGTACTGTATTTCACCCCCCTGTATTTTTCTTTATTATTTTTTTTTGTTGTTTTCATTTTCTTATTTTTTGTTAGAAATATGAAAAAGAGAAATATTGAAAAAAGAATATGAAAGGGAAATATTGAAAAAAAGAAAATATTTGAGAAAAAGAAATATTAAAAAAAAGAAGAAGAGAAAAAATATGTGAAAGAATATTGAAAGAATAGAGAAAAAGAAGAAGAGAAAATACTTGAAAAATATTTTGAAAAAGAAAGATACTTGGAAAAAATAGTAAAAAATATTAGTGTAGATTTAATATTTTTTAGAATACATTTTTTCATAGAGTTTATTTACCTTTTAGAGGTAGTTTTCTTGAAGTCCACTTGTTAGGGGACTATTTTCCCTTTGATTTTTCATAGGATATGATAGTATTTCCTAGGAGGTTTATTTTCAGTATTCAATCATTGTAACCATTTTTCAGAATGTTAATAAAACGAGATTTGAGCTGTGGTCCCGAAAGTAGCCGAACTACAGCTGCTCTGATTTCTCGTACCAGACGAGAATATGTAGGCATAGGATGCGATATCCTAGCGAGCACACTAACAACTAACCTTTCTATTCTCTCGCTACTGTGCGATCGAGACTTTCCCGCTGACGACTAATTGTTATCCCTTTTCTCTTGCCCGAGTGCATTTGAGACCAGACCGTAGTTTTTCCCATAGGTTCCCGAACCTTTAAAACCAGTTTGATTTCTCACTGCTGTGTGAGAACGCCCAGTTTAGCCGTAGTTAGCCTGAACTACGTAAGCTCTGATCTTCCATGCAGTGTGGAAGTACGTAGGCACAAGACGCGAGGTCTTGGCGAGCCAATTCCCCGTAGTCCCGAACTACGTTGACTCTGACTTTCTCTCTTGAGAATACGTAGGCATAGAGTGCGACGCTCTATCGAGTCAATTCCCTTCTGTTTAGATTTAGCAGCCGTAGATAGATTGTTTTGCATCCTTTAGACAACCCAAGCAAGCGTGGATCCCATCGAGTACGATGGACGTGAGGGGTGCTAATACCTTCCCCTCGCGTAACCGACTCCCGAACCCAGGTTTTGGTTGCGATGACCATGCCTTTTCCCGTTTTTGCGAGGTTTACTTCGAGCGTTTCCTTTCCCTCCGTTGGGATAAATAACGCACGGTGGCGACTCTTCTGTCAGCCGGCGCCGATTTTCGCAGTAGCGACAACATGATGCAAGCAAGTGAAGCATATGATCATCATATCAATCACGCAACATGAACATGTTAAGCATTCAAACGGAAACCAAAAGTCACGCGTTGAAGAATCACAATCAAAATGATGAAATAGGTCAAGAACACTCCACACAAATGCATCATATCAATCCATGAAGGTTAGAGGTGGAAAGAAATCAAAATATGCTTGAAAACAACCAAAAATCACATTCTGGTCTAGAGTTAATCGATTAACCATTTGCCAGTGCAAATTGGTTAATCAATTAACCACTAAAAAATGGTTGAACTTACACTAGTTAATCAATTAACCAGTTTTGTACTGCAACTGGTTAATTGATTAACATTGCACCAAAAGCATAAAAATAGAAATTCAAAATCACTTTCAGCAATTAATCCAATGTGAAATCATCCAAATGATCATGTAATCAATTATGCACGAATTTAACACCAAAAATCAGTGATCAAACATCAATCAGACTTAATCAAGCATTGAGATTACAAATCACATAGACCAAAATCAATTAAAATTGAAGATCTACATTGTGATTATCCAAATAAGCTCAAAATCGAAATGGATATAGAATTAACCAACCTTCAAAGCTGAGATTGCTTTGGTAATTATTGATTTACTGCAAATTGATAGATTCAAGCTAGAAACCCAAGAAAATTTCAAGATCCAAGAGATTTCTTACAAGAGAAGTGAAGAACAAGCCAAAATTGATCCAAGAATCACTTATAAGCTTGCTCCCAAAATCAGATCTAAATCCAAATGAAAATAAAATGATGAATTGAAGATAATGGAGATGAATGATGGAGGTTTAGCTCTAGAATTCAAGGATTCCAATGAAGAATCAAAGAATTCAAGTGAAAGAGCTCTAATGGAGTTTTGAAGTGTAGAAAAGTTGAGAGAATGTGAGAGCAATGTGTAGAAAGATCAGAAAAATGAAGGTTATTATGAGAGGTTTGAAGAAAATTCACTTAAATAAGCTCTTGGTTAGGAGTAGAATTATGGTTAGGAGTGAGGGTTTGAAGATTAGAATGGGATTAGGAATGGAAAAATTGAGGAAAATTGAATTGGTTTTGAAAGTTAATCAAAACATATAATGATTCTAGATCCTTCTTCTGGTGTAAAAATCAATCCATAAGTGATCAAAATAGACCCCAAAAGTGGCAGTATTGAAAATGCACGTATCTGGGCAAATTTTCCTTTGGTTAATCGATTAACCATTTGCTAGTGCAAATTGGTTAATTGGTTAACCACTCACAAAATTTGAAAAATGCGCCATTTGGAGGGAACCTTGTACATTCGCCCGTTTTCACCCGTTCCGAGCTCTATTAAGCCTCTGAAACTTGCCCTTTGACATTATAACTATGAAAATGCCTGAGATAACTTGTGACTTGTCTCCTGTGCTGAAAATAACCTGCTGAATAAAATAAAACCAGCCACTCGATTGTTGGGGAAAATAAATTCCTGAGATAACCTGCGAACTTGCCCTTTGACGCTCACTACATAAACTCTTGCAAATAAAGAGAACCTTGAGCTATAGAAACACCTTGATCCCATGTCTCAAGAATCAATGCCATGATATGCAGAAATGTAAAATGCAAAGAAACACAAGACAGTAGATCAAAAAATGATGAGGCAAATTTTGGGGTGTTACACTATGTCTCTTAAAAAATGGAAGGTGGAAACTGAAAAAGAAGGAAAGTAAGTGGAGGAACATAAGTGAAGAAAATGGAGTGGTGTCTTTATTATAGTGTTCAAGAAGATTAAAAAAAATATTGGAAGAAAGGTGAATAGTAATGTGTGTAAGTATGTTGACTACATGAGTAAAGAAAAGGTGTGTGGAAATAATGAAGTATGTGATGGAGTATGGAAGGCAAGTTATTTGAGCTTAAAAAAATGGAGGAGAATGAAGCCATGTCATGTTTGAAGATGGAGTCATGGTTATGTATATCAATGGGTGACACAAAGGAGTATTAGAGAGGAAAATTTAAAAATGAAAATGTGTATCAGTTGTAGGTTTTTTTGTTGAATGTGAGTGAGAAAGGTTAAGTTGATGTGTAGAAAAGTGGGAGTCTTTTATTTTAATAAGGGTGGTGTGTGATGGTTGGTTGAAGGAATATTGGTGGTTGTTATAGATCGGGTATGAAGGATATGTTATTGCTTAAAGTAAATGTGAATGGTTATGTCATGTTTGTTATTTCATTTTTCATGGAGATATGGTAGTATGCAGTTTGTATGTAGTAGTATGAAGGTGTTAAATGATGGACACTTGAAGATGGTGAAATGATGGAAGGCAGTGGTGTTAATGAAAGTGTTTTGTTTTGTGTAGGATAGAGTATGAAGGGTGACGATGCTATGCGTAGGATGGTGAGAGAGTTATGAGAATGGTGAGGTGATGACATAGTTTACTGACATCATCTAGGTTTTTTGTTGTTTGGTTTTATATTGAGTGGTGATGAAGAGTGGAAAAGTCTCATGAAAAAGAAAATGCCTCCGCTTGTGAAAAAGAAAAGAGAGTATTATGGCTTTTGTGTGTTATCCCTTTTTTTCCCTCTAAAATATGCAAGTTTTTTCAAAGGTAGGTGATGGATTTATGTTGTTATCTGTGTATGGAGCCATTTGAAGAGGGTATCTATTTGTGTATGTTATTTCAAGGTGGTTTTCTTTTGAATATGAGCAGCACTTTTTCCTCATGAATTTTCACCTTGCTGTATCAGTATCCTATGATATGCAAGCTTACACCAAAATGTAGTAACAAACAAAATACCTTTTTTAAACTTAAACATTAAGTGTTTCTAAAAAAATAATAAAACAAAATTTATATATTAAAATAAAAAATGATAAATAAAAAAAGAAAAGATAAACTATTTAAAATAAAAATCTAAAATAAAAAATTTGATTAATAAAAATGACTATTTAATTAAAAATTAAAATAAAATCAAAAAAAAGAAAGAGAAATCAGACTGGTATCGAAGTGCTAAAAATAAAATAAAATGAATACACTAAAATGATCAACGCGAAATAAACAACTTGGAAAAATACAACATTTTGTCAAATTTCGAAATAAAATTTCCCTAGTTAAACGACTCAGATTGATCAAAATGCGGCCGAAAAACAGTCAAAAAATTAAAACAAGCACGTCAGGTTAAACTACGCGGAACATAGATTAATATAACTGACGTTTGCAAGCTCAAGTTTGAAACTTTTTGTCCATTGATTTTACGCACAGTTGACTTTTATTTTGACTGATTCAGCTGTAACTCCCACAAGTTTATTCTGGCTGATAAATTGAGCATTATACGTGATGAAAGACATGATAGGCTATGCAGATGATGCAGATAATGGTCAGATCTTAAGATTAAAAATCAGGGTGTGACACGTATGTGTCAACCTGCAGAAGATGTTTCCTTCTATGTGTCAACCTATGATGTGTATGTGTCGACCTGTAGGTAGTTGTTTTTACATAAAAATGATTTTTTGATGCATAAAACCTCTTATTGATGCATGAATCTTTTCTAAACCTTTTCAAACATGTTGTCATGCTTCCTAATGGTAAAATGCACAACTAGACTCAGATGATACCGTCCAATGTACATAAACGCTAAAGTATCCTAGTTTTGACATCATACAAAATACTTCTAACGATAAGTAGCACTTACATACTCCCCATTTTTTATGATGACAAAAATTGAGAGAATGGTTTCGTGTCCATGAAGGCTTCACCTGAATGAATGCATCATAGCTTCATAGCTGCATATACTTCTTCCCTTTGACAACATCAAAAAGAGACAAAGCTAGCTATTAGCAGTATCACATATATAAAATGACACATATAAAATATACCATAAAGAGGTGTTTGCAAAGATTAGAACATGCACTCACATATGCGCTACATACATGAAAAATACACAATAGAGATTAACACAACATAAATAGAATCACAACATTACAATGTTATCACCAAAGGTAATACACATAGACAAACTATTGTCTCACATTTTAATAGTAGTAACATTGTCAAGACATAAGCTAAAAGCAATAACAAACCAAATAAAAACATAAAATGCATGATAACTTGAACTATAAAATGCATGACAGAAACATTCCACACGATGTTTGACATAAATGACATAAAGATCAACACTTCAGCGTCCTCCACGACCTCTGGGAATTGGCCTCACTCCATGATGCCAACCTTGTCCATCATTTCCAAACTGATAATCCAAGAAATCACACATCTCTCGGTAGAATTGAGCATAATGATGGGGATTATCATTTTGAGCAGCAATCGTGTGATTTATCCTGACAATTGTGGCAACATAATTAACATCCATCTCACTTCGTATAGAGACAAGCCTTTCAGTCACATATGAGGCAAAGGCATCAAAGTTGGCATCTTGTGATGTCATGTGCTATTGCATGAGATGAAATTGTTCCACTTGAGATACCTCAAAATCATCCCACCTCCGACACTCCTCCTCATAGCACTCATCTTGCTTAATCTGCATATTTTGAAGCCTAGCCATAATGGAAGATGGATCTCCATATTCACCAGAAAATATGTTACCTTGACCATTTTCATGATCAACATCTTACATAAATTCATCACCTTGAAAAACACCAAGAGAAGCACCAATAGGATGCTCACCAATCCCATGTGGCTCAGCAGTTGTATTAGCAAACTCAGTTGGGTCATCAAAGTTGTAAATATTTTTTCTATGCTTGCCCATACGAAAATAATACACCCAACGCTTTCCTCTCAAAAGTATCCCATGTTGTTTAAGGCGCGCTGGGAGAACTCTTAAACCTAGCTAGGAGATTTAAGATTTGGCATGCATATGTTGAAGTAGTTTAGGATTTTAGCAATCATGGAAAGGTAATAAAATGACATTCATTTATTGCATTCCTTGATGGAAAACATTCGGGATACAAAGTAATGTGCCCAATTGATCCGAATCTTGTTCAGAAGAATCTATACAAGATGAACTTTATCATTGTCTATTCCTGAGAACCCACCATTCTTTGGGCGCAAGACATGAGAAACTAGCCACAGTAAAATCCCAGGGACCATCTTCAATTGGTTGACAGCCAAGGTGTCATATTAATCATCTGACAGAGGAGACTTAAGCATCTCATTTAGATGAATTGTCCACTTAAAATCTTGATCCAGATTGAAATTCATCACCAATGGTTCATCATCAACACTAGCAATGATAATTCCAAACACATACTTTCATAGATCATCGGAAAAATTATAAACCATGTTACCTATTATGAACTTGAAAGAAGATCCACGCCTATGGTACAGCCCGAAGTAGAACACACGAATGAGGCCTTCATTGTAATCTTGTGAGAGCTTTGAAAAATAGTTAATTTGTTGATCATTCACAAGACGAACAACATTAGGAATGTCCAAGAAACCCGCAACAACAGGTTTCCAAAAATGTTTCTTCTTAACAAGACGATGTCGACATTTCTCTTCAAATTCCTTAACACAATTAGAAGAGACATATGAAAATGCAATTTCTAGAACAAAAGAAGATGTGGTAGCCTTACCCTTGTGTAAAACCCTAATTATCCCTGCGTAATTAAAAATACAATTAGAGTAATTTAAACATTTAGGCAATTAGGATGCTACTTTTCAATATAAACCTGCTCATATAATCAGATATGTAACACATGCCACTATTAAAAATTATTGACAATGATAGTAATAATAATATTAATCAAATAATCCATCTTTAACTTTTATCATTAGCAGCAGAATCATCAACCAACTAATTATTTCAACAATCCAAAACATAATCATGACATGATGAAAACAAAGGAATTATCAAACATGGGAGCTACACATAATAGTCTCCATAAAACATAGAATAAATAAATAACAACGTTATATTCCCCCCTGGTGTTACACATCAGAGTAGACGTCGACTCAACAAGGAAAGAGAAAACCACTCTTCGACTCACATCCAGGCCTCTACTACGGATTATCTGCACGATGTCCATGCAAAGGAAACATTCAAACAAAAGGGGTGAGAAACCACAAAATTATAAATAATTGCATATGTAAGCACATCAATATTGCATACAAATTCACCCAATCCACAGTTCACACCTCACATAAATCTATACATACAATAATGCAACATATATGTAAATGCAATGAGACTCTATCATGACTCAACGCATGTGGTACCAATAGTGAATTCTCATGTTCACTCGCTCCCGATCCCCATCATAGGATCAAAGCTCACCAAAATTCATTACCATCACCATAGGTAATGCTTTACCGATTCTCACCTGCAACCGGCTACTCGCACCCTATCCTACCATAGGATTGAGGCTCACCAAAACGGACCACCGTCCAAACACCATGATGCATAACTTCATAAAAGGCATGCAACAATAATAACACACACAATGGTGTTCATCTTAACCAATGTACCACGTCAATGTTGGCCACCATGCATCAAACACATGGTATAAACATTCAGCAACAATAATAAAATAATATATAGCAAGCACAACATCACATTCAAGTATATTCCACAATACAACAAACTAACCTCTCCTCATACAACACCATCACGCAATAGTTAAATCAATTTCAGGTACTTGAACTATTTTTAAAAGAAAGTTCACTGTGTTAGCTTCCTAACGCTTCGAACGGAACCCGAATCGAACACCCAGAACTCAAGATATGATTTTTCAAAGTTTTTAAGATTTTTCTCCCAGTGTAACCGGTTACACCAAATGCAGTAACCAGTTATACCCCAAACACCAGCCCCTACCTCGCTACTGCTTCACAGTGTAACCGGTTACACCAAATGCAGTAATCAATTACAACCCTCAATTTTGTCCAGAAACGCAGTTTTTCAACAGTGTAACTGGTTACACCTATAGCAGAATAACTTTTTTTGCAACTTTTTATTACGAAAATTGTTTTTCAACCCATCCAAAAACCTCACTTTTCATACAAATCAATTTCTGCATTTTTCCACACAAAAATCACTTTTAAAAAGTTTCAAAACCCTGTTTTTTTTATAAAAGTTCACATACTCAAGTTACGACTCTGACTCGCACCAATTCTCAACAACAAAACATCCATCATCATGTAATTCCTCTAAATACATGATTTTACTAGCACCAACACATAATTCATCAAACAATCACCAACATAGCATTACCATACAATTCATAATTCATCAACCACATTACTCATCCAAATATACACAAAATTGCATTAATTCACATCAAATGATCACAACATAGAGAGAAGAGAAAGGAAAATCGTATAGAGATAAAACCCACCCACATATTGTCATGCAAAACATTATATGAACGAAAATACCACCCTTACCTTAAATGATGAGCTTGCAACTTCTCTAATGGAGATTCTTCCTCCTATGCTCTAACACTCTTCTCTTTCTCTTCCTTTTTCTCAAATCACGTATCCGACAGTTACTTCTCTATTCTCCCTTTTTCTTTTCTTTTATTATTTTCCTTAATTCTAATTACACCTTATTCCAATAAAAGAAAATTATTATTTATTCTATAACGTCACCTTAATATAACAATTAAATAATTGTTTAATTATTACCACCCTTATTATTTTATTTAAATAAATTTTAATTAAAATAATAATAGTAAATGACACTCTCCCACCACCCCCATGTCTCTACACTTTTGCTCACACATCCCTAACACCTTAATTTCTAATTTCTAAGGTTACTACCCTACACCAAAAGGTCTTATAATGCACCAAAACATCAAACAACACCCAATATCACATAATTTAATTACAAGAAATAAATTAAATAAACCGGGATGTTACACCTTTCCTTTGGAATCACCCTTGGTTTTTACAAGCTTAGGTACAATTGAGCATTGTTCAAACAACACCAAGTGTATGATAGAATGCATGAATGAGAAGATAATTGGTTTGAGGGGTATATGATTACCCACAAACCCAAACCAAGGATAAATATTCTAAGACACACAAAAATGACAATGAGAACAAAGAACAAATACAAATTCGGGTTTTTGGAGACATGGGTAAGAATTGAAATATGAGGATGATGAGGGTTTTATAGAAGAGAATGAATGATGTGACTTAACGATATTTTGGAAAATGTAGAGTTGAATGAGTTGTATTGGATGAATCTAAGAGGAATAATGGAGAGATTTATGACCCTGTGAAGAGTTACAAGACTCAAGAGGAAATGAAGATATGTGGCGACAAGTGGATGTATGAGAAATGAATGAGAAGTGAAGTAAATGGTCATTGAAATGCGTCATGAGTCGACCGGCTGTAAGCATGGTCGACATGTGAAGGTGATGAGTCGGCACATTCAACGCATATGTCGACCTATATTGAAGCAAATTAAAAAAAAATTGAAACTTATTTTCACGTGCCAACCTAAACAAAACATGTGTTGACACGTGAGGTATAAAAATTGATAATTCTGACATATAAATTTGGTTTAATTATGGAAGAATCAAATTGACACATGCATAACTAGTGTATGAGATACACATGCAAATGATTTTTTTCATGACTTACTAGCCAATAACATGTAAACATACAAATGTAAGCATGAAATATTAAAAATTTATAGAATATATGCGAAGATACTTAGAATGAGATCACTATAAACATATTAAATGAAACACACAATGGTTATCATTTGAAATTTTTGGAAATGAACACTCATAACATATATCATACATACAATATATCACATACCTATGAATAATAAACAGGTAAAGAAATAAACTTACTTACAAAGCAAAACTTGAAATGATATTACCTCACCGTACGAATGACGGAGGACGCACAACATTCCATAAGGAAATCTCGAACAAAAGTTGGAATAAATGCAAAATGTGCCACAAACCTATTAACAACAATGATCTTACCACCATTCACTTTGACAAAGTATTCAATAGTGTGATTTGTAATTAATTCAAGAAAAAGTATTGATTTGATGATCATCCTTTTTGGTTGGACTTGTTAGAACACAGATTGGTTCTTAATAATATCTCTATGTTTTGATGATAACTATTATGAAATTTTGTATTGAAGAATTATATACTCTAAAATTTGCTTAAGAATGTTTGCTACAGATGTTAAAGTAAATATCACTCCAGAAGCAAATTAGATCTGAACATAAGAAATATGCAAGACTCTGAAGCGTCAGAAGCATCTCTTAGAAGATTCTGAACGCTGCCACCAGAAGATTCTGAGCGCTGCCTCCAGAAGGATCTGAAGCAGAAGCTACAGAAGAATCTGAAGCAGGCCAGAAGCATCTGAAGAAATGAAGAAGTCTGTATGAAGAGTGTTTCCAGCACTGTTACTTCAGAAGACTCAGATAGTACTAACGCTGCCAGTACTGAGGATCTGACCCAAAACTCTGCTCTAAACTTATACACGCTGAAAGCACACTTGCTGCAAAGACTCTGATTCAGCAAAACTCTGATGAACATCAGAAGGCTCTGACCAAATTAGACTCTGATGATTCCTGCTGAAAATTGTTGAAGAAGAATTCAAAGATTATGTCCGTTGGAATAACCAAATGACTCTTTCCTTATTTATGCTAGACACAAGAACACATACAAAAAGGATTTCTCTGTGCATTCTTCTTCTAGGAAAGGTCACTTGATGTGAAGACAAAAAGGCTCAGACCTTTTTGGTACACTTCTCAACGTGAATACCTCTTGGATCACTGTGCCTATAAAAGCAAGTCTCCACTCATCTTCTTTAGTTGACGAATACACTTGAAAAGAATTTATTACAAAGCTCTCATACAACTCATATATTCTTGCTAGAATTATTTCATTGTTCTTAATCTTAAGTGAAAAATCGCAGTTGTGATAAAGCTTTATTAGAAGCATTTTAACACTTGTATTTATTATTACATTTGATTGTAAGAAAACCTTAAGAAGATCCAGTTAGGATCAGTAGTTCTTGAGAAGACTTTGAACAATTGTTCTTAGTGCTTACTATTGTAATCAGTTGATTAAATAGTGGATTAAGTCCTTGTTTGAGAAAGGCAAATCACTCTAGATAGGATGTACTGGAGTAGTTGAGTTCAACGAACCAGGATAAAAATACTTGAGTCTTTACTTCTAAGTTTTTATCTTCATACTTATTCAACCCCCCTTCTAAGTATTTTCTCACCTTCAGTTGGGATCAGAGCTCCGGTTCTGTGTGTGCTACCACTTCACAGTGACAGAAAAGATCCAGTGAGAAAAACTTTGATATATATTTGATTGTTACTATGGCTGATACTTCAATATCTAACATTAACAACAAATATGAAGAAAGGGATAGAATCAGCACTATACCCCCTATGTTTGATGGGGAGAAATTTGATTATTGGAAAGACAAGATTGAAAGTTTTTTCCTTGGTTATGATGCTGATTTATGGGATTTGGTCATAGATGGATATGTTCATCCCATTGATGGGAATGGCAAGAAAGTAGATAGAAAATCTATGACAGAAGCCCAAAAGAAGGAGTTTAGAAATCACCACAAGGCTAGAACAATATCGTTAAATGCAATATCTCACACTGAGTATGAAAAGATCACAAATAGAGAAACTGCATTTGACATGTTTGAGTCCTTGAAGATGACTCATGAGGGAAACTCTCAAGTCAAGGAAACAAAGGCTCTGGCTCTAATTCAGAAGTATGAAGCTTTCAAGATGGAAGAAGCTGAATCTGTAGAAGCCATGTTCTCCAGATTTCAAATACTTACAGCTGGACTAAAGGTTTTGGATAAAGGCTACTCTACTGCTGATCACGTGAAAAGATCATCAGAAGCTTACCTACCAGATGGAGACCTATGGTGACTGCGCTGAAAATGGCTAAAGATCTGAACAAGATCTCCTTGGAGGAACTAATCAGTTCACTGAGGAGTCATGAAATTGAACTTGAGGAAGATGAACCTCAAAAGAAAGGTAAGTCAATTGCCTTAAAATCTAATAAATCTGCTAAAGCATTGCAGGTAATAGAGGAAAGCTCTGAAGATGAAGATGAATTATCCATGCTGTCTAGAAGAATAAATAAACTCTGGAAGCATAAAGGAAATAAGTTCAGAAACTTCAGGAAGCCTGACCAAAGAAAAGAATCTTCTGGACACAGAAGATCTGGCAAAAAGGAGGTTGTCTGCTACGAATGTAAAGAACCTGGGCATTACAAAAATGAATGTCCAAAGCTGTTGAAAGAAAAGCCTAAAAGAAAATCTGATAAGAAGAAGAAGGTTCTAATGGCAATCTGGGATGATTCAGATACATCTGAATCTGAATCTGAGTCAGAAGAGGAATGTGCCAACGTAGCATTGATGGCAGACATAGAAGATCAGGAGGAAGGAATTTCAGGATCTGAATCTGACTCTGAATCTGACTCTGACGCCGAAGAGGTAATGGCTAAACTCACTAAAGATGAACTTATCAAAGTGTTATCAGAGGTTCTGAAGAGCTATAACAATATTAAGCTCAAATACAAGGAGCGTCAAAGCAATCTTGTATCTGAGAATAATATTCTCAAATCAGAAGTGGCTGAGCTAAATGAAAAGAACTTAAAAATGAAAAATGATTTTGAATTAGCTCAACAAGACTCTGATTCTGAAACTGAGTCTGAATGCAAAAATATTTTGGAAAAATATGACTACAGCTTTCAGAAGTTTCTTGCTAAAAGCATAGACAGAAGCAAAATGGCTTCTATGATTTATGGAGTTAGCAGAAATAACAGAAAAGGAATTGGATATAAATCTTCCTCTGATTTAAATCCAAAACCTGTTGATAAAATTATCATCAAGAAGACTCCTTTATATTCTCATTTTAAATTTGGTCACTTGAATGATATTAAACACACTCGTTCTGAAAAGAACATTCATGTGATTAAATCTAAGGCTAGTCAGAATAAACCTTATGTTGGAAAACAGAAGTTTAGACGAACCTTCAAAACAACTAACCCAAAAGGACCCAAGAAGATCTGGGTACCTAAGAGTAAAATAATTCCTGTTGCAGATGTTCTTAGCAGCAAGATCAGGACGCCAGTCATGGTACCTAGACTCTGGATGCTCGCGACATATGACGGGAGAAAGGTCTATGTTCCAAAGTCTGGAGCTTAGATCTGGAGGTAATGTAAAATTTGGAGGGAATCAGAAGGGCAAGATCATTGGATCTGGCACTATTGGAAATGGTAAACTTCCTTCTATTACTAATGTTTCACTTGTAGAAGGATTAAAGCATAATCTATTGTCCATAAGTCAATTAAGTGACAATGGTTATGACATAGTCTTTAATCAAAAATGTTGTAAAGCTATTAGTCAAAAGGATGGCTCAATCCTATTTAGTGGAAAGAGGAAGAACAACATTTATAAAATAAATCTTTCAGAACTTAAGGTTCAGAATGTTAAATGCCTCTTGTCTGTTAATGAGGAGCAATGGGTCTGGCACAGAAGATTAGGGCATATTAATATAAGACGTATATCTCAGATTAATAAACTTAATCTTGTCAGAGGACTTCCTAAGTTGAAGTTCACCTCAGATGCTCTTCGTGAAGCATGTCAAAAAGGGAAATTTTCAAAATCCTCTTTTAAATCAAAAAATGTTGTTTCTACTTCCAGACCATTAGAATTACTTCATATTGATCTGTTTGGACCAGTGAAAAGTGCATCCATCAGAGGCAAGAAGTATGGATTAGTCATTGTTGATGACTATAGTAGATGGACATGAGTAAAGTTCTTAAAAGACAAGGATGAGTCACATTCCGTGTTCTTTGACTTCTGCAAACAAGTCCAGAGTGAAAAAGATTTCAAAATTATAAAAGTCAGAAGTGATCATGGTGGTGAATTTGAAAACAAATATTTTGAAAAATATTTTAATGAAAACGGCATTGCTCATGATTTTTCCTGTCCTAGAACTCCACAACAAAATGGGGTTGTAGAGAGGAAAAATAGAACTCTGCAAGAAATGGCCAGAACCATGATCAATGAGACTAATCTGGCAAAGCACTTTTGGGCAGAAGCAATCAACACAGCCTGTTACATTCAGAACAGAGTGTCTGTAAGACCTCTTCTGGAAAAGACTCCCTATGAATTGTGGAGGAACAGAAAGCCCAACATTTCATATTTTCATCCTTTTGGATGTATTTGCTATATGTTAAATACTAAAGAGAATCTGAACAAGTTTGACTCTAAAGCACAGAAGTGTTTCATGCTTGGGTATTCTGAACGCTCTAAAGGCTACAGAGTATACAATACTGAAACACAGATTATGGAAGAATCTATTCATGTTAGATTTGATGATAAGCTTGGCATTGAAAAGCCAAAGCAGTTTGAAAGTTCTGCAGATAGAGAAGTAGTTCTCACAGACTCTGAAGACTCAGAGGCAGACAAAGCTCAAGTGAAGGAACCTGAAGCAACGCCATATGCAATTCCTTTGACTTCTCAGATGAACAACTTAAATATTTCTGAAGAATCAACTGTTAGAGGATCATCTTCCAGAATCAAAGCTTCTCATCCAGAGAATGTGATCATTGGAAAGAAGGATGACCCTATCAGAACAAGATCCTTCCTCAGATCATCTGAAGCATCATTATTTGGATTGGTGTCAATAATTGAACCAACCTCTGTGGATGAAGCTCTGCAAGACAATGACTGGATTATTGCCATGCAAGAAGAGCTAAATCAGTTCACTAGAAATGATGTGTGGGACTTAGTTCCAAGACCAAAAGGATTCAACATAATTGGAACTAAATGGGTCTTCAGAAACAAGCTTAATGAGAAAGGAGAAGTTGAAAGAAATAAGGCAAGGTTAGTTGCTCAAGGGTACAACCAGCAAGAAGGAATTGATTATACAAAGACTTATGCTCCTGTTGCAAGGTTAGAGTCTATTCGTTTACTTATTTCCTTTGCTGCACAATATAACATCACTCTATATCAGATGGATGTTAAAAGTGCCTTTCTAAATGTTATTATAGAGGAAGAAGTTTATGTCCCCCAACCTCCTGGTTTTGAGAGTGAAAAATTTCCAGAACATGTTTTCAAACTAAAGAAATCTCTGTATGGTTTAAAACAAGCTCCCAGAGCTTGGTATGAGAGATTAAGAAATTTTCTTCTGGAGAAAAATTTCATCAGAGGCAAAGTGGACACAACACTCTTTTGTAAAACATTTAAGAAAGATCTTCTAATTTGTCAAATATATGTGGATGATATTATATTTGGATCTACCAATACTATGCTGGGAAAGGAGTTTGCTCAATGTATGCAGGCAGAATTTGAAATGAGCATGATGGGGGAATTGAGATTCTTTCTGGGAATTCAAGTCAACCAAACTCCAAAGTGCACTTACATTCATCAGACCAAATATCTTAAAGAACTTCTGAAGAAATTTAACATGACTGATAGTAAGATGGCAAAGACTCCCATGCATCCAACTAGTACACTAGGCAAGGAAGAGGTAAGTAAGAAAGTAGATCAGAAACTCTACAGAGATATGATAAGATCTCTTCTCTACTTAACTGCTTCTAGACCTGAAATTTTGTTCAGTGTATGCTTATGTGCAATATTCCAATTAGATCCTAGAGAATCACACTTAACAGCTGTTAAGAGGATTCTAAGGTATCTGAAAGGTACTTCTAATGTGGGTTTGTGTTACAGAAAATCTGATGATTTCAAATTAGTTGGATTCTGTGATGCTGATTACGCTGGAGACAGAGTGGAAAGAAAAAGTACTTCTGGAAGTTGTCAATTTCTAGGAAGAAATCTAATCTCTTGATACAACAAGAAGCAACCCACAATTGCACTATCAACTACAGAGGCAGAATATATTGCTGTTGCTGGATGTAGCACGCAGATGCTCTGGATGAAAAGTCAGCTAGAAGACTATCAAATATTTGAAAGTAACATTTCTATATTCTGTGATAATACTTCTGCTATATGTTTGTCTAAAAACCCCATTTTACACTCTAAGGCAAAACATATAGAAATTAAACATCATTTCATCAGAGACTATGTTCAGAAGGGAATTATAAACTTAGCCTTTGTTGATACAAATCATCAATGGGCAGATATTTTCACAAAACCCCTTACTGAAGATAGGTTCAAATTTATTCTGAAAAATATTGGTATGGATTTATGTCCAGAATAATATTTGTCAGAAGCAAATTTTTCAGATGTAAAATGTTTATAACTCTGAAGTATTTCATCTGTTGCTTATTAGATTTATGTTTATTTGTGTGTATCTGAACTAACCAATATTAGAGGATCTGAACATTGGCTAACGTTTCATTTCTCAAAAGAATTCAGAAGCACATGCAAGCAAACACGTGTCACTGTTAATCTGAAAAGATGGCGTGTACACTACTGAAGAGACGTTTGAGGTATGGTTTGAATAGTGAAAATCTTGATTTTCCCCCCAATTTGTTAGAATCAATTAATGCTTGAAATGATTTTTATTCTCTTTCATTAATTGTCATTAATTGCTATGTGTAAACGTGCTTTGAATGTCTGTTTGAGTGCCTAATTGTTTTCTATAAATACCACATCTCTCACCACTTTCACACTTTTCACATCACAAGCAAGTTTATGCATTTCTGTCTTCTTTTCTCTCTTCACAAAAACCCTAAACCCTCGTCAAAATCATCTTCATCATCTTCAATGGCAACATCATCTTCTACAGCAGTTCAGTTTCAATCAACCATGGCTGCAGTTACTTCTGCCAATATGGGTGTAACTCCATTCACAATACCTAAAAGGACTTTGTTAACTCCTGTTGACAAACTTGAAGTTCTCTGTGAATCAATGGTGGAATTTGATTCATTAGCTGAAAATGGATTTGAATTTCGTTCTATAATTGATGCACAAGGCTGGGTAAAATACTTTGACAGATTATTTGGACCAGTTTACCCTCATCTGGTGAAAGAATTCTGGATACATGCTTCTGTTTATCCCAAATTCATCTTGTCTTATGTTCTGGGTAAGGAGATTATAATTACAGAAGATCTAATCAGGAAACTCATAGGGTATGAGAAGACTGATGGAGTATGTCATCTGCCAGCTGGGCGTGTGGACATGGAAGAAGTTCATGAGGAAATCATCACTTCTGGACAGGCCTCCAACAAATTTAAAGATCTGAAGCCTGACTACAAAATCTGGGCAAAGATTTTTCTGGGATGCATTCATCACAGAAAATCTACAAATTCTCCAGATTATGTGAACAATGAACAACTCTACTTCATGTACTGTTTAAGTCAGAGCACTAAAGTAGATCTCCCTTATATTTTGTTCATGCATTTATGGAACCATATCAATGCTTCAAGAGAATCTGTAAAGGATAAGGGTCAGAAGATCAGAACATGGATTCCCTATGGAAGGTTAATTTCAGACATTCTGACAGAGAATGGTCTGGTGACTGCTTTGTATGCAGCTGAAGTCAAGGATGAACTTGAATCCATTTTTGGAAAACCTCTGAATGCAAAGAGTCTTCAGAGACTAGAAATTGTAGAGGAACTCACATCTGCACCCAAGAAGCTGAATATTTCTGAACTCAGTCAGAAGCGAATTCCAGTTGAAAACTATCCACTGTTCTGTGCTGAAGAACCAAGGTAAATAATTGTGACATATATTGATGCATGCAAGGCATACGGAACGCCTATTCCTGCAGATATTCTGAAAAGAGCAAGAGAACCAATGCCTGATGTATGCAATGAGAACACAAGGAAAAGAGGTTAATCAGAGGCAGAAGAAGTTGCTGCACAGAAGAAGCCAAAAGTTGCTAACAAGCCTCGGAAGCTGATCAAGAGGAAAGCATCTGGAGACGCCCCATCTGTTCCAACAAAGCGTATCAAGATTAAAGGTACCAAATCTTCTGTATTCTCTTTCAATAACATTGTTTTAAATGAATCAACATTTAGTTCTATTCCAAAACCCCCTTCTACTCAAAAACAATATGTTCCTGCTCCATCTCAAAAATCTGAACAATTCAAAATTTCTTCCCCACAAAAATCATCTGATCCCATTTCCACTACTCCAGTAAAACCTCCAGTAAAACCTTCTGCTATTCAATCATCTGAACCAACAAAACACCAACAAATCAAACTCCACCACCTATAACAAAACCAACAGAACAATCTGCACCATAACAACAACCAGAACAACAACAACAACCAGAACAACAACAACAACAACCAGAAAAACAACAACAACCAAAACAACAACAATAACCAGAACAACAACAACAACCAGAACAACAACAACAACCAGAAACACAAAAACCAAAACAACAACAATAACCAGAACAACAATAACAACCAGAAAAACAACAATCAAACACATCTGATCCTACTGTATCTGATCAAGTTATTTCTGAACCACCTACATCTGAACCACCTACTTCTGAACCACCTACATCTGAACAACCTGCATCTCAAGCTCCATCAAAACCTTCTGAACATTAATCAGAACCAACCAACCCATCTGAAACAAGTATCCCTGAGACAGAGGTTCTAAACGTTACACCTCTCAAAACTGTTTTTGAAGTGTCCTCTACGTCTTGTACTCCAACCACATCCTCAAACTCATCAGAATCTGATATACACCCAGATATTCTGTCACCTCCCTCTCTCAGAAATCTTGTAGTTAACCAACCAGAACCACCTATCTCTTCTGAAATTGTCATTCCCAATCCCATCCCAACACCTAAGCCAAGGACATCTGAGTGTGTATCCTTTGTCTCGTGTAAACCATTTTCCTCTAACAAACTTCCCTCTGGTTTCAAATTCAAAAATTTCTACACCAGAATTGAACCATCTGACACTATCACCCCTCTTAAACCCAAGCTTTCCATCATTCTACCATCTGTTCTTCAAACCTATATAAAAGAACTGCCAGAAATGATTTCATCAGAACCTCTTTTATCTGATAAATCTGCATTCATTCCTTACTCTGATACCACATTTGATGTTGTTTCCTATGCATCAAATGCAAAACCATATCTGTTGAATGCTTTAACCAGATCAAAAACTGTGATTTCATCTGATCCTCTATCCATACCCTTCTACCTTCATCCTCTGATCACCATTCCAAAATTCACCATTCCACCTTCACCTCAACCCAAGCCAATCACATTGGAAACTCTCCTAAAACCAAAACCTAGGCTGAATGTTGATCATTTATTTACAATTTTTTTGAATGAAATAGAGATGCATTTAGGCTCTGTACAGAGGAAGTGTCTATCAACAATGGATGCAAGTGAATCTGATGCTATTTGGAATAGCTTCATCAACAGATTCAATACTGTAGCATCAAATCTGAAGAACGTATGTTCTGATGATGCGAAGCTCAGATTTGTTGAAACTGCTAAAAGTTTATTCTGGACTGTTAAAAGATCTGCACCATTGCTTCTTAAAGATGCTCCTTCATCATCTGAAGTATGTGATACAGAAGTGAATGCTGAATCTGCATCTGAAGACAACCCTCTAGCTATGACTCTTGTAGAACATCCCTCTGGATCTGCTGCTCCTGACTCTGAATCCCCTATGGAAATTGACTCTGTTCCTGCTTCAGAATCTGTCCCACCTTCTTCATCTGAGATCAAGAAAGAGTATCCAGATCTTGAAGATAAGATTGCAGTTCTGGAAGCTGGTCAATCAGAGATTAAGTCATGGATGGCTAAGCAAGATAAGAAGTCTGAAGACATGGCTCAGTGGATGTCCAAACAAGATCAGAAGAATGAAACCATGGCTAAGTGGATATCAAAGCAAGAACAATCCTCCTCTGAGATCACTGATCTATTGAAGATGATTTTGTCAAAACAAACTTAGTTTATTTTTTTTCATCTGATGTCTGCACATGTACTTGAATCTTTTCTGATGTCTTGTATCTCTTGACTTATATGAATGAATGACTATGTTTTTTTCTCTCCATCATTTATCTTTTCTGTATTTCATTTTATTTGTCTTTTAAAAGTTCTTACTTTTTGATTATGACAAAAAAGGGGGAGAAAATAGATCTGACTGTTTAAATAAACTCTACCTAAATGAGACTTCAGACATATCAATTCTAACTAACGTAAAATCTGAGTGTTTCAGAACATTTGATATATTCCTTAAATGAAACTCTAAGACTTCCAGATCATTTTTAACGTATCAAACTCTGACTCTGAAACATGCAAGATCAAATGTTTAGAACAATCAAGCTCTAATTCTGAAAAGAATACTCAAGACAAAAAGGGAAGTTTCTATTCCTTATTAATATTCAATTCAGGGGGAGATTCATCATCTCAGGGGGAGTTATGATTATTTTCTTTTCTAATTGAACAAAATTTCTGATGTTTTTGTCATCATCAAAAAGGGGGAGATTGTTAGAACACAGATTGGTTCTTAATAATATCTCTATGTTTTGATGGTAATTATTATGAAATTTTGTATTGAAGAATTATATACTCTAAAATTTGCTTAAGAATGTTTGCTGCAGATGTTAAAGTAAATATCACTCCAGAAGCAAATTAGATCTGAACATAAGAAATATGCAAGGCTCTGAAGCGTCAGAAGCATCTCTTAGAAGATTCTGAACGCTGCCACCAGAAGATTCTGAGCGCTGCCTCCAGAAGGATCTGAAGCAGAAGCCACAGAAGAATCTGAAGCAGGCCAAAAGCATCTGAAGAAATGAAGAAGTCTGTATGAAGAGTGTTTCAAGCACTGTTACTTCAGAAGACTCTGATAGTACTAACGCTGCCAGTACTGAGGATCTGACCCAAAACTCTGCTCTGAACATATACACGCTGAAAGCACACTTGCTACAAAGACTCTGATTCAGCAAAACTCTGATGAACATCAGAAGGCTCTGACCAAATTAGACTCTGATGATTCCTGCTGAAAATTGTTGAAGAAGAATTCAAAGATTATGTCCGTTGGAATAACCAAACGACTCTTTCCTTATTTATGCTAGACACAAGAACACAGACAAAAAGGATTTCTCTGTGCATTCTTCTTCTAGGAAAGGTAACTTGATGTGAAGACAAAAAGGCTCAGACCTTTTTGGTATACTTCTCAACGTGAAAAGCTCTTGGATCACTGTGCCTATAAAAGCAAGTCTCCACTCATCTTCTTTAGTTGACGAATACACTTGAAAAGAATTTATTACAAAGCACTCATACAACTCATATATTCTTGCTAGAATTATTTCATTGTTCTTAATCTTAAGTGAAAAATCACAGTTGTGATAAAGCTTTATTAGAAGCATTTTAACACTTGTATTTATTATTACATTTGATTGTAAGAAAACCTTAAGAAGATCCAGTTAGGATCAGTAGTTCTTGAGAAGACTTTGAACAGTTGTTCTTAGTGCTTACTATTGTAATCAGTTGATTAAATAGTGGATTAAGTCCTTGTTTGAGAAAGGAAAATCACTCTAGATAGGGTGGACTGGAGTAGTTGAGTTCAACGAACCAGGATAAAAATACTTGAGTTTTTACTTCTAAGTTTTTATCTTCATACTTATCCAACCCCCTTCTAAGAATTTTCTCACCTTCAGGACTTTCAGTCTTGTCTCTTTCATGATAGCTATCTTACTCCTCCTCAAGTTTTATCGTCTTAGGTTGATCAATCCCTTATTTAATGTCCTTGAGTATGTCTCTTGAAGATACATCTACATCATGAAACAAAATACCTTTTCCAAATTTCTCGAATAGAAGCATTACAAGTAATCTACACACTTTTACTATTAAAGAACACAAGTTGTTGACTCCCTTGGTAACACACCCCTTCTTCCTTGCCAAACAGTCATTGAAATAGGGAGATGTCACCCATTATATGTCTTGAGCACCCATAAATGAGATCACATACTCTCTTCATAGAGCCAAGACATTTATCATGGAAAATCAACAAGAAATGCTAGGTATTTAATCTACATTGGTTCCTTGAGGGTGAGTGAAACCTTGGTTGTATTTAGGCAACAATTTAAAAACACCTTTAGGCACAAGAAATTTCCTAAACTTGCATTTTGCAATGGTATGACCCTTCTTGCAAGAAACGTGACGAGTTAAATGGTGAGAAGAGCGACCTTTGCTATTTTGATCCTTTTCAACAAAGCTATACCTTCTATAAGGATTATGAGAAGGAATTTTATATTTAGCAGTATCGATAGCAAAAATGACCTTTGGTTGTAATGCCTTATCCAATGTAGCTTTAAAAGTATTTGCCTCCTTTTTTCAAAAAGTGACTAGTTTCACAATCGAACCATGAAGGTTCATCACCCTCATCTTAAATTTTTTGAATATCTACCATACATTTCTTAAGAGCTTTCATATTCTTTTCGGTTTCCAAAGATTCTTTTGTTTGAATCTAACTTTTTGAAAGCGTATGTGGCTTTTCTATGTAGATTTTCAAAATATTTGTGTAACTCGGAATAACACAATTTATTAACATGTTCATATTTAGAATGACTTACATTATTTTTTTATTCTTTTCATGATAATAAGCCGAGAGACAGACATTTTCCAGTTCTTCCTCATCACTTGAGGAATCACTATCGTTTTCACATGCAATATAAGCTCGTTTAGACTTGCTAGATTTCTTGTGATGGCATTTTTCATTGTCTTTCTCTATTAATGGACACTCCGACTTATAATGACTGGTTTTCCCACACTTGTAACATGAACGCCTTGATCTTTCTTTCTTGTCATCATATTTATTTGATGAGTTTGATTGTCTTCTAAATTTGATGAGAATTTCGTCGTAGAACTTTACACCATTTATTTTGATGTACTTGTTGAATCTTTTCACAAAAAGTCCCATATCTTCATCATCCAAATTCTCGTTTTTACTTGTTTCACAATCATTTTTCTCATTGGTTGAGGACTTTGAACTTGAAGTCTTTAGATCAATAAACTTAATTTCTTCCACCTTGTCTTTACCTTTTTCCTTCTTCATCTTCTTCTCATGCTATTTCTCATGTTTTTCACAACAAGTGAGTTCTTGCTCATGTTCTTTTAGCTTTCCAAATAAAGTTGTGATGTCAAGTGTTTTAAGATCATTCGCTTCTTTGATTTTGGTGAGCTTGGGTTGCCATTCCCTAATAAGAGGCCTAAAAATTTTATTAGTAGAAATATCGTTGGTGTTGTACCCCAAAATTTGCCCAACCTTTTTCTTTACTTGGCTTGTGTTTCATTTCATTCTAGCATTTGCATTTGCATAGCATTGTCCTTTTCAGGGGATCAAGAGAGGTGTGCCTACTCAAGAGGAGAGTTATCAAAGGTTTCAAGCTCAAGCAAGAGTGGTTACTCAGCTTATCAAGTGCTTATAGTTACCAAGAGGCAGTCAAAGCTCTTTGAGAGAGTGGATTGGTATGTGTTGCTTATCTCCTATCTTGGGGGTCAACTAAGGATCATCAGAGGGTCACAAACTTATGTATATGGATAGGAGATGTTGGAGAAGCTCATTGAGTTCCTTTGAGGTCATTGAGGAGCTTATCTAAGGTGTTATATCATTTGTAAGAGGTTGCAGTCAAAGCTTGTGCATCTAGGGTTTCATCTGCTAAGTGCAAAGTCAACTGAGGACTTGAAGAAGTTGGAGACTTGGTTCTAAGTCATTGGAATCATGGGAAGTCATGTTTAGACATCTAGTATGTCATTTCAATTTAAAATCAAGAAGAATCAAGAGTGTGAGAAGTTACTTAATTAGGGTTTCAGAAGGTTGTCAGTGTAAAATCCCCTGTTTAGTGCCTAACTTCAAGACCACATATCTCAAGATACAAGTTGAATCTCATTTTCTTATAAATATGAGACTTGTAGGGCATGTTCTTAGATTTATTTTGAGTACTAGAACCCATCCATTGGGTTTGTGGAACTCAAGTTATGATACCATCAAGTTATGGGTCTCAGATGAACATATTTTTCAGTCAACAAAAGTCAACTCACTTCCAAGGCACTTGTGACCAAGAATCATGTTTCTCCTTAACTTTTGATGAACATGAAAGTTATCCCTCATGATCTTAGCTTTCCAAAAAGTCCTAGAAGTCCTTCATATCATTTGTGGAACTCAAGTTATGAAGCTTGCAAGGCAAGGGTATTTTGGGAAACTTTGATTATATGTCATTTTGATTATAGGTCATTTACATACACTTGTGCACTTCAAATGGAACTTTCACCAACATGAAAGTTGCTCCAAATGACCTCAATTTCATCATGAAATTCAAGATTGGCATGATATATGAGTGGATATGGTAATTGGTGAAGAAATTCAAGTGGAAATGGACATTAAAGAAGTGATTTCAATTGATCAAGTTTTAAGACTTTTTCATACCTTGTTTGTATCCAATTTTGTTCACAATTGTCCAACAAGTAAAATGCACAAAGAAACTTTGGTGTATGAAGGCAAAATCACATGTATTTAAAATTTACTTCAAGAAGAAGTTTTCATTCTAATCTCCATAATTGGATCAATTCAAAGCCCAAAACTAATCCACATGTGAAATCCAAGTTCCCAGCTGAAGAATGAAACAAAATTCATGAGTGTAGCATGCTAAATTCACGTGTGCATGAAGTTGGTTTCCAAATTGGGCATTTCAAAAATTCAAATGAATCAAGCCTCATTGAGCCTCTAATTCATCAGATATCCATAGTAAATAAGTTCAAAATGAAATTTGAGAGCTCACTTTGGCATTTTCGTGGAGGGGAGAGCAGAGCCATTTTTGGAATTCAAGAGAGAAATTCAAATTTGGAAACTCAGATCTAGATCAATTCAAGCCAAATTGAAGCATACTTCTTCTTCCTCAAGTGAAATAGAGTGGATCTGCACATTTTGGATCAAGCTCAACCTCAATTGAAGCACCAACGGAGTGCCTTCGTTAGGTAACTTTCTCTTCCAAATTTCTCTCATGCTAGGCACTGAATCTAGGTCATTGTTGGCGCATCTGAAGTCCTACATCTTGTAGGCAATGTTTGCATTCTTAATTGTGCTGATTGATGAGTTTTTCAGTTGTGTGCTCAAAACTTTCTTCGTTTGAATCTCTTTGTATAAGCATGATAAATGAATTTAAGCCATGGATTTGGAACTTACGTGACTTTAGCTTCAGTTTGGTATAAAATATGTGGCGTTTTGGTAAGATTTGCAGACCTGGTCTCCAACCACCTCGCTAGAGAAGACGACCAGAGCTAGGGCTCCAGCGTCTGGTATTTGTTCAGGCCAGGCTGATTTGGCATTGTTTGACTCATTGACCTTGCTTGATGAACGAATCATATTTAATTGACTTGCCTGCGTGTAATGTTTGAATACCACATCATTTAATAGAACACTGCATTTTGGCTTGTTTCTGAGTTGTTTTGGTTTTGGGCTTAACGTGCTAGTGGCACCTCCCTTCTGATATGGCCCATTGTTTTGAACTGGATTGCTTGCTATTTGCACCACGCTCATGTTTGATTGTTATTTTATTTTATTTTTTTTCTGTTTTGATTTTAAATCATTAAAAATACTTCCAATTACTTAAAAATTCCACTAAAAATATTTTCTAATACCTTAGGGTGTTAATTAAGTTTTGATATTTTTTATTTTTATTTTCCATTTATTTTTCAATTAAAATTGGAATTAATGATTGGAGGTGTCTTTAATTGATTTTTTTCACTTGTTCCTTTAGATTTCTTGCTTGTTCTTGATCCAATTTTAATCACCTATGAATGAGACTTTTTCCTCATTTCAATGATAAGTTGAGAGGTCTCTGAGGATGGTTTTGGTCAATGTTTGACTTACTTTTGGTTGACTTTTGTGAGCTTTCTTTTGACCCTCGATAACCCTCATTCAAAATGGAGCACCCAAGTGGATCAATTCCTTTGGTGATGTTTTCAATGGACTTTGGTTGTATGGTTTTGGCCTCTGGTTGCCAACATCTTTATGAGCTTTTGGTATTTTATTTGGATTTATTTGAACTATTTTCTTATTTTTGGAGTAGCTTGCAAGTCAAGCTACCCCTAATGATGGTTCACACACACACACACACACACACACACACACACACACACACACACACACACACACTTGACCTAGTTTTTATGGGAAATGACCCTTGTGGATCCCAAATGCTTCCAACTCTTTTTAATCCATATTCATAACATGTTGAAGTTGTTTGATACCAATTTATAGGTCATAAATTTGTTTGGTTCTTGTGCTAAGTTGCATTCTTTTTAGGCTTTCCATTTCGCTTCAAATGCTGAAAGTGTTTATGACTTAGGTCCTTTACCATGCCTTTTGTTGCAACTTGTGTTGGATTGCTTCCTTCTTACATTTGCCTATCCTCTTCTCTTATTCTCACTTCTGTCCTAGGACTTTAGGGACTCATCAAAGTTGATTTGGTGCCTCTTGGTTGCACTTTGAGTTTGACTTGGATGAGAGGCCATTTTGATAACTTTCTTTTGGTGTGAACTTGTCTAGTTTCTTTTGTGTGCACTTCCATTTTGTCTTGCATTTCTCATTTGCATGCTTGAGGTTGAGATGTGCTTGTGGAGGCTACTTCCCCACACTTTTTTCCACCCTCTTTCTTCATGTTTGTTGTGCATTACATGTTTGCATCTTCTTTCTTTCTTTCATCTTATGCTTTCTTCTTCCTCTTTCTTTGCCTTGTTCCCTTAGGACCTCTAATCTCTCTTGTTCAAGATTGATTATGATAGACCTTAGGTTTGAATCCATGCATGATAACATTAAGTAGTTTTCCCTTTTCATCCCAATCATAGGTGCACTTTGTATGAGAACATTAGGTTAAGTTTAGTCTCCCTTTAGAGTTGTGTCTCTCTCTCTTCTCATCTTCAAACTTCTTCAAGACACTTAATAATGGATAATGAATGTTGTACGCTACGAGCCTTAAGTATTTGGGAAATGGTGATTGGGGGCCCTCCTCTCAATTTTCTAGAGTGTTTAGCGTATTTCCTTTGGATGATATGCGACGCATTCACTCCTAAGTCATAGTCTTTAGTGCAACATGAATTACAAACACAATTCAATTCACTTCTTCATAAAAGACTTCAATAACAAACATCAAATATTTTTATCCTTTGGGATTAATTGGAAACCTTTTTCATAAGGAGAGTTTTGTTAACTCTTGGTTCTACCGCAAACAGGTAACACCTAAGTCTCCAATGGCGGAGCTGCATACACCTAACTGTTAGAACTAAGTTTTAACCCTACTCGGGTAAAACATTTGAACTAATCTATGGTCGTGTCAGCCCGAACTATGTTTGCTATGATTTCTCGTACCAGACGAGGATACGTAGGCACAAGACGGCGATGTCTTGGCGAACAACCTTCCCCCTTCACCCGTAGTTTTCCGAACTACGTTGACTCTGACTTTCCCATTGCACGAGGGAGTACGTAGGCATAGAGCGACGATGCTCTATCGAGTCTCTTTTCTTTTTTTTTTGTCCCTGTGGCCTGTAGCTTAGATAGATAAACACCCTTTTGTCCCTGTGGATCCCGTTGAGTACAATGGACGTGAGGGGTGCTAATACCTTCTCCTTGCGTAACCGACTCCCAAACCCAAGATTTGGTTGCGATGACCGGTCTTTCCCCTTTTTCGTGGGTTTTCTATGATTGTTTCCTTTCCTTCTCTTTAGGATAAATAACAAACGGTGACGACTCTTCTGTACTTGCCGGCCCTCTTTGCAGCGATGCGACAACTGGCGACTCTGCTGGGGATGCCTTCCCGATCCTCTATGCGAGTCAATCCTAGCGCTTGTGTGTTTATCTTTGGGTGTGTATATATGTGTTTTATTTTTTATCTGCATTTGCATTTTACTTTTCAGCATTGTATATTATCATTATGTTGTGCTGTTGGGTGGAAATGTTCCACTGTGAGATAAGCCAAACCCAGGTTTGAGTACAACCATAGCATTAGAAGCGGAAAGTAGTGGTGAACCTGTATGTTTGGTATGCACTAGTTCCCACAAAATCTGCGCTCAAATGAGATTCTCTTTGATGACTTCCTTTCCAGTCCGTTTTGGACAGTTGAGAGGTTGTTGGATCCGATGATTGTCGACTCTGGGGACCGATCATTTGGGAGTCAGCTAAGTGAGGCCGCTTTGTTAGACTATGATGCCAAACCGGAAACGGTGAATGTATCATCGTTTCTCGAAATTCTGTGACGCTGATGACCGCATAGGATGCCAGGCCTTTATCAGAGATAGGTCCATACCTGTGAGTGGGTGGATTATGCAGGAAACTTTGGCCTTCAACCTACCAGGTTCTTGTCAGTGTGAACCTGTGACTTTGATACAGAGGGTCCTTTTGATGGTGCTATCTCCTTGCCAAAGCGGAGCGCTGGTTCTTCTCAATCAACAGCACAACATCCTTGATCCCCTGTTGCAGTTGCATTTGCATTTTTCATCTGCATATTAACATTGACATGTATTTATGTTGCAGGTGCATATTTCCCCTTTGATTCTAGTGATCTGTTTCCTCTGTTGACATGGAGCCTAACTTGAAGAAGACAGTGGTTTATAAGTTCCCTACTCCGGACATTGGATCTTTGCTCAGTTTGATTTATGTGGCTGACAGTGTAACAACCCAATTTTGATTAACTAATTAATTTATTTATTAGAATTATTTTAATTATGGGATAGTGTGATAATATGTTAAGTTTACATATTATGCTATTTTATCATTTGGAGAGTTTGGAAAATATATATTATGGAGGAAATAGAATGGAAAGAAATAGAAAGAATAGAAATAGAAAGAAAAGGAGATAAGAGTTGGTAAGAAAAAGAAAAGGGAAGAAAAAGAGAAAGAAGGGAAAGGAGGAGAAAAGAGAAGAAGAAGAAGAAAAGTGTGGAAATCATCAAGAGCAACTCAAAGCTTCGATTTAATCAAGGTAAGGGTGAGAAACATTATTATTTGATCAATGTGTATGATTATGTATGGGTTGTTTGAGTTATTGGATGTTTTTCTCCATTTTCAATTCTAGGGTAAAAACGGATTTAATCGGTAGAAATCGAGTTCTAACGGTTCAAACTCGAAATAAGTTGCGTAGTTTAGTCGGGTAATGCTTAGCCGAGAGTATTGAGTTTCTTTGGAGTGAATTTGATTGAGTTTATGAGTTTTGACATTTTTGGAGAAATTGGAGGTTAAGATTTTGGGTGAAATTCGGAAGTCGTAGAATTAGTGTTTTATGGTCCTAAAATGTCACTATATGATTGGTAATGATGAGTAGGTATTTAATCGGGAGAAAAGAATTGAATCGGGTGACCTTTTTGAGGGTTTTAGTGTCGAACCCGTAGCTGTTTTTCTGAGTTTTTCAGGTGTTAATCGGTTAACCATATACGTTAACCGATTAACACAGTGTTAGGGGCCTAAAAAATGAGATTTTAGCCTAAAAACTGAGTTTTTGGAGTGGTTAATCGGTTAACCATATGCGTTAACCGATTAACACTATAAGTGTGAGAAAATATTATTTTCAAAACTTCGAAAATTCATAACTTCTTCACTGTTTATCGGATTTTGACGTTCTTTATATCAAACTGAAGCTAATAATATGTTCTATAACTTGGTGAAAAGAAATATTATTTTTAGCCGACTTTTAGCCAATTTTACCGATTAATCGAGATTAATTATTTTAAGTAAGTGAGACTTAAATAATTAGGGTGTTCGATTTCCGTTTGGTATGCATATTGTGAATGCATATTGTTTGTATGCGGTTGTATGAATAGAATGCATGAGAACATGTCGTGGATATGTGTGCATTGCTTGATAGATGTTTTAAATTCATATTGTATGTATGTGATTAAATGTGAATAATGCATGAGAACATATCGTGGATATGTGTGCATTGTTTGATAACTATGAAGAATGCATCAGAACATACCATGGATATGTGTGCATTGTTGATAATGTGGTGATCATATTGAATTGTGAATGCATATTGTTTGTATGCGATTATGTGTGAAGGATGCATGGGAACATATTGTGGATATGTGTGCATTGCTTGATAATATATTGATGATATATGTGAATATGTTGTGTGTGCAATCATTGCTATAATTCTTGAAGAGATGAATTATTTGAATGCATGAGATTAAGATGTCGGTCTTAAGTGCATTTGATTGTTGATTGCATATGCATCATTTAGTCAAGAGGCAATATTTGCTAGTTTCGTGGAGATTAGTGACTTGTCCCAAGCCTAGAAGAGTGGGTTTGAAAGCTTAGAGGACGGGCTTTTGTTGGTTATCGGTCTAGAAGAGTGGACCCGGTTTAAATGTAAAAACCGAAAAATGATAACAAATGTTGGTACCACATGGCATGAGTTGCATTGAGTCACATGGCATATTTGTGATTGTTGTATGAAGCATGCGTGTGTGCATGACTTGTTGATTTGAGAGTGTGAATATAAGATTGTTGTATGCAAAAATGCTTATGTGTATGTTATGTGGATTGATGAGGACTATGGATATGTGCATGATGAATATGCTTGATGATTGTCCATATTTGTTTATATAAGTATGCTTTGTAAAGAATATGACGAGTTATGATGAAGTATGGTGAGAATTGTGGAATATGCGTATGTGCCTTACTTGTGTAATTGAGAAATGTGAATGTGTAATAGTGAATTGGTAGAATTGATGGGCTTTATGTGAGCCATATGGCATGGATAGAATTGTTGATTAAAGTTATGCTTACGTATGTGTACATGACTTGTGTAATTGAAAATGATGAATATGTGATTGTTAGGAGAAGTGTGCATATATACATGATATGTTGATTTAAGAGTGGTGAGTATGTGAGTGTTGTATGAAAGTATGCTATGTGCATGATAATATGCTTGATGATCAACCATGTTAGTTTATATGATGAGGTAATTGAGAGGTATGTGTGAATTGAATATGAAATATGGTGAGAAATATGGCATATATGTATTTTATGATTGCTTATATACATAATTATATGCATTGATTATTATGGTAATATTTCTCACCCTTCTGCTGGAATGATGTCCTACATGACATCGTGCAGGTATTTCAGAGTAGAGCTGCTTGTAGTCTTGAGGCCGCTATTGGTGTAGCTATTTAGCGATTTATTTATGTTGGGTCGAGTCATGCTCTGGTCGTGTAACACTGGGATCGCTTGGTTTATGTTTTAGAAATATACTATGTTTTCTTGTTTATTGAAATAATAAGAAGTTGGCCTTAATGCCCGAGCCTTGTTGATTTATGTGATGAAAACAAATATTTCTTTTATGAAAAATCATTGGATAAATGAATCCGCTGCTACATGCTAATTGAAATTGTAAAACATGATTATTCATTGAAGTGTTGATGAGCATGACAGATGGTTTTTGATGTTTTGAAAGTTATGTGTAATGCCCTTTTGTAAATGCATGAAAAATTTAGTCTGATTATTCATATATTATCCGTGGGGTTTAGAAGGGTGTTACAGACAGAAAGGTGATGGAGGATTTCAAGCAATCATATGGGAAGCTTTTGAGTTTTATCTGCAAGCCCTCAGTTTATGAGTGGGGTGGTCTCCATACTCTACTGCAATTCTATGATTCCCAGTTATGGTGTTTCACTTTTCCAGGATATGTATTACTGCCTACTCTAGAGGAGTTCTCTGTGCTACTTGGAGTGCCTATCTTGGACCAGATGCCTTTCTATCACACTGATGCTGAGCCTGATCTGGCTAAGCTTGTTGGTTCCCTTCATTTGGATGCTTATGACCTACAAGGGAAGTTGGTCAAGAGAAATGGAATGCCTGGATTTCCACTATCTTTTCTGGTTGCTAGAGCTCGACACTTTGCGAAGGAGGGTTGTTGGGTTGTGTTTAATGTTATCCTAGCACTGTGCATTTATGGTATCATGCTGTTTCCTAATATCCCAGATTTTGTGGATGTGGATGTCTTTCACATTTTTGCTTCAGGGAATCCTGTACCTACGCTTCTGGGCGACGTCTATCATTCTGTGCACTACAAGAATGAGAATCGGAGAAGGAAGAACGTATCTTGTTGCGTACCTTTGTTGTACAGGTGGTTTGTGAGTCACCTTCCTAAATCCAGTCCTTTTATTGATACTGCTGATACCTCAGAGTGGTCAGAGAGATTGATGGGGTTGACTACTGAAAATATCATTTGGTTTGATAGAGATTAGCTAGGTACGGAGATGATCTACAGTTGTGGTGGTTTTCCTAACGTCCCGTTGGTCGGAAGGAAAGGATGCATTAACTATAACCCATCCCTTGCAGTGAGGTAGTTTGGGTATGCTTTGAAGGAACCTCCGAGAGAAGAGGAGATACAGGAATCTCTGTATCTCACCGGCTTGCTGGAGAATGATACCTTGACTAGAGTTGAGAAAGCCTGGAACAAAATTCATCGCAAAGGGAAAGCTTCTTTGGGGAAGAGTAACAGTCGAGTTTACGATCCTTATGTGACTTGGATTCATGAGAGAGCTGAGAGAGTGTTGAATGCTTTTCCACCTCATGAGCCTTTATACCCTCTGATGATCGAGGAGCCTACTACTATTGATATCCAGAGGTATAATCAGTTGTGGTCCGAGAAAGAAGAGTTGTGTAAGGCGAATGAAGAGTAGGAGAAAGAGATTATTCAGCTCCGAAGTGAAAAGGTTGAAGCTACTCATTCCTGCAAGAGGCAAAATGAGTTGGTAAATAAACTAGGTACAGATCTTACCAAAGAGATTCACACTCGTGAGCGTCTGGGTTTATATTTGAAGGCTGTCAGTGATGTTCTTACTTCTAAGAAGAAGGAGTTGGATAAAGCTTACCTAGATATTTCCAGGTTTAATGACCAGTGGAACGCTACCCTCACTAATAACAAAGAGCGGAAAGATGTACTCAAGCAATAGATTGCCAAGCTGAAAGCTCAACTCCAAGTGAAGGATGACAAGATTGCAGCTGAAGCCTCACTCCGACGTGACAGTGATTGTAGACTGAACGAAGTGCTTGCAACGTTGGATGATTACAAGTCTAGAGCTGATACAAAGAGGTGTAAACTTGAGGAGGCTTTTGGCGAGGGTACCTAAGAGGACTATGCTCAGGACTTGCAGACCATTATTAGCCGGAGATAGCTACTTATTCGAGGGTTGCTTATCAGGCCTGACCATCCAGAGACGAAGGAGATGTTAGAGGATTTCCAGTCTAGTTTTCGTACTTGATTGTATTTCTTTTCAGTCTATTTTTATGCTGTGTATATTGACCATCACCAGACCTGTTGGCTGAGGTCATTCTGATTCCATTGTATTGATATAACATCATGCTCTGTATCTGACTCTTGGCTCTCATTTTATTTATGACGAGTTTTCCTGTTGCTTATCTGTTAGCTCTTCATTGTCGTGTTGTCCTCGTGGAACTAGAATCGGGGGGGGGGGGATTTCCCTAGTGCATATATACATGTCTGTATACTGCATCATTTTGCATTTTTGCATCACAGATGTCCGGGACCGTTAACCTTATTTTCTTGGTTCCTTAGTTTGTTTCAGGATTGAACACCAGACTACTCACCGGTACGCCACTCGGGGAAATCAGCGTAAGATCATGGAGCAGATGCAAGAAGTTCAGGACAAAATGGCTCAATTTATGGATTTGATGCAGGGTGTGGCAAATGGTCAAGAGCAACTGAGGACTCTGGTACAACCACTAATTGCAAGAGTTGATGGTAATGGTGTACTTCATGGAGGAGCTGCTGCTAATCCTCTTCGTAATGATGGTGGTATGCCACATGCTAATGTTATTCCTCTAATTTTGATCCTTCCGGGCGGAGGTAATGTAGGTGTAATCCCTATGCCTGAAACGGTGTATGTTGCGCATGGTAACAATATTCCTCGGTGGGATGAAGATCAGCAGGAAGATGCGTTCTCTATGCGAGATATTGGTGCATGGTTGTCGTCTGGGGCAGATAAGAGGTTTAAGCTGATTGAAGAGAAGATGCAGAGCTTTGAGAATCAGAACTCCATGGGATTGGACATGGCTAATCTGGGGCTGATCCCAGACTTGAAAGTACCTTTGAAATTCAAAGTTCCTGATTTTGACAAGTATAAAGCCACTACTTGCCCTAGGGTTCATCCGCGTTCCTATTACCGTAAGATGTCCGCCTACTCAGATGATGAAAAATTGCTGATGCATTTTTTCCAAGACAACCTCTCTGGTCCTTCTCTTGAATGATACATGAGCTTAGAACCAGTCAATATCTGATGCTGGAGGAATTTGGCTGAAGCCTTTGTTAAGCACTATCAATATAATAGCGACCTTGCACCGAACAGGGTCCAATTGCAGAATCTGTCTCAGAAGAATGGTGAATGCTTCAAAGAGTACGCCCAGAGGTGGCGTGAGCTGGCAGCTAGGGTGCAGCCTCTCATGGTTGAAAGGGAGTTAATTGATATGTTTGTGGCCATGCTACCAGGCGTATACTATGAGAAGTTAATCGGTAACATGCCTGGAAGCTTTTCTGATCTGATTATTACTAAGGAGAGGGTCGAGAACGACATTAAGCTAGGGAAGATTCAAGTTGGCGAAGGATCCTCAGCAGGAGGAGGAAATAGAAAGGTCTTTGGTAACAAGAAGCGAGAAGAAGAAGCTAATGCAGTAGCTAGTTCTCGGGGAAGAAACAGGAATCAGTGTCAACAGTATCGTCAGCAGCAGCAACAGGTTGCAAGTATCCCAATACCTGCGGTACAACAACAACAGCAACAATTGTAACACCCCATTTCTATACCCCCATATAATCACATAAACAATTAGTCACATATTAAATATTTCATCAGAGTATAATTATAAACATAGTATAAAAGAGGCGCGTCACATTACGCATGAAATGAAAACATACAACACCTGCTTAACAAAAGATATGCAATAGTGGGGTAACTTTGCAACAGAGGAACTTAGTCCTTACACCCACAACTCAACATTTAGAATAAAAGCGGAAAATCTAAACATTGAATAACATATACATATATCATCCAATATGATTCAACAACATAGTCATGTTTACATAAACATTCATCAACAAGATACATATGCAAATGTATCACAAAAGAATCATGTACGTCCTAGCTACCCAGTGCTACATATCAGACCCGACCGACCAAAAGAATGAAGACACGCTTCACCAAAAAGACCTCCAGCAAACCTACTCTGCAATGCCTCATAGAGCACCATAAAACAACAGAAGGGTGAGAAATATTATCATAACAACAATGCATATAATTATATGTATCATAGCATAAAATACACATATTCTACATTCTCACCACAATTCATCACAACTCACTCATATATATATATATATATATATATATATATATATATATATATATATATATATATATATATATATATATATATATATATATATATATATATATATATATATATATATATATATATATATATATATATATATATATATATATATATATATATATATATATATATATATATATATATATATATATATATATATATATATATATATATATATATATATATATACTTTCACAATGAGGGAATAAGATCACTAGAATCGGAGGAGAAATATTCACCTGCAACATAAATACATGTTAATGAAATGTAGATGAAAATGCAAATGCAAATGCAAACAAGGGATCAAGACTGTTGTGCCGTTGGTCGAAAAGAACCAGAGCTTCGCCTTAGCAAGAACAAAGTATCGATAATAGGACCCACTGATAAATAGATTCACACTGTAAAGAATCGGGTATTCTGAAAGCCAAAGTTTCCTGCACAGCCCAATCCCTCTCACAGGTATGGACCTATCCACTGATAAGGTTCGACATCCAATGCGTTTGTCAGCGTCACAAACTTTCAAGAAATGATGATACGTTCACCATTTCTGGTTTAGCATCATAATCTCTTGAAGAGGCCTCACTTAACTGACTCACAAATGATCGGTCCCCAGAGTCGACAACCCTCAGATCCAAAATTCCTTCGAGCCCAAAGGGACAGAAAGAAAATTGTCAAAGAGAATCTCGTCTGAGCACGAATTTCATGGTGAACTAGTACGAGCAAAGCAAGCACATCCACCACTACTTTCCACTACTAAAGCTAGGTGTATACTCAAGCCTGGGTCTGGCTTATCACTTAATGGAACTTCCCTCCCTACAGCACAACAATAATGACATATAATGCGGAAAATAAATGCGGGAAAGTAAATAAGGCACATATATACAACACCCAAAGATAAACAGACACGGGCTATGAATGACTCGTATAGGGAACCAGAGTCCCCAGCAGAGTCGCCAGCTGTCGCAACTGCGAAAAACAACCGGTGAAAAACAGAAGAGTCGCCACCTTTCGTTATTTATCCCAAAGAGAGGGAAAGGAAACGATCGGAAAAACCTGACGAAAAAAGGGAAAGACAAGGTCATCATAACCATGTCTGGATTCGGGTGTCGGTTACGCAAGGGGAAGGTATTAGCACCCCTCACGTCCGTCGTACTCGACGGGATCCACACATTGTTGTCTATCTAAAAGGGTGATCAATATATCTACACTAATGGTCAAGGGACAAAAGAAAAAGAAAAGAAAAGTGACTCAACAGAGCATCGCCGCTCTGTGCCTACGTACTCCCTCGTGCAATGGGAAAGTCAGAGTCAACGTAGTTCGACTAACTACGGGTGAAAGGGGAAAGGTTGCTCGCCAAGACATCGCATCTTATGCCTACGTACTTTCATCTGGTATGAAAGATCAGAGCAAATGTAGTTCGGGCTAAAAGGACCACAGGCTGGTTCAAAAGTTTTTAAAGCCTGAGTAGGGTTAACAATCAATTTTAGCAGTTGGTGTATGCAGCTCAACCATTGGAGACTTAGGCGTTACCGTTTGCGGTAGAACTAAAAGTTAACAACACTCTTTTTATTTGAAAAAGATTTTCCTGATTAAGATCCCGAAGGATGAAAAAGGTTTGAAGTGTTTTTTTGTTTTTAGAGAAGAAGTGTTTTGAACTTGATTTGTAACTCATGTCGCACTAGAGACTATGACCTAAGAGCGAATGCATTGTATGTCACCCAAAGGGTGTACACTAAACACTCTAGGTCATTGATAGTAATCCCCCCAATCACCATTTCCCAAGTAGCTTAAGGCTCGTAGCGTGCAACACTTGTCATTCTTTATTAGATGTTTTATGGGTGTTTGAAGATGAGAAGAGAAGAAAAGACACTAATGGGAGACTAATCAATCCTAAAAGTTATCATGCAAAGTGGACTTAAAGTTGGGATTCAAAGGGAACTAGCTAATGTTATCATGCATGGTTAGGCACCTAATGTCTATCATAACCTCAAGAGGTTAGAGAACTTATGGGGAGCATGGAAAAGAAAAGCAAAAGAAGAAGAAAAAAGAAAGCACATGCAAATGAAGATGCAAACATAAGATGCACAAATAGAATGAAAGTGGGAGGAAAATAGTGTAGGGCAGTAACCTCCACAAGCTCATCTCAACCAAGCATGCATATGGAAATGCAAGAAAAGAAAAGAAAAAAAGAAGTGCACAAGAAGAATTCAACCAAACAAGAACAAACTACACAAAAATGCACCAAAAGTGGGATGAAATGACCTAAGTCAAACAACATCAACCAACTACCAAAACTAAACCAAATGAAAGGAAAAGGAAGCTCAACATAAAAGTGAAGATGGGAGGCTACATGAGGGCAGCAAGGACCTCATATCATGCACTCAACCATAAGCATCACAAGAAGATGTAAAGAAAAGCACAAAAACATCCTCATGGATTCATCACTTTAGGTGCACTTCGAATACCTCCAAAGGAGGGACCAAGACACCTTAAATGAGATTCCAAAGTCATTGGACAGAAGGTAAATATGGAGAAGAAAGCTCAAAAGAAAAAACAAAACACATCAAAAGGAAATGCAAACCAAAACACAAAGGAATGCAAGCAACTTCACATTGAAACCTTAATTGAAAGCATCAAAAGAAATGCACAAAACAACAAGTAATGAACATAATTTTGACCTAAAAATGAACATAAAGCAAGCTCAACATGTCTAATATATGAAACAAGAGGAGTTGAGAGCTTATTGGATCCACAAAGGTCATTTCCAACTCAAACTAGGTCATGCACTTGTATGAGCCACCATAGGAAATGACTTGACTTGCAAGTCATCTCAAAATTAGGAAAAAGGCTAAAAAATTACCAAATAATATGAAAGAGACTCATTAACATGTTGGCAAACATAGGCCAAAAGGTCAAAGCCATATTCCCTCAAAGCACCATCAAAAGAAAATAATCCTTAAGATGTACCACTTTGAAATGGGAGAATCGAGGGTCAAAAGAAAAGCCACCAAAGTCAACCCAAAAGTCAACCAACCAGGGGCAAAATGGTCCTCAAAATTTAATCAACTCATCATGGATATGAGGATTAAATTTTAGTCATTGGGTCAAAAAGAAATGAGAGAAACAAAACCAAGAACAAGACATGTCAAGATTGAATCCAAATAAAACACTTCCAATATTTAATTCCATTTTAATTGAAAATAAAACTAAAAAATAAAATAAAAAATTTCCAAAAATAAAAGACATCCCAAAATGTTTAAAAAATATTTTTGTGGAATTTTTACACTATTGGAAGTATTTTAAATGAAATTAAATCAAAACAGAAATAAAACAAAAATAAAAAGAAAATAAAAATAAAATAATAAAAACATGGTGTAAATAGCAACCAGAATGCGTTGGAAACACAAAAGGGCCCAAAAGGGGGGTGCCATTAGCAATGAGGGCCCAAGTCCAACAACTAGAAAAAGAAAAAACGTAAAGGCATGTGATTGTGTGTGGAGAGTCAACAGAGGACTATGGTGTGTTGCAATAAAACACGTTAGATCAACAAGTACACGGTGGTCAAACCAGAACGTGCCAAGTCATTTAATGAAATTCAAATCAGATCCAGTGATGTATGGTCAAACGACGTACACGGTACGTCTTAATCATGTGCATTGAAATGAAAAGTAAACAGATCAAATGGTGCGTATGAAACCACCTCATCATCACTAACATTCAAACCCTAGAAAACCAGACAGTGGCCGACAAGCAACTCCGGTCGTCTTCTTCACTAAGTTCGGCCACCATGAAAACGCAGGTGATGCAAGAATTAACCAAAATCAACAAATTAATAACCAAAATTTATCTACTCATCACGAGGAACACGAATCCACAGTTTATTTTAAGTTTAACTTCATAATGAAGTCAAATCGTAAACAACAATAAATGAGCTCAAACCAAAAATCATCACCAATGCCAGTCAATTTTACTTGTAATTAATCTACATAGTTCCTAGGTCTCAATGATGCAAAAATGGCAAGAAATCATGGCATAAACAGATAGATATGGTGAAATGAAGATACCTATTGGAGAGCTTCCACTGAGCCTTCAATTCTTGATGAAGCTTAAAGAAAAAGATCCAAAATCACTCCACAAACTCCAAGGAAGCCTTTGCTGTGATTAATTTTGCTTGAAATCCACTGAATCTCCAAAATCGTGTTTCAAATTTCTCTCATTTTTCAAACTTCTCTCTATGCAATTTCTTCACCAAAATGCCTTCTCTAGGTTTGAAAATTATCCTGAAGCTTTATATGTTGGATTTGGATGGAAATAAGGCCCAATTACAGCTGCCTTTGGTCCAATTGCAATTTCAATTTTCCTTGCATTTTCAGGCTTCAAAACCGTGTATACTCAGCTGTACCAGCCTTAAACTTGTTTCCAATCACTTGCACATGGGCTGAGTTGATCACATGGCCAATAATCCTTCCTTGCTTTAATCTTAATGGTTGAATTTGATCATGTGACTTAAGCTTGAAGTAAGCTTGGAAATGACATACCAAAACTCTTCAAATTCAAATTCTGGAAATGTCATTGTGTTTAGAATATGATTTGCACTAAAAAAATGCATAAACTTGGTACAAAGTGATCTCAAATAAATTTAGTTTGATTTTTCCCTTTTAAGGGCTTTTCCATGAAAATCACTTTAGGAATTCTTCAATCCAAGCTTCAACCATGACAAGAGATGGTTTGGTAATGCAAATGGCCCTATTTGGAGCAAGTTTGATGTTGGAAAGATCTCCATTTGATGTGTGCAAGTTGGTGAAATAGACCTATAATTTTATGACCTATAATCTCACTTTCCCAAAATACCCTTGCCTTGCCAAGCTCATAACTTGAGTTCTACAAATCAGATGAAAGACTTCTATTACTCTTTGAAAGCTAAGACCATGAGGAACAACTTTCATGTTCATCAAAAGTTGAGGAGAAACATCCTTCTAGGTCAAAAATGGCTTGGAAGTTGGTTGATTTCTGTTGACCAAAACCACATTCATCTGAGGACCTGTAACTTGTCATAACTTGAGTTCTAGAAATCATATGAATGAATTCTAGTAATCAAAAGAAAGCTAAGAACATGCTCTACAAGTTTCATGTTGGGGTCAAAATGAGATGAGACTTCTATCTTGAGAAAGGTGGTCTTGAAGTTGGGGACCAAACAGGGGATTTTACACTGAGAACCCTAATTTAGTAACTTCTCACACTCTTGATTCTTGATGAATTGATCTTAAAATGATATATTAGAAATTTCAACACAACATCCCATGACCATAGAGACTTGGAATTAATTTTTAATCTCCTTCAATTTCACAGTTAACTGAGGATTAACCAGATGAAAACCCTAGATGCAACATTCTTGACTATGGCTTCTTCCATAACAACTTGAATGAGCTCCAACATGGCTCTCAAAGCACTCAATGAGCTCTATCAACATCCCATATCCATAATTATGAATTCACAACCCTCTGATGATCTTCAACTGACCTCCAAGTTAGGAGCTGACCCACATACATCTATCAATCCTTTCAAAGAAAATTGACCACTTCTGGATGACCTGATGACCATCCATGCTTGAGTAACACCCCTTGCTTAGGCTCAACACTCTGAGTAACCTCCTCTTGCTATGCACAACCTATTGATCCCCTATTCAATGAAAAATGCTATGCAATACAAATGCTAGAAGGAAATGAAATGTAACAATAAGCCAAGTTAAGAAAAGGTTGGTCAAATTTTGGGGTACAACAGCTGCCCCTATTCAAACGGCTTGGACCTGACTGGATGAAAACCGAACGACATTCAAACAATCAAGGTAAAAGACGGTTGAATACCAAAGAACCTGGAAATTTTCCAACCGCAGAAAATAAAATGCAAGCTCTGAAGATAACTGAATCCGATAAACAAAAACGATACGCAGTCTAGAGAATACATGACCTCGACGTTAAACATTAACATCAAGTTGTGAAGCACATCTGACCTTGCCGTCAAATCCCAACATTGATTTGGGAGAAGGGTAAATTCCTGACCTCGCCATCAAGAGTCAACATCAACTTGGTAACATACCAAACTTCGTCGTCAAGTACCAACATCCACCTACCTAAACCGTTGGCATCGCCGCCAGTTCGGAGAAACATCTGACCTCGCCGTCAGTTTTCTGCATTAAGTTCCTCTGACATCGCCGTCAGACACCTGACCTCGCCGTCAGGCATATACATTACGTCTATAAAACAATTGACATCACCGTCAATCTTTTACCTCAAGTTGGTAAAATAACTACCATCACCACTAGCCCTCTATTAAATAAAAACAAACATTGAATCCAAAGATACGATTCCCTGACATCGCCGCCAGAACTCCCTGAAATTAAGAAACGCCTGACATCATCGTCAGTAACCTGCAGGGGATAAAACAACATGGCCTCGCCGTCAAGTCTCCGGGTAATTAAGAAATCTCTGACATTGCCGTCAATAACCTGCTAACTAAAAGCAGACTTCGAACCCAAAAGGTGAAAACATCTGACATCGCTGCCAGGCACCTGTGGGGATAAAAGAACTCTGACATCGCCGCCAGTAAAACATAAATCTGATGAAAAACCTGACATCACCACCGGACAACTTCAACATTGATAAACATCTGACATTGCCGCCAGTAAGACCACAAAGTAGACAGAGATCTGACATCGCCGCCAGAAGACCAAAACATCCAACATTGCCGCCGACAAATCAAATCTCCTGACATCGCCGCCAGAGACCAACACATCCAACATCGTCGCTGGAAAACCAAATTACCTGACATCACCGCCAGTAACTAAAAAAAATCTATAAAACCTAAGACCTTGCCGTCAGTACAAGCAGAGCCATCTGAGGTCGCCGTCAGTAAAAAAAACATGCTGATAAAACATCTGACATCGCCGCTAGAAAAATGTTTGACATCGCCGTCAAAAAAACCCAATATTGAGAAAATACCTAGCATCGCCGCCAGAACATCACAGAGTGAACAAAGATCTGACATCACCATCAATAGACCACAAAATCTGAGAATCATCTGACGTCACCGCCAGGCCTTCGCTAAATGAAAGCGAGCACCAGGGATCGTACGAAGTTATAATCATCCGATGATAATGATCACAAGGAAACTCCGCTGGGGAAATAGCATGAGCCGAGATTTAGCCACCATCCGGGAAAAGATATCAACCAATTGCGTGATACACCTGAAACAAAAAGATAACAACCTGGTTTATGTTTCACATGCATATGTTTGAAAATGGCGTAATGCTCCATACAAAAATGGAAATGCTACGCGTTTGGGTAGATGTTATGCACGCATGCAGATGCAACAGAATTGAATCAACAAAATAAATGCTAGAGATACAGAAACCACCCTGCTGGGGCAAGAAAATAACCCTGTTGGGGAATCAACGATTCTTCTAGGGATAGAGCACAAACTTGCTCATGCCAATAACGATTGGACTTATGCTGAGAAACGGGCCCTTGCTGGCCTCTGGGGATTGCTCCGCTGGGGGAGGAACCTAACTAGGCATGCACCTTGCGGGGAATTACATGTGCACCAACTGCCGAAGGAAAGCATACACGCTACCTGCACACTCAAACTGCATACAACTCTACTGGGGATAGAAGTACGAACTTCACTGACTGGGGAAATAGATTCAGGCTGGGGATAGAATGAACTTCATCCATACCTTTTTGCCCCAAGGGTAACGACCCTGCAACACTGAACAAACAGACAAGATATCCTACGCAATCAGAACCATCTTAGTCATCATTCATGGTGTTGTTCAATTAATTCAAAGTTTTAACAATTATTGGCCAAGGCCTGCAAGTTTATGTAAGTGCGAGTTTATCAAAACATTGGGCGTTTTCATAAACAAAACAGTAAAAGCTAAAACAAAACAAACGAGATACTGAATAGTATATGTTTATTGATAAATGGCCTGTAAATAGGCAAAATTTTACAACGGATGCAACCCCTGAAAAGAGGAAGCTGCGCCCAAAAAGAAATACAGATATGTACAAAAATATACGAAAGTGTACAAAAATGTCAGCAATGTGGCACAAACAAACACCATGAGCTGATCCCTCTATGACTCGCCTGACCCTGACGCTTTCCCAACGCTTCGTCTTCAGAAGAGATTTATTCGGATGAACGGCCCTTAGGTTCTCCCAATCCACTAAGCAATGAAGTTCCAACACATACCGCAGTCATTTTCTTTTTTAATCCCTAAATTTTTCCTGAACTGCCCTTTCGGGTTTTCGATTCACCGGGATACCCATTTTTGCCAAAGTCGCCTTTTTAGGTTTTCGAATTTGCGGGTTTACATCTTTTCATTTTTATCCCTAATTTTTTCCCGAACCTATTTTTTCCTTTTTTATGGTTCACCGGGATGCCCCATTTTTGCCTGGACTTTTCTTTTTGTGTCCAGCGGGTCTATTTTAAGCAAAGTATTTTTTAACTGCGTCTGCGTTCACAAGGGATAGGAAATCCACACCATCCATGGTGGCTAACAACAAGGCTCCTCCGGAGAAGACCTTTCGAACGACATATGGACCTTCATAATTGGGAGTCCATTTGCCCCTGTGATCTGATTATGGTGGGAGAATCTTTTTCAACACAAGATCGCCCGTCTAAAAGCTTCGATGGCACACCTTCTTGTCGTAAGCTTTCTTCATCCGACTCTGATACAACCGACCATATGCGATAGACACTAGCCTCTTTTCATCCATCAGGCTAAGCTGATTCAATCTGTTCTTTATCCATTCTGCCTCATCGAGCTTGACGTCAACCAAAACTCTTAAAGAAGGAATCTCGACCTCTAATGGTAGGACAACTTCCATACCATATACCAGCGAGAAAGGAGTTTCCCTGGTTGATGTGTGTACCGTCGTACGATAACTGTGAAGAGCAAAGGGCAACATCTCATGCCAATCTTTGTAAGTGACAACCATCTTTTGCACTATCTTCTTAATATTCTTGTTGGCCGCCTCAACAGCGCCATTCATCTTTGGCCGATAGGGCGATGAGTTGTGATGCTCAATTTTGAAGTTCTGGCATAACTCCTTCATCATCTTATTGTTCAGATTTGAACCATTGTCAGTAATGATTCGCTCGGGTATTCCATATCTGTAGATGATGTCCTTCATTATGAACCGGGCTACGACTTGCTTTGTGACGTTGGCGTACGAGGCTTCCTCAACCCATTTGGTGAAGTAATCAATGGCAACCAAGATGAAATGATGACCATTGGATGCAGTGGGCTCAATCTTGCCAATCATATCAATGCCCCACATGGAGAAAGGCCATGGGGACGCCATAACATTAAATGGGCACGGCGGTACATGAATTTTGTCTACATAAATCTGGCACTTATGGCATTTCTTCGCAAATTTGAAACAATCTGACTCCATAGTTAGCCAATAATACCCTGCTCGTAAGAGTTTCCGAGACATGGCATGTCCGCCGACATGTGTACCGAAAGTACCCTCGTGGACTTATTCCATAAACAACGTTGCTTCTTTTTCATCCACACATCTTAATAACACCAAATCATGGTTTCTTCTATAAAGCACACCATCTGGGTTTAGATAAAAGTCGCCAGACAACCTCCTTAGCGTCTTCTTATCCTGAGCCGAAGCTCCTGGGGGATACTCTTGCTTCTTGAGGAAGTTCTGTATATCGTAAAACCATGGCTTGCCATCAGCAACCTCGTCAATGACGAATACGAAAGCGGGCCTGTCCAGGAGAGAAATGACTATTCTGGGAGCATCATTCCAAAAATTCACTTTATACATTGAAGATAGTGTTGCCAAAGCATCGGCCATCTGATTCTCTGCCCGTGGCACATGGTGAAACTCTACCCGATCGAAGAAGGGTAACAACCTCCTGGCGTAATCTCTGTAAGGAATTAGATTGGGTTGACGAGTCTCCCACTCTCCCATGATTTGATTAACCACTAGCGCTGAATCGCCATATACATCCAAATTCTTGATTCTCAAATTAATAGCTTCTTCCAGACCCATGATACACGCCTCGTACTCAGCTTCGTTATTAGTGCAAGGGAACGTCAACCTGGTAGTGAACGGGATATGAGTACCATGAGAAGTTGTAATAATTGCTCCAATTCCACTACCATAGGAGTTGACAGCGCTGTCGAATATCATCTACCATTGAGAACCTTTCTCTGAATCTTCGTCAGGCAATGACACTTCACAATCTTTTGCTTTGAGGAACATGATATCCTCGTCAGGAAATTCAAACTTCATCGGTTGATAATCTTCGATTGGATGCTCAGCAAGGTATTCTGACAGAACACATCCTTTGATTGCTTTCTAGGAAACATATTGTATATCGTACTCTGTAAGTACCATCTGCCACCTGGCAATTCTTCCTGAGAACGCTTGCTTCTCGAAGACATACTTGATCGGATCCATCTTCGAAAGCAGCATGGTTGTGTGATTAAGCATATATTGTCTCAAACGTTTGGCAGCCCAAGCAAGTGCGCAACACGTTTTCTCGAGCATTGAGTAACGGGACTCACAATCTGTGAACTTTTTACTCAGATAATAAATCACATGCTCCTTTCTTCCAGTCTCGTCATGTTGACCGAGAACGCAACCCATACTGTTCTCAAGAACCGTTAAGTACATGATTAAAGGCCTTCCAGCTACTGGGGGTATCAATATTGGAGGCTCCTGCAAGTATTCTTTTATCTTATCAAATGCTTTTTGACAATTTTCATTCCAGACGACCGCCTGATCCTTCTTTAACAATTTAAACATTGGTTCACACGTGGCTGTGAGATGAGATATGAACCGAGCAATGTAGTTCAATCTCCCCAAGAACCCACAGACCTCCTTTTCTGTTTTCGGCGCTGGCATGTCTTGTATGGCTTTTATCTTTGCAGGATCGACCTCGATTCCTTTTTCACTAACAATGAACCCCAATAACTTTCCGGACCGAACTCCAAAAGTGCACTTATTTGGATTCAACCTCAATTTAAACTTCCTAAGCCTCTCAAACAGCTTCAACAAGTTAACCAGATGCTCTTCCTCCGTTTCCGACTTTGCTATCATGTCATCAACATAGACCTCAATCTCATGATGAATCATGTCATGAAACAAAGTGACCATAGCCCACTGGTACGTTGCCCCTGCGTTTTTCAACCCAAAAGGCATTACCTTGTAACAGAACGTCCCCCACGACGTAATGAACGTCATCTTCTCCATATCTTCTGGTGCCATCTTTATCTGGTTGTAACCCGAAAAACCATCCATAAAGGAAAATACGGAGTATTGAGCAGTATTGCCAACCAATACGTCAATGTGAGGGAGTGGGAAGTCATCATTTGGGCTCGCCTTATTCAAATCTCTGTAGTCTACACACATCCGTACCTTACCATCTTTCTGAGGTACAGGTACGATGTTGGCGACCCACGGAGGGTAAGTTGTTACGGCTAAAAATACAGCGTCCAACTGCTTTTGGACTTCTTCTTTGATTTTTATAGCCATATCTGGTCTTGTCCTTCTAAGCTCCTGCTTGACCGGCGGGAATTCTTCACGCAACGGCAAGCGATGAACCACTATGTCAGTATCAAGCCCGAGCATATCTTCGTACCAACAAGCAAAGATATCACTATACTCTCGAAGCATCTCAATCAATATTTGCTTGATGTCACTCTGCAACGCAGCTCCTATCCGAACATTTCTGACAACTTCTTTAGAACCCAGATTAACAACCTCGATTTCCTCCTGATGAGGCAGAATGATCTTCTCTTCTTGTTTCAAGAGTCTAGCTAGCTCTTCAGGCAAGTCTTCATCCTCATCAATCTCTTCTTCAGCTTGATATATCGGTTGATCAAAGTCGAAGAAAGTCATAGGAGGTTCTGAATCGGTGTTATCTGCAATAGGAATCCTGCAATGAAAAATGGTTAAATGTTTCAAACAATATGCAAACATGTATAAACCACATTGCCATTTCATTGTGAAAAATAAAGATAAGAAAGACAGAGATCCCAAAATTTGAATGAGAAAACGACCTTTGATTAATTGATAAAAAATGTTCAGACATAAACAAATAAGGCCCTGAAATAAAATACCACTGTGCTTCGGGTAGAACATAGGGTAGTGTCGCTTCCGCGAAAATAAGGTGCCAGAAAAACAGAAGAGTCATCACCTTTCGTTATTTATCCCTCAGAACGGGAAAGGAAACGATCGGAAAAACCTAACGAATAGGTATAAGACAAGGTCATTGCAACCAATGTCTGGGTTCGGGAGTCGGTTACGCAAGGGGAAGGTATTAGCACCCCTCACGTCCATCGTACTCGATGGGATCCATGCTTGTTGTGTTTACTGGACGAGTTGGTTTTATCTATCTACCTATCAGGGCTGGTCTGAAAAGGAAAAGAAAATGACTCGGCAAAGCGTCGCACTTTATGCCTACGTATTCTCATCAGAGAATGAGAAATCAGAGTCAATGTAGTTCACCTAACTACGGGTTACAGGGAAGGTGGCTCGCCAATACGTCAGTATTATGCCTACGTACTCTTAACAGGTATGAGAGATCAGAGCTTACGTAGTTCGGGATAATACGACTTACGAGAATTCAGATTCATCTGTTTTATCGAGTAGGGTTAAACAGTAGTTCCAGCAGTTAGGGACAAAGCCTGTTTGCAGCGGCGCTGAAGTTTAACGACACTCTTTTCTTCAGAAAAGCTTCCTTTGAATTATGGGCCCACGGGGCAAAAAGGTTTGAAGTTTGTTTTATGTCTTTTACGGAAGAGGTGTTTTTTATGGTTGTTTGCAACTAGTATCGCACTAGAGACTATGACCTGAGAGTGAATGCGTCGCATGTCACCCAAAGGGTGCCATACTAAACATCCAGACTGTTGAAAAGAAACTCTCCAACAATCCTTTCTCAGATATCTTAAGGCTCGTAACGTACGACGTCAGTTAACCTTTATTATTGTATTTTAATTTGTCTTGAGATGAGAGGAGAGAACAGGCTCAACTAAGGGGAGACTATCAAGTCCTACTGCTGTCATGCCAAGGATTCATCCTATGGTTGAGGTTTGAACCAGGGAACTCCTAGATGTTAACATGCATAGGTTTCAACCTAAAGTTCTAATCATCACTTCCTTATCAAAGGAAGTGAGATTCGTAGGGGATCATGTCAATGATAAAGCATCAGCTTAAACAATAAACAGTAAACGACTGTAAAATGCATGCAATGCAAGTGAGGGAGGAAATGTGTGTGGGGAATCAGCCTCCACAAGCTCATCTCAACCTCAAGCCAGATATGAATAACTGCAATCATACAGAGGAAATAACATGCTATCAAACAAACACAAACAACATGGGCAAGGGAGCTGGGCTCTACCGAATACCCGCAAGCAAAGCCATACAGTAAAATACAAGCAGAGGGAGCCACTCAACCTCTAGTGCATTCATGCTCCTAGATTAAAGTCAGTCTAGATATGAAATTATTCTAATGCATCAAGAAAATCAAACAAGTCACAGCAATACAGTTGCACAGAAAGCAAACAGACAGGAAAGAAAGCAGATCATCCACTCCCACAGCTTCACAGCAAAGCTCCTCTGACAGCAGCTCAGTCTTCAGTCCCCAACCACCCTTTAAGGCTATCATCTTCAATAGCAAGTGTCAACTTGCTTCTTCAAGCTTCTAACACACCAAACATAAGTATCAACTTATTCTTTCTTCTTCAAGCTTCAGCTCTTTAGTCAATTCCACCTTCAGGCTCCACTCATAACTGCAAGTATCAACTTAACTCCTTCAGGCTCTCAATGCACCAACATAAGTGTCAACTTATCCTTTATTCCTCAAGTCTCAGCTCTTTACTCAATCTCAATTGGATCTTCTTCACAAGTTTCAACTTGGTCTTCAAGCTTCAAGCATCCTCTTCTTTACCAGTATCAACTTGGTTCTCTTCATCTATAAGCTTTAGCTTCTCAGAGTAATCCTCAATCACATGGAAGTATCAACTCCATCCTTCAATCTTCTTCGAGCAAGGAACTCCATCCTCTAACCAAGGGAGAAAGATGTATCTATCAAGAGCAAAATTTGGATGATTGGTAGCAGAGTGAAGACCAAAGGTCACCACTGAGCATCCTGTCATCAGAGAAAGGGACCCTCAAAGGTTCTACCAATTTGCAAAGATCCACACATCCTACCAAAGGAGGGATGAGGCCTTCACAAAGGGACCTTTCATCATAGGGAAGAATGGAAGTGATCAACATCATCCATGTTTATGAAGGAAGAGAACTATCTAGAAGCTCTGCCTATAAAACCCTAATCTTAACCTAATCAAAACTACACCAAAAGAAGGGAAGATCTTCAAATCCAAGCCTCTTCAAGCCATCCAATTCATCTTCAACTTGTCTTCATCATCATCCAAGAACAAGTAAGGCAAAACCCTAATCTAAGGGAACTAAAGATGTTAATCTAGTTGAGTTAGTAAGTTAGGATCACCTAAAACCTAGTACTAAAGTTAATCCTAACTAAAATACTAAAAGCAATTGTAAAATCCTACAAAAATAACTATGGGAACCTAGGTCAGTAATGACTCTACCATATTAATTCCAGAGATCAAATCATCAAATAAGACCTAGAAATAAATTCTACACTACAAGGTACTAAACCTAAACCCTAAAAGGAAGCATCTAAAGCTCAATCTAGAAAGCACACCTACTTTCATCACAAAAATGTGAAAAAAAATACTATGAGAGCATACATGTCTAAGCTAACCACACACAAAAAAATAGCTCAAGAATCATCACTAATTAATCACACAAAATTCCACAAAATCAAACATCAAGCATGACTATTTTAATATTAATTAAAATGTAAAAATTCCCATAAAATCAGAAAATGCATAAAATAAAAATATTTTTTCTCTAAAAAATACTAGACCCTATCATCAATCTAATGCAAAAAGAATAGGGTTAATTGACTTATTTTTCCATTTTTTATGATTTTATCAAGAACCATGTATAAAATGAAAAAATATAAAGGAAATCAAAATAAAATAACAAAACCACGGTGCAGATAGTAATAGGAATTAGTTCATTCCATGGATTGGGCCATCAGGGGGGTGCAGGTATCAACCAATTCACTAAGCCCAAAATCAGCAACTAAATGAAATGATGCGTTTCATTAAAACTCAGACTCTTCACAAAATGAAATCCATTCGTGGCCATTGGATCTTCATCTGGTCAAAGGTCATACCCTGATCCAAGGGCTCTGGGATCATCTTCAACCTTTTGAATCTCTGAACCTCGCGCGCAGCCACGGCCACCGCCAGTGGTGCTCCGGTCATCGTCTCCAACCCTAACTCTCTCTAGGATCCTCCATTGCAAGTGGTCTATACATGAAACTTGTCCCAAATTTCCTCACGAATTCATTCATGCCCTTTATTCTCTCTGAAACCTCAAGATTCGCTATAACCAATTCTCAACCGAAAATGGCAACATCCCTAATTGGTCACTAATTCTCAAATTAACTATCTGAAAACCTTCCTACACCGTTCTACAATGCATCTAACATCCTAATTCCTATTGATTCTAACTAGAACAAGCCAGAGATCAAAGGTTACCAACCTGTAAATTTCGCGTGGACAGAAGTAGCAAGACCTCAAATCAAGCCCTCAAATGCTCCAGACTCCTTCAGTGAATCACTTCCAAGCTTCTGTATGCAATAGAATTGATTGAAATGGCTTCAACTCTTGGATTCGAATCTGAGTTGCAGGTGGAGAAATCTGAGCTCAAGAACACCAATCAGCCACAAATTCCCTTTGATTATGATCTGGAATCATTCCCTAGCATCCATGGAAGAGATTGCAATCAAGAAAATGGATGGAAAGTGAGTGACATGTTGTAACCGAATTCAGTTGCAAGCAATGAAATCTCAATCTCAATCACTGCTCTCTCCTTCAATCATCACCAACCTTTCATCTGAACCTCTTCTACTCAATATATAGAACATGTGTGGATGATCTAGAACCCTCTAGATCCTTCTAATGAGAAATCCAATCTCTCATGACATGAGAAGTTCACTTATATGCCATGGTGTGCACAACTCTGCAAACAACTTGAAATCAATCCCATTCCCTTCCAATTTCTCCCCTCATGACATTTTGGAAGTGTTTGGCTTGCAAGGGATCTTGATCATGCCTTGAATTTGAGTTTTGCAAATGTTACTTAAGATGTAAGTAACTACTTTTCAAAGCAAGTCCACAAATTAGACCTCAATTCAAAAATGTGGCTAAACCAATGTTCTTAAAATGCTTTTTAGAGTCAAAATGACCTATTACATGCCTTGGTTTGGATGTGTAGATCAAAAGTATCAATTTCCAACTTTGGTTCATTTAACTTATACCCTCATTTTAGGTCATTTTTGCAACTTGGGCCACAAGCAAATCCAACATCTCATGACCTCATAACTAGCCTTAAAACATCATTTTGAACAAGTTTGATGTTGAACATTTCCTCATTTGAAGCTTGGAAATAGGAGTTATGGCCTTATGGTTGAAATGACCTATAATCTCCAAATGCCTAAAATACCCTTGACTTGTCAAAGCCATAACTTGAGTTCTAAAAATCCTATCAAGGACTTCTAGTACTCTCTAGAAAGCTAAGAGGATAAGGAACAACATTCATGTTGACCAAAAGTTCATAAGAATCATTCTTCTTGGGCAAACGTTTCATGCAAGTTGGACAACTTTCAAGCCCCCAAATTCACATACCTCAGATGACCTGTAACTTGTCAAAGTCATAACTTGAGTTCTAAAAATCCTATCAAGGACTTCTAGCACTAAAATTAAAGCTAATATCAAGCTCTACAAAATTCATGTTGGGGGTAAGATGAGATGTCAATCACATCTTGAGCTAAACTGCCTTGAGGATAGGGGTCAAACTAGGGGATTTTACACTGCCAAGCCTTAGAAACCCTAGCCTGAAACTTCTCAAACTCTTCAATCATGATGAGTTAACCTTGGAATCATCCTTATAGAATCTCAATGCATAAATCCATGATCACATGGCTCTTGGATTAGGTCTCAACCTTGCCCAAATCATCAGTTGACTTAGGATTGACCCAGTCAAACCCTAATTGCACCACTCATGGCTGAGTCTTCTTAATCTTGCACAATGACCTGTCTAGGCCTCAAAGTGATCTTCAACACTTCTCATGAGCTCTCTCAAGACCTCAAGTCCATCTCCATGAACTCAGAATCATCTGGTGGCTTCCCATAACTCTCAAGTTAGGATACCTGCACACTTGGCTTCAATCACTCTCTCTGAGGATCTTTTAACTTCTCTGGCAAGGATATCAACCCTTGAATACTTGAATAACCTTCTTAGCTAGCTTCATAGTTTTGTGTAGCCCTTGATTGGTAATCATACCTCTTGATCTCCGGCCTACATGTCAATGAAATGCAAATGATAGTGCTAATGTGCATGAAATGAAACATAAGCTAGGTAAAGAAAAGTTGGGCAAATTTTGGGGTGCAACAGCTGCCCCTATTAAAACGGCTTGGACCTGAATGGGTGAGAAGAGAACGACTCTCAAACAATCAAGGTGAAAGACGGTTGAATACCAACAAACCCGGAAATTTTCCAACTACACAAGTACACGGTACTCTGATTGGGACAAATCTTCGGAAACTGAAGCAGTAGCTGCACGACAACTAGCTGGGGAATTGGTCACACGGTAACCGGTGATACATGGTCGATCATGCCGTCGGACATCAGGGTTCCGCGGGACTCCTCAGGTTAACAATCAAGTTAATCATGCCATCAGGCACTCGAAGAACTTTCGGGCGTCAGCCGGGCTTCGTCAGTAAGTTGGGAATAGAATTCTCAGTCAATCATGAACCAATTAGGGATACCCAAACTTCTGCCATCAGGAACTCCGCATCAACTGAGAGAACTGCTTCGTCAATACAGTTGGACTTCAATCATCAAGTCTTCGAGGGAAGTTTCAACTTCGCTGTTCAGAAACCTGCTGGGGATGACACATCTCCGTTGGGGATTCTGGAGAACTATCAAGTTACTCTGCTTCGGGGTCCAGAAATCATTCTGGGTGAACCATCTCTTCTGAGGAAATCAAGAATCATCTTGAACAAATAACTCCGTCGGGGACTTCAAGACTCATCCTGAACCAATAACTCTGCGGGAGATTTCAGGAATCATCTTGAGCAAACACTCTGTCGGGGACTCTAAGCATCAACTTGAGCCACCAACTCTGGCGAATTCACTGGGGATTTTGAGAATCATCTTAAACAAGCAACTTCGCTGGAGAATTCAAGAATCATCTTGGGCAAGTGACTTTTGCTGGGGGGATTCAAGAATCATCTTGAGCAAGCGACTCTGCAGAGGAACACCTGCACAACAAGCACAGTAACGACCTAGCTCATGTTTCATATGCATATGATTGACAATGGTGCAATGCTCCACACGGTGGAAATGCTACGCGTTTTTTTTTGGGTAAATGCTATGCAATCATGCAAAATGCTATGACCCCATCAGCAAAATAAATGCTGAAGGGAGAATCCTCCTGTCAAGGAGAAGGAACCACTCTGGTGGAGAGGAGGAATCATCCTGTCAAGGAGAAAAAGTCACACCAATATCAATTGGAATCCGCCTGGGGAAACGACCTTCAGTTGACTGCTGCAGGGGAACGAAGCTCTACGAGAACCTGGACCTGCTGAGGAAAGCAATGTCGATCGTAGAAATAAACTGCTCGGTATTCGCAGCAAAACCTTCTTGGAGATAACGACTCCGGTGGGGAAACACAGCATCAACTATTCAACATTCTACTGGGGGCAACCAATCATGGCCCAAACTGCTTTCCAAGGACTCGGCTCTCTTGGGGAACTGCAAACTCGGTTGGGGAAGAAGGAATCATCCTGCTTACTGGGGAGAGTACGACTCTGTGGGGAATTTCAATTCTGCTGGAGACTTCAGTCTGGAACTATCAATTGCTACACACTTCAGCGTATGACTCAGCTGGAGAGAAGACGTTCCTTCAGGATACATCTGATTGGGGAGAGAATCTTCTCTGCCTGGGGAGACATATCAATGCTTGACGATCTCATGTTCAGCCTCCATGGGGAGATGCTGCTGAACTTGCTGGAAAAGAAGGAATCATCCTGCTTAGGGATGCATACGGCATACTGCCTGGTATATGCTACACCTGCAACAACACAAACAAACAAACAAAACACCCTTCTCAACGGGACCTATCAAGGTTATCATCTTGTGACAATGTTCAAGTAATTTATTGTTTTAACAATCAGTGGCCTAAGCCAGTAGGTTTATGTATGCACATTTTATCAAAAACATCGGCGTTCTTTTCCGCAAACAAAACAAGTAAATGCTAAACAAACAAACAGAATTGCTGAATAGTATACATTTTATTTATAACGAACCCCTGAATGGGTAAAAATGTTTTACAACAGAGGCAAGCTCCTGGAATGAGGAAGCCGCGCAAATATAAAACATAAATATACATCAGTATATACACATGTCGGCAACGAGGCGTAGACGAACACCATGAGTTGATCCCTCTATGACCCACTCGACTTCGATACTTCTCCGACGCTTCAGCTTCAGAAGAGATTGATTCAGATAAACGGCCCTCAGGTCCTCCAAACCACTAAACAAAGGAAGTCCACACGCGGAAAGCAGTCATTTGCTTTTTCAAATCCCTAACTTTTGCCTGAATCGCCCTTCCGAGTTTTCGATTCACCGGGATACCCTTTTTTGCCAAAGTCGCCCATCCGGGTTTTCGACTTTGCGGGTGTACATTCTTTTCTTTATATCCCTAGTTTTTTCACCGAACCTTTTTCCTTTTTTATGGTTCGCCGGGATGCCCCATTTTTGCCTGGATATTCTTTTTCTTCCAGCGGGTCGTTTTTTAAGCAAAGTATTTTTTAACTGCGTCCGCGTTCACTGGGGATGCAAAATCTTCACCATCCATCGTGGATAACAACAAGGCTCCTCCTGAGAAGACCTTGCTAACAACGTACGAACCTTCATATTTGGGAGTCCACTTGCCCCGGTGATCGGAGTGTGGAGGAAGAATCTTCTTCAGGACGAGATCACCCGTCTGAAAGCTTCTAGGACGCACCTTCTTATCATAAGCTTTCTTCATTCGGCTCTGGTACAGACGACCATATGCAATCGATGCTAATCTTTTCTTGTCCATCAGGCTAAGTTGGTTTAGTCGGTTCTTAATCCATTCTGCCTCGTCGAGTTTTACGTCAACCAAAACTCGCAAAGAAGGAATCTCAACTTCCAACGGTAGGACAACTTCCATACCGTACACTAAGGAGAAAGGAGTTGCCCCGGTTGATGTACGTACCGTGGTACGATAATCGTGCAGTGCAAATGGCAACATTTCGTGCCAATCCTTGTAGGTCACAACCATCTTCTGCACAATCTTCTTAATGTTATTATTGGCCGCTTCAACGGCGCCATTCATCTTCGGCCGGTAAGGAGATGAGTTGTGGTGTTCAATCTTGAAACTCTGGCATAGCTCCTTCATCATCTTGTTATTCAGATTCGAACCATTTGTCGCTTGCGCGAAAATAAGGTGCCGGCATGACAGAAGAGTCGCCACCTTTCGTTATTTATCCCTCAGAGCGGGAAAGGAAACGATCGGAAAAACCTGACGAAAAAGGGTAAGACAAGGTCATCGCAACCATTGTCTGGGTTCGGGAGTCGGTTACACAAGGGGAAGGTATTAGCACCCCTCACGTCCGTCGTACTCGACGGGATCCACGCTTGTTTGTTTACTTGGGCGGGTTGGTTTTATTCTATCTACCTATCAAGGATGGCTGAAAAAGAAAAGAAAAATGACTCGGCAAAGCGTCGCACTTTATGCCTACGTATTCTCATCAGAGAATGAGAAATCAGAGTCAACGTAGTTCGGCCTACGAAGGGTTGTGGGGGAAGGTAGCTCGCCAAGACTTCGCCATCTTGTGCCTACGTACTCTCAACAGGCATGAGAGATCAGAGCTCACGTAGTTCGGGAAACTACGGTTTATTTCCTGTTTTACGAAAGAAGTGTTTTTTATTGCGTTTGCGATTTCAACCACACTAGAGACTATGACCTGAGAGTGAATGCGTCGCATGTCACCCAAAGGGTACCATACTAAACATCCAGACTGTGGAAAAGAAACTCTCCCACAATCCTTTTTCAGATAGCTTAAGGCTCGTAACGTACGAAAGAAATCATTCATGATTACTGTATCTTAAACTGTTTTGAGATGAGAAGAGAACAGGCCCAGCTAGGAGGGGGACTATCAAGTCCTACTGTTATCATGCCATGGATTCATCCTATGGTTGAGGTTTGAACAGGGAACTTCTAGATGTTGTCATGCATAGGTTTCAACCTAAAAGTCTATCATCAAATCCTCATCAAAGGAAATGAGAGTCCTAAGGGATCATGTCAATGATACACCAAAACAGACAAAGCATCAGCTTAACAGTAAAATGCATGCAATGCAAGTGAGGGAGGAAATGTGTGTGGGGCTTCAGCCTCCACAAGCTCATCTCAACCTCAAGCCAGTCATGAAATAACAATAATCATACTGAAAAATAAACAACATGCCATCAAGCAATAAACAGTAAACTGCAATCATACAGATAAAAATGAAATGAAATGCCATCCATGCTTGAGAAAGAAATTATCTACATCCAAGCTCTCCCTAATCGTAACCCTAAAACAAAACCCTAATCAAATCTCTAAGCAAAGCCCTAAAGCAAAACCCTACACAAGAGAAATCAATCCCAGTCTTCAAGCTTCAAAACAAGCTTACCAAAGAAAGGGAGCTAAGTAGGCAGACTCATAGTGCCTTCCTCAGGAAAGCACTAGGAGGCTTATACTTAGGACTCATATCCCATGTGGCTCAACAACTGTGATCGGTTTACATTCCTCCTCAGGAGAAACTAAACTCACATGAAGGCTCCAACATCATTGGATACTTGAGAAATCCTACATGAACTAAGGGAACTAAGTGAACAGACCCATAGTGCCTTCCTCAGGAAAGTACTAGGGGGCTTCCACTTAGGAATCATATCCCATGTGGCTCAACAACTGTGATCGGTTTACATTCCTCCTCAGGAGAAACTAAACTCACATGAAGGCTCCAACATCATTGGATACTTGAGAAATCCTACATGAACTAAGGGAACTAAGTGAACAGACCCAAAGTGCCTTCCTCAGGAAAGTACTAGGGGGCTTCCACTTAGGAATCATATCCCATGTGGCTCAACAACTGTGATCAGTTTACATTCCTCCTCAGGAGAAACTAAACTCACATGAAGGCTCCAACATCATTGGATACTTGGAAAAGAGGTGAGAAGAAAGAATGAAAGACATCCATAGTGCCTTCCTCAGGAAAGTACCATGAACTTCCCTCAGACTCCAGGGTCTCAAACCTCACATAAAGAGAGCAAGCTCCTAAACCGGGCCTTCAATCTATGCCTCCTCCAATCCTCTAGTATGCTCCACTAAGCTCCATAATGATATGCCAAGCTCCTCCAATCAAAGGAATACCCCAAAGCAAAGCAAACTAACAAAACTTGCCCTAAAGGCCACACAAACAATCATTCAATTCAAAAATCAACTAAAAATAGTATATTATTCTATTAATTCCTAATATAAATTCTAGGGGACCCTACATAACTACCCTTAAGTCCCATATATTCCCCATAGACTAAATTGCCCTATAAAGCCTAAAACAAAATTGTTCAAATTCAACTATGCTTCATAAAACCCTAATTTGGTTATGCTAATGTTAACCTAATCAAGCTATTCAAATTTGATCCTAAAAATCATGAATTAAATCCTATATGCAAGTTAATACCCTAGGTTAAACATCCTAAAAGGAATGGACCCTAAATCTAAAGGGAAGCTCCTAAACTAAAATCAACAAAATCAAGTATAAACCTAAAATCACTAAAAAGCTATTTAAAAGAAAAATATGCAAAAAAATATAAAATGAAAATAAAATTCTAATTTTATTATCTACTAATTTTCTAGACAGAAATGCTAACATGATGCAAAAACAAGCAATTAAAAATATTCAATTTCCAATTATTTATGAATTTTATAAGATGCAAGAAAATAAAAGAAATTAAAAACTAAAATGAAATGGGGAGGGGGGTGTCAGTAGTGATGCGCCTAGTTCAATTATCCAGATGGGCCAGGAAAGGGGGTTCAATTAGCAAAGTTAGATAGGCCCATGGACGGATTTTTAACAGAACGCTGCGTTTCAGCGTTGTGGATTCCCTCCATTTTTTTTTAAATTCTGGCCGTTAGATGAGTCTTTTGGGTCAATGAGTTTGAAGTAATCTAACGGTGAGGAGATCATCTTCTCCAACACAACTAGGGTTTTCAGAATTTCCCTGTCCATGCAAGCAACTTCATACCTCCCGTGCTCTCTCCTCTCTTAATGAAAACACAAACTTCCAAAACCAAAAACGTGTTATTTCCTTCCATGAACACAACTACACTCATAGTTTCCCCTAAAGCTTCCTATAATTCGCAAACAGAGAACACTAAGATCTTGGTTCCACCATTGTACACTGATATCAACTATGATAGAACTTAATTCTAATGATGCTATTGTGTTCATGGCATTACCCTAATCACTTTAAGCTATAATGTGCTAATTAAAACCCAACATACGACTTGTTCTTGATCTTGAAAGAAACTGCACCCTGCCATGAAACCTTATGGAATCTTCTCTAACTCTATGGAAATGGTCATCTAACCTATCTTAGCAATTCTACACCTAAGAATCTAACTGAATACATATAAATAGAGAGATATGATAAGGAGTTCAAACCTGCTAGGTAGCTATGGCAGGTGTATGTAGAGATGGATTCAAGGCTTGATTCTTCTTCAAAATGCTCCTCTAATGGAGGTCTTTCTTCTGTTTGCACAATCTTTGATGAAAGAAGCTTGCAATGGTGAACTCGAGCCTTGCTTGCACTTGAAGAAATTCTTGAATATCACTCTCTCCACTGAATTCTCCAACTGAATTCTCTAACCTCTAATCTCATTTTGATCCCCTCAATATATAACAATCATTAGAAGAATCTAGATCCCTCTAGAATATGGTAGAAAGTCATGGAATTCTCACTTGATGACATATTGGAACCATCTCATATCATGCATACAACCCTTCATACTTGTGCTAAAATCTCTCCTCATGAGATATTGAGATGATATGTGTGAAAAATCAGCTGATCCTTGCCTTATGTTGAGTTTTCCAAAGTTACCTTATTATGCAAGTAATAGGTTTTCAAAGCAAGTCCCATTTTTAGGCCTCAAATCAAGATTGTGGCTAAACCATTATTTTCAAAATGTGGTTTAGACTCAAAATGATATATTACATGACCTATTTTGGATTTGTAGATCTCTCAAACCATTTTCCAATTTGAACTTATTTAACTTATATGCCATTTTTAGGCTATTTTCATCACTTTTTGCTATGAGCCTTTCCAACATCTCATGACCACCCTACTAGCCTTAAAAAATCATTCCAAGAAACTTTAATGCTGAAGGTTTTTCCATTTGAAGCTTGGAAGTAGGAGATATGGCCATGTGCTTGAAATGACCTATAAGTTCAAAATGACCAAAATGCCCTTGGCTTGTCAAAGCCATAAGTTGAGTTCTACAAATCCTATAAAGGACTTCTAGTACTCTCTAGAAAGATAAGAAGATGCTCTTCAACATTCATATTGACCAAGAGATCAAAGGAATCATCCTACTAGGGCAAACATTGTCTGCAAGTTGGGTGACTTTCAAGGACCCAGATTCACACACCTCAGGTGACCTGTAATTTGTCAAAACCATAACTTGAGCTCTGCAAATCCTATCAAGGACTTCTACCACTCAAATTAAAGCTACGAACAAGCTCTACAACATTCATGTTGTGGGGAAGATGAGATGACAATCACATCTTGAGCTAAAACTGCCTGGAAGATAGGGATCAAACTAGGGGATTTTACACTGCCAATCCTTAGAAACCCTAGCTTAAAACTTCTCAAACTCCTCAATCATGATGAGTTGGTCTAGGGATCATCCTTATAACATCTCAATACATCATTCCATGATCACATGGCCCTTGGATTAGGTCTCAACCTTCTCCAAATCTTCAGTTGACCTAGGGTTGACCCAGTCAAAACCCTAATTCTACCACTCATGGTTGAATCTTCTGAATTCTTGCATAATGACCTCTCTGGGCTTCATGATGACCTTCAATACATCTCATAGGCTTCTCTAAGCTTCAAGTCCATTCTCAAAGTCTCAGAATCATCTGAGGAGCTCCCACAACTCTCAAGCTATGAAGCACACAACCTTGGTTTCAACCAATTCCTCTGAGGATCTCTTGAACTTTCTGATGAAGGTATCAACCTTCAAACACTTGATGGATAAATAAATGTTGGTCAAATTTTGGGGTGCAACAGCTGCCCCTATTCAAACGGCTTGAACCTGACTGGGTGAGAAGCGAACGGCTCTCAGCCAATCAAGGTGCGAGACGGTTGAATACCGGTAAACCCGAAAATTTGCCAACTGCACGAGCACACGATACTCTGCGGGGAACAAATCTTCGAATACTGCAATACTAGCTGCAGGGCAACTAGCTGGAGAGATACTGATCTGACATCGCCGTCAGTCATCCACATTAAATTCTTCTGACATTGTCATCAAACAACCAAAACACCCAACATCGTCGCTGGAAGACTAAACCACCTGACATCACCGTCAGAAGCCGACAAAATTCTGAGGAACACCCAACATCGCCGCTGGAACACCAAATCTCCTGACATCGCCGTCCGGAACAACCATAACTCGGGGAACCAAACATCCAACATCGCCGCCGGAGAACTAAATCTAACATCACCGTCGGACAATCAAAATACCCCGCATCGCCGCTGGAGAACTAAATCTGACATCGCCGTCGGACCACCAAAATACCCAACATCGTCGCTGGAGAACTAAATCTGACCTCGCCGTCGGACAATCAAAATACCCCGCATCGCCGCTGGAGAACTAAATCTGACATCGCCGTCGGACAATCAAAATACCCCGCATCGCTGCTGGAGAACTAAATCTGACATCGTCGTCGGACAGTCAAAATACCCCGCATCGCCGCTGGAGAACTAAATCTGACATCGCCGTCGGACAATCAAAATACCCCGCATCGCTGCTGGAGAACTAAATCATCTGGCATACCCAACATCGCCGCTGGAAAACAGAATCTGACCTCGCCGTCGAAACAAACATCATCTGGTTGGGGATTTAAAGAGTCTGACATCGCCGTCGAACATAATCTTCTGACATTGCCGCAAAACAGACATAATCTGACCTCGTCGTCAAAGCAAACATCCAACATCGCCGCCGGAAACAAACATAATCTGACCTCGCCGTCAAAGCAAACATCCAACCTCACCGCTGGAGACACACATCTGACCTCGCCGTCAAAGTGGAGAAACTTCATTGGGGAATTGGTCACACGGTAACCGGTAATACGTAGCCGATCATACCACTTCATTAACACGGTCAGACCTCAATCATGGAGTCTTCAGGAGAGATTCTAACTTCGCCATTGGAAAACCTGCTGGGGATGACGCTTCGCCGCTGGGGAATCTGGAGAACTATCAAGCAACTCCGCTCCGGGGGTCCAGAAATCATTCTGGATGAATTAACTCTGCTGAGGACTTCAAGAATCATCTTGAACAAACAGCTCTGTCGGGGACCCTCAAGAATCATCTTGAACCGATAACCCTTCTGAGCGAACACTTTGTTGGGGATTCCAGGAACTATCCTGGGCAACTCTTGTTGGGGACAAACCGATCACAGCTTGAGCAGCTTCCAAGGACTCGGCTCTCTTGGGGCTTCAGGAACCATCCGGGGCGATCTTAGCTGGAGACTCCAAGTATCAATTTGAGCGACCAACCTTGGAGACTGCACTGGGGTCTTAAGAATCATCTTAAGCAAACGACCCTGCTGAGGGATTCGAGAATCATCTTGACCTGAAGACTTCGCTGGGGATCTCAAAAATCATCTTGAGCACGCGACCTCGTTGGGGAGAATGTCAGGACTCATCCTGAGCAACTGATCCTTCGGCAGAACACCTGTAAAACAAGAATGGTAACAACCTAGATCATGTTTATGATGCATATGCTTCGGCGCCATGCTCCACACGGTGGAAATGCTATGCGTTTATGCTAAATGCCATGCAATCATGCACAATGATGCGATCCCATCAACAAAATAAATGTCGAGGGGCAAACCTCCTGTCAAGGAGAAAGAACTACTCAGGTAGAGGAACCATCCTGCTGAGGAGAATATTAACACGCCAACATTAATTGGGCTCCGTCTGGGGAAATGATCTTCAGCTTGACTGCTGCGGGAGAAACTACTTCAGTTGATCGCTGCAGGGGAACGAAGCTCTACGAGAACCTGGACCTGCTGAGAGAAAGCGATATTAATCGCGAGCATAAACTGCGTGGCCGTCTCGGCTACTCTTCTGGGGATGATAACTCTGTGGGGAAACAACTTCAGCTGCTCCACACTCCACTGGGGAAGAAACCGATCATGGTCCGATCAATTTCCAAGGACTCGGCTCTCTTGGACATCTGCAAACTCGGCTGAGGAAGGAGAAACCATTTTGCTTCACTGGAAAGGGTACAACTCTGGGGGAAATACAACATCAGCTGTTCAATGCTCTGATAGGGAAAATCCGCTCATGGTCCCAACTGCTTCCAAGGATTCGGCTCTCTTGGGGACCTGCGGACTCGGTCGGGGAGAGAGAAATCATTCTACTTCACTAGAGAGTACGACTCTGATGAGGAATTTCAATTCCGCTGGGGAAGAAAGAATCATCCGACTTCGGGGGAGAATACAACTCTGCAGAGGGATACATCATCAGCTGTTCCGACACTCTACTGGGGAAGAGGGAATCATCCGACTTCGGTAGAGAATACGGCTCTGGCGGGGAATCTCAATTCCGCTGGAGGCTTCCGTATGGCACCATCAGTTACTGCATACTTCGGCGTACGAATAGCTTCCTACGAGACCTGCACTTGTGACCCGGTGCTGGGGGAAGAATCCTGCTTCGGCGACTTTACTGGGGAAAACACGAACTTCGGCACCCGAACATTTCTACGAAATCTGCACTTGTGACCCGATGCTGGGGACATACTGATGGACCAATCAAGTCTGAGGAGTACTCGTGTATCAACACTGCTGGGGATATCAATCCTTAGCCACTCGTGGTACAACTCTGTTGGAGATGTACTGATCCTATCAAGGAAGCACCTCTGATGTCTGCAGAAGATAACAATCGATCACTGCACTTGAATCTCACTTCACCGAGGAAGACAACCCTGAACGGTCTTTTCTTGAACACCCTAAGTCCTTCTAAAGTACGAAGCAATCCGCTGAGAAACAACTCTTCTCTGGCTGACATCAAAATTTACCCGCCTAGAGATTACTCAATGAGGGAATCACCGTTGACTTCTGCTTGAGGAATGAGTCAATGACCTAGACTCGGAGGGGACGGGAGTCACACTTGGACTCTGTGGGGATACAACGTTGCATCAGTCCCACTGCTTGGGAAATAAACCCAAATCTGCTGGTCAGGGAAGGTTTCAGCCTCAACCCACTTAGGAAAAATAGCACATCAGGCTAATCAACGTTCAACGCCTGGGATGGCCGTACTCTGCCAGGGATATCAATCTCGCCCTACTGAGGATAATCTTGATCCTACTCTGATAAGGGATAAATGCCATCTCGTTCTGCTACAGTCTCAAACTGCACAGGGGAAACAATCTCAAACTGTACATCTCTGCTGAGAAACAATCCTGATTCAACAACGTCAAGACAGGGAATACAGACTACCAATCATGGAGCCAAGTGACATGTTAGGCTGTAGGATAACAATCCAATGACAGCAAGGCTTCTTCAGAAGGCTCAGGTTTTGGCAGGGTAATGACACGATTCCCTGACACTCAATTCTTGCTAGGGTGAACAAACTCATTTGGACAACTTGCCCCAATCCGACTTTTGGGAATAATTCATTCTGAACAGAAAACAGCTGGCAACAAGACAATCTTCAGATGGCTCGCCCCAACATCTGTACAACGGAAGGATTCATCCCCCACTAATCAACTCTCAGCATGGTTGGCTTCAATATCTCTGAAGTAGTTTTCCCCTGAACGAGCGATGAGCGACTCAACATGCTCTGATCGAACACTGGAGGGATCTGCCCCCAAATCGCAAGAATTCTGGATAACTGCCCCTGATTGGGTCTCGAGAAGATTCACTTCCGATCAACCGCTTCTTGCATAAACTGCCCCATAATCAACTGATGCTCCGGGCTTGTCCTCGGACAAACTGATTCCAAACTCACAGGAAGTCATTGCCCCAAATTCACCGGGCTTCGCAGCATACCGTTCTGATCCAGACCTCTGACGATTCAGTCCTGATTGACTATTCCCTGTTGAAGCTCCTCCGTATCAGCTACTGACCTGCAATTAAAATTGTCTATTCACGAATGGTAATTTTAATACAGTGTTCATGCAAATTTCGAAAAATGTTGTACTGTCACTCATTTATGTGTCATGCTAGTGAGTGACGAATGAACCAAAGAGTTCAAACGTAGTGCTGATGTGATCAGTGAAAAATACAATAAGGATATGATTAGCAAATCATGAAGGAGTCAGGTTACTCAACCCTATCGTAATGCGCTTTCAGAATAAACCCTGCCTCAATTAGGTCTTTTAAGGGTTGTATCATGGTCGGGTTCACGGTTCGTGAAACAAAGGATATTTGGCTCAAATTATGATTTGTACCCACCCCCTCTACGTGATGATCTCCGATCCTAAAGTTCAGCTAACTTTGCTCGAGCGCTCGCCTCTTCGAGAGGTGTGTTGAACATTGGGAACAACTGGTTAAAGAATTCACAAGGTGTTTCGGAGTGACGGTTACTCCTTTTTCGTTTCGGTGCCTGTGTCCGCACGACTTTGTCCTTGTTTGAGGATCCTTTCTTTTTCATTCTTTTGATTCCCTAATTTTTTCCTGGACTGACTCTTCGGAGTTCTTTTCGATTTTTCTTTTGAAGTCCAGCGAGATGCCCTGATTTTTGCCTAAGTATTTTCTTTCTAGCTTTTCTTTTTTACTTAGCGGGCTTTCTTATTCCTTTTTTTTTTCTTTTGGAACGAGTCGTGCGACACTGGCTGTCTGGATTTATCCGAGAGGCTTATAACTGTCTCACTCCTGATTGGTGAGGTTTAACCATTGTGGTTGATGAGGTACGAGCTCTGGAGAGGAATACAATGTGATTGGTCCTCGAAGGACAACACTCCTCTATAAGACTTGAACGCTCGATCAAGCTAACTGACAACTACCCTGCCCCGGGTTACGATATGAGGGTTTAAAAATCCGAAAGAAACTCCTACTTCTCGGCTCGAAGTGGTCAACAAGGGATTCTCTTCCTTATCTCTCCGGTGTTTAGGGGATTTGAAACAATGCCTTATACGTCATCGGCAAGGTTTTATCTGAAAGCAATACGATCATCGGCTATGAGTATTCAGTTTCGTCATCCTCCCTCCAATCTTTGCTAATCATAGTGATAAAGTGGAGTGAATAAAATGCAAGTGTCAGTGCAATGCAGTAAATGAGTGACAACGACATAACTAATGCAGAAAAGATGCATAGTCACTTTATTAATATTACCATTCGAAACATTCAATGTTTAACAGCAAGTAGTAACTAACAGAAAAGAAACTACAAATGCAAATGGTAAAAAATCTGAGGACTGCCAGTGCTGAGGACGTCTGCCTGTCTGGACCACTGGCTTCTGGAAATAACCCTCTGAATCTGCGAGCTCAGACGGCTGAGAGGTTGTCACGCACAACCAAAACTCCATCTGGAAAGGAGATACACCCTTTATCGATCAACTGTTGCACTTTCTCCTGAAAAGCCTTGCAATCTTCAGTCGAATGCCCCGGAGATCCACTATGGTAACCACACTGAGCATGGGGATTGTACCCTGGAGGGTAAGGCTCTAGCACGGGCTTGAGAGCTTTCGGTTCCACCAAAGAATTCTGAATCAACTGTGGAAGAATCCGGCTATACGGCACAGGCACTGGATGGAAAGAAGCATTCCTTTGTTCAAAGTGGTTGCGAGGCCTCTTTTGATTCTGGTGCTGGTATTCTTTCCGCCCAGGAGCAAGAGGTCGTCGTTTCTGCATGGCAACGGTCCCTTGTTTAGGCACTTGCGTCCTTGAACTTGATCCAGGTAGAAACTGCGAGCGAGGCGATTCAGTCACCAAAGGTCGCGGGACATATTCAAGATCTTTCTCAGCTTCAGGCCAAGGAGTGGAATCATTCACCTTTTCTGCAGGGTACGGGATAAACTTTCCCGATGCTCTCATGCCGCCCGGCACAAACCTAATTGTCCTTGAGTCAATAAGGTCTTGAATCTTATTCTTGAGAGCCTTACATGTTTCGACATGGTGCCCCGGTGCTCCTGAGTGGAAATCACAATGCGTGCTGAGATCAAAGTCTGGTGACACGTCATCCGGTGGATCCAAAGTCCGAAGCTTGAGAACACGGTTCTGAACCAACAGTGGCAACAGCTGGGCATAACTCACAGGTATGGGGTCTACAGCTCTATTGAGTAACTTCTTCTTTTGATTATGACCTTCAGGGTTATGCTGAGATGCCTGGCGCGGCTGCTGACGAGACAGGCCTCGAGCTTCATGCTGTGTAGAGGATCCACGAAGTCCACTTGGCTTCAGCACAGGTGGCACTGACGGCAATGGAGGAAGCACCTTGGTCTCCACCTCGGGTGCTCGATCACTCTCCTTTTTTAGCATACTTCTCACCACTCCCATGAGAAAGCTCAACTGATTCTGCAGCTGCTGATTCTCCTCTCTGAGCACTTGCTGGTCCAGGCACACTGCCTGTATGTCATTCATGGCCTGCCCCAACTGGCTTTGGATTTTCCCCAACTCAGCTTGTACTTGCTCCATTAGTCTGAGTTGCTCGATTCTGAGTCAAACCTGCAAACACAAGGGTTAGAAGACAAGCCCCGGCTTCTGTCATGCAAGATGAATTATGCTAATGCCATGGGTGTCTGTACGTTTAAGAGATCACCCCTAATTCTGGTGTCAACGTGCTAACATAGTGTCAATGCAATGATAAGACTGGATCCATTCATGGAAGAAAATATCTCATATTGCTCGGGACACCAGAATCAGGGTACGAAACGCGCCTGCAGCACAGACACATGCTAATGGAATGCAAACATGAATATGCGAGCTAATGCAAAATGCAGTCATGCAGTAATATATCCAGGTAACTGCTGTGGAGGTTCTGTATCAACAATCACTGACGAGAAGAAAACCCCGGTGGAGGACCACAGATCTGATCTGCCAAGAACAATCATCTGATAGGACCTTATACATAGGATCAAAATTCTGCTTTGTCAAGAACAAATGTCTGATAATAAGGATCCCTGATGTATGATCAAGAAATGTCTGCTGATGAAGTCTTCAGACCCCAAATCAAAAATCTGCCCTATCAAGAACAAACATACAGTTGCTGATGAGATCTTCAGACCCCACTCAAAATCTGCCCTATCAAGAACAAACAACATCTGCTGATGAGATCTTCAGACCCCAAAATCTGCTCTATCCAGAACAAACCACTGATGACAATACTCTGATCAAAACCTGCTCTATCAAGAACAGACATACACCTTATAATAAGGTCCTCTGATCAAAACCTGTTCTATCAAGAACAGACAAATCTGCAACTGAGAAACCTGGTACCAACATAACTGATCCACTGTCAAGAAAACCAGGTGGTCTGGAGGTCAAATTTTCCTGCGATAAACCCAATCCCACTCACAGGTATGGACCTAATCCACGGACAAAGGTACGACATCCTATGCGGTCATCAGCGTCACATACTTTCATGAGTGACGATACGATTCCCAGAAGGAGTGGCATCATCAAGTCATGAAGAGGCCTCACTTAGCTGACTTCCAAATGATCGGTCCCCAGAGTCGACAATCCTCACGTCTGGACTCCCCTCAGATCCTCAGGACCGGAAAGGAGCACCTTGGCGAGAACCTCGTCTGAGCTCAGATTTCGTAGGGAACTGTGCCTGTTCAGCAGACAGGTTCGTCTACTACTCTCCGCAACTATGTCTAGGTGCATACTCAAGCCCAGGCCCGACTTCTCACTCATAGTAACCTCCCTCTCCCACAACAATAATCATAATAATATAGTGCTGAAAATAAATGCGGAAAGGTAAAGGTACGGAAAGTAAAGTGCGGAAAAGTAAAACACATATGCACAACACCCAACAGATAAACACCCAAGCGCTAGGATTGACTCGCGTAGGGGATGGGAAACGGTCCCAGCATAAGGCATGGGAAAAGTCCCTAGATGCTATAACTCCCCAGTGGAGTCGCCAGCTGTCGCTTGCGCGAAAATAAGGTGTCGGCATGACAGAAGAGTCGCCACCTTTCGTTATTTATCCCTTAGAGCGGGAAAGGAAACGATCGGAAAAACCTGACGAAAAAGGGTAAGACAAGGTCATCGCAACCATTGTCTGGGTTCGGGAGTCGGTTACGCAAGGGGAAGGTATTAGCACCCCTCACGTCCGTCGTACTCGACGGGATCCACGCTTGTTTGTTTACTTGGGCGGGTTGGTTTTATTCTATCTACCTATCAAGGCTGGCTGAAAAAGAAAAGAAAAATGGCTCGGCAAAGCGTCACACTTTATGCCTACGTATTCTCATCAGAGAATGAGAAATCAGAGTCAACGTAGTTCGGCCTACGATGGGTTGTGGGGGAAGGTAGCTCGCCAAGACTTCGCCATCTTGTGCCTACGTACTCTCAACAGGCATGAGAGATCAGAGCTCACGTAGTTCAGGAAACTACGGTTTATTTCCTGTTTTACAAAAGAAGTGTTTTTATTGCGTTTGCGATTTCAACCACACTAGAGACTATGACCTGAGAGTGAATGCGTCGCATGTCACCCAAAGGGTACCATACTAAACATTCAGACTGTGGAAAAGAAACTCTCCCACAATCCTTTTTCAGATAGCTTAAGGCTCGTAACGTACGAAAGAAATCATTCATGATTACTGTATCTTAAACTGTTTTGAGATGAGAAGAGAACAGGCCCAGCTAGGAGGGGGACTATCAAGTCCTACTGTTATCATGCCATGGATTCATCCTATGGTTGAGGTTTGAACAGGGAACTTCTAGATGTTGTCATGCATAGGTTTCAACCTAAAAGTCTATCATCAAATCCTCATCAAAGGAAATGAGAGTCCTAAGGGATCATGTCAATGATACACCAAAACAGACAAAGCATCAGCTTAACAGTAAAATGCATGCAATGCAAATGAGGGAGGAAATGTGTGTGGGGCTTCAGCCTCCACAAGCTCATCTCAACCTCAAGCCAGTCATGAAATAACAGTAATCATACTGAAAAATAAACAACATGCTATCAAGCAATAAACAGTAAACTGCAATCATACAGATAAAAATGAAATGAAATGCCATCCATGCTTGAGAAAGAAATTATCTACATCCAAGCTCTCCCTAATCCTAACCCTAAAAAAAAACCCTAATCAAATCTCTAAGCAAAGCCCTAAAGCAAAACCCTACACAAGAGAAATCAATCCCAGTCTTCAAGCTTCAAAACAAGCTTACCAAAGAAAGGGAGCTAAGTAGGCAGACTCATAGTGCCTTCCTCAGGAAAGCACTAGGAGGCTTATACTTAGGACTCATATCCCATGTGGCTCAACAACTGTGACCGGTTTACATTCCTCCTCAGGAGAAACTAAACTCACATGAAGGCTCCAACATCATTGGATACTTGAGAAATCCTACATGAACTAAGGGAACTAAGTGAACAGACCCATAGTGCCTTCCTCAGGAAAGTACTAGGGGGCTTCCACTTAGGAATCATATCCCATGTGGCTCAACAACTGTGATCGGTTTACATTCCTCCTCAGGAGAAACTAAACTCACATGAAGGCTCAATCCTACATGAACTAAGGGAACTAAGTGAACAGACCCATAGTGCCTTCCTCAGGAAAGTACTAGGGGGCTTCCACTTAGGAATCATATCCCATGTGGCTCAACAACTGTGATCAGTTTACATTCCTCCTCAGGAGAAACTAAACTCACATGAAGGCTTCAACATCATTGGATACTTGGGAAAGAGGTGAGAAGAAAGAATGAAATACATCCATAGTGCCTTCCTCAGGAAAGTACCATGAACTTCCCTCAGACTCCAGGGTCTCAAACCTCACAGAAAGAGAGCAAGATCCTAAACCGGGCCTTCAATCCATGCCTCCTCCAATCCTCTAGTATGCTCCACTAAGATCCATAATGAGATGCCAAGCTCCTCTAATCAAAGGAATACCCCAAAGCAAAGCAAACTAACAAAACTTGCCCTAAAGGCCACACAAACAATCATTCAATTCAAAAATCAACTAAAAATAGTATATTATTCTATTAATTTCTAATATAAATTCTAGGGGACCCTACATAACTACCCTTCAGTCCCATATATTCCCCATAGACTAAATTGCCCTATAAAGCCTAAAACAAAATTGTTCAAATTCAACTATGCTTCATAAAACCCTAATTTGGTTATGCTAATGTTAACCTAATCAAGCTATTCAAATTTGATCCTAAAAATCATGAATTAAATCCTATATGCAAGTTAATACCCTAGGTTAAACATCCTAAAAGGAATGGACCCTAAATCTAAAGGGAAGCTCCTAAACTAAAATCAACAAAATCAAGTATAAACCTAAAATCACTAAAAAGCTATTTAAAAGAAAAATATGCAAAAAAATATAAAATGAAAATAAAATTCTAATTTTATTATCTACTAATTTTCTAGACATAAATGCTAACATGATGCAAAAACAAGCAATTAAAAATATTCAATTTCCAATTATTTATGAATTTTATAAGATGCAAGAAAATAAAAGAAATTAAAAACTAAAATGAAATGGGGAGGGGGGTGTCAGTAGTGATGCGCCTAGTTCAATTATCCAGATGGGCCAAGAAAGGGGGTTCAATTAGCAAAGTTGGATAGGCCCATGGACGGATTTTTAACAGAACGCTGCGTTTCAGCGTTGTGGATTCCCTCCGTTTTGTTTTTAAATTCTGGCCGTTAGATGAGTCTTTTGGGTCAATGAGTTTGAAGTAATCTAACGGTGAGGAGATCATCTTCTCCAACACAACTAGGGTTTTCAGAATTGCCCTGTCCATGCAAGAAACTTCATACCTCCCGTGCTCTCTCCTCTCTTAATGAAAACACAAACTTCCAAAACCAAAAACGTGCTATTTCCTTCCATGAACACAACTACACTCATAGTTTCCCCTAAAGCTTCCTATAATTCGCAAACAGAGAACACTAAGATTTTGGTTCCACCATTGTACACTGATATCAACTATGATAGAACTTAATTCTAATGATGCTATTGTGTTCATGGCATTACCCTAATCACTTTAAGCTATAATGTGCTAATTAAAACCCAACATACGACTTGTTCTTGATCTTGAAAGAAACTGCACCCTGCCATGAAACCTTATGGAATCTTCTCTAACTCTATGGAAATGGTCATCTAACCTATCTTAGCAATTCTACACCTAAGAATCTAACTGAATACACATAAATAGAGAGATATGATAAGGAGTTCAAACCTGCTAGGTAGCTATGGCAGGTGTATGTAGAGATGGATTCAAGGCTTGATTCTTCTTCAAAATGCTCCTCTAATGGAGGTCTTTCTTCTGTTTGCACAATCTTTGATGAAAGAAGCTTGCAATGGTGAACTCGAGCCTTGCTTGCACTTGAAGAAATTCTTGAATATCACTCTCTCCACTGAATTCTCCAACTGAATTCTCTAACCTCTAATCTCATTTTGATCCCCTCAATATATAACAATCATTAGAAGAATCTAGATCCCTCTAGAATATGGTAGAAAGTCATGGAATTCTCACTTGATGACATATTGGAACCATCTCATATCATGCATACAACCCTTCATACTTGTGCTAAAATCTCTCCTCATGAGATATTGAGATGATATGTGTGAAAAATCAGCTGATCCTTGCCTTATGTTGAGTTTTCCAAAGTTACCTTATTATGCAAGTAATAGGTTTTCAAAGCAAGTCCCATTTTTAGGCATCAAATCAAGATTGTGGCTAAACCATTATTTTCAAAATGTGGTTTAGACTCAAAATGATATATTACATGACCTATTTTGGATTTGTAGATCTCTCAAACCATTTTCCAATTTGAACTTATTTAACTTATATGCCATTTTTAGGCTATTTTCATCACTTTTTGCTATGAGCCTTTCCAACATCTCATGACCAATCTACTAGCCTTAAAACATCATTCCAAGAAACTTTAATGCTGAATGTTTTTCCATTTGAAGCTTGGAAGTAGGAGATATGGCCATGTGCTTGAAATGACCTATAAGTTCAAAATGACCAAAATGCCCTTGGCTTGTCAAAGCCATAAGTTGAGTTCTACAAATCCTATCAAGGACTTATAGTACTCTCTAGAAAGCTAAGAAGATGCTCTTCAACATTCATGTTGACCAAGAGATCAAAGGAATCATCCTACTAGGGCAAAAGTTGTCTGCAAGTTGGGTGACTTTCAAGGACCCAGATTCACACACCTCAAGTGACCTGTAATTTGTCAAAACCATAACCTGAGCTCTGCAAATCCTATCAAGGACTTCTACCACTAAAATTAAAGCTAAGAACAATCTCTACAACATTCATGTTATGGGGAAGATGAGATGACAATCACATCTTGAGCTAAAACTGCCTGGAAGATAGGGATCAAACTAGGGGATTTTACACTGCCAATCCTTAGAAACCCTAGCTTAAAACTTCTCAAACTCCTCAATCATGATGAGTTGGTCTAGGAATCATCCTTATAACATCTCAATACATCATTCCATGATCACATGGCCCTTGGATTAGGTCTCAACCTTCTCCAAATCTTCAGTTGACCTAGGGTTGACCCAGTCAAAACCCTAATTCTACCACTCATGGTTGAATCTTCTGAATTCTTGCATAATGACCTCTCTGGGCTTCATGATGACCTTCAAGACATATCATAGGCTTTCTCTAAGCTTAAAGTCCATTCTCAAAGTCTCAGAATCATCTGAGGAGCTCCCACAACTCTCAAGCTATGAAGCACACAACCTTGGTTTCAACCAATTCCTCTGAGGATCTCTTGAACTTTCTGATGAAGGTATCAACCTTCAAACACTTGATGGATAAATAAATGTTGGTCAAATTTTGGGGTGCAACACCATTATCAGTAATGATCCGTTCGGGAATTCCGTAACGACAGATGATGTCCTTCTTTATGAATTTAGCCACCACCTGCTTGGTCACGTTAGCGTACGAGGCTGCCTCCACCCACTTGGTGAAGTAGTCGATAGCTACTAGAATGAAGCGATGACCGTTAGATGCAGTGGGCTCGATCTTGCCTATCATGTCGATGCCCCACATGTAGAACGACCACAGGGAGGACATGACATTCAGCGGGCACGGCGGCACATGAATCTTATCAGCATAAATCTGGCATTTATGACATCTCTTCGCGAATTTAAAGCAATCCGATTCCATCGTCAGCCAGTAATATCCTGCTCTTAGGATCTTTCTCGTCATAGCATGCCCGCCGGCGTGCGTACCAAATGTGCCTTCATGGACTTCTTCCATGAGCATACTCGCCTCTTTCTCATCTACACATCTGAGTAGCACGAGATCGTGGTTTCTTTTGTACAAAACTCCATCAGGATTGAGATAAAAATTTCCAGACAGCCTCCTCAGAGTCTTCTTATCCTGGGTTGACGCTTTCGCAGGATACTCCTTAGTCATAAGGAAGGTCTGGATATCATGGAACCATGGCTTGCCGTAGGAGGCTTCCTCGATCGCAAAGACGAATGCAGGTCTATCAAGACGAGAAAGGACAATTCTTGGAGCTTCATTCCAAAAATTGACTTTATACATCGAAGCCAACGTGGCTAAGGCATCAGCCATCTGATTTTCGGCCCTGGGTACATGATGGAGTTCCACTCGATCAAAGAACGGAAGCAGCCGTCTGGCATAGTTCATGTACAACACCAAATTCGATTGACGAGTCTCCCACTCCTCCTTAATCTGGTTGATCACGAGCGCCGAGTCACCATATACATCTAGGTTCTTGATTCTCAAATCAATTGCCTCTTCTAGACCCATGATGCATGCTTCGTACTCCGCCTCATTATTGGTGACCGGAAACGTCAGTCTCGCAGTGAACAGGATGTGGGATCCGTGGGGAGTCGTGATGATCGCTTCAATGCCACTTCCGTAAGAATTAACCGCCCCGTCAAATATCAATTTCTAGTGGGATTTCCTATCTGGACCCTCGTCGGGCAACGGATCATCGCAATCTTTCGCTTTGAGAAACATGATATCCTCATCAGGGAATTCAAATTTCATTGGCTGATAATGGCCTTCTGGGAAACATACTGAATGTCATATTCCGTCAACACCATTTGCCATCTGGCAATCCTGCCCGAAAGCGCTTGCTTCTCGAAGACGTACTTGATCGGATCCATCTTCGAAATTAGCATGGTGGTGTGATTGAGCATGTACTGTCGCAAACGTTTGGCAGCCCAGGCTAGTGCACAACACGTCTTCTCCAGCATCGAGTAACGAGATTCACAATCTGTGAACCTTTTACTCAAGTAGTAAATGGCATGCTCCTTTCTTCCCGTCTCGTCGTGCTGACCGAGAACACACCCCATACTATTCTCAAGAACTGTCAAGTACATGATTAAGGGTCGTCCGGCCACTGGGGGTATCAAGATTGGAGGTTCCTGCAGATACTGTTTTATCTTATCGAATGCCTTCTGGCAATCCTCGTTCCAGATAATCGCCTGATCTTTTTTCAGCAGTTTGAACATCGGTTCACACGTAGCAGTGAGCTGAGAGATAAACCTTGCAATGTAGTTTATTCTGCCCAGGAAGCCACAAACTTCTTTTTCAGTTTTTGGCGCTGGCATTTCTTGTATTGCTTTTATTTTCGCAGGATCAACCTCGATGCCTCTTTCACTCACGATAAACCCCAGTAGTTTTCCGGATCGTACTCCGAAAGTACACTTGTTAGGATTCAGCCTCAACCTGAACTTCCTAAGCCTCTCAAAAAGCTTCAGCAAATTGACCAGATGCCCCTCCTCCGTTTGGGACTTTGCAATCATGTCATCAACATAGACTTCAATCTCATGATGAATCATATCATGAAATAAAGTGACCATTGCTCGTTGGTAAGTGGCCCCTGCGTTCTTCAGACCGAAAGGCATTACCTTGTAGCAAAATGTTCCCCAGGGAGTAATAAACGTAGTTTTCTCCATGTCCTCCGGCGCCATCTTGATCTGATTGTAGCCGGAGAAGCCATCCATGAACGAAAACACGGAGAACCGAGCTATATTGTCGACCAACACATCAATATGAGGAAGCGGGAAATCATCTTTAGGGCTCGCCCTATTCAAATCCCGATAATCGACGCACATTCGCACCTTACCGTCCTTCTTCGGTACAGGCACTATGTTGGCGACCCACGGAGGGTAAGTAGTGACCGCTAAGAAGCCATCATCAAGCTGTTTCTGCACTTCTTCTTTGATCTTAACGGCCATATCTGGTCGCGTCCTCCTAAGCTTCTGCTTAACGGGAGGACAATCTTCTCGCAGCAGCAAGTGGTGGACCACGATGTCAGTATCAAGTCCGGGCATATCTTCGTATGACCAAGCAAAGACGTCACTATACTCTCTTAGCATCTCAACTAATCTTTGTTTGACATCACTCTGCAATGCAGCCCCTATCCTGACGTTCCTGACCAGTTCTTCAGAACCCAGATTCACAATCTCGATCTCTTCTTTGTGAGGCAGAATAACTTTCTCCTCTTGTTTCAACAAGCGGGCCAACTCTTCGGGAAGGTCTTCGTCTTCATCAATCTCTTCTTCGGCTTGATAGATCGGGAAATCGAAGTTGAAGTGAGTCGTAGAAGGTCCAGAGTCGATGTCATCTGCTATGTGGATCCTGCAATGACAAGGGTTAAGCTTAAGACAAGAATATGCAGGTTAGCACAAACCCCATTGCCATTTTATTGTTTTTCAAAACAAATATAAAACAGGAATAACAGAGATCACAATATTTGAATACGAAGAAAAACGCCTTTTGATTTATTGATAAAATGCATGTACATAATCAAACGAGGCCCTGACAATAAAACCACTATGCCCCGGGTAGGACATAGGGTTGTACAATGATTGGGAAAAGTAAATCATTACTCTTTGCTCGTCATCTGGATGATATCCTTGACGGACCAGTTGTTGAGGCTCTCGCCTGGCTTGCTTGGCTGGATCCAAGAGTCTAAGTCACAGTCGCTGTCTCCGCTGTCTTCAGACACTGTGTTGATGCTTTCAAATATCACCCCGCCACTAGTAAACTGGATCAGCCCATTACCGCGCGACGCACTGCTAGAAGAAGAGGAGGCTTCAGCCGCAGGAGAATATCCCAACCCAAACTTGTCTTGCTTGTTAGGTATTTCCAAAATTCGCCCCCAGCCTGGGGTAGGTCTGACCTGGACAACGGCCCGGGCTTCCTTGAAGGAAGAGAGAGTCATCTCTGTCTTCTCAGTGACTACAGGAGCTACGTCTTTGACTTTAACAGCTTCGAACGCTTGGCATAGGGTTTCGTGGATTTCCCCATCCATCTTAACATACTTGAAGGACGACAAATGGCTCACCATTATGTCTTCCTCGCCACACACCATCACGATGCTACCTCCGACAGCATACTTGAGCTTCTGGTGCAACGTGGAGGTTACGACACCCGCCGAGTGGATCCATGGCCGGCCCAAGAGACAGCTGTTGGCAGGCATGATGTCCATAATGTAAAAGATCGCGTCGAACATTTCCGGCCCGACTTGGATTGGCAACGTCACCTCCCCGAAAACATGGCGTTTGGTTCCATCGAATGCTTTCACAACCAGATCACTGGGTGTGCAAATCACTCCGCAAGTATCTAACTTCATTAATGCCTTCTTCGGAAGAACATTGAGTGATGACCCTGTGTCTACCAACATGTGAGACATAATTGTTCCCCTGCACTCTATCGAGATGTGCAGGGCGCTATTGTGGTTCCTCCCCTTCGGCGTCAGCTCTAGGTCAGTGAACCCTAACCCATTTCCAACATTCACGTGGGCTACGACCTCTTCCAGCTGGTTTACCGATATTTCCTGCGGTACGTACGCGGCATTCAGCACCTTCAGCAGTGCGTTGCGGTGTGCTTCAGAACACAACAACAGGTTCAGGATGGAAATCTTCGAGGGTGTTTGATGTAGATGATCCACGATCTTGTAGTCACTCTTTTTAATCAACCTCATAAATTCCTCGGCGTCTTTAACAAGTAAGTCTTTTTCTACCCCACGCGGGATCTCTTCGACGACTTTACTCTTCCCTTTATCAGTTGCATCAGCTTTGTCCGCTCTGTCCGCCACGACCTCAGGTGGTGCAAATAATCTCCCGCTGCGAGTAATTCCGCTAACTCCTGCTAGGTTCTCCACAGACGACCCAAACGGTTCTAGTTCCAACTTCCGTTCGTTGCAGTAGACCTCTTCCCCATAATGCCATGGGACAACATTAGTGCTTTTGAACGGCATCGGCCCAGCTTTGGTGATGGTAATTGTGGGCGGCCTGGGTGCAGAAATAGTTATCGTCTGGCGAGGGATGGTGATGGTGGCAACCTCATCATCTTGCTTCAGCATTACCTCTCCCGATCTACTTTCGTCCCTTCGGCTAAACTGCAGGATTTCCTCAGTCATCAGACTTTGAATCCCCTCTATCAACTGTTCACATCCATCAGGACTCTTCGCACAGCCCATACACAGTTCTCTGCAACCTGGAAAGAAACCTCTTTTCATCAGCTTAGCCTTAACGAAGCTAAGCGGCGTTTTCAGATCTCTGACGTCAGTCAACAAATCCAAACTCTCGTCTTCAATAATGGCGTTTACTCCACCTCCCCTATGGTTCGGCATAGGGTTTTTCGTGACGTTTGGCACATTATCGGAGAAGTTGATGATCTTAGCGTCCACCATGTCCTACACCTTGTGCTTGAAGGCTTTGCAATTCTCTATCGTATGGCCCGGTGCCCCTGAGTGAAACTCACAAGTCGCATTCGCGTCATAACCTGGCGGAGGTGCCCCTGTCAAGGGAGCCAAGGTTCTCTTCTGGATCAACTGTAACTGGAGCAGAGTCTGCAATAGTTGAGCGTAGGACATGGGCGGTGTCTCGAGGTGACGGCTCGACAGAGGTGCCCGGTTCTGATACTTTCTGTACCCTTGTTGATTCGGCTGCTGCTGCTGCTGCTGTTGAACTGCCGGGATAGTTATGCTGGCCACCTGTTGGTGAGGGCCTTTACCCTTCCTTCGAGCGTTGGTCACGGCGCTCGTTTCTCCTTCCCGTCTTTTGCCACCATAAGGTTTCTTGCCTCCTCCAGCTGAGGATGAATCGCCTTGAATTTTCCCCAGTTTGATCCCATTTTCAATGTGCTCACCCGTGATAATGAGATCTGAGAAGGTTCCAGACATACCGCTGACCAATTTCTCATAATAAACCACTGGGAGGGTGGCTACGAACATTTGCACAAGCTCACGTTCAACCATCGGCGGCTGAACTCTGGCTGCCAATTCACGCCACCGCTGGGTGTATTCCTTGAACCCTTCATTGTTCCTTTGCGACAGATTCTGCAGTTGGACTCGGTTCGGGGCCAAGTCACTGTTGTATTGGTAGTGGTGCACAAATGCTTCAGCAAGTTCCTTCCACGTGCGCACACTGGTAGGTTCCAGGCTCATGTACCATTTGAGGGTGGGTCCGGACAGACTGTCCTGAAAGAAGTGCATCAGCAACTTCTCGTCCTTAGAATGAGCTGACATTTTTCTGTAATATGATCTCAGGTGGACGCGAGGGCAAGTGGTGCCCTTGTACTTTTCAAAGTCAGGTACCTTGAACTTGGGAGGCACCTTGAAATCAGCAATCAGTCCCAACTTGGACATATCAACGCCCAGGGTGTTTTGGTTCTCGATATTCCTCATCTTGTCCTCGAGGGCCTTGAACCTTAACCGTGCTTCAGCAGTTAGCTCCGCTTCAGCACCTCTCTGAGAGAATAAATCGTCTTGACAGTCTTCTAACCATGGCTGCGGCCCAAACAGATTTCCAACACCTGCATTGCCGTTGCCCAGCCCAACATTGACGTTAGCTTCAACATTCCCATTACCGACGCCCGTCGTATTACCATTGAGTCCCATATTAGCTATCACATTTCCATTGGCACTGCCGTTTCCCCCGGTCACGGGGACGCCATTCTGAGGAGTTTCAACTGGTGGAGGGGTAGGCACGGTCCCACCATGGAGTACACCATTGCTATCAACCCTTGAAATCAGAGGCTGAACCAAGGTCGTGAGCTGATCCTGGCCATTGGCGACCGCTTGCATGAGCTCCATGAAGCGGTCCATCCTTTCGCGGAGTTCCTGAACGTCAGTTTGCATTTGCTCCATGATTCTGGTTTGATTTGCTCTAGTCGGATAGCGGTGGATAGGCCTCTGATCAATCCTAGAACAACCTGAAACAACCTGAAAATACAAAAGGGTTAGGAAAAAACGACAAAGTGCTCGTTATGCAAATGCTTCATGCAAATGCAAACGTGTGTCTGTGCGTTAGGGAGGTATCCCCCGATCCTAGTGCCTAAGTGCCAGTGCTGATAATAAGAAGTCTGAGTCCAGTCATGGAAGTAACATCTCACATATATGAAGAAAACCCATCAAGGCAGTACACAACATCAGTGAGTACAAAATGAATCAATAGCATGACCTCAACCAACAAGCCTGGTGATGGTCAGCATACAACAATGATCACAACAAAAGGAATACAAAAAGTCAAGCACGGCCACGGGCGCGAAACTTCTCTAACAAATTCCTCGTTTCCTGATGACCCGGCCGAGTGAGTAACCCTTCGACGAGTAACTCTCTCTTCACAATAGTGTACTGAAGACCTTCGACCGAATCTTCCCATGTTCCTTCGTCGAAACAATCTTCCAACTTCCGCTTCTTGGACTCAAACTTCAATTTGCGCTCCTTCAGGTTAGCAAGAGCCCTGTTGAGCTGGCCTTCAACGGCATATCTGCGAGTGGTTTCTTCATCAAACCTCTTCTCACTGGCCTTCACCTGGGCTTTCAACTTGGAGATCTGTTGCATCAGCTTATCCTCCCGCTCTTTCCTGTTGGCTAGGGTGGCCTTCCAATGCTGGTTAAACATGGATATCCTCCGATACGCTTCGTCCAAGTGCTGCTTCTTCGTGGCCAGCACATTGTTGACAGCTTTGAAGTCTCGACCCATGTGCTCGTGCTCAGCTATCTGCTTAGTCAGATCTGTCCCCAACTGGTTCACCAGTTCTGTCTGCCTCTTGAAGGAATGAACAACTTCGCTTTTCTCGCTTCTGAGTTGAGCCAATTCTTTCTCCAGTTCTTCATTTGCCATCTTCAACTCATCTCTCTCAGCTAACACCTGATTATGCTGCTGAATAGGCACGGCGGTAGGCTCTTCAATCACTGGAGGGCTTTCTGGCTTGGCAGGAGGAAATGGAATCCCTATAGCATCTGCTCTGGCTCTGATCCAAGTTACATACGGAGCATAGGCTTGGCTATTACTTCTCCCTAACAATGGTTTTCCCTGCTTACTAATACCATTCCAAGCGCGCTGAATCTTGGATAACATATCCCCCTCTAGAAGACCAGTGAGGTACAGAGATTCCCGCACCTCTTCATCCTTCGGCGGAGCTCTCAAAGCGTAAGCAAACTGTCGGACCAGCAAAGATGGATTATAGTTTATACAGCCCTTCCTGCCTATCAAAGGCACGTTCGGAAACCCGCTGCAGCTGAAGATAATCTCAGTACCCAACCTATCTCTGTCAAACCAGTCAATATCCTGCGCTGATAGACTTATCAAACGCTCAGACCACTCAGCTGTGGCTACAGACGAAGCAAAGGGACCCCTCTTGGGTAGATGACTATCAAGCCATCTATAAAGCAAGGGCACACAGCACGAGACATTCTTACCCCTTCTGTTCTCGTTTTTGTAGTGGACGGAATGGTAGACATCTCCTATCAAGGTAGGGACTGGATTCCCTGAAGCAAAAATGTGGAAGGCATCGAAGTCTACAAAATCGGGCATATTGGGGAACAGAATGGTGCCATATATGCACAGAGCGAGAATGGCGTTGAACACGACCCAACATCCGTCTTTGGCGCACTGCTGAGCCTTTCCCACTAAGAACTGCAAGGAGAAACCGGGAACCTTGTTCCAACTAGAGAATACCAACTCAGAGGCATCTAGATGAAGTGAGGGAGCTAGACTAGCCAGATTAGGCTCAGCATCCATATGAACAAAGGGCATCTGACTCTTGATAGGCACACCTAACAAATCAACATACTCCTCTAGCGTGGGTGCGAGAATAAAGTCCTGGAAAGTAAAGCATCTCAACGGAGGATTGTAGAACTGCAACAAGGCGTGCAACCCATTCAACTCAAACGCAGAAGGTTTACGAACCAGACTGAGCAGTTTGCCGTAAGGCTTTCTGAACTCATCTCTCACAGAATCATCTACTAAAGCAATCAAACCAGTCAGCTGAACAACATCAGGAACAAGGAGCTTGTAAGCCACGGTCTTCCTCAGAGAACCCATAATAACACAATAGGAGGCAAGAAATCCTGGATCGGGGGAAACGGTACCTGCAACACAGACACACGTTAATGAAATGCAAATGAGTATGCAACGCAATGTAAAATGCAATCGTGCAGCAGGAGATCAAGACAACTACACTGTGGAGATTCTGTATCAACAAAACCATAATCCTGCTCTATCAAGAACAACCACTATATCTGATAAGAAGAAAACCCTGGTATCGGACCACAAATCTGCTCTGTCAAGAACACACATATATGATAATAAGGACCTCTGATACAGGACCATCAATCAGCTCTGTCAAGAACAGACGCATATCTGATAATAAGGACCTCTGATACAGGACCATCAATCTGCTCTGTCAAAAACATACATCTCTGAAGATGAGGTTGATAACGAGAAAACGCATCGATTATATTGCTAGGTTTCATTAACGTTTTATCGCATATTCACCGTTTTAACACTCGATTTCTCGAGTTTTTCTTACCATTTTGCAGGTACATCATTATATGGAGCTAAATCATGAATTAAGAGCAAAAGGAACAAAAGAAACCATAAAGAGATGAAAAAATGAAGAAGCCTGCAAAAGACTGCATAATTTGTTGCAGCCACGGTCGTCACAAGGGTGTCACGACCGTGACACCCCAATTTGAGCCATCACGACCGTAAGAGAGTGGTCACGACCGTGACACTTAAAAACCACAAGTTACGAACGTGAAGACCTTGTCACGACAGTGACAAGGGTAAAATTAGGTTTTTGACTCAGACTACATCAAGGCATTACGTGAAGACCATTTCTCCTATTGGCATTACGTGAAGACCATTTCTCCTATTTTGTTGCCACGTTCCTGCATTCCTTCCACAAATTCAGCAAGGCCCATGCAACAAAGGACCAAAAATCCAGCCCATTAAGGACTCTATAAATAGTACAAGTTCTATGAACAAAGACAGAGAGCATTTTTTATTCAAATTCCTGCGGAAGCTCTGCCGAACTGTATTACGAACCAGCCTTTCTATTCCTGCATTATTTTTAGTTTTCTGTTTCGTTTTTTATTGTATCCAAACCCGCCATATAACAATTTCCAACATCAGGAAATTGTTATACATTTATTTGTTTCTAAACCTTCAGCATTCGTTTATTTTCAATTTCCGCCAACTCCAAGCTTTCCGGTCTGTGGAAGAAGGAGTCTGCTCGAATATTTGTTAACCAGGTTTTTCATTATATTGCAATTTAATTTAATTATAATGTTTATTTATTTTTCTGCCATGAGTACGTTATTATTAAATTTTCTGTCTCTGTCTGGTTCAACATCGATGAGTAGCTAAACACCTTAGGGCGGTATGTAGTTATAACACACTTAACCGGTAAAATATAACCATAGGCTAAAAATAATTAATCACTTAACATTCTGGCTGATACTTTTTAATTGAAATAGACCTTTTCGTTACGAGAGTAAGAAAAGAGTATTAGGTTAGGTCAAGACCACGAGAGTGTGAGATTTTAACCAGATAGCTAAAGTTAGGCATTTAAATTAAACACAGCGAGAGCGCTTTAAGATAAATTAGAATTACTTAGTTTCCAAAAATTACCTCTAAACACTTATGGGCTAGCGAGAGCAGGCATAGGGCTTTAGGGATAAGATCTGATATAAGACCACGAGAGTGTGAGTTGAGGGTATTTAAACTGGTAATCTCTACCGAATAGATTAAGTGAACACCTTTATAAGCCTAGGTTAGATTGACCCACCTAAGTTAGTATAATTACATACCGACCGCCTTAGTATTAATTTATTAAAACTTAAATTTAATTCTGCCTTTAATAGTCTTAAAAATCAACAAAAAATCGTGACAACCATTCGCCTTAGCTAAACTAGAAGTTCATCTAGCACTAAGTAACCATAGAATCCCTGTGGATCGATAATCTTAAATATTACTTCGATAGGCTGTGCACTTGCAGTAAGATACCGCTAGACGCATAAGTAGACACGTCTTTAGCCCATCAGAGGTCCTCTGATAAAGGACCATAACTCTGCTCTGTCAAGAACAGACATCTCTGAAGATAAGGTCCTCTGATACAGGACCAAAACTCTGCTCTGTCAAGAACAGACATCTCTGAAGATAAGGTCCTCTGATACAGGACAAAAACTCTGCTCTGTCAAGAACAATCCTCTGATGATGAAAACCTCTAGTACCAACAAAACTGATTCACTATCAAGAAAGCCAGGTAGTCTGAAGGTTAAGGTTTCCTTCAACAAACCCAACCCTGCTCACAGGTATGGACCTAAACTGACACAAGTTCGGCATCCTATGCGGTCATCAGCGTCACAGACATTCAAGAGGGGTGATACGATACCCAGAAGGTGTGGCATCACCAGCTCATGAAGCGGCCTCACTCGGCTGAATCCCAAATGTTCGGTCCCCAGAGTCGACAATCCTCCAAACCAACAACCCCCTCAACCCAAAGGGTTGAAAAAGAAGTCAATCGGGAGAACCTCGTCTGAGCGTGGATTTCATGAGACACTAGTGCCTGCCAAGCAAGCACGCGCCCACTAATTTCCACAACTACTGCTACGTTCACTCAAGCCTGGGTCTGGCTTCTCACTCATCAGAATACCCCTCCCACAACAGCACAGATAATCATATCATATTGAAAATAAAATGCGGGAAATAAAGTGCGATAAATAAACACAACCCAACAAGTAATCATACAAGCGCTAGGATTGACTCTCGCAGGGGACGTTGGATCCCCAAACTGACTCGCATACGGGACGTTGGATCCCAGGAAACTATCAAGTCCCCAGCAGAGTCGCCAGTTGTCGCTTCCGCGAAAATAAGGTGCCGGCAAAACAGAAGAGTCTCCACCTTTCGTTATTTATCCCTCAGAACGGAAAAGGAAACGATCGGAAAAACCTGACGAATAGGTATAAGACAAGGTCATCGCAACCATTGTCTGGGTTCGGGAGTCAGTTACGTAAGGGGAAGGTATTAGCACCCCTCACGTCCATCGTACTCGATGGGATCCACGCTTGTTGTGTTTACTGGACGAGTTGGTTTTATCTATCTACCTATCAAGGCTGGTCTGAAAAGGAAAAGAAAATGACTCGGCAAAGCGTCGCACTTTATGCCTACGCATTCTCATCAGAGAATGAGAAATCAGAGTCAACGTAGTTCGCCTAACTACGGGTTACGGGGAAGGTGGCTTGCCAATACGTCAGTATTGTGCCTACGTACTCTCAACAGGTATGAGAGATCAGAGCTTACGTAGTTTGGGATAATATGGCTTAAGGGCATTCAGATTCATCTGTTTTATCGAGTAGGGTTAAACAGCAGTTCCAGCAGTTAGGGACAAAGCCTGTTTGCGGCGGCGCTGAAGTTTAACGACACTCTTTTCTTCAGAAAAGCTTCCTTTGAATTATGGGCCCACGGGGCAAAAAGGTTTGAAGTTTGTTTTCTGTCTTTTATGGAAGAGGTGTTTTTTATGGTTGTTTGCAACTAGTATCGCACTAGAGACTATGACCTGAGAGTGAATGCGTCGCATGTCACCTAAAGGGTGCCATACTAAACATCCAGACTGTTGAAAAGAAACTCTCCAACAATCCTTTCTCAGATAGCTTAAGGCTCGTAACGTACGACGTCAGTTAACCTTTATTACTGTATTTTAATTTGTTTTGAGATGAGAGGAGAGAACAGGCTCAACTAAGGGGAGACTATCAAGTCCTACTGTTTTCATGCCAAGGATTCATCCTATGGTTGAGGTTTGAACCAGGGAACTCCTAGATGTTAACATGCATAGGTTTCAACCTAAAGTTCTAATCATCAATTCCTTATCAAAGGAAGTGAGATTCCTAGGGGATCATGTCAATGATAAAGCATCAGCTTAAACAATAAACAGTAAACGACTGTAAAATGCATACAATGCAAGTGAGGGAGGAAATGTGTGTGGGGCATCAGCCTCCACAAGCTCATCTCAACCTCAAGCCAGATATGAATAACTGCAATCATACAGAGGAAATAACATGCTATCAAACAAACACAAACCACATGGGCAAGGGAGCTGGGCTCTACCGAATACCCGCAAGCAAAGCCATACAGTAAAATACAAGCAGAGGGAGCCACTCAACCTCTAGTGCAGTCATGCTCCTAGCTTAAAGTCAGTCTAGATATGAACTTATTCTAATGCATCAAGCAAATCAAACAAGTCACAGCAATACAGTTGCACAGAAAGCAAACAGACAGGAAAGAAAGCAGATCAACCACTCCCACAGCTTCACAGCAAAGCTCCTCTGACAGCAGCTCAGTCTTCAGTCCCCAACCACCCTTCAAGGCTATCATCTTCAATAGCAAGTGTCAACTTGCTTCTTCAAGCTTCTAACACACCAAACATAAGTATCAACTTATTCTTTCTTCTTCAAGCTTCAGCTCTTTAGTCAATTCCACCTTCAGGCTCCACTCATAACTGCAAGTATCAACTTAACTCCTTCAGGCTCTCAATGCATCAACATAAGTGTCAACTTATCCTTTATTCCTCAAGTCTCAGCTCTTCACTCAATCTCAATTGGATCTTCTTCACATGTTTCAACTTGGTCTTCAAGCTTCAAGCTTCCTCTTCTTTACCAGTATCAACTTGGTTCTCTTCATCTACAAGCTTCAGCTTCTCAGAGTAATCCTCAATCACATGGAAGTATCAACTCCATCCTTCAATCTTCTTCAAGCAAGGAACTCCATCCTCTAACCAAGGGAGAAAGATGCATCTATCAAGAGCAAAATTTGGATGATTGGTAGCAGAGTGAAGACCAAAGGTCACCACTGAGCATCCTGTCATCAGAGAAAGGGACCCTCAAAGGTTCTACCAATTTGCAAAGAGCCACACATCCTACCAAAGGAGGGATGAGGCCTTCACAAAGGGACCTTTCATCATAGGAAAGAATGGAAGTGATCAACATCATCCATGTTTATGAAGGAAGAGAACTATCTAGAAGCTCTGCCTATAAAACCCTAATCTTAACCTAATCAAAACTACACCAAAAGAAGGGAAGATCTTCAAATCCAAGCGTCTTCAAGCCATCCAATACATCTTCAACTTGTCTTCATCATCATCCAAGAACAAGCAAGGGAAAACCCTAATCTAAGGGAACTAAAGATGTTAATCTAGTTGAGTTAGTAAGTTAGGATCACCTAAAACCTAGTACTAAAGTTAATCCTAACTAAAATACTAAAACCAATTGTAAAATCCTACAAAAATAACTATGGGAACCTAGGTCAATCGTGACTCTACCATATTAATTCCAGAGATCAAATCATCAAATAAGACCTAGAAATAAATTCTACACTACAAGGTACTAAACCTAAACCCTAAAAGGAAGCACCTAAAGCTCAATCTAGAAAGCACACCTACTTTCATCACAAAAATGTGAGAAAAATACTATGGGAGCATACATGTCTAAGCTAATCACACACAAAAGAATAGCTCAAGAATCATCACCAATTAATCACACAAAATTCCACAAAATCAAACATCAAGCATGACTATTTTAATATCAATTAAAATTTAAAAATTCCCATAAAATCAGAAAATGCATAAAATAAAAATATTTTTTCTCTAAAAAATACTAGACCCTATCATGAATCTAATGCAAAAAGAATGGGGTTAATTGACTTATTTTTCCATTTTTTATGATTTTATCAAGAACCATGTATAAAATGAAAAAAATATAAAGGAAATCAAAATAAAATAACAAAACCACGGTGCAGATAGTAATAGGAATCAATTCATTCCATGGATTGGGCCATCAGGGGGGTGTAGGTATCAACCAATTCACTAAGCCCAAAATCAGCAACTAAATGAAACGATGTGTTTCATTAAAACTCAGACTCTTCACAAAATGAAATCCATTCGTGGCCATTGGATCTTCATCTGGTCAAAGGTCATACCCTGATCCAAGGGCTCTGGGATCATCTTCAACCTTTTGAATCTCTGAACCTCGCACGCAGCCACGGCCACCGCCGGTGGTGCTCCGGTCATCGTCCCCAACCCTAACTCTCTCTAGGATCCTCCATTGCAAGTGGTCTATACATGAAACTTGTCCCAAATTTCCTCACGAATTCATTCATGCCCTTTATTCTCTCTGAAACCTCAAGATTCGCTATAACCAATTCTCAACCGAAAATGGCAACATCCCTAATTGGTCACTAATTCTCAAATTAACTATCTGAAAACCTTCCTACACCGTTCTACAATGCATCTAACATCCTAATTCCTATTGATTCTAACTAGACCAAGCCAAAGATCAAAGGTTACCAACTTGAAAATTTCGCGTGCACAGAAGTAGCAAGACCTCAAATCAAGCCCTCAAATGCTCCAGACTCCTTCAGTGAATCATTTCAAAGCTTCTGTATGCAATAGAATTGATTGAAATGGTTTCAACTATTGGATTCGAATCTGAGTTGCAGGTGGAGAAATCTGAGCTCAAGAACACCAATCAGCCACAATTTCCCTTTGATTATGATCTGGAATCATTCCCTAGCATCCATGGAAGAGATTGCAATCAAGAAAATGGATGGAAAGTGAGTGAAATGTTGTAACCGAATTTAGTTGCAAGCAATGAAATCTCAATCTCAATCTCTGCTCTCTCCTTCAATCATCACCAACCTTTCATCTGAACCTCTTCTACTCAATATATAGAACATGTATGGATGATCTAGAACCCTCTAGATCCTTCTAATGAGAAATACAATCTCTCATGACATGAGAAGTTCACTTATATGCCATGGTGTGCACAACTCTGCAAACAGCTTGAAATCAATCTCATTCCCTTCCAATTTCTCCCCTCATGACATTTTGGAAGTGTTTGGCTTGCAAGGGATCTTGATCATGCCTTGAATTTGAGTTTTGCAAATGTTACTTAAGATGTAAGTAACTACTTTTCAAAGCAAGTCCACAAATTAGACCTCAATTCAAAAATGTGGCTAAACCAATGTTCTTAAAATGCTTTTTAGAGTCAAAATGACCTATTACATGCCTTGGTTTGGATGTGTAGATCAAAAGTATCAATTTCCAACTTTGGTTCATTTAACTTATACCCTCATTTTAGGTCATTTTTGCAACTTTGGGCCACAAGCAAATCCAACATCTCATGACCTCTTTAATAGCCTTAAAACATCATTTTGAACAAGTTTGATGTTGAACATTTCCTCATTTGAAGCTTGGAAATAGGAGTTATGGACTTATGGTTAAAATGACCTATAATCTCCAAATGCCCAAAATACCCTTGACTTGTAAATTAGTGGAAATTAGTGGGCGCGTGCTTGCTTGGCAGGCACTAGTGTCTCATGAAATCCACGCTCAGACGAGGTTCTCCCGGTTGACTTCTTTTTCAACCCTTTGGGTTGAGGGGGTTGTTGGTTTGGAGGACTGTCGACTCTGGGGACCGATCATTTGTGATTCAGCCGAGTGAGGCCGCTTCATGAGCTGGTGATACCACACCTTCTGGGTATCGTATCACCCCTCTTGAATGTCTGTGACATTGATGAACGCATAGGATGCCGAACTTGAGTCAGTTTAGGTCCATACCTGTGAGCTGGGTTGGGTTTGTTGCAGGAAACTTTGGCCTTCAGACTACCTGGTTTTCTTGACAGAAAATCAGTTTTGATTGGGATCAGAGGATCTCACTATAAGATGTATTTGTTCTTGACAGAGCAGGTTTATGATCGGGATCAGAAGATCTCATCAGCAGATGTATGATTGTTCTTGACAGAGCAGGTTTATGACTGGGGTCTGAGGATCTCATCATCAGGTGTTTGTTCTTGACAGAGCAGAACTGTGGTCCAGTATCAGAGGACCTTATATTCAGAGATATATATGTGTGTTCTTGACAGAGCAGATTTATGATTGGGGTCTGAGGATCTCATCAGCAGATGTATGGTTGTTCTTGACAGAGCAGATTTTTTGGTCCTGTATCAGAGGTCCTTATTATCAGATGGTTGTTCTTGACAGAGCAGATTTATGGTCCTATGTGTGTGTGTTCTTGACAGAGCAGATTTGTGGTCCGACACCAGGGTTTTCCTTATTATCAGATATAGTGGTTGTTCTTGATAGAGCAGGATTATGGTTTTGTTGATACTGAATCTCTACAGCACAGTTGCCTTGATCTCCTGCTGCATGATTGCATTTTACATTGCTTTGCATACTCATTTGCATTTCATTAACGTGTGTCTGTGTTGCAGGTACCATTTTCCCCGATCCAGGATTTCTTGCCTCTTATTGTATTGTTATGGGTTCTCTGAGGAAGACCATGGCTTACAAGCTCCCTGCCCCTGATGTGGTTCAGCTGACTGGTTTGATTGCTTTAGCAGATGATTCTGTGAGAGATGAGTTCAGAAAATCTTACGGCAAATTGCTCAGTTTGGTTCGTAAACCTTCTGCGTTCGAGTTGAATGGGTTATACGCTCTGCTACAGTTCTACGATCCTCCGTTGAGATGCTTTACTTTCCAGGATTTTGTTCTCACACCCACGCTGGAGGAATATGCTGATTTGTTAGGTGTGCCTATCAAGAGGCAGATGCCTTTTGTTCATATGGATGCTGAGCCTGATCTGGCTAGTCTAGCTCCTTCACTTCATCTGGATGCCTCTGAGTTGGTATTGTCTAGTTGGAACAAGGTTCCTAGTTTCTCCTTGCAGTTCTTAGTGGGAAAGACTCAGTAGTGCGCCAAAGACGGATGTTGGGTCGTGTTCAACGCCATTCTCGCTCTGTGCATATATGGCATCATTCTATCCCCCAATATGCCCGACTTTGTAGACTTCGACGCGCTTCGCATCTTTGCTTCAGGGAATCCAGTCCCTACCTTGATAGGAGATGTCTACCATTCCGTCCACTACAAAACGAGAACAGAAGGGGTAAGAATGTCTCGTGCTGTGTGCCCCTACTCTATAGATGGCTTGACAGTCACTTACCCAAGAAGGGTCCCTTTGCTTCGTCTGTAGCCACAGCTGAGTGGTCTGAGCGTTTGATGAGTCTATCAGTAGAGGGTATTGACTAGTTTGAAAGAGATAGGAAGGGTACCGAGATTATCTTCAGCTGCAGCGGGTTTCCGAACGTACCTTTGATAGGCAGGAAAGGATGCATAAACTATAATCCATCTTTGCTGGTCCGACAGTTCGCGTATGCTTTGAGAGCTCCGCCGAAGGATGAAGAGGTGCAGGAATCTCTGTACCTCACTGGTCTTCTAGAGGGGGATCTGTTATCTAAGCTTCAGCGCGCCCGGAATGGTATCAGTAAGAGGGAAAAACCATTGCTGGGGAGAAGCAATAGCCAAGCCTACCCTCCGTACGTGACGTGGATCAGAGCCAGAGCAGATGCTATAGGGATGTCGTTTCTTCCGGCCAAGCCAAAAAGCCCTCCAATGATTGGAGAGCCTACTACCGTGCCCATTCAGCAACATAATCGGGTGTTAGCTGAGCGAGATGAATTGAAGAGGGCAAATGAAGAACTGGAGAAAGAATTTGCTCAGCTCAGAAGCGAGAAAAACGAAGTCGTTCATTCCTTCAAGAGGCAGACGGAGCTGGTGAACCAGCTGGGGACATATTTGACTAAGCAGATAGCCGAGCGTGAACGCATGGGTCAAGACTTCAAAGTTGTCAACGACGTACTGGCCACTAAGAAGCAGCACTTGGACGAAGCGTATCGGAGGATATCCAAGTTCAACCAGCACTGGAAGGCCTCCCTAGCCACCAGGAAAGAGCGGGAGGATAAGCTGACGCAACAGATCTCCAAGCTGGAAGCCCAGGTGAAGGCCAGTGAGAAGAGGTTTGATGAAGAAACCGCTCGCAGATATGCCGCTGAAGGCCAGCTCAACAGAGCTCTCGCTAACCTGAAGGAGCGCAAACTGACGTTTTAGTCCAAGAAGCGGAAGTTAGAAGATTGCTTCGGCGAAGGAGCATGGGAAGATTCGGTCGAAGGTCTTCAGTACACCATTGTGCAAAGGGAGTTACTCGTTGAAGGGTTACTCACTCTGCCTGATCATCCAGAAACGAAGGAGTTGTTAGAAGAGTTTCGCGCCCGTGGCCGTGCTTGACTATTTGTATTCCTTTTGTTTTTATCGTTGTTGTATGCTGACCATCACCAGGCTTATTGGCTGAGGTCACGCTATTGATTCATCTTGTACTCGTTGATGTCGTGTACCGCCCTGATGGGCTTTCTTTATATATGAGATGTTATTTCCATGACTGGACTCAGACTTCTTATTATCAGCACTGGCACTCAAGCACTAGGATCGGGGGAGATCTCCCTAACGCACAGACACACGTTTGCATTTGCATGAAGCATTTGCATAACATGCACTTTGTTGTTTTTCCTAACCCTTTTGTGTTTTCAGGTTGTTTCAGGTCGTTCCAGGATTGATCAGAGACCAATTCACCACTATCCGACCAGAGCAAATCAAACCAGAATCATGGAGCAAGTGCAAACTGATGTTCAAGAACTCCGTGAAAGAATGGATCGCTTCATGGAGCTCATGCAAGCGGTCGCCAATGGCCAGGATCATCTCAGAACCTTGG